>CM074490.1:18008056-19231464 GCA_037389245.1 Oryzias sinensis
GGGTTGTCTGGGCCCGTAGAGGGTTGAAGAGAGGGGGGGATGCATCTTAAGAGAAGCGCAGGCGTGTCTTGCAGTTCCCTTGAGGTTTGTGCGGCCACCTCAAAGGATGTCGGGAAAATGGAACATACTATTGTGATTCGTGTGCAATGTGTATTGTAAAGTATTTGTAAGGATAATGATGTATGGGTGACGCTGTCATACACAGTCATTAGTGAGGTACCTGCACTGGCTCTTTACTGACCGTGTGCAAGTCATATGGACTTGTAAGATGCCCATAAGACACCCACACAAACTATGCTCTGATTGTCGAATTTCCTCATTTCTAACACCCAGGCTCTGCGCAAGGGACACGCCGAACAGCACTAGTGGGGTCCCTGCGTAGTGCACAGGGCTNCTGCGCAAGGGACACGCCGAACAGCACTAGTGGGGTCCCTGCGTAGTGCACAGGGCTGGAGGTGGTTGAAAAAAATTAAAAATCTGTATGACGTGCCTTGCTCTCACCTACTTCACCCTTATTTACACTTATGTGTTGCTTAAATGTTCACTACAACCTGAAAACCTGCAGCATGCCCATAGGAAAAATACACGTGAACATTTTTGCGTGTCCACCGGGTTGTCTACTATCTTAGAATTTCCAGCAGGCCACCTGCGTGCTGTGTACACATTATATTTTGAACCTACAGACAGCCGGATCCACCTGTAGGGGCAGTTGTGACTAATGCATAATAAAAAGTAATTCCACCATTTTCCAAACCCACTTCATCTCTTTTAGGCTGACAGGGTTGCTGGTGCCTATCCCAGTCACTGCAGGCAGAGGTGGGATACCACCCTGGATGCGACACCAGCCCATCACAGGGCTAATCATAGTCATTTTTTGTGTGAATCTTAAACTATTTAAAATGCACAACACCCACATTTCTTTCAGTTTTATTTTGCATGCTCAGTGGATAAGCTGTCTGCACAGCATGATCCATCAACCAAATGAAAGCCCGAAGAGTATTATTTGGCGTAAACCTGTTGACCAAATACCTAGTTTGTGCTTGTTTTTGCACTTCTGGACTAGCCAGAAATAACTCATTATCCTTTAGTTCTACGAGTGCATGTGAAATCCAGCAGGAGGATGCACAAAAGTGTTAAAATGGTGGCTAAATTAGGAAACACATTGGCACCACTGTGCTGTGAAATATCTGCTGCTCACGAGACAGGGACTGACTCATATGATGTGTTTGTAACTTTGTGCCTGGCAGTTCACATCGAGTTATGACTTCAACCCTATATTCAGATGTAGATTGTACATGTGGTTAATAACACGTTTATCCAGTTTTCAGTAAATAAATACATTTTATAGCTAGTATTTCTTATTAGAAGCTTTCTTTAAATTGTATCAAATTATCAATGGGTGTACTTTATTGGAGTTGATAATGTATTTTTAACAGTGTTTGTACAATGCTCTGTAGATCCTTGGAAGTTTTACATTTGTGGAAGTCTTTCAGAAAAATACGTTTGTAAATTTCTCTTCTGTTTCCAAAGTCATAATGCTGTGTACTACTGCTAATAACTGCAAGACACTGGACTGGTCAAAGTATTGTTCCTCATTATGATATTTGGTTGTATTTCTAAATAGTCCTTACCAAAGGGTTTATTTAGACTTTCAACTTAAATGATGGAATGTCACTGATATACAATTTTCTACTGCTTCTGCCCATTTTTTCTCTTTTGCCTTTCATAAATTTCTTCATCTATGTGTTAGATACGTGGAGTAAAGCACTGATGCCCAAAGAAGGGATTTATTTGTAAAGCATCTATTCTATTCTGAAAAGTAGAAATAATTGGTAGGTGTGTTTTATTGTATTCACCTCCCCCTTTTACAAGCACTTGACACGTCTCAACAGTGAGGAATGTTCTAATTCTACCAAACACATCTTTCTTGGCTGCTTTAATGGTGCCCACAATGGATGGAGATTGTTAAAATTGGTAGTGTAGCTTTAGTTCTGTTAGATGGTCTTGTTTGTGGCTCTCAGTGATGCAATAGCCTTCTGTGTTACTCTGTTCTTTGTGCTAAGTTGGAGGTTATGCCTCATTAGGAAGCATTAGCAGCCCAACTGGGCGGTATTAACAGCTCTATAAATCACACTTTTTCTGCTCATAGGTTTTACAAGTATTACACACAGTTATAATTTATCTTCCACAAGTAACACTTCAGGTCAATTTACTGGTCAGTCCACTGCTGTTAGCAACAGATGAAGATTTTTTTACTGTGTGGTTATTTGATATCTTCAGGTTTAAAGTTTAAAACTACATGTGCTGACTGTCCAGTTCTAGTCTGTGGTCACCCTTTGGATGGGGGTGGAGTCAATAACTATTGTCCAAGTGAAAAAGGATTTTGGGTTTGTTTTTCCATTTATGGAATACTACATGATCAGCTGGCCTGAGAACACCTTGGAGTCTCCCCCAGACCAGCTGGAGGAAGTGGCCAGAGAAAGGGAAGTCTGGCATCTTTGCTTAGACTGCTGCCCGTGCAACCCGCTTCCAGATGAGCGGAAGAAAATGAATGAACCAGGAATGCAAAAGTCCAATCACTTTATTGCTTAGAGTCGTAAAAGTTGTGAAAATAATGACAGCAAAATTGTGGTGTTTTTATTGTAAACAAGTGGAGCGGTATTAACCATATGTAACCTCCCGTCAACTAAAAACTACAAGTGAACTGCCAACTGTATCCATTTATGGACTCTACAGTACCACCAGTGGTTGACTAGTTCAATAAAACTGAAATAGAAATTTACAAATCTAAATTCTTAACCACAAACAACGGGCTCCTACACCACATCAACCTAAGGTTCTGGTTCAAACAAGACTGTGATTATCCCATTAAGTTTAAATTATATTTGAGATTAATTGAAAATACTAAGTGGATCATTAAAACCTTTCCTCTTTCTTTATGTAGAAAAAAAAGTTCTCAAAACTGATAAAGAAACATCTTATGATTTAACTGATTCATTTCCCTCAATCTTGAAAAGTTTTATATGTGTAGGAGGAAAGCATTTAACCAAGTTTGAATAACAAAAGACTCAAAGATATGGAATTTATTTCTCTCTGTCATGAAAGGTAAGTCAAAAAGCTGTATGCTACTTCTTAGCACACACAAACTTTTGCCCAAAACAACAATAGCATTCACAGAAATACATTGTCAAGAAATTAACAGTTACAGAAGGATTTCAAGGCATTTTAAATACATAAATACATAAATCTCTAAAAGTAAATGAGAAGAATTTTAATACATTTGAAGTATTTGACATCATTTTTTTTCTTCATCATTAGTGCAGATTAGGTTATGGTTAGAGTTAAGCATCTTGTTATAATAGTTCAGGTTAGGCTGCATAAACATATCAGCAACAATAGAGTGTCCCAGTGAGACTGCGCACTCATGAATGTGTGTGGGTGTCTGGAGGGGATTCATTGTGCTGCAAAGCTACAATGCTTCAAATAATGCAAGGCATTATTTGGGATGCTTTGCTAGAGCTTGTATTCTTTTCTCTGTCTTTTGACTGCCACACACATTAATCCTCTTCCTGTCTCAGACTCCATCCTCCTGCTCAGTTCTCTGTTTGTCTCAGCTGCTTTTCTGATAAATAGCCACCAGACCCGTGGGAGGCTGGCCATTCGACTCCCCCCAGTATTTGTCCCTTCAATAGCCACTATTTCATGCCAGCCCATTGGTTCTTATTACTTCTGTGAAATTGTCATCATTTCTTGTTTTCTTTTGTATTGTATCTATGATACACCCTCCTTTTATCATTCTACAGTAATTGAAAGATGTGCTGTTTTTCTGTCGTTTAGCTGTGCGTGAATTATTCCAGCCGCGTGATTGTTGTCCTGTGAAAGTATGTGCGTCTGTATGACAACGAGCTGATTTGGTATTTATCCGCTGTATACTAATTAATCATTTATAAAGGAATTTGTGCCTTTAATTAAGTCCACACTCAGATGCTCTTGTCACAGTTGAGCTTCTCTGACAGATTAAAAAGTTGCATAAAGCTCCTATGTCAGTCTGTGCCTCCCTCCTCCTCCTTTCTGGTTCGATCTGTTCTGCAGCTGACAGGTAATTTATGAGTGAGAGTAAGGAGGGGACCACTCTGACACAGACCAGGCGTCAGCAGATACACAAGCACACACACAGCAGATAAATCACTACCCTGTCTGTGATACTGATAGCCAAGTTCAAAAGTCACTGACCAATACCCGACCTTTGTTAATACCCAGGATAACGTGCTGATCCGTGTGTGTTTGCTGCTCTGAAAAGGTAATCAGTTTCACTGTTGAGATGATTTCATCTGTAGCTTCCATGCAGCAGATAGATTATCACAGGACAGGTGGATCAATGTCAGACAAACACATATGCACTTAAAGTGGTTATGTCATAACAGGGCTGCAGTGATTCACCGCCATAGTCAACAATTTTGGCAAAAGAAATTGGACAATCTGCAACTTGTGTTGTATGATATAAGCTTGTAATTTAAAGTTTGTGCAAACAAGGGAAGAAAATAAGAGAAAGAGAGTACAAGTTCAACTTGGTTATATTTTATCCCATTTTTCTGTTACGTTTTCTTTTTCATTTTTTGTTTATGAAGTGTGCTGTTTTCTTCCAAGTGTTAATATTTTGAGTTACACATATGCCAAACAACGAAAAATGTTTGATTATTTACGAATTCACAATTTGAGTCAGTCTACACTCAAATATGACTCAACAATTTATTTTGACTATAAAAATGTCCTTTTTCAAAACAAGCTATCCAGCCGCTACTGTTTAAACTGAACAAAAGGAAAAACTGAACAACAAAAAAAATTTGAATTTTTACTTTCAAAACTGACATTAAAGTTGTTTTGTGCCTGGATAAAGAAGGACAACAAATAGCTTTAAAAAAAAAATCCTATCAGTGATTTATGTCATCAGTATAATTATACAAGTTAAGTTTTATTTGAGAATTTTGTTTTTGTTTTTTGAACCCAGAACTTGGTTATTAGTAATCTAAAGTATGCTAACGTACTAGCACATAGTTTGCTGAATTTTTAAGAAGTTTTTTTACTTTTGCTTCTGTAATAATACATTGTTTTGATATGATTGATTGATTGATTGATTCCTTCATTGATTGATTGATTGAGTCATTCATTCATTCATTCATCTTCTTCGGTTTGTTTCCTTTTGGGGTCACGGGGCTGCCGGAGCCTATCCCAGCCACTTATGGGGGAAGGCAGGGGACACCCTGAACAGGTCGCCAGTCTATCAATACATATACAATGTATGATACAAGTGAATGATACAAAAATGATACAATTTTACAGATCAACCACACTCAAATACAGTGACAAACTCATAAAAGAACATAAAGCAAAGGTAGATTTGTTTATAATTGTGGGGGAATTTAAGAGAAATATTTTGTAAACTGAAAATCATGCTTCTGTACTCCTGGGCTTTTCTACCCGCAATCTAATAGTCGTTTTTTTTCTTTAGCTTTTTGCATTTAACCCAATGTAACCATGTTTTTCCTCATAATTTTGATGGTTCACGTCCTGTCAGATTGTGCTTAAGGACCCTTAAAACCAGCACTAGAAGAACATATTTTTGTTGAAGGCATACAATCTGAAATACAGACACACTCACCCACACTCTACAAATGTTTAAACTACATTAATAATAGTAAAAATTCATTTAAAAAACATCAGTTGGATTTAAAAATAATGTAGCTTAATACTCAAACTTGTTGGCTTATAAAATTAGTCAAAATAATTAGGACTAATTAACTAAAAAAAAAAATCAAGTTAAATGGAACAATTGTGGCTTCTGTCTTTGAGCTTCTATGGCTCGTTACCGTCTCCCATCTTTAACTCACTTCAGCAGTGTCAAGCTGGGGGTTTGCGCTATCTCAGCATGCCTGTGTTCCTAGATGTGGGAGGACTCCCACTCTTCGGGGAATTGGATTCGGTCGTGGAACTGTAAAGAACCGAAAAAACAAATGAGATAATGGGGTCAGGGGAAGTCTTTTGTGTCATCTTTCTTTTGGCAGATTGTTCTGGAGGGGGTATGCTTGGTGAATTTGTGTATTCACTCACGGTTGTTGCTGGCAGGGAAAGTGTAGATGTGCTCTCTTCTATTCTGCTATTCTGTGCATGCGTTACTTCTTAAGGAAATGCAATTTTTTTTTTTTTATCTTACAGCGTGCTTTGCAAATCTGAAGACTTCAGAGATGTTTTGGGCTTTTATTGTCTGTGTGCTTGTATTCCCGCCTATGTTTGTGTTTGTGCATTTAAAAAAAAGTTTTCATAGCCCTGAAGTCATAATGATTATGGATTAACAAAAGAGTCTCTTCCTCACTACATTATAAAAAGAAGACCTCAATCTGCAAGTATCACAGTTTTTGTGTGTGGCTTTTCTCTGCTTTGTATTACAGCGTTTTGACCTACACACAGTGCACGTATTTTATACATTTTTTAAATTTGTATACTTTTTAGCATTTCTGTCAGGACATAATAACAGTCATCTTTTATTATGGTGCTTTTTGGGTATTTTTATAGCTTCAATGCAACCTGAAATAAACAAAAACGCGTTATTACTGTGCCACTGTGTGCTAAATAGAAACCCTTACTTAAAACTTAGAAGCATTAGGCAGAAAGAAAAGTCCACACTTTTGTTTACATTAGAATAATGAGGAAAAATTACAGAAAGGGGCTAATTTTTTTTTTTTTTTTTTTTTTTTTTTACAATATATTCCATTAATTGCTCATTAGAAAGTTCCTCTACCTCTACAAAGGCAGATGTTTAATTTCGTCCTCTCTTAAGCCTTTTGGAAAACAGAACAAAAAAGGAAAAATGCTTCCATCATTTGAAAAAAACTTTTTACTAATTGTTTGGGGACTGTTGTTTTGAAGTAAAAAAGATCATTCTCAAGTTGAAAACATTCAAAACAGTTTCTATAATTGTATTTCTCATTCAATTAATTTTAGAACATGCACATAGAGCAAATATTCCCAGGGGTTGGGTTAAGAGTACAGTTGGAAAAAACTTGAAAGGAATAATCTCAGAAAGAAGCCCTTCATGCTTTGATTGGTACATCAAACACAGCCAACATTTGCAAAGCTGCTTCTACTTGTTTTAGGCAGAGTGGACCTTAACGGACATTTCTCGGTCGAAAGGACCCTGCAATGTTAGGAAAAACCAATGAAAGCATTTTATCTCCAAAACCTGGAGTGATGCAGGTGTACAGCTGTCTTTGAATCAACAATGGACTTGTATATAGCAGAGTTTGCTCGATTGTTATGTGTGCACATTTGTGGTTTTGCCACTTGGGATTTGAGTGCGGTCAAGGTGGAACTGATGTGTTTCCTCTTTGAAATGGGTCACACATTTCTCCAGCAGCGCTCTCTTTCTGCCCTTGCAATGGCCCGGCTCTGATTTGCTTCTCTGGCGTGTGCCCGTCTCCATGTGTGAACCGCTCATAGTGACAGCAGGCCAGCTCATGTCGTCAACTGTAGCTTTAGCATGTTGGGTGTGGCTGTTCTGTTGCCTTTTATCTGTTTTCCTTAGTGTTTGGTTTGTGGGTTGTTTATTTAGGGCAGGGTGGCAGTTTGGGGCCACCTTTTTCAGCCCCCTTGGGGGTTTACCTGATGTTCCCTTGGCCTAATGTTTTTGACTGGCTTAAATTGTCCCTTTGTTTCCTTGTTCTGCTTTAGAGCATGAGAGGGATTTTATTTTTCAAAACACAATTATGAATCTATTGAAAAAAAAAGATTCTTGTTGAGGATGTCCCAATCTGATCAGGTGATCGGAAATTGCGTAATTTCAGCCTCAATCAGAATTGGACTTTTTATCCCAATCATCGATCGGATATCTATTTTTTATTCAAATATTGATTAGTGCATTATATTTCAAGCTTATTATATTAGATAAATACTCTAGTCAAAGTGTGCATATCATGAACAAATCATAACATTTTATCGGCGTAAGGCACAGCAGAATACGTCACCACGTTTGGTGAAGTTAGTGAGATAGTCACAGATTCTGACATCTCTTTGTTTGTAAATTAACATAGGTTTTGTGTACCTTTTTGAATATATGTCACTTATAATTGATTAAAGTTTTATATACAAAGGACGCTAAACTCAAACATCAACAATCCTAGGTGTTTTAGGTGTTTTAATACATGCCTAAGAATGATTCAGTGATCCTATACTGAGAATTTTCTTGGCTAAAGTTTTGGGAAGTTTCCTTCCACCACTGAAGCAAATATGTTGCTTCAGTGTCTTTGTCTGGAACATAATGCTTCAATTCAGTTTCAATCAGGAAGGTGCCATTTTCACTGAGACAATTGTATTAGTGTAGAGTTTGGTACTGACACCAATCCTAATGTAGGAAATCTTTTGGTTTTTATAAAAGAAAAAAAACACCTTTTGCCTTCTGTGATTAAGTGTTCAGTCAGAGCACTTTAAGTTGCTCAATTTTGGTCAGCTTAGACTCTAAGCCACCATAAAGCCACTCTAAGCCACCATAAAGAAAATAAAAATGTTGAAAACTCTAAGCCTTAGAGTTTTCAACATTTTTATTTTCTTTATGGTGGCGATTCATTTCTTGAATGGCAGTATATTTTGTCAAATTTCTTTGAGGGTTGCCTTATTTACATTTACTAGTTAATGCACAAAAGCACTGGTTTATTCCTGTAGTGCTACCATTTTAGATAAGAGATAGTAAAGAGTGAGCAAAAAGAAAATAGTGTTTTTGTTTGATTTCACATAAAAACTTCGAGTCAAAGTCTAAGCTTGGATATAATTTGTAGTTTGAATGGTTCTGAACCCTTTCGAATACAGTACATTCTGAATGTAATGTTTTTTATATACCGGTACTTAAATTAAAGCTTTGAGAATTGAGTACTAATTAAGTTTCTTTCATGTGATTTTATTAAAAACTAGCAGAATCTTTTCCATCCTTATGCCATAATGACAGGGTGTAGTAACCTCTGTTTAGAGTGGATGAAAGGCTGTGGCAGGACCTTAGCAGATCTGTGCATACAGTAAATGAATACCTGCAAACTAGTGTGGGTGGAAAGCAAAGCTGCTCAGTAGAAAGCTAAACATTCCTCCACAGTCAGGTGAGATTGATAATCCATCTAGCTATCCATCTCTCATACACACCTAATGCCTTTTAGGGTCACGGGGTTGTAGGAGTCTATCACAGCTACTACGGGGAGAAGGGAGGGTTCACCCAGGATGGTTTGCCAGTCCACTGCAGGGCCACACAACAACACACACTCAGAGCCCCAGGAAGGCATGTGGACCATAATTGTTTACCTTTTGTTTGTTTTTATGTTTTTTTTTAACAAGTACGTCAACATCGTTAAAAAAAAACAAAAAGAAAACAATAATAATAATAATACGAATAATAATAATAAAAATAATAATAATAATACATCTTAAAATCATTAGAAGCTGTTAGGTGGCTATGTTTGACATTGTGCAGAAAGGAGATTCCTCATATGTCTCACCTGCTACTCACAGTACACTTATTGGTCTTACCAGAATCAAGAGGTGGGACCAAGTCATTGTTTTGCACGTCACAAGTTAGTCTCATGTCCTTGTCCTCAAGTCTCAAGTCAAGTTCTAAGTCAAAGGAGCCAAATCCTAAGTCAAGTTCAGAGTCTAGACCAACCAGTCTCAAGTCACCCAAGCCCTAGCATTGAATATTTCAAGTCCCTTTGAATCCTTAGAACAATATTATTATAATAATATAGTATTATTTACACAGACCATGTATGCTTTTAGGAATAGTATTTATCAAAATTTTGCAAGTATACTAGTTCACTTATCTCCAAATCTGAAATGATTTTTTTAATAATTAAAATCCAGTTTACTGCGTTTGCAATTTATGTAACCCGGAGATGGCAAGGGAACCAAGGTAAAGTCTGGATAGTAAAAATCCTTACTACAGACCGGTGATGTACAGCTAAGTTTGTGGCTGATGAGGCTTTGACTCTTTCAGAGTCAGATTTACAAACAAACAAATGAACCCAATATATTTACCAACTACTGATTGCCTTTCCTATCTCATGTTAACATATTTTTATAAACGTATCAGATACATATTGGACAAAGGAAGAATGAAAAATGTATAGCGGTTCACTTTGACTCCAGAAACACCAAAGTAGATGCTGCAGACAGACTAGAACATAGACGCAGCATCATAGATATGGGGTAAGATAACTGTCAAAGTTAAACATATGATAAAGTTGACCTAAAAAAAAGTACTCCGTGACTAATTCACTCACAGTAGGGCTGGGCGATATGGTCTAAAAATAAAATCTCCGATTTTATTTTTTTTAATTCGATTTCCGATTTTTCCCCGATTTTTTCCCACCACCCTACTTAAGGAAAGCAATACGTACAAACGGCAGACAAGTTCAAGCAAATGTTGCTTTTATTTAATCAAACCCAAGACAAATGTGACCCCCATTTCTGGGATGAATAATAAATAAATGAACACGCTCTTGGATTCAAAGTTAAGTATAAGATTTTTCTTCTTCTCACTCCCTTTTGGATTTGTGTTTAAATAATTGTGTCTTGTTTTATATAACTTTTGTCTGGTTTTTGTCTAATTTCGTTATTCTAAACTTGTTTTCACTTATCCAAAATAAAAAGGTTCCTGTACTTCTTTACTTAAAGTCCCAGCTGTGTTTAAAGTCCCACTTTGTAGTCTGGACTAAAAGGAGACAAACATTCACCCTGAGAATAGCACCATTTTCTAAAGGATCAACAATACAGCTCATATCTGGGCTCTAAGGTTATAATTAAATAAAGAAACCCCGTCTTTTCCACGGAGAAGATGATGACCCAGCAGGAGTCGCGGTCAGACCCCCCCCCCCCCTCGCGGCCACCTCCTCCGAACACAAAATCCTAAAGCGGCCGCGTCACAAATGAATATATCGGTAAAAGTAATAATTACAACGCAGTATTATTTATTAACAAATAACAGTAAAAACTAATGAACTAACTATTCAGGCGTTGTAGAATGAGTATATATTTCTGTGTCAGGGCGCGTGCGTGTTTAAGAGGACTGAGCGCATGCCACGCGAGCGCGCGTGAGAGCCTTTGACTCCGATGGGCTAGGCAGCGTGGGGGGGAGTCTCTTCCTTCCAAACAACAAACTTCCCACTGTCACCGGTAGCCATGCTGTCGCTAGCTGCTTCGTGCGTCGATTGTCGCCGTGTGATACTAACGCTACGGAAGCTCTGGGGAGCCAAAAATGCGCCACATATAAACTCGATTTAGTTATTTTTGAAATCGCCCGTAACAAAAAATTCGAATTAATTCATTTGATCGATTTATCGCCCAGGCCTCACAGGCGGCGAATTTTGTCCAGGTGCCCCTACTTTTGAGGCCCCTGAGTTGCTACACACTTGGACGTCAAAGGGAAAAAGGCTTTTTCTATTTTGTAAATGCATTGGCTTTACTATGTCAAGTTTTTAAATGTTTCCAGGATGTAAATAAACAGGATTCTGCAGCACTCCATTAAACTATGTTCAGCCTTTAAGCTGATGGATAAAAATGTAACAAAAGCCGGCAGAAGAGTAGGTAGTTTTGCATATTCATGCATTTTACACATTTCTACAGAACACATAACTCTCACAACACCCTGGTTTGCCTGGTTTTTGAATATGAAACATGAAAATTTGAAGCAAGAGCACACATTTTATAACAAATGAAATCCTCTTTAGTGTGTTTTTAATTAAACTGTTAAGAAAAAACTTTCTATTTCTAAATTTCTATTATTTAAATGGCAAAATGTCTTTCTTTTATACAAAATATAAAGAAAACTGTATCCAAAGTTATATATGCAGTTCAGTTAAAATTACGGTCATGCCTGTAATAAAAAAGATTTAGCATTTTGTTGACTGTCTACATGGGGCAAGTATTTATTTGTTTTTTAATCAGGCCCCATTTCTCCAGGCATTTGTCAGGTACAAGAACCTCACATACAAATGATGGCTGGGTAATTATAGAAAATTGAATAAGTATTATTTCGTTGAGTTGCATGCTGGCTAATTAATTGTTTGATACATCAGTGTCACTTGCCAGTGAGGTGCAGAGAATGAAGCGAACCATGCTTTTTTGGTGACTGACAGTAGTGACTCTCAGCATGGTGGAACGTTGGCTGTTATATCAATCTTTTGTATTGAATGAACCACTTGAAATTCATGCTATTCAAATTTTTCATTGACATTTTTCTGTCTGTCTAAAGGTTTTTATAGGTTTTAGAATTTCAAGTACTATCTTAGAAGAAATTGTAGTGCTTTAGCAATCCTAGATGCCTTAAATAGCAAGGAACTATTGCCATTGTGTCAAAGCCACAATGCAAATAGTACTGTACACATATGCACTGAAACATTTTTGCATTTGTTTAAAAATTGAAATATTTAACTTTGCATTTATAATTACTCTTCCCTGTTTTTGGTTTACACCGTATTTATTTGATCATATTTGAATATACTAATAAATTCACAAGTGATGTGTTGTGCTGTCACTCTACCACCACCTTATATACGGAGGATCACGCACACATGAAGTTCAGAAACCGTAGGCTGACTTAAGGTTGACTTCTCTGGGTTTGGAGGGATCTGGCATGAGCCATGGCGGATAGAAAATGAGCTGTGGTTAAAATCATCAGATCTTCTTAGAAAAGCTTGGATGTTTGATGTCGTGTCAGTCAGCTTTGCTAGAGTAATTTGCTCCTCTATGATTGCACCATTAGACAGGCAGAAAAGCAGATTTTAAAGCAACATCTGCATCATATCTTAAAGTAGCTCTTTCACACAACGGTCACATATTAAAATATATCATCATTTTAAAAAAGAGATCAGCAAAAACAACTTAAATGTCAAAAAGCATGACCTCAGTGACTGCCCAAATGTGTTTTTATTCTTTGCCTGGCGGGTCTAATTATGCTTAATGTTTGTTTAAGATTTTTTATAACAAATTGTGCTTTGATCTGTAAAAATATACTATTAGTACTTTTCCATCTGTAATGATTGGTGTTTTGTTTGTCTGGCAGAAGTACCTTTTGAATCACACCAACCACGTTTTTATGGTCCTAAGGGGAAAAAAGGAGGTTTTATTCTAGCAACAGAAAAGGGAATTGTTTACTCTCCAGTGTGGCTGTATTTAGAGCTGAAGGATTTTTGTTAAACTAAAAAAGGTCATATCATCAAATGTGTAATATATAAAGATGCAAACAACTTTATGTGAAAGCCCATTTGAAATGCACACTAAGAGTGAAAGAGAGGCAGACTGTGGTCACTTTGACACATTATGTAACTTTAGGTCCATTCCTTTAAACTTAATGATTTAACAACTGTCCCTTTGGGTGAAAAGAGACCATAAAAACCTAAGTGGTCATTTTAGCAGTTACTGCAGCTTACTCCATCTCTTAGTAATGACCTTTAACCTCAATGATTTATTGCAAAGGCAAGAACAGCTGCCAGAAAAGAGCAAAGGCATGCAGACAAATTCACCTGCCTAAAAGTGGTCTTTTATTGTAGAATATACTCCGTACCACATTGAGCATCTTCACATATTTTCACTGCCTCATTCAACTTCAGACCAGCTGTCTAAAAGCTTCAAAAACTGTTGACCAAAAAGCCCCTAATGACTTTTTGAGGTGGATTTGGTCCCTTTATAGTAGAATGGACACCATTTATTGATCATCGATTACTAATCGTTAAGGAAAAAAATCTTCAATAGTTTAAAATGTCATCATCTTATTGTGTTTCTGTGTTATAAAAATACAAGAATTTGTTTTTTCTTTTCAATGATGACGTTGAAGCTTGTATATTTGTTTTTTGATCAAACAGAAAGTAGCTAAACTACACCGGCAACTAAACATTAGGTAAACCGAACATTGTGTAGTGTGAGACCTTTCTGCATTCAAACATAGTGAAGTTCATGATAAACTTGCAAAGTTGTTTACATTTACAACACAAGAACTACTATTATTCATCCAAATGTGTTACACAAAAGCCATCTCTTCTTTAGTTCTTCAGTTTTCCAGTTTTCTTGTGTTTAGACATCTTCACACCCACTTTACAGCAGTTGTGTAGTACTTGTGCACATTGGATTATTTCAAATCCTCCTTTCTGAAACATTTTATAATTCCCTAAGGACATTTTAACAAAATCTACAGAAACAAATTTCAACCCAGTTAAGTTTTTTTGGCCATGGCGTTTTGTGGAGCAGTGTTAGCCAAGTCGGTACAGAGAAATGTGTGGCTGCGGAGTCGGAGCCAGGAGTGGTGGGATACTGATGTGAGGAGCCAGGATCGTCTGTACCCGCGCTCGGCCATTTTGCTGGAAATTTTGTCAAACCCCAAATATTAATCCAATTGGTGACCTTGGTTCCCTTCCACTGACTGGTCTCAGCAGCATCGTCCGCCATGGTTGATGTTCATGTTCTCGTTCCCGCCAACTTCAAAACAGAATTAGGATATTTGTAGCGTATCAATGACGTACGGATCGGATACATGCGGCCTGGCCGTTTAGACGGAGGTCGCATTTCAAAAGATCGGATACGTATCAGATTCACGGCCACATACCCCAGTGGCCTGGGTCACATTTGAAAAGATCGGATCTGTGTCGTTCAGACTATGTTGACGTCATGAAATGGGTGACACCCACACAGAATGAAAGCCAGTGCCTCAGAGATCCCTCAGAGTCATCTTACTTGGGGGAAGCAAACTGAACAGTGAAAATAACTAATTTTATTAAAAATGTGTTATCTAGTGTGCCAAAAGTAATATATTATGATGTGTATGGATATAGTTTACTCTGAAAGGCTTACAAAAAACAAATAAACATCTAGAAACAATTGGCTATGAAATAAAAAGGCAAGAAAACCATCTCAATACCTACAGTGGCGTCTTGATGTAGGTTTACTAATCTCTACATTTGGAGTCAGCTTTTAGTATGAAAAATTTTGAGTGAAAATAAAGCCCAGACCGACAAAGACATATTGACTAAATGGGAAATTGTTCTCTTTGAATCCAGCCATTAGTGGTATTTTGAGGTATTGCAATATGTGGCATTTCCAGGTTGGATTCAAATCTGGGAACACAAAGTAGGGGCTTGGAGCAAACACACACACACACACACACACACACACACAGAGTATTGTGCACCTATCGTTTTTGCTATCACATTTCATGTTGACAGTTTTCTACAAAGCAGCATGAGTTATGTTGTGAGGGCATGTGATCAGAAATCTTTAGTTCTGTTGGAAGCACAGGCAGCTACAGCCCATTGCAATGAGGATGCAGTTTCTAAGCCTTACTGAAGGCATGAGAATTCTTTACCCTAAAATCCTGTCCTTTCTGTAAGGAGCAGGCTGCTCTTCTGTAACTTCCTTAAAAACTAATTTGCGGTTACAAATAAGGACATAAATGCATCCATAAAATGTTTCAAGCTGGATATTCGGTGATAATACGAGCTGAGGCGGTCATCATTGTAATTCTAACCTAATCATTTCCAGTGGGTCACCTGTGCTCTACTTCCAGTATTCTATATCCACCCATTAGAAAGGATGGATATGAAACAGCAAATACCCATCCTGCCTGCTTCATTGGCAAGTTTCATTACTGGCATGCTTTTCTTTTCATATCAAATTGCCTGAAATCTCATTCCATCTCACTTGATGAAGGCTGTGGTCAACCCCACCTCATTGATAGACTTACCTATTGTAGCCGACTCCATTTTCCCCATCATCCATACATATCATTTTCTCAGTCTCCTCCACCATTTCTTATCTTTGCCTGCATCCACCACATCTGTCCTCCATTATATTGCTCTATCAGCTTCATTTTCCCTTCCCCACTCTCATTTGATGGTGTTACACACGCATACAGTAGACTCTCACTTGCATGCAGCGGGCTAGACAAAGGGGTGATAGATCACATTTTGACAAGTAAAATAACTGTTGGTCTGGATATGTGTATGTTCTTACTTACTAAAAGTCAGCGTAATCTGCTAAGATGCGTGTTATATTTTTGCAGTGGCCACATTTCATTTTTCTCTGGCAGATGCTCATACAAATGAAGGGTCTTTAGTTTGGCCTGATATGTGTGTGTAGTATTTTTAATCGATGACAGCATCATTTTATGCCGTCATCATTCCCTACTCCTTTAATTTCACACATCACTATCTGTCTCGCATATTTGTGTTTTCTTTTTCCTCTTTCTTTCTGCACTTCCCCGGGACTTTCAGCACCTTGCCTGAGTTCTCTCTGAGATTGCTTGGTGCTTTGGGGTACTGAATGTCAAATGTTTTCTTAGGTCACCAGTGCTCACATGCACAGTTCTGCACAGCTTCTTGCTCAAGCTCATGGTTGTTGTCTACTTGCTTTTATTTTGTCACAGTACCTCGCAAAAGTTACAGTCTCACTCACTGGCGCACACAATTCAATTTATTTTATTTCTTTTCACTTTATTTAAAAGCAACCAGTTCATAAAGGGGTTGCCATCAAGGGGCTGTGTAGAGCATTAAAACGGAGCAGAAAGGGAAAGAAATAAGTCAACAAACATAATGCTTAGGTGTGGAAAGCTGCTTAACACAGTAAAATCATTCCCCTCCACCCCAAAAAAATGTTGTTTAATAAATTCTTCTGTGTGTTATCCTGCTTGGGTACCAGTGCAGATGTGTGTCTTGAAAAAGATGTTCTGAAGCTGACATTGTCTAGCAGCGTTTTCCCTCCTCCTGCCTGTCTGAGCTATCACAGGCAGGGAACCAGCTGCCAGGCAAAAAAACAAAAGAAAGGACAGCAAGTGCTTCCAGACAAGAGGGTGCTATTGAAGAGTTGTGTTTTTCCCTGCTGTGCAATGGTGAAAATAGGAACAAAACAAAAAAGAAAAGTGGTGAAAATATTTTCATTCTTCTTTAATGCTGAAAGTTTCTCACTTTATGCTTCATTAGAGATGGAGAGGGGGAGGGAGCCTGTAAAACCTAGGGCTAAGCCAAGAGTTGTTTGTTTGTGCATGTTTGTGTTTGCTACCAGTTAGTTTGCAGAGCAGATAAACAGGTTTTTAATGACTGTGCTATTCATTATATTAAATATGCTGTCGCTAAAGAGATGAGGTTGGTGATTTGTGTTTACGTGCATGAATGGATGCTGGATTTTCCATCTGATTTCTGAGTACATCCAGACTCAGGACTTGTGGGTGAAAGACGGGTTGTGGTGCGGCCTCGTTTTATTTAATATTTAACATTTTCTCACTTCATAAGTCTTTTTTAATCAAACCAGTATTGTTTTTTGCAACTGACCTTTCAATTTGTTTAAATTCAAGTACCGGCCGTTCTCCACTGTTTTAATAGTGACATATTTACCTGAATACCAGCAGTGCCACTGACACAGCTAACTAACATGTGTCATTTGATGAGTTTAATGAGATTTGTCAGCATTCGTTAGCGTCACATTTTGAAATGCACTTGTCCCAAATAGAGTTTGCAATCTGGAACATCCACGTGTAAATTACATCATTTGTTTTATCTCTGGTGTAGAAAAATGAATCCTATTCCTCTTGGCAGATGTCACATCCGCCTTAATATTTGATGTTAGAATATTCATTTACTTGTCTTTGCGGATCACTTTGGATTCTGGGATATTTTTAGTCTTTGTTGGTCCAATCATCTTTTGTGATGATTGCATCTCTTAAAATAGGTTGCACTAAATTTTGAGGTTTGTTTCAAAGTCTTCAGTCCATGACATTTGCACCTAGATTATTCTCCATTCAGAAGTTGAGCTAAATAACCCCCTCACTGTGGGGTCTTTTTGAATCACGGTCTCCCAAGTCTAGTTATTATTTCAACATCTTTTTATGAATCCATCAGGAATCTCCGCTCTCTGATCCTCAATTAGTCAGTGAGTGATGAGTGTTGCCACACTGTTTGGAGACAATTTATCATCACTAAACCTTCATCAGATGATAGTTCATAATGAGAAAGCTCAGGTTGTGGCACAAGGAGAAAAGAGTCATTTATGACCTGATGGGTAAATGTCTGGTTGTGTTTAAGTTCTGAGAATTTACAGCTTCAAAATGAGCCATTAATTCTAATCTTTGTCTTTCAATGAATCTAAGAGTGCATTTTAGAAAAAAGCAGACTCTTTTTTGTGATGCATTTGTCCCAACATTCTGCCAGAATCTGTAGTGTTTAAGTCTTTGTATAACACTTTCTTTTTAGACTTTAATAGAGTTCATATTAAACAGCAGCACATTGAAAATTAGCCCAATCTTAAAACGAATCATTACATGTAAAGCAAAAAACTTGGGAGAATTGCACAATATTGGTTTGTTTGTTTGCTTGTTTGTTCACTGTGGGGAAGCTGTAAAAGTTCTTCCAAATAAAGTGGACAGTTAAAGGCTTTTAATGTTTATTGCAGCTGAGAGAGTAAATGGGTTGATTTTTATTTCTCTTTCAGTTCATTTATGACTATCATTTTGAAATGTTTCTCTGTCTCTTTTCTGGTGTGTTTCACTTTCCCCATGGCTCAGCGGCAGCAGCAATGTCAGCGGAGTGTGAAAATGCGGAATATGCAGATGCGTCACAAGAGTTGTTGTTAATAGAACATTCTATAGATTTGAAGATTTTTTTCTTAACGGCGAATAAAGCTGAAAATGTCAGTTGGTATTAATATAATCAGGTTAAATACCTACACTGAAGGAAATGGTGTTTTCGGTATTCTAACATCTCTATTAGACATATTTAAAGACAATTAAGTTTACATTTCTGAGTGTTTCTTTTTTCATATCATCGTGAATCAGGAGCAGACAAAAAAATGCATTTAAAAAAAGCTTGTAACTGTGACATAGAAAATACACTGGGCGGGCCACAAGCTCCCTGCTCCGCTCCTTTCCGATGCATCCAGGTCCATGTACGCCTTTGCTTTCCTTGTCCGAGCTATAGATCCAATGTTGGTTACTGGTTTAAGCGGGAGAGTGTGTAAACAGATTGCTTAGTTATAGTTGATGGAAAAAGCGGGTGGTTATGCAGTCCAAAAGTCCCACCCATGACTCGGAGGCAAATTTCTAATGAACAACATCTGTTTTGCAGAAATTATGTCTTAGAAAACAACACAGATTTTTAAAAATGTTGCCTATAAACTGAATTATAATAGTTAAACAATCTCTGAGAACACTGAAAACATGATCAGACCGGAATTTAAAAACTTTTGCTTTTGATCATAAAGTTGGTTTTAAATGAAAAACACATCAATTAAGCTAAATGAGTAGATTATTTTGGATATGTCAGAGTTTTTAAAAACTGAAGACAATTTCTGTCGAGATCCATTAACTGCACAGCTCTGCATTACCCAAAAGCCTTGTCGAATCAATTTGAGGTCAATTCAATGAAACTCTCTGCTGTTTCCCACAAGATCTTTTAAAGCTATTTTGGCTTGACCACATTTAATCCTCCCCTCAAAAGACATCTTAGCTATGGTTTACCAGATGAAAAAAATTGGTTTTGTTCCAAAGGAAGTTATTTTAATGCTATTTCACAAAAAACATTCTAATAGAAATTGTACTTACAACTTTCTTCTTTATGTTTAAACTTTGAAAACAAGGGTTCTGCTTGACAGTTTAAAGTCAAGAAAATAATGCATGACAAGAAAAATGCATTATATTGCCAGAAAAAAAGTAGTTATTTATCAGTGTTAGGCAGATGTTTTTATTGCTTTTGAATGGGTTGAGCTGACTGAGAAGCGCAGCAGAATATATAGGCCATAAAGGTCATTTTTATTTACATATACCCTACTACTGCTTACTTTGAGGGTTTGCGTTTTATCCGTTTAAAAAGCTCCCCCCTGACCCTTCTACTGATGCGATACTTTAAGGTATTCCTAATAAAGCAAGCGATACAAAACATAAAAGGAAAGCTAGATTTTAAAAAAAGGACCTTTTTTTAACAAATATTTCTGTAAGATTGACAACTATTTCAGGCGCAGTCTCCCAAAGGATATGGAGTTGTATTTAGTTAATTTGTTTGACTGGGACTACAGACTAAGACTTATATCTGTAAATATTTTAAATAAAACTTTTTTTTTTAAATTACATTTTCTTAAAAAAAGTCACAATATAGATGTATATATATTTTAAACCCAGAAATTGTATCTTATCTAAACATTTATTTAAACTTTACCTGCCAGCAAAGAAAAAAAAGTTGTAAAAAAATGTGGAACTGAAGCAGCCCTCATAAGGACCCCCTTTTTGCTACATCTTTCCTGGTTCATTACCTACTTTTGTCTATTAGACAAAACTGAAACAAGCTCTTAGAACTTGCTTGCTGTACTTTGAGCCTATTACATGACACAGTTCTTAGAATTACACACTTTTTCATTTCCATTTCAAGTACTTGCTCCATGCTTTGCATAAGTAAACCATACAGCAATGCACTCAATATAAAACTGCAGGAATACCATTATGATAATTGTGCTCATTTTGCCGTGTCGTACACAGTAGAGTTAACCAAGTCCATTAACTTTTGCTATCCACTTCAACTCCCTTTGTCCACTTTAACTGTTTCCCCCACAACCCTCCATATTGGCTGACTGTACAATTACTTTACAATGGCTGTAAGATTCACACAATTCGCTAGCATGTACTCCATAAAAACTCACCGAAGGTTACAGAATGATATTTTAATCTAAAATATGGTTGACATGGCAGTGTAATTACATCTTAGCTTGAAAATTAAGAAACTCTAGTAGTGACTTAAAAACCTAACAGCTAAAGGAGGATTAACTTACATGTTTGCTTTTTCAATGACATATCTTATTTTTTAGATGAGTTGGCATAACAATATCACTATTCAGTTCTATCCTTTAAAAGACTGATGCTACATTCACACGGGAGTTCAAGAATGCGCTATTCGGGCTTTTAAAAAGCGCTATACTCTGTTTCATGAACCCACATTCAGCCCGTGGTGTTCACACCAGACCAGCACAAGCAGCAGGGCGGGGCTTATTCTTTTGTTTTCTACTGTTTACCAGTGCATGTCTGCCACCCACAGTTGGAAGAGGCTTATTGTGAAATGTTAAAGCGGTGAAAATCTTGTATAGAGACGCCTGAATGCAAGGATTTTGAACACGAAAGTCCGAAATGCGAGTTTACCAGAGTTTACTTAGACTTTTCCAGTCGCTGGAATATGGCTGGTGTGAACATAGCTTTAGAGTCTTCATGGATAACTGTATACAGTGATCCCTTGATTATCGCGGGGGTTACGTTCCAAATAGAACCCGTGATAAGCAAAACCCGTGAAGTAGAAACCTTTATTTTTTTTACAATTATTATACAATGAAATACACTATTATACATTGAAAAGAAAGAACAAACCATTTAACAGGCTAAATCAATTGTTTTTAACAAATACAAGTACTTTAGAAACGTTTTTTCAACAAATAACTTCTGTAGTGTGCTGTCAAATAATAATTTCAATCATCGATAAGAACAGAAGGCTTTAAATTGCGGAGATAAGCCCCGCCCACCGCGACCCGAGTGGATTAAACGGAAGAAAATTTAAAATGATTATGAAAAAAATAAAAAAGATAGTGACTCCGGTCTTCTTTTTCACTGCTCTTCATACTGAGCTGCTGCATCCTGACTCTGCTCTGCAGCGTTTTTTCCTTCTGAAGCCCGCGGTGCAGCTGCAGGTGTGTTTGTTCGGGAGAGGAACATAGTGATAGGCAGTTGTTGTCGCTCTTTTTTCTTCTTTGCTAAAAGATCCTTATACACCGACATGCCACCATCGATTATGTTGGAGAACTGTAATGAACGGCTCATCAAAGGGTCCCATTCTTGAGTGACTTTTTAGCCAATCAGAATGCAAAACACAATGCACAATCCAAATCCGTGAAGTAGCGAAACCGTGAAAAGTAAACCGTGATATAGCAAGGGATCACTGTATAGTGAATGCTTGGAAGACACAGATGATGTTGAGAGATCAGATTTTCGTTCCACAAAAGCACATCTCCATGTCTGGGTTTGTGAGATCATTCGTCATCTATTGCAGGTGCTGCAACTGATTGACACCGCTTTCAGCACTACTCTGTGATCCAGTTTGATGACCTGCTGTCAAGCATTTGTTAGAGGAGAGAAAAAAAATAAAATGATAGAACCACTATATTATTGTCCTCATGCAGATAAGAAAAATATCATAAAGATCAGGAAGAGAACAATCAAATTCTCCTCCAATTTGGAATCCACCTGTTAATTACGTGATCAATACGTCATGGTCCAAAGCTGTGTTCCCGATTGGTTTGCGTGACGCAAATTCTCTGCCAAAGGTTCGGCTATTCGAACTGTTAGGCATGTTACTGCCCCTCCCTAAGTGCACTGCCGCCCTTGACTGATGCTCAAACCCCATTGCAGGACTTTTTATATGAAAACTGGCTGCCCCTGCCGTGCGAGTTGCATTCGGTGAGATTTGTGGAATTGTGGAAGATTTAGGGAGTTTAAAAAAGGTCACACAACACGACCTCCAACGTATTAAACCAAACTTTGTCCTTGACGAAGTACTTGTTCCATGCAGGACAGTGTATTGGCATCTGCCAGTGTACTCTACAGCCTTGTGAAGAGATAAAAAGCATAATTACAAGAATGCTGATGTACCAGAGTAAACCATCATTTTGTATTTTGAGAATGAAAAGCTTCAGTATGTGTCCTTGCTGGGTTGTATCTTCTTTCAAACGTGTGCTCTGGTCTCTTCTCTCTCTCCCTCTGCTTGTTAAGGGTTGTAAAAGTGAGAAGTGGGAGTCTCAAAGGTGATTGCGGTATCCCTGTAGGCAGTGAAGCAGATGGGCCATTCTTCTGCCCAGCCCCTCCACCACTCTAAAGCTGCCTTCACCGTGGTCATTAGCCTCCTCAAAAGCTACCACCTCATTTTTTCTTTACTTCTTCCATCCCCTCACTTCTTGACCCTTTCCCCTCCCCACCCTCCAGTTGTATCTTATCTTGTTTTTTTCTTTTTCTTCTCAACCTGCTTCACACTCCTTCAATCTTCTGAACCTCAGAAGTCTTTCTTCTTGCTTTTGTTCTTTTATTCTGCACCAGCAACTTTTTTCCACCGTCCTCCTTCACCTGTTGCCTTGTAATCCGTCGGCTACTTTGAACATTTCTAGTGAAATCCCTCCCCTACTTGCTCTTTTTGTTTCGCTACTCACTTCCAGCTAAGTGATGTGGTGCATGGTATTATGGAGTTTTCCTTGGAGGTCTACCATTGTTGTTTTCATCAAGTTTGTCAAAGCTCCCATGAATTTCCAATATGTTTTCCTTTTTTGGACTTTTTTTTTCTTTGCCATGACTGAAAGAAAATGCACTTAGAGTAATTAGCGACAACCTTGAATGCAGTGTTTGCATGTGTATTGAGGTGGTTGGGTGAGTAAGCGCCTGTTAATACGTGTCCATTTGTTGTGAACGAGCACAGAGAATGAGCTGCCATAACTACTTCCACATCACCGTAATGCCTTTTAAAGGCTGTCTGCCCACAAAATGATGCATTTACCACTATTGTCCTCGCTTAACCTAAGATGAATAGGATATAACTGCACTGTCACGGTCACTCACGTTACATAGATGTGAGCTGAAAGAGTCCAAAGCCGCGTGTCAATTATAGTTACTGTGTGTGTGTGTGAATGTGTGAATATTTGCTTTCCAACAGTAAAGCCTGCATTTAGGTCTCTGGTGTAGAACTCATGACAGACTTAAAAGTACCTAAAAGCTCTGTGTACATACCGAAGAGGAAGCTTTGGATCCCAACAATTCCCCTTTTTTTGTTAAGAAAAATAAGTGCCTTGAAGAAAAAGAGTAAAAGTAGAGAAAATGATTAAAGCCTGGAGGTTTGGTTAGGGCAAAAGGTAGAGAAATTAAAATTGGAAGTTTATTGATTGCATGAGCCTTTTAGATGATTATGCAATCCTGTCATGAGTAAGATCTGAAAATGTTCAAATAATGATATTTCTGCAGTTGTTTAGTTAGGCAGGATCAAAGGAGAGTAAAGAGAGATTATGTTGGGATGTTTCTCATATTGCATCATATGATACATCTAAACCTTTTAAATGTTTCCTTTTAGATAAAATTCAAAACTAGCTAACAAAGTCTGATTTAGCCCTTAAACTGACTGATTGTTTTTAGGTTGTTCTGCTGTTGCCTTGGAGATGCTGCTGTTCCATTCTATAATCACAATGCGATCTACAAATACCGAATAGTTCAGGGGAGAAGGTTTAACTTTTGGTTTAGTCTTCTGTTGTAAAACAAGAAATCAAAAACTTTGATAACTGCCTATGCTAGCACAAGGAAGGCAATTGATGCCTCTATTTTTTTTAATTGGTCTTGCTTTAGCCTACAGCGGGGCAAAAAAGTATTTAGTCAGCCAACAATCATGCAAATTCTCTCAGTTAAAAAGATGAGAGAGGCCTGTAATTTTCATCATAGGAACACATTTGTTGTTAAGTTGTTTTTGTTGTAATAAGGATTGTCTTTTCACAAAAAAGTTGTATCGATGTGTTAGATTCATATTATTAAGTCCATTGCACTCTGAAAATAGGATTCACATCTGTGGTGACCAATCTATGTTTGAAATAGATACAGTACAGACCAAAAGTCTGGACACACCTTCTCATTCATTTGAATGAGAAGGTGTGTCCATACTTTTGGTCTGTACTGTATCTAGTGTTGTATTTGGTATAATTCAGCCAGGTACTACTATGCTGTTAAATGCTTGAGTCTATAACCCTCTGGGTAATAGGGATGCAACAATTCCCTTTCTCCACAGTTTGGTTCAAATCTTGATTTTCTTTGGACATGGTTTTCTTTGGATTCAAAATGGGATTTGTGTATTACAAAACAGGGCCACACAATCACACACCCATACACATTCACAAACATATGTAGGGACAATTAGAGTAACCAATTACCCTATAAGTCATGTTTTTTGGACTGTGAGAGGAAGACAGAGTGCCTGGTTCAAATCCACACATCCATGGGGATTTGAACCAGGGCCTTCTTGCTGTGAGGTGAGAGGGGTAACCACTGTTCCACCATTGTGTAATATAATAAACCAATATTAAATAAATAAAATTTAACAAAACACGTGATACACACTTTCAATGTAAACATATCAATATATATGCAGTAGAAATACAACGTTTCCCTTTCACCATCATTTGGTTCAATGGTGTAACATATGGTTTGGTTTTAAAGTCTGAATTGTGGCATCCCTGCACTTCAGCTTGACAATTGATCCCAATTAGTTACTTCAATTTTAGTTACATAACATTGTGGAAACAAAACCTATCATATTCAAATGTACAGTACTCAAATGATCTAGAATTTTGACTCTGGTGTGATGTACGCATCCTATTGAGCCTCACAATACCCAGTCTCATCAAGCAAGACACATGTTGTTTCTATTTCCTAGAGCTTTATTCAAATAACTTTAATTTTTATTTTAATTTGTTGAGACTAGAGGCAAGATTGGAAGGTGAAAAATAAATGAGTTGTGACAACATTAAGTTGCGGCCCTTAATCTTTTGGTTGTGAAACCAGAGTGGGTGAAGCAAGCATTAGAGGTTGCCTTGGGTGAGGAGGAAAATGCCAGAGTGTCTACTCTTGTGGTAGCTAAAGAGAAGACTTGACTTAAGCCATTCTAAGGACCTAAAAGGGCCATGAGATCCATGTGTGCGTAAATCTTTGTGTGAGTCTGCAATGTCAAGTGAATGAGTGTGGAAACTTGTATTTAAACTTGTTAACTAAGAAGAAGTGTTAGGATTAGGATTAGATTGAGGCTAATTATTGGTGAAGAACAGTTGATTAGGAATTGGTGACGTGGTTTGGTCTTTCTGGATGGATTTTCACGAACTTTCAGTTTATTTTACATGTAGATTTGCTCTTGATTTACCTTGAAGCTTAGTTTTATTGTTAAGGGTTTTGAGATTCATTGTATTTTTTTCGTATTTATGTTCTCGTCAAATGTCTGCGGGCAATAAATGGACAAACTTTTTCAATGCACGCAGGTGGCCGACATGAAATATCAAGGTCGTAGACCACTCTGTGAGCTTGTACAGCGAAAATGTTTATGCACATCTTTTTCTACGGGCATTCTGCAGGAAAAAGGTTGTAGGAGACACTTATCCAACACGGAGGGATAATTATGGTGAGATGCAGGCAGGTCACTGGCTCCTTTGGCACAGCTTGACCGTTTGGTTATTGGAAATTGGACAATTAGAGCGTAGTTTGTGTGTGCGTCCTGCGGGCGCTTATTTATTGCCTGCACTGTCCGCATGAATGCCCTGCACGAAGTCAGAAAAGGGGGTCAGTACTCGCAACTTACTAAACACCTAGAGTGTAAGAGTACCGTATGACACCATAACCTGAAAGTCATAAATGCATGCAACATCTCTTAGAGATACTTCATGAGACATTCACGACAAACAAAACAATGGTACTTTCTATTTTCAGGATGTCAAGATATCTGAATAAGCCTAAAGAGTCAAGACACGCTCCCTTTAACACCTTGTGCTATCTTGTGGGGTCCATATGACCCCACCCCCAACATTAATGTGCCTCCAAGGCACGTTAACGTTGGGAGTGGGGTCATCTGGACCCCACTAGACAGTGCGCTGTACCTTTTTTCTTCAATGATTTTTGATCTTCACTTGTGTCCATGGATTAGAGAAAATCCTCTCCACCTTTATCCACCTTTGTCATGGAAGGGATAACACGTCAATGTAAGGGTGGGGTCATCTGGACCCCACAAGATAGCACAAGGGTTAAGATGCAACCGCTCTTGTCTGCGACCTTACATGGGCCTGAACAACCCAAAAACCCACAGCACCTGTAAGGGTCAACCCCCATACAGATGCATGCGACTAAAGCTTTATTTGTTTCAACAGCCTCCATATATCATTTCTTTGTCTTGTAGAGATTCAGGCAATGACCTTTTCAGAAAGAGACACATTTTCATGATTACAAAATAAATCTTTAGGCATAAATATTTTAAAAGTGAGAAGCCACTCACGAAAAGTTATTTTGCAAAGTTTTTACTTTTATTTAGAAATTCATTCCAACAAAAAGTTGACAGAGCTACAATAGGAGGAACTTTGGAAAAACAATAAAACACATTGTTGGATCCCCATTTATTTATAAAAACTCTACAACAATCTAAAACTGACTAAATTTACATTATTTTCTTTTGTTACAGGAATTTACTTAAACCAATGTTGTTTTAATGCTGACATTTTTTGGCAAATATAGCTTTAATTTGACGTGCTATTTTAACAAACCATCCGCCGCCCCAAAAGATGCACTGGTTATCATTTAATTCTGAGTTGTAATTGAATGAGTTGTTTGATGCTCCAAGCTTCTCATCTTTCCTTGTTATATCAGATTCAGTAAAATAACTTTTTGACAGCTCAGATTTATCAAAGGGTGCAGTCCATTTGTGCTTACTATAATTTATTTGCAGACTTTTTTGGGGCTCAAAGAACATACTGTTTGTATTCCCATAATATTTTAAAATCAAAATTGATTCCAAAACATTACTCTCAGTAGAATCTGCTTCTCTCGGTGGTTGAGCATAACATTTCAGCCACAAGTAATTTCATATTAATGTTTACTTAAAGACAAACATTATTATTATTGATTGTTTCATAGTAAGGCCATCCCATTTAATCACCATTGTTAGCAGTTGATAGATTCTGAAATCAGCATTTATATTGCTGGCCTGGTCTTTCCTCATGCTAATGGATGTAGCACTCTAACTATAATGAAGCAGCTGCTGTTTGTTTTAAGCATCAGCTTTACACCTTGGGTGACATTAAAATCTTCTATACCTCAAATGTACCATTTTTCTTTTAAAGGTGAGACAAATAGCACTTTCAAAGATGAAACAACAACATAGTTCAAATACACTTTTGCTATAACTAACTTTTTGTCGGTTAAGACACCGTGGCATTTTTGTTATAATTTCAAACTGCAGTTTAAGTCTTAAAAAGAACAGAGAGGTTTTATTTACATATATAATGTCAACATTTTTGTTGGAACCTGGAACTACCACACAGACATCCGCTAAGCTAGAAGATTCAACATTTTAACAAGAATAGGGGGATGAAAGGTCAAAGCAAGCTAGGCTTGCAGTCAAGTATTGACCAGCAATGTGTTTGACACTTCGTTGTGTTGGTAAGGACTCTGCCCTCCGTGATTGATAGAAGGCATTGCATGACACAGACTTGATTGATCCACGTTTTCAATTGATCCCAACCAACATTCATACACACAGGCATACAAACACACACACACCGATTTCCATGTGCATCTATCGCCAAAACTCACATGTGGATAATTGATATTTCGGATTTTGTGGTTTATTAATATCCAGTATAGATAGTCTCTACTTAATGTTGAAAAGTTAATGATCAGATTATGGGTAGTGTATAAGTGAAACCTTCTGTGTTTTCTTGACCACTTGGAGTCCATATTTAGGTCTGAAAACAGTTTTTTTCGTCTTATATTATATGTTATTCATTTTGTTTACACTGTTATTTTCTGTGCATGTCTTTTTTGACTAGCTTTTTGGTGAAATCAAAGCTAGACTCGCCCTAATCAACCAGATTTAGGCTTAAAGTCCCCATATGACAATTAAAAAAAAAAAATGTTCCCAGTGCTGTTTTAACTATGATTATGAAGTTTGTAACCAAAATCCTACATCCTAAATGTCTTAAAGAGCCATATTTCATGTTTATCTGAAGCCTCTATCCAAATTCTCCTCAACAGGGGCGTTACTGTGCTGGGCTGAGTTGCCCCACCCTTGACCCCCCCCCCCCCCCTTTCTGCAAGCTACATCTTGCATGAGTGAAGAGCTTGATATAAGAAAGGGGGGCACAAACGACACCGACTGACAGTCTCTGTTCTCCAAAGTTTCTTTTGGGCGATAAAGAAACGGTGAAAAGTGACATTTTTTGAACAATGTGCAGAATGACAAAACAAATGTTTGAACCAGACCCTGCTGTTTAAGAAAATTACACACCAAAAAGAAGTTTGATAAGCACACAAAAAAAATGCTTTGCATTTTATTTTATTTTAGGCTACATTTCACCAGAAAGCAGCTCTGGCTGTGGCTCCGAACTTATTTGATGCTAGCACATGTAGATTGTTGAATTCAATTGCACAGCAAATAAAATGAAATACCAGAAAGAAAGTGAATATTCACATGTAATTGTTCAAATACGTGCGCCCAGTGCTGAACTATTTTTTTGGCAGCACTGACCCAGAAGAAAGGTTACGTTTAGGATTTCGGGGTCACGGTTAGGGTTAAACCGCCAAATGGTTCCTGAGTGAGGCTGTTTCTGCAGCTCACTGTTCCTCCAGGGGATGGATCAAATGCAGAAAACACATTCCATCCTCAACTGACTTTAAGTTTATCTTTACTTTTAAATACGTGTGGCCGACAACAAAATGCAGCCTTGCACGGACTTAAAATACGTGCGGGCAATGCAGCAACGTGCCATCTTCTCTTCTCCCATACCTGAGCTAGTGCACGCTGGGCGGGGCAGATCTGAGAGGCCGTTGTGACATCACAAAGGCTCATTAATTCAAAATGAGCGTCTTTGTTACAGCTTGATTGACAGCGATTTAAAAGGAAAAATACTCAGAAATTCAAAAATAAAATGATTTGTTAGCATATTTGTTCTACAGGAAAAAAGCCACTTGTACATGTCAAAAACCCCAAAAAACCTGTATTTTCTTTGAAGAGGATCTTAAGGTTAAGGAGGGAATGAAGTTTAGGTTCATGTATGGTATGAACTGGTAATGGTTGAAGTAAAGATTATAAATTTAAGCAAAACTATTGTAAAAATGTGCAGTGTACCTATTATGAACATGGTAACTAGTTCAGTGAATGATACAGTTCATATGAAATCTTGTGTTTTAAACAGTCCACATATTGGAAAATGCCAAATCAGGACTTTAAAGTGTGGGTGACATGGTCTATTTTAATAAGCCAAAATATAGTAAATAGTCTCTATTTCATGTTGCGATTGTTTTTAATATTTTTCGAAAAAGAATAAATAGCGAAAAACGCAATATAAACAACGAGGACGGCCGCCGGCTTCACGCATTCCGCCGAATTCTCGCCCCCCTGTTTGTGACGTAACGAAAGGAAGACAAGGCAGACAACATGGCTAGCACCGATAGCGAAGCACAGAGTGATGCTACCGTCTCTATTAGCGATTTATCATCAGATGAACAGAAAGATGAAGAGGAAAGTTGCGGAGATTATCATGATGATGAGTCACTTTTGCAACCGTATCGATTCGAACCCTTTTGCGAAAGTGAGGAGGATATAGTATAGCAGAAAGTAGTAGGTCTAGTGATGCCGATGACGATAGCCAGCATGAAGATTCGGCTAGACTCCAGTAAGTCTAAAAAATGTATAAAATTAAATTACTCCACTTACCCTAAAATATACTCAAAATGTCCCCTTTTAGCCTAATCTAAACAAAGGTAAACACTGGTTTTCAACCCAATTTACAAAATAAATGTCACAAAATAAAAGTTTCCCAGATATTACTACTCTTTAGTTAACAAAGTCACTGTATACCATTAACAACTGCAGAACATTAACAGTTTTACCTGTTTGAACCAGTTTGAAACCTTTTCTCGTGCGCTCGCGCGCTCACACACACACAGTTCAGTTTACTCACGGTACCGGCACCTCAAAAGCAAAAGAAAAAAAACGTTGCAGAACTGTTGCTTCTCTTGCAAAACATTGAGTGCGTTGAAATACTCCAGTTGGATCCAAGGACAACAGAAAACACGACTACTTCGCCTCAATGCGATCCATCGTGATGCACACTAGCCTAGCTTAGCAGCCTCTGCTCCCGACCGACTCCAGCGCCGTCCTGTCCGACCCAGAAAACGGCTCGCTCGCTTCCAGCTCGCCCGCCTTTCCTCGACTCAGAAGCCAAGATCCTCCTCCCAACTCTCCGTTCAAAATTCTTCGTTTGTGTCCCGGTTTTTGTCCCTTCGAAAACGCAGACTTCTCTCCTGCAGATGATCTGGAGGGAAAAATCCTTCGCCGTCCACCTTCTTAAATTTTCCCCTTTTCAGCAGCGTTTCTTGTTTTGGGAATTTTATACACAGATACACTTTCACTAGATGTATTGCTACATCCAGCTGCCACACAACGACTTGGCATGTTGATGATTAACAGATTTAAACACGAGAGAAACGAAGACTACCTGTTTTGTTTACATGCTGTCCTAAGCAACTGCGAAAGGCAACTCCCTTTCGTTACGTCACAGGTCATATCGGGTTCACTTCCAGCCTGCGCTCTAGCGGCAGATCCAAATCTCTGATTCCTTCGAAAGATGTCTATTTTTCATATGCTTCGGATTTTTTTCGACGCAAACTATTGGTATCAATAGAATCAGCGTTTAAAGGGCTTTTTTATTTGACAAAGTTGTTCAAAGCATGGCATCCACACTTTAAATGCAGTTGGTGGTTCCGACAGGGCACTTCCATGTCTGCCATGAGCAATTATAACAGTGAAACCTTTCCTATTTTCCCTTCATTCCCAGCTTGTTATTTTTACTGTTGTTCCTCAATAGGGTAAGGCTATGTTTTAGTTGTTTTTTATTTCTGAAATTGAATTTTTTTGTCTGAAAAGAGAAATGTATTAAAAAAAACATTAAAGACAGAGTTTTCAGAGAGAATTTTTAAGCTATATATTTTTTTTCTTTTAAGGCAAATAGGTTTTGTTGGAGCTTAACTGCAATTGTTGTGCTGGAATAGAATTCTAATAGCAAGAATGCACTTTTACCTATCAGGGCAGCAACAAACAGTAGTTCAATTTAGAAAAAAAGTTCTATATTGTTCTATGCAAAGGTCATCTTTGAGATGTTATTGGCTAGTCTGTAACAGTAAAGGTGCTGTAAAATAGTATAATTACCGCCTAGTCATCTCTTAGAGGTAGCTAAAGGTCCCCTTCAAGGACATTAGAGAGAATCACACTGCATAAAGGACAATAGATGGGACTGTCTGTGAGGAGATGTGGGACACATAGAATTCAGAGCTGGACACAAAAACATCTTTCATAAGAAAACTTAACTCTCTTTCCTTCACTCCATTTAACTATTGCTTCTAATCTAAAACCGGCTGCTGTGTTATGCAGAGGTCGTTTTAGGGGTTGTTTCTAAGGTCGAAATTGAATACTGTTATAGCTAAAGCTACTTTGGTTTCTGGAGAACTTTTAAAAGCTTGGGAAGTGCTTAATCTTAAATATACTTTTGGAAGACTAAATATCTTAGTTTTTTTTAGGTCACTGAAAAATGTAGCAATAAAAGATATAAGTTGTTGTGTTTTAAATGTTTTTATATTGTCAAAAAAGTAAATTTAACCATTTCTGCTTTTCTTAAATCAATCTGGCACATACATCACAAAGCAATTGCCTGGAAATTCAAATCTTTGTACTTCCTAATCCATTCAGAAAAACATTCTTACAGTTTGTGCAAAACAATTAAAATAGACACACTGACTAATAATTTTCCCTCTTCTTTTTCTTCCCATGTCCTTTGCTCTCCTTCCTCCTACTTGATGCTCTGTGATTGGACACTGATTTCCCAGGTGAGTTTCTATACAGTTCACTATTTCTGGTTAAAAGCAATTCATTGTGAGCCTTGGTGAGCACACAATTGCACACATTTTCTTAGAATTACAGTGCAAGAGCCTGGCATGTAATCAAATCAAATAATTCATTTTTGCCAGCATTTCCTGGTCTTGAAGTGACACATGACATGACGGGCTTTTGTTCATTGTGTGCCTCTGCTTCTGCGCTGGCTGAGCAGCTGCTGTCCTAAACTTCAAGAGTCATAAACATGATTTATAATTAGCATCCCAACATTAGCATAGTCACTTTGATTAGACAGTTGCCTGAGTTAGCGTGAGTTAGCATTATTGTAGCTCAGACATTTTTACATCAATTAAAAGACTACCAAAAAATAAAAACACTTAAAAGACTTAAAAAATGTTATAGCTGTCATGCTGCCTCATCATTTTTATACTTGTTTCAATTAGAACATTTGTGTACAGATTTTTGAATATAATATAATTTAGAATATAATTTTGCTGATTCAGACAAAGTTAAATTTATTATATGACCACTTGTCAATAATTTTAAAAGAAATGCTTGAACAAGGAAACAATATTGAAGTTTGTAAGCATTAAAATACTCCATAAACAGTTGCTTTAAATGATTGATTTTGTAAGAAAAATGTGAAACAGTATTAGCAAGAAAAAGGTAAAAAATGTGAAATAAAAATACTCAACAGAAATTACATTTTCTAAAGGTTACAGTAACTATTTTTATACTTACAGATATGTGGATATTTAAATGTGGGAAATATTCAACAACAGAAAATAACTTTTTTTAAATCAAGTGAGTCGAAGCTAAATAATGGAAGTAAAGCTGTGAAAGCAGCATGTTTTTCTTTTGGACAATTACAGCACATGTAAAAAGCTAGAGTTATATTATAGTTTTACTTGTCTAGTGGTGATTTGTTTGCTTGTATGATTCTTTTGGAGCATTAAAAAAGGAAGAAAGAAGAAGAAAAAAACGACTTACCCTGAAATTAACTCTGTGGGCAGAGACATCTTTGCCGTCTCTGTCACTGAAACTTTAGTGGAACCTAGTTTGTACTGATGATTGTGTCAAGATGTCACTGCTTGACTAAGTGGGTATTGGAGCAGTGTAGCCTGAAGTGCCTACAGGATTGTCATTTTACCATCAAAAGGTCACTGGGCTTCATACAAATCCTCCCCAAACCGGATCCAGAGGAGATCTGAAAGGATTCTAAGTCACTGGACAATGTTGAATGCAGCATTTAGAGAAACACGTGGGATGATTTCTTGAGTGCTGCTGTTTTGCTGGCACCATAGGATTCAGAAAACCAAACTGTTCATTTGCTGTCATTAAGGTAATGACAATTAGTATTGACATTTTCTGCCTACTGGTGAGTGCAGCAAATATTTGTGAGTAATCATAACAGCCATCACTGACAGCAGAATCTATGCTGATGTGTATATCTTTGTTTGGTGCGTGTATGAAGCACTTGCGCACAGACCTCATCACATATAAGTGTGTGTGTGCATGTGACTGGATGTGCTGATATGCATTTGGAAGTGCATTTCATGGTACTTTGGCAAAAGAGTGTGTGGGTTTCATGATAGGTGCATTACTGGACAGAGAGAGCAAGAGGAGACAGCTCATTATTTACTGCATATTGTGTGTGGGGGTGTATGAGTGGAAAGGTATTGGCATGGCATATTACCCCCTTTGGAATATAGTCTGCTCTTTTTATTTTTTCTAGGCAGATTACAGCAATACTGAAATGATTAACACATGCAGTTCTCACATATGGGTTTATTAATCAGGTAAATACAATTTACTTAGTCGTTATTTGATGTGGGGATTATTTTATGCATAAAAAAAATCCTCCCCCTAACCAGGCAAACTTTTTTGCAACAGTCCCAAAATATTGCATTTAGAAACTCAATTATGTTCAGCGTGCCAGCTGTCCCAGGCTCAGCGGCGCATTAATCAGTTCTTGCCAGTCTTTTCATGTGTGGGGCAGCAATATGGCTATCTCCTCTTTGTTAAGTCAATGTTTGTGTTAGAGAGATTGTAGGAAGCAAGTAATCGAACAAATAAAATGACTCTCTGCATGTTGTAATGGCTTTCAGTTACCACATGGAGAAACATGCATCTTTTCCTCCAGACATGCTTGGACAGGTGGACCCCCCCCCCCACTCATCAGCACAATGCAGTCACAGGAAGGCATCCAGCTTTTTAGAGAAAATGTCGTCTCTCAGGAGGGCTCCGTTGTTTTTTTCAGCCTCTGGTTTCATCGTTTGTGTTTGACTTCTTTTATTTAGCGTAAAAAAATAAAGAAATCCGGTTGTCAAGCAGAAGCATTTTGTGACTGTAGCAGACCATGTAGGTGGAGGGTGGCTGTGTTTAGAAAAACAACCTCACATATGCAAACAAACATGTGGAAGGCCATGACGGTGCAAGCTAACATATTAGCAGGCAACAGTCATCCTTTAAAAATAGATAATTAGATAAGACAATGCCTGCTATTGGTTTAAGGTCAAATAGAGAAATAAGCATTTGCAATTTTTGATCAGTTTCTGAAAGCTAACAGCAATCGTGACAGCGTCTTGCATGACTGCAAATGGTGCTATTCTTTGGGCTTTGGTGAAGTGTGGCCAAGCTGACACGATCTATAAAGAACCAAAAGGTTTTAATGTAAATGAATCAAGCACAAATGAATAATATGTGAATAACAATACCTGAGGACTGCATATGTAATGTTTTACTAAACATTGTACTAACAACAACAAAAAAAATCCTGTTTAACTTGGAGCTTTAGCTAAAAAAAAAAAAAAAGGAGCTTTATCTCCATTGATTACATTTTTTGAATAACCATAACTCTTCAGCAGTTTACAAAATTAATGTAGTTCCAATGGATTCTGAAGCTGAGAAAAGTAGCCTTGCAAAACGAGATGCAACACTTTACCACTGTAAAGTGTTGCATCTCGATGCAACACTTTACCACTGTAAAGTGTTGCATCTCGATGCACTGGTCTGCAACACTTAACAGTAGTAGTGTTTACTCATTTAGCACAAACCAACTGATTCTCAAACTGAGAAAAGCAATTTTGCACAATATGTAAGACTTTATAATGTTAAGTTTTGCACATCCTTGCACGGATATGTTACCTTTAACATTAGTAGTTTTTACGAAAATTATGTAAATTAGCTGATTCTGACGTGGAGAGAAGGACGTTTGTGCGATGGAGTGCAATACTTTACTAGTATTAAGCTTTGCATGCCAGCACAACAATATGCAAAACTTTACTACCGTTAGGTCTTGCGTTCCGGTACAAAACTGCTGTTATGTGCTTCAGAATCTGTTTGAAATATAGTAATTCTGTACATATTAAAAGAATTATAGTAGAAGCGTGTGTTATTCTGTGTTGCTGGCAACAGCTTTGGTATTAAAATGATAAAAACTTAAATCACTTTTCTATGGAAAGGATCAATTTTGATCCAATACATCAGATCTCCGAATGGTGTGACAATCATTTTGTATAACTTAGATTTGGATTGCTAGGTGAGCACTTGAAGCTTTACCAAAAAAGAAAGAAAAAGAAGAACTGTCTCACAATTTTTTTCAGTAGTAGGCGGTGTGATATGACCACCGGAAAGGGCGGCAGTTTAGCTCAGGCGGTGGAGCAGGTCGTCCAACAACCGAAGGGTTGGACGACCAATCCCTGAACCCCCAGCCAGCTGTCGCCTCCCCGAGCGCGGCTATTCTACAGCTCACCGCTCCCCCCAGGGGATGGGTCACAATGCAAAGACCAATTTCCCCATTGTGGGATAAATAAAAGTAAATTTTTTAAAAGAAAAGAAAGAAAGGCGTGGCTCCTCTGCTTGAACTTCTGGCTACTTCTGTTTTGCTTTGAAATGCTCTGTAGAAATAAGTAGAACCCGCTCCTAATCTACAGGCCTAATGCACCGGTTCCATCATTTTGTAACTTTAGTGTACATTTTGTTAGACCTCTTTTTACAGAAACATACTTTTCCTTCCTGCTTTTTTCGCCCTTCAGTTTTTTTTGCTTCCCTCATTCTCATTTTTTTCTCTCTTACGCTAATCCACACAGGAAGGCTCCGGTCTGCTGTCTGGAATTCAAGGAAAAAAGGATTTAATACCCCTCACAAGTTTGTGTGTAAAGGGGGTTTGCATGTACGCGTGTACACCTCGAAATTGGGAGATATTGGTCTGCATATATGAGAGGATTCCATGGTGTTGTGCTGAATTTTTATTTCCTTCACTGCAGAAAAAGAAGGACTTGGTGCCAAAATGAGGACATGGAGAATTTATCTTTTTGTTGAGATTCGTGCAAGCCCTCTGTACCAAGCACACACTCCCACTAGAGAAAGAGTGTGAATGATGTATGGACTTTTCATCCGCTATAACCCTCATCCTCCACTCCTTCCTATATTACTCGTCTTTTCCACCATCCAGGGTTCTGTGTTCTTGTTAGCAAGTCATTGAGGGAAGTAACAGGGGCAGAAGAAGGAGAGCAGACTTTAGGCCATCAGATGCTACAATGAATTCTGTGAACTCTCCTCGACTCGTTTTCTGTCTTTCCTTCACTCTTTACATCCATTCCTTCCTCCTCTCATCTCCTGGGCAGTAGAAATTACTTGTCCCTTTGCAAGGGCGCATCATCAATCCCATGATTCATTGCGGGTTCCCAGCGTAATAGCAGGTACTGTGATTGAATCCAGAGGGCGCGTGCATTTGTGTCTCTGCTTGGACACAATTTTGTGTGCATGAGAGATGACTTCAAAATAAAAGGTTTATTATTTTAACCTTTTAAAATCACAGAGTTTGTTTGCCCTGCACATCCAGCGTGTGCGCTGCCTCTTTTTTTGGCAGAAATGGGACCGTCTTATGCTTCCTCCTGTTTTTTTCTTCCTCTAAATGTTCAATTTTCCATTTAGGAGTAAAAGCTTATGGTACAAAGAAATATGTGTTGGAGTTTTGGGGCATAGTCACAGAGAGTATTACAAAAATAGATGAACTTTTGATCCCCTCTGATTCACCATTTGTCAATGCACATCTTCATTCTTATTCAACTCTTGACTCCCTCTTGTTTTTTCTTTTCTGTAACTTGTTCCTGCTTTCCTTAGATTTATCTCCTTGGGCACCCTCTTTTTATTCGTCCTGTTACAGCGATGCTTTCCAATTGATTTGTTGCCTATTTTTTCTTGTATGTGCCCAGACATGAAGGATGAAGATATTGATAGACGGGAGACTGTCAGATTGTCACTGAGTTCCATGAAAACTGAGTTTAAAGTAGTAGCCAAGCCCAATGACTTGCTCCTTGGATGCTTTAAACTGACACCTTTATTTGGCAACTTTATTTAAACCTTTTTTTTTACCACTGTAATTAAAAAAAAACAATTCTCTCACATCTTCACTCCTCTTTTATCTTAAAACGCGATAATTTAGAAAATAGGAAAATGAGGAGTCTCTTCCTGCAGAGCATGTTTTTGTGTTTGTACCACAAACAGACAAAATGGAAGGGAGAAAGATAATGATTAAGATGGTGATTTAAACTGATTGCAGTTTGTTTTTTCATTGTTTTCTTTTCTCAACCCCCCATGCTGCCATTGGCAGGCAACTACACAAAAGTTGCAGGGTAGGCTTAAACATAAACATGGCTAAGAACTATTATTTTTAAGACCAAACTGCTTTTTATTCCCCCTGTCTTTTTTTTTTGTTCTGAATAATCAGCCTTTCCTGATTAGCTTTAAAGGGTTGATAAAAATGAATGAGCTGATAGGAGGATGCTTGCATAAGTGGACAAACTGTCAATAGAACATTGTTGGTATCTTCATTTTTAGATGTTGTACAAACAGCCAGCTGTAATGAATATTTGGTTTAGTGTCAGCTGGATCATTTCATCCAAAACCCAGATTCCTGTCAACTAGTGAGGTCATTTCCAATACACAGTATTGACCACTGTGGTTATGTGCTTCCTGTTGAAACCCCTCTAATGAATCCAGCAAGTAAATGTGTGTATTTATGCCTAAAGATCTGAGATAATTATTGTACGATAAAACAAATGGGGTGTCACAGTTGTCTCAGTCCAGTGCAGGTGTGTTCATACGTGTATAACATGCGCGAGCACGTAGTCACAGTGAGCCTTTACCGCGGTTTAGACCAGTCGATAGATAATCAGCTTGGCTGGTGTGTAAGGGTAGTAATTCCCTCCTACACTACTCTGCCTTCTTTGGGAATTAGAGAGGTGCTGTCAGATATAATAGCAAATTGGAGTCTCTGCACACATTGCTCAGGACATAAGAAGATGCACACAAGTATTAGCAGTGCACACAAACTGGGAGAGGAAGGATATTGGTGCAGGGTTAGATGAGTCACAACGGATTTGGGGGAAATGAATTTTTTTTTCTCAATATCCATGAAAACGCAGAGCAGACAGTACCAAAGATGACATAAAATAATAATAAAACATTTGCACACGTTTAGTTGTGGAGACATGTATTGCATTCTCTAGGGATATACGTTTAAAAGAGTACTTTTTCGTGCACTTAGATATTCATCTGACCTAACCTGTAGCCAAATAAAGCATATTTGTTGCTGCTGTTCTTTCCTAGTGGGAGCCCTTTGTCTGTTTGCCTAGTGTAGTTCAGAGGCTAACCTTTATTCCTGGCAGTGCATGTACAGCACAAACATGAAGGAGTTTGCACAGGAATAGCTCAACAGTGGAGAACACATGGTGGAGAGCAGCACAGCAAAGATAAATAGCACGAAGGAAAAGGTACACCCGATATCTATTGAACAGCAGGTCTCCAGAGGCTGAAGAGAAAGTTTTATTCATAGATAGATAACTTTTAGTCTAGTTTATTTAATACTTCTTATTATTTGTTTCATAATCAAATTCAAAGTATATTTTACTGTTGAGGAAATTCAAAAATGCCAAAGAAGATGGGAGGTTGACATTGAAGATTGATGGATAAGAATGAGTCTACAGAGACGATAAAAACAGACACTAAAGACAAATAACCCTGGATGGAAGAGGGTGTTAAAGAAGGTTAGTGACAGAACAGGGAGGCACTCATCCTGGAAAGGTGGATGGTCAATGGTAGCTGGGAGTAGATAATCACCCTGTAATAGTTCCTGGGGGATAGATAAATCCAAAGAGGCTGGCTCAAACAAAAATGGAGGAGTGCTTAAATTTAAGAGCTTTTATGAAGCTCTGGATGCAGCCAGTTAGCCGACCTTCAGTGAATTGCGTTGACGCAGTCTCGGCCTTAGCTGGAGGATGCCAACTCAACTAGAAACCATCTTCACAGTGGTCGGTTAAAAAGAGACTCTTGGTTAAATACAGACTTGACAGTTTTTTGCCAGGAAACAAATCTACTCTTCCTACTGAAGGAAAGGTATGACGCAAGACTCCAGCATATACTTCCTATAACACAGATGCAGACAAGTCATTATTAAAAAAAAAACTGTTCTGTTGAAAAGCAGACTTTTTCCCCCTCACTCTCCCTTATTTACAAGAACTCTTGATAAATAAAACTTGTCCATTTTTTCAAAGCTGTATTTGCTATTACAGCAGACAAATGTCTTTGAATTATCTTTATCTTATTTTCAACAGACAAGATTGTATGCATATTCTAGCAGCATATAAAAATGACAGTTATATAGTTTTGCTGAATTAAGACTTGTTGTCCTATTTTGATTAAAGATTTTAATAGGAACTTTAATGACAATGTCATGTGTGGACCAAAATGTTATAATTATCAGTCTGGAATTGAGAGTTACTGTTTGAGCAAGGAAGGAATTTGTTTTGTTTGTAAAGTCATTGGAATACAGATTCTGTGTCAAGTATTGACAGATGTTTACCGAGAATTCCTAGTGCAGTGTTTATTCAATGGGAATATGTTTTATAAAGGGTAAGAAAAAGCAAGAAAACAGACAAAACACAACCTTTTGCCAAAAGATCACAAAGAAGCCTTCTACTTATATTTCACTGCATGTTTTTTTTTAGCCACAAGTTTTGAAAAACAAGAAGGGAAATGTAACACTTAGATAACTAAAGTATTTAAGGAATAATTTATAATTAAAGTAGAAGGAGGCTTCAATGAAAATTCAAGGATGAACTTGATTTTGGTTCACATTTTTATTTCAAAACCAATTTTATTTGGTAATAAAACAGTTTTTATCATGACTTTTTTAACTTTTATAGAAAATATATAAATTCTTACATTAAATCAGTTTTTCTCTAAATTGTCTTAAGGGGAAATTAACCTATGGATTTGACAAATCAAAACTACATTTGCTACATGTCGTATGGTTTAATAAATCCACTTGAATGAGTTTTGATATTACACACATATTTATATCCTGTGAAGCTCATTCTTGCTTTTATATTTGAACCTAAAGTTGATCCTTTGAAACATAGCACCTTAAATAAAAGAGACTTTCTGTTTTATCATTTCCTTCCGATTTTATACTGCTTTGGGCATTCAACAGAACAACAGAATTAGAGGAACTTCTATAAACATACTGTCCCTTTTTCTTTCTGCTTTCTGAGGTGTGGCGCAACTTAGCAGACCTGTGTTGTACTTACTTTAGTATTTCATGGTTTTTCTGGTCCTGATGATATAAAAGTCTTAGTAACACCATCCCTGTAGCATTATACTGTCTTTAGACTTTAACAGAATGCTCAGTTCTTATCAACTAAATCCTATTTTATTAGTGACAAGAACTAAGCAAAGCAGATGGAAGGGTTACAACATCAACAGGTGGTGTAACTACATCAGATGTCAGCCTGAATGTGCCTTTACAGACTGTTCAGATGTGTCAAACAACTTACATTTAGACTGGCACTCTGATAAGAAGTTCATAGGCATTTGATAAAGAAATTGCTCAAGAGAGTAGTCCCCTCTTACACTTGACATGACAGATAAATTTCAAGGGAGCGGGGCTATGCGTGTGTATCTGAGTCAGTGTTTGTGCGTTTGACGTTTACTGGGGGTTAATATACGCCCGGTGTAACGAGAAGGAAATTGCTTTACGCTGCAGAGCCCTCAGGCTAGAACATCACAGTTATGATGAATAAGAATTTTACAAAGCCTTCATTTGAGCCTACCACACACACACACACACACGCAGACACACACACAAGCGCAAGTACAGGCATGTTTTCATGGGAAAAGTGAACACACTTGAACATAACAGAGGCATGCATTAAGTGAAACATACTGTAACATACATTTCCTTTTATTTCATGTTTATACAGTGATCTTCCTTTTGTTATTTGTGCAAATGTGAGCATGTTCATGTTTGTCTGTTTGGTGTTTTATTGGATGAGCTCAGCTGTCACTGTGTGGTCCATCTCTCAGCATGGCATGTTCAGTGGGGAAGAGTTTGGCCGTTTGAATGTTGAGCAATCTATAAAACGGTTGATGTGTTGTTGTGTATTTGGGTTTCTGTGGGAGAAATACAGAAATGCTGCTGTAAGTTCATGCTCTCGTCAAAAAGACAGGACTGTGAGAACCTGACCAAACTTATTCTAGACTAATCTAATGTTTTTCTAAAAGTTAAAATAAAGATTTTAGAAATATCTGAAAACTGAAGGGAAGAAGATCTTCCCTCTTCCACAATTACAGATAAGTACAAACACATCACTTCATACCCATAAGAGTGTCCACACTGTAATATTAATACAAATTCAATGCTTTGAGTAGATCCTACAGAATGGCAATAGCAAAAGTCTTGCTGTACTTTTGTGTGCTTGTGCATAGTGTGTTTGCACGATGTATTTCTACTCGACCATCTATCTTTGTCCCACCTGCACCCTAACATTCACAGTAAGAGTGCAGCTTATTTCCTGCTTCTGGATGGCGGTCCCAAGAGAGTGGTGTTGGGATATTGCTTCACAGGGACCTGCTGAGTAGAGGTCACAGAAATCATGTGTTGCTGTCATCACAGGAGGGCTACTCATAGCTGTGTGTGTGTGTGTGTGTGTGTGTGTGTGTGTGTGTGTGTGTGTGTGTGTGTGTGTGTGTGTGTGTGTGTGTGTGTGTGTGTGTGTGTGTGTGTGTGTGTGTGTGTGTGTGTGTGTGTGTGTGTGTGTGTGTGTGTGTGTGTATTTATAATAATAGTAATAATAATTTCACCAAACTACTCAAGCAAGCTTCTTAAAAAAAGACATGATGGGGATAATAATATTGGCAGCAAGGGGATCTGGGTATCTAGAGTTAGCCCTGACATCCTCAAGATAAAGTAGACTTTTTTAATTAGCTATTTAGGTAACAGGTCAAACATTTTAGCAGCCTTTTTATGTCTCACAAAACACTGTAACGGAGCTATTCTGTTAAGACAAGTGTAAAGCAAACAAAATCATGCAAAAAAGAATTCTTTTTAGGTCAGGAAAATCTCAAGGACTTAGTTCAGTTGGGTGCAGAACAGTTTCATAGAATTACCTGCTCTAGTGTAACATCTAGTCACATAGTGGAAAAAAATCAGCAGCAGATGATAGCAAAATAATGGAAAATGTCCGACGAAGTGTCCATTATCAGAAAATAATTGACAACACAAAAGCCTTGCTTTGGCGAGGTCCGTTAATTTCTGATAATGGACACCTCGAAGGCTATTGACCCACTTATACCATGGTCACTTACCATAGAATCAAATATTAAATCAATGGTTATTGCTTTCTTTCTTTTTTTTAAATTGCATTTTCACAAAAAGTGAACTACTAGAAACTTGGTGCTGCACGTTGCTATGGTTATGGCTTGTCTGGTACCGACATCAACTTCAACCTTTTTTTAAGGTGGACAACCACTAACTTGTTTGCTCCTTAACAAAAGGGTCAAGCAGCCTTAAATACAAGAAGGCCCTTTAAGTGATTGTCTCTTAAGGTCGTTTTACACACTACAAAATAAAGGGGTGTGTTTACTTGTAGTAAACAGGGTTAGATCCACAGAGAACCAAAGAGTTTCTTCAGTTGTTTTGTTTTCTACACGTCTACATGCCTTTAGCATACATGGTAAAGTGATTGAGACATTTGTGGAGTTAAAACGTAATGTCTTATGATAAGATTCAAGTTGACATCATTGTTTCATAAAAGTGCCATGAAATATTTCTGCATGAAAAGTATTATTTATATGGTAAAGAAAAGGCTTTATGACTTTGCCATATCTGGTTTTCATCTCTCTTGTCTGACAAAGTATTGTGTTTATGAAACTTTTCCCGTGGCTGCGTTTGACCTCTGTGGATAAAAAGCCACAGCTCTGTAAAGTGCAAAACACAAAGTCTTTCATCAGATGGAAAATAGAAGGAGCAGTCCAGCCCATGTCAAACAACATTGCTTTCTCTTTTATCAGGAATCGTTTGTGCTCAAAGGGTGAAAAACCAAATGGATAAGAATTCTTCATATTTCCTTTAAAATGTTGTTTCATTCATTGTTTTGTTTAGATTTGTTTCTGTAAAGATGTAGAGTCATGTAAAACATATTGTAACTTTTATTATTTTTTAATTGACATTTAATAGTAATTTAATGAGAACAAAGATGCTTAAAATATGCTTAAACATGAGATCTTTATGATTTCATGTTTATTATACAATTACAGTTATGAAGCCCATTGAGACAACTATTGTTGTAATATTGAGCTGTATAAACAAAATTGAATTGACTTGAATTTATATAGTTTTTATACTTTTGAAAACAACCTACCTGATATGGTTAATCTGCTTTAAAAAAATCATAAGTAAACTGAACTATTATTTCTTTTGTCTTTGGGTTAAAATCAGTGGTTATTTTTAATATAAATCCTCTAGTCCACATACTTAATTAGTTACGAACACAAACAATGTCAACACGGAAGAAGATTAAAAGAAACAATTTGGTTTTGCACGATTTTTTTAAATTCATTTTTAAGCTTATAGAACTGCAGAACATTGATGACTTCCCCTAACTCAAGATGAAGCTTTTCTTTGGCTGATAACAGTCATTAAGGTCAGCTTTTGTTTCTTCATCAAGCACACAAAATTCATTTTTCCTTAATAATATCAGGAGTATTTGTTAGTTGACCTCTCCACTGGTTTCTACTGGTGATGCCTCATTCCATATGCATCTGCGCAAAGTTTGCATGAAGTTTAGCTTCCAGAGCTGTTTTTGAAAAAAAAAAAAAACTATAAAAAAATAATGTTTAAAAAAACAAAATGAGTGAATAAATGAATGAATGAATGAGTGAATAAATGAATGAATGAATGTCAGAAGGCTCGAAAAAGAACAAAAAGCTATAATATCTTTTCTCGGTGAGGCCTTTGCTTTAAAGCCCCAGTCATGAAGAGACTGCTGCATGGGAGGGGGCCTTGTTGCCAGGCACCCTGCTGATTAGCTTGATTAATTGGGCCTAGACTTCATCAAAGTGATATCTGGAGTTTGTATCCAAAGAAGCCTCCAGTATTAGAAGCAGCTGCTATACTTTTGCATCATCACAACATCCATCTTTCTGTATTTCTTTTTGTCTTTTAACCCATAAGAACCCATGGTGACATAAAAAATGATCAGAAATGGATTTTGATTTGTGGTAACATTTTTCACATAAGGTCATCATGAAGAGTCAATTGCCACAGCAACTCTTCAGCATTTAGGAGAACGTATAAATACTTTTGAGCTCTGCTAGCATGGAAGATGGAAAAAGCTGCTGGGAGATGACTGTATAAGACATTTTGACTTGATTTTTTTGTGGTGCTCATCAGTATTTACATAGGTATTTGGATTGCTTTGTTATTGGTCACATTTATTTGTTTAAAGTCAAAGCATCTTTACTAAAATAAATCACAGAGGCCATACGGAGTGCAATTTCCTTTAAAATACATTTTTAATGTTTTCTTTTCATGATTCCTTTTATGTTTGGCAATCGTATTTTTAGACACCATCACAGATTAGCTTGAAATTCCCTTTTTTGGCTTTGCAGTAATTTGATACAGTATCTTTCATTTCTTTTCTTCTTTTTTTAACATTCACAAAGCGATTTTCTTTCATGTACACACACACACTCGCACACACACCCGCTCCCCTATTTACTCTTTCTCTCAGGCACATACTGCTCTACTCTTTCAGCCTTTATGTTCAATCAATCTGCCCCATCTCTCCCCACCGTTAGCCACTGGAGCTGACGGTGTAAAGACCATTTTCTGTGAATCGGAGCGTTGTTTTGTCTTTCCCATTAGCTATTCATGAGCTCTGTTGGCTCAGGTCTGTATACCTGGATTGGTGCGTTCAGGAGACACAGTGGCGGACTGAATGTGGATTAACGAGAGTGTCACTTTTAATACGGGGAAGGTGATGCAGCTGAAAGACGGGGAGAGAGATGGAGAGCAAGATAGGATGATTGTTTATCTCATCAATAGACTAAAGAATAAGCAGGTCTTGACCCACATCAATTTGTTCTGTGCAGCTGCGACCCAAGATAAATTAGCCTGGTCCGGTATTCAGTTTCTTCGACCAAGAAACAAAAGTGCGAGACTGTATGCAGTTAGCTCCTGGTTTATGTATGGACAGTTTTTTTTTTTTGGCTCACTCTATGTCATCGTATTCATAAAAGCAAATATAAATAATGCAAAGTGAAAATGTGAAGTGATTGAAATGAATAAGTGAATGAATAAAAATGCTGAATGTGTGGTGGGCAGGACTGGATTGTCCATCATAGACTGTGACAGCATGTAAGCGAGGGAATGACACACAGCAGAGGCAGAGCGTGAGAGACCGGGGCAGCATGCGCAGGTGCAGAAGCAAAGGGGAACTGGGACCTTGTGGATGAGGAGGAATTGAAAGAGAAGTGAGAAGACTTTTAATGAAGTGAAAAGAAAAAGGAGTGAGCGAGGTAGTGTTTGGTCTTACCTAAAATCATTCTCTGTTACTCCAATAGTTCAGTTGAGCTGGACTATGTTCACTACCACTGTTTCTTAGTCTTTATGTAAATTCTGTTTTAAAATACAAAATGTGTAGACATTACAGCTTAGCAAGAACTTGATTATGTTCTGTATTATAATATATGTTAAAACAAAATACACCTTCACCTACACAAAACCGTTGTACCTACTTTTCTGAGAACAGTTTAAACAGTCACAATTAGTCTGAGACCGGCACATGTAAGTAGCAATCATCAGAGACTTTTCTCAAACAGCCGCATGTTCGTATTCATGAATGCTCACCACTTAGTCGGTTTTCTGTGGGTTCTTCTGCACCAAACATCACTTTGACTCCATGTTTGGTACAAAGTGGTGCTTCAGGATAATAGGCCTTTTTGCCTGGCTGTAGGGGAACTACTGTGTTTTGACAGTGGTTTTATACTTTTAAACCAATCCATTGCATGTTTTTTTATTTTATTTTTTCTTTTTTTGTTATAACAGAGTATTTTTCCAATGTCCTTTTTTTTAGCTCCAGCAAGTTTTAGTCCCACAGAAATGTCAGGGACTGGGTGTGTAGAACCCAATATGCAGGAGACCGGACTTGAATGCAGAAACCTAAACATTTAATACATAAACTTAAACATGACAAAACCAGTGGACGAACAAAACGGTGACAACGCAGATTACCTGACCATGAAGAATTAAAGCCAAACACGTAAAAACACTGAGGGTATACACTGATGTAACTCACATAAAACAGAACATGACAAAAACTGAAGAAATATCATAAAAATAAAAGTGCAGAAACCTCAGAAGATCGTCTTCCTATCATAGTTCCTGGTGTCCACAAAGATTTAGACAGATGTTGTAAGATAACTTTCAATATTGCATTTTATAGGAATCTCCTTTAATGTCATCAGTAAATAGTAAGTTGACAAAAAGGTTTGCGTAACACGAACCATTTGTGGTAAAACTGGATGCATTTAAGAAGTTATTGGTCAAAAGAGACTAACCAACCTAAACAAACGAAAATTAGAAATGCAAAACGGCAAAAGTGTTTACAGTGTTCATTGGTTATTGACAAAAATACAAACGTAACATGTTTTTATCAGTAGAAATGACATATGAAGGACAGAGACTTAGAGGAAAGTTTGGAGGCACCTTGGTACACAGTGTCATGTTGGTATTCCAATGAAACCAAAGACTAGATGGAAGGATGGGGGCTGCAAGAGTCAGACATAAGAAGCCAAGTCATTTAAAAAAAAAAAAGATAAAGGAATAATTACATTACCATTACAAGAATGTCTTTCAATGAGTAAATACAAAGAATTAACTTGAGCTGGGTTGACAAATCAATTAATTGATCTGGCATATGTTGTACTTGTATAGAACTTTTCTACCTTCCTCAAAGGCCCAAGGTGCTTTACAGTCACAGTCCCATTTACCTATTTACACATACATCCATACACTGATGGCGGTTCCACTGTCCAACAGTGGCGCCAACCTTCCACCAGAGGCAAGATGGCATTGAGTGTCTTTCCCAAGGACACTTCGAACTTAAAGGCAGGAAATGTGGGAATCAGAGGTCGACTCCCTTATAGCTGCATCATAGCTGCCCCGTAAATCAATAGTCGATCTTTCATGCCTTTCTTTTTCCGGTAACTTAACGCATATGTCTAAAATGTGTGAAATTGAATCAAATCAAATCTAGTCGAATTGAAAGGATCGTGAATCGAATCGATCCAGGCTCTGCTGAATCGAAGTGAATTGATTCTGAAAATTATTGTTGGTACCCACCCCTAGAATTGACCCTCAAGTCCAAATAATCTTTGCTGCAAATTAGTGAAATAAGAGCATTCACATAAAAAAATTTCAAGTCATTGTTATTTCCCGTCAAACAATCATGTGCTCTGGATTTACCTCATTGGGGAATTGGTTGTCCTTTGAAATCTAAAGTGTCTGATTTAAAGGACAAAACTGCAGATATAAAAAACCAAGAAATGGTAGATCATAAGACTTTCTATTTATTCAATAAGACTCTTGAATAACTACTACTATGACTACCATAGGAGACCAAATTTCTTTTCTTTGGTATTTCAAAAAAAATTAATATTTGGAAAGTTCTATGACCTTTAATCAACCCTGTTTACACCCCACCACACACACACACACACACATACATATCTTCACACCCAGACTCGCAAATTTCATGAAGACTCAACAAGATGAGACTCTGAAATCCAGACTAGCTTTGAAGTCTTTTACTGTCTCCCTTCTTAAACCTTATTTCACTCATCTGTGTCCCAGAGGGAAGGGACGTGGCATCTCACATACTCTCTGGGGAAACTTTGGCTGAAGTAATATTTAAAACACTAAGAATATAATTCCAATATTTACAGTTATTATATTTCTGATTGTACAAATATAGATGAATTGACCTTACAGTTGGTTCATAATTTGAATGATTTCTGTAATCATGAGCTAATTAAGTATAGTCTGATTGATCAATTCTTTAGAATGGTTTTCTGAAGGATTTTACCAGATTTTGGTTGCATTTAACTGCAGGTTTCACTCCACTCCTTGCATATGACCTTATTCATAGGGTTTAAAACAGGTCCTTTGTTCTTTTTATTTTTCCACAGAGGCAGCAGTGATTCATCCCCAGAGTTAGTTGAGGCTTTGGGTTTGAATTATTTATAGGTCAGTGTTACGTGGCTGAACAAGCAAACAAACAAAGAAAAAAAACTTTCCAAAAATAGTTTCAATGAAAGGACTGTATTTAGGGTTGGACAGATCCTCTCCCCACTTTCCTGGTTCTTTTAGAGGACATTGTGAACTTTGGACAATTGTTAGCCAAATAGGCCTCAGGGAGAGCTACAGCAGCACATAGCAAGGCTGTCTCAGTATCTCTCCCTCTGAAATGCAAAGTGTCTATGTAGGGCTTTTAAAAAGTAAAACATATCAAGGCTTCTTGAATTTATGCTCATAAAGCATGTTTTTTTGTCAGAAGGACCACAGTTGTTTCTAGCTTCCAAAGGATATTAATATCAGGCAGCAGTGGATGCAGTTTATTCTCCAGATGGAAACATAACAGGGTTCGTTTGAGTTACTTCAGGAAGGAAAAACTTAAATAACAATGCTAAATAGGGAGCTGGATTTGCAACAACCTGCTTATTAAAAATTGCTACATTTCTGATATACGTACAATGTGGAGATAAGTGTACTTTGTTTGAAACTTTCTACCAATGAAATCTAATAGTTTAAAAGTAAAGAGTAAAAAGAACCATAAGCTTTTGTAAGGTTTCCCACAGCCATACTTTTCCACTCTAGAAGGAGGAACTAACCTTCTCCTTTGAACTTCCACACAAAACAGCTGCTTTCATTATACTTTGTTATGCTAATCAAAAAATAAAAAATAAAAACTTTTATATTCCTGATCCTAGTAACTGGGTATTTTACAATATATTTATGAACTTTTGGATCCAATACATATTGGTGGTATGGAACCATGGAATGGTTTCTTTAAGGAAGCTACAGATTACATTAGAAAAAAGGAGGAAAAGACATTCAGTAGAAACAGGCCAAACAAAGGCAGCGGTCTGCTGTTGCATGTATTGGTTGAAATGAGTCGAGTAACAAGAACAAAAAAGCTACACATAACAATTCAACCCACAGTTTGAACATGCTTGTTAGTAACTGAAATGTCACGAGCAGTGAATTTGCATGTTAAGGTGGACTGTGTTGGGTTAGTTTGGCCAGAAGCTGTCATTTTTGTGATTCCACTGAAGAGACCATCAAACAAACAAAGAAGAAGTTGGTCATTAATTCGATTTATTAATGCAAATCATAATTTTTTCATGTATTACAAGGTAGTAAATGTCAGCCTTATCTAATCTTGAAATGGAAGTATGATGCTGATGCATTATTTAAGTTTGATTGATGTTTGTGACAGACATTATCATTGAAGATTTAAAGTCCCACATCGATCACTCTTTTGATCTTTTTTCAGAGCATTCCCAGTGGTGTTTTAATTATGATTATGCTGTTTTAGCCAAAATTAAAAAACCTATGTTGTTATCAAGGAGATAGTTTCTGCAGAGTGTTAGGAGTTCATTGCAAATTTGCTTCTGAGTTGTGAGTGCAGAGCAAAGCTACCCCCCTTCCCATCACCCATACCTGAACTATCTGTTTACATGCTTTCCTGCTGGCTTACAGTCCCTCACACCCCCAGCCTCATATTACTGGTGCAACAAAAATGGCGAGCAATATTGGAGCTATCCAGACGTACAGTTTTGAGTTAGATATCAACTCAGACGAGGAAAACAAAGGCGAAACAAGGACCTATTCGTCTACAAGTAGATGCGTAAGCATGGAGCGGAGCAGGGAGCTTGTGACCTGTTCAATGTAACAACTACATAACAAATGCAATCATTTTTAAACTGTATTTGAATAAACAAATACTCAGAAATACAATTTTTAGCCTATTTTTCTGTATACATGTCCTCCATCATGAGAAAAATGCCACAAAAACATGTTAAAAATACAAAAACTCAATTTTCATTGGTGTGGGTCTTTAAAAAATCTAATGAACTTTGGGCTGACTTTGAACTTTTTTAGGGCACTAGATAGGTCTCAGCTAAAATAATATAGGCTAAATATAAACAGATGGAAAATGAATAACTTCTGAATAGCAGATTTTTTTTTTCTTCCAAAGAACTGGAACAAAAACTGACAAACACTTTTTCCAGTCTGGAGGCGTATTCACCCAAATTCCGTCAGGAGGAACCATATCTCCTGTTTCCTTGTCTGAGAACAAGCAAACATCCCAGGTGCCTTTTCTGTGTTTTTCTGTTGTGACGTGGCCTATCATCGGATCATTTGGTGCTGCAAGCTTCATAGTCTTCACTGAAATGTTTCCAACAGAGAGATGCAAAGTCTGTAGTCTTCACTCTCATCACCTACAAGATGCTTGAAAACCTTTGATCGCTCCCTGTTAAAATGACTTCCACTGTTCATCCTGACTTGGTGGAAACCCATGTAATTACAATTGATGTGCTCTCGGTAGTCTTGCTCATTAAACGGTAGTGAATCTCCCTAATAAGGTTTTTATTTTGTGAGTATGGGGATGCAAAAAATAAAAACACTCAAGCTAGTGTCAGACTGGTTTTTTGTTGACAGCAAGTTAGTTAACTTTACGCCATGTGCAGGAGCATCTTTTTTTCAAAATAATATTTTCCCAAAAGATGTCTAAAAATACTTTCTTCGCTGCTTCTGTAGCACTTTAAGAAATTGAAAAGTTAAACAGTGATTTATTCAGTAAACAGAGAGCGTGAATGCCAAATATATTATTGGGCCTAGGCTCATTTAGTCATTATCTGCTGGCTGGTTTGCGATTACTGGAAACATCAGTGTTGTCATCGGTAGGTCTGGTGCTGCATATGTCGTGCATAAGGCCTCTTTTTCAGGTGTCTCTGTATGTGGAGATAAACAAACAGTCACAAAAGAAAGTCATACATATGCTGGCAAGGACATTTGTCAGTGCTATTGGATTATTTCATATCTGTTAGAGTACAGAAAAAAGAGTGTTTACCTAAACAAACTGTAGGCTGCCCTTCAAAATCTGTGTCACTGAGCTGCCCTTGTGTTGGTGAAGAAAAAAGAGGGGGGAGCTGAAAGAACCTGGTGTGTGTTGCTGTTGGTGGCAGATGTTGTCACTGTGGAGAAGAGGAAGTAAACATTCACATTTGTGCTCAGATACTTGTATTCACAGAGCAGATGGACATGCACAATCAGGCATAAACACAACATATGCACACAGTGCAAATAAAAAAGATCTTTCAGGCACCCAAAAAAGCAAATTAGTCTGTAAAAAGTGTTACTAATAAGGGTTGGTCTTCAAATAGTTTGAGATCAAAACTACAAGGCATAGATTAATATAATTTTATGACAATTAGTTATTTCTTTGGATACTGACAAAGGCAGCTTTGCTTAAAAAAACCAAAGGGACATTATATGTTGTTGATAGTGGGGTAAAGAGTAGAGGTTGGTCTTTTTGGAGACTAGCACAAATCAAGCACAACAGAAATTACTCATCCCCAACACTGACGTCAGCATTTCCCTGTAGGGCTCACTTTTCAATAGTCAGTTTTATTTCTGTTCACCGGAGCGTCAGATGCTGCAGTGATTGACTTGTCAGGTGTAAAGGGGATTCTTTGTTGTTTTCCTGTATGTGCTGAATTAGACAATCATTGTGTCTGAACAAGATCATCATGCTCAGGATTAAAGCCTCATTTAAAACCCATTTATTCACTGGTTTGGTTTTACATCAGAATGTTTCTCTGTTGTGTTTCTGTACAACAAAATGCTCAGATAGAATTTGCAACAGCACATGCCAATGTATATGTTCTGCTCACTTGTCAACACTTCTGCAACTCCATGCTGTTCTGGCACATCTGACTTGTTTAAGTGTGTACTTATCACTCTGCACAATATTATGGACATTTTTTATATTTGCACATTTCCTTTGTACGTATTGACATGTTTTATATTATACTTTGTTAGATTATCTATCTATCTGTCTGTCTGTCTGTCTGTCTGTCTGTCTGTCTGTCTGTCTGTCTGTCTGTCTGTCTGTCACAAGAATAGATTTGTAGGTTGGCGATTAGGGACGGCATTGGGAGAATATTTCAATGTGTTGACCAAGTTCTCAGAATTCTTCACAGGTTAGATAATCTTTGAATACGATAGTTGTTCTCTGTGAAACAGTCATTATGACCTCACAGGTGTTAGTAAAATGTGCTCTAGAACTTTTCTGCCTAAAGCTGAAAAAAAGGTAAAGAAAATGTAATATAGATAGCACAAAGCCTTCACAGCTGCCAAATTTTGTTAGATTTTTTTTCAAAATCTTTGGAGCGGTTTCTGAACAGATGACAAACACGCACACACGCATACTTGCACACCCTCGAGCTTCTCACCTGCATGTCTTGGCTCAGATGACCTCCCTCCTCCTCATCCTTCTTCTCCTCGCCTCCCTGCCTCTAGTCTGGTCCTCCTGGCTGTCACAGTGATAGCCGAGTGTGGTTGTTTTGATCTCCGCCTTCAATAATGAATGAAAGGATACAATTCGTCAATCACTTCAAAAACCATGTAGCCCACATTTCCCAAGGTCAGGACAGTGGCAGCTGTCAGGCAGGATGATGGCTGGCAGAGGTAAGTCTGCACACGTTTGTGCACAGACATCACACCTGCACATCAGCAACAAGAATCCCGGTTTAAGCCTAGGAAGGACAGAAAAAATGTGTCATGTTCTCTGAAAACAAGGAGATGAAGACAGAGATATGTAACCAAATACTAGAATGGCTAAGAAAGGGTGCAAGTTGAAATCAAAAGTGGAAAGGGCGATGTCGGAAAACTCCAAAACATTGCTGAGTTTATAAAAAAAAGCATTTGATCGTTCAGATTGTTTACTCTTTATTCTTTTATGTATTATTTTATTGGTTTATTGAAGCCTTGAGTCATGTTGTCTGACTATCACATGTCAGGCGTGCAGCCATGTTTGAGAAATCCGTCAGCGTCAGTTTGGATGGATTTGGGTCGTCTGTGTGTCTGTGTGCACATGTAAGTGAAGCCCTGTAGCTGTGATGTGAAGGTGCTGTTGTGATTGAGTCCGACAGGTTCACGCACAGACTGGTCTTGCTCCCCCCACCACCACCCCGCCAACATCACTACTGGGTGGTACAACTGGCATGTTCAGTGGTTCACGCTTGTTTTCCCAGATCTGTCCGTGACCTCAAATGTTGTTGACTGATAATTTGTGACAGTGAAGACTCTTGCCTACTTGCCTGTTGTTAATGAGAAGATGTAAAAAGCTGAGGGAAAGGAGGGGCACACGACTGTTGTCTTTTTTATGTTTGCTAGCTGTCGATCAGAAGTAGTGAGGTGTTTTCACTCTGGCAGTCATTTCCTCGGGGCTGCTGTCTCTCAGGAGGTGTTTATTTCACTCATTCCCAGCGCTCCCATTTCCATTCTTGCTCCATCCTGTCCACCTGTCTGCTCATCAGTGGATAGGAGGCTGACGCTGTTTGTGTGCCGTGTATGATTCCCAGCAGATGTGGCCTGCAGTGTGGCCCACCTTCTAAATGTCACTGATCACAGTCTCTTCCACCTGATTACCCCACCTATCCCCTCAGTATACAACCTCACCGTCTCCAACTCCCATGCTGCATCTCTTCTGCCCCATTAGTTACACCCCTTCACTCCCTCATACACGAATCTTCTCTAACCTGACCCCATTCATCCACAGTTATAACTGAGTAAACTCAATCTTCTACTCAATGAAAAGTCTCATTTGAGTCTGTGACAAAGTGACATTTCAGCTAAATGTCCTGCGGATACTCATGTTTACATATATAAAAACGCCCACATTGTGAGATTGGCTTTATTAAATGCCAGAGGAAACAGTAGACTGACATTTTAACTGTCCAAACACAGCTTTGATTACAATCAGTTCACTAAAACTGAATATAATTCTATACTGACTGATCATTAAACAAACAAAGACCAAAGTGGCATAAAGCCAAGCCAGTGTAGTTAATTGTACATATGTGTTTTCTTTCACATTCGGCTGAGCTTCACCCGACACAATAGAAATCTCTACCTTTGTAAAAAAAGAAATTTCTTGTTCACAAACCTTTATTTAACCCATTCTGACCTAAAGCAGCTTTTCATTAAGAGAACTACAGTCTTCGTCTATTTTTCTCAGGTCTCAAAAGGATTACGACCTACCAGAACTTTAGACACTGGCTGTGTCTTTAAAGACTCACTCCAGTCATCTTTGAACAATTTGAAAGCATCCCCAGTGGTCTTTTAAATACAATTATGCTGTTTTTAGCAAGAAAGAAAATACTGAATCATTTTGTAGAACATAGTTTCTGCAAACCGGCAGTAATTGACTAGAAATTCCCCTCTCAGTTATGGGCAGGACTGTTGGCGTTGAGCAAGCCCACCCCCTCTTCCCCTCCCCGTTGCTGAGGGCTCTGTGTTTACGTGTTCTCCTGCTAGCTTACCTCACACCCCCAACCTAACATTACAGATTCAACAAAAATGGTGTGTAATATCGAAGCTATATAGCCATACAGCTTTGAGTCAGATTCCAGCTCAAACAAGGAAAACAGAGACGTACACGGATCTCTTGGTCTTGCTTGTTGCATGTCCAGCACATTTTTTACATAACAATATGCTCTTTTACAAACAGCATTTCTTTGTCTCTTCCTGATTCCAACAATTTGAATAAACAAAATACTCAGAAACACAATCAGAAAAATGTAACAAGAAAGAACAGCAATAAACACAATTTTCCTCTGAGTAGGTCTATAACACAAAGAAGTCAAAACACTCCGACTTTGAAGTCTGGACTGAAAGCTCGCCTAGCTGGTGTATGTTTGTGCTTGTTTGTGTGTATGACATTGTTTCCAACATATCTTCCATTCTGACATCTGCCAATCAGCACATCAGGATGGGGTCAGTCTTCTGACAGCCCCCACAGGCATCTATCAATCGAAGCCGTAGGAAAACACAACTAGAGCAGAGGGCTGTTATTGGCTGCACCAGCAGGAGGATGCTGAATGGGGTGTTGCCTGCTCCGCAGTGAGATGTGCTTTGTTCTTGCAGACAGCCCGACATTTAGCAGTCCGGTAACTCAGCTACCGGCTCCAAAAGCCACAAGTTAAACTCTTGATCAAAGATGTGCTCGTAGAACTTGCATGCTCCATCTAACAACAGATGAGGCAGAGGAAAATGCTGTGGTCTCCCTTGCAAGCACGTCTGGTGTTTTATGTCCAGCAGTAATGTTTTTAATCTTCGGTAATTTGTGACCCTGCACTCTCACCTTCTTGCTCTTCATCTGAAGCCTCTGGGAAGCAGTGGGTGAGCTGATGTCTGACGAATTAAAGGCAGTGCCACTTTGGTTTCATGTTTATCATAAAAGGCAGAAGTTTGTCACCTCTGAACTTAACGGGGGTAAGTTTGGTTGGTTCTTTAATTTTGCAGTGACTTCCTGTTTGATTTTTACACATCTTTATAAACTGGCACTGGTACTGAGACTCAGGCAATAAAATCTTGAAGTGCGTAATGTTTAAGGAGTATCGCAGTTCACCTTTTGATCTAATGGCTGCCCACTGTTATTGAAAAGATATTAAATGGGCTTCATTTCCACATGTCAAATCAGGTCTGTCAACATCACCGGGAAGAGGAAATGGCAAAGTTATTTTTAAAAGTGCCGTTCAGGAAAATGAATTATTTTATAATCCTGTTTATCGGTTGTCAGGTCAGAGCCACAGCTCACCTGAAAATAACCTTTCCCTCCTTTGTGTCTCTTGCTATCTGCAGAGAAACCCACGCTTTTCTCGCCTATTCCAATATCACATCAGAAAATGTTTGCTTTAATTATTACATTTTATTGGAAAATTGTAATAATTTTTTATTTTAGGGCTCCCTAAATGAATATCATTTCTACTGAAGCTGTTTTACAGTAAATTAAACTAAAAAATGTACTTATATGGTTTTCTACAAGATTTGTACATGAATGATCCTCAAGAATATAATCTTAACTTCTTTAATTCCATATGTTGTTAATATAGTAAATCCCTTTCTATTTTTTTTCACATTATCTGACTAGTAGCCACATGCCAAAAGCTAAACTCATAATTCTTCTTGCCTCACACACTGTCATTTCAATTAAGTGATTTTTAAATGCCTGTTGAAACAAGGCGCAGGCAGAGTTATTAAATTAAAAAGGAGTGGAACTCATTTGCACCCACATAATCAAATAGGCTGCAGTTATTGTGGAAGAAATGCTTAGCCGTGCAACTTGTACCCTCTTATACATAGAAAAATGACTCGGAAAATACACAAATTTAGTTACTTTTGAAATCCCCTTCCTCTCCTTTGGCATCACGTGTCAAAGAAGACGTGGTGAAGTGGGGGTCTGTGAGACATAGAGCAGGGCAGGCTACCAGTGAATCAGTATTCATGTACTATCACCACTTCTGCCTTGGCTGTCTCACAGTAAGGGTTTGGTTTTATGAAGATAAAGTGATTTTATAGAAATGAGTGACCCTGGTTCTGACCTGTCAAACACATTCACACTCGCACCATCCACGGCCGAATACACACTTGTGCAGTAATTAGGGATGCAGAATTGAAGTCTGCACTTTTCGTCCTATTATGCTAGTGTGCTGTAATTCATTTACACTAAAGGATTTTTTTTCTGCTTTTCCTCTGCATATCTAAATTAAAACTAGACCCCTTAAGGGGCTTTTTGGAGCCCATTTTAAGACTTCTTAAACAAAAACATCAATGCTTTTATGCATGCTGTTAGCCAGCACCTTGACCCCCCTGCTGAGCCAAAGAAATTCTCCCATCTTACCACAGCTGTTGCAATGAAAAGCCAGGATTAATTCTGGTATAATGCAACGAAGTGTAAGAATACTGATTTCTCGCCCTCGTTTTTAAAGGACCTGCCACTTAGAACCCAATGTTCAACACAAATATACTCACAGTTGAACTGCAAAGAACGCACACAGGAGGGTTTACTTTTTTTTTAGGGGGGGGGTCATGATGGACGATCAGCCCCATGGCAACACCCTGCTCTTCTCCTACTTCTTATTTCCTTTTATCCTCATCTCTTCCTCCTCACCTCTATCACAGCTCTCATCTCCTCTGCAAATTGAATTCTTCCCCAGAATCTGCCTATAAGCACAGGCTGGAGACATGCATGCGGTTAGCAGGCGGGCGAGGACTGCGTGCACGCAAGAGTGTGCGGTCGCGTGTTTGCTTTCCTGACTCACCTGTCACATCTGAAGGCTGCTCACTCGCTTGGGCAACATTGCTTCTCAGAAGGCAAAGAGGGAAAAAGACCTTGAGCTGCTGCATACTTTGACAAAGGTGGACCGAGGGGCAACAAGAGAAAGGAGCCGGTGGCTCTGATAGACAGATGGGTGGTTAAAAACGACATGCTCCAAGAAGACAGGGTTAGAAAAATTGACTTTGGGCACAGAGTGACACGTTGATACTGATTGAGAGACACATTGGCTAAAGAGGGACAGATAACATCATTGAGGAAAACATGTTAGCTGAATTTGACTCCTCTGAAGAAGTGGTTTTTACTTGTATCTGTGGTCCCTAATGGACTGAAAGACAGATTAAAGAAGAAGGTGAAGCTTTGTGCAAACGAAGGGTGAATGCATGGGTTTTCTAAAGCAAAGGCACAAAGTACGAGGGAAAGTTACTAAAAATGGGAGCGTATTAAATGTACTTGTCAGTTAAAAAAAACATTTTTAAATGCAGATTTTTCTTTCAAACATTAAAGGAATGAAATATATCTTATTTTTCTACTTTTCAATAGTTTAATTCTTTGCCCTATTAAACCTTATTTAAAGACCCACCCTCATGAAAATTGCGGTTTTGGTGTTTTTAACGTGCTCATTGTTTTATGACGGAAGACATATACAAAGAAAATTGAAAGCAAAATAGAATTTATTAGTTTTTATATACTCAAATTGAAGCAGAAAAAAAAGCCATTTGAAAATGAGCGTTTTGTGACGTAATAAATACACTGAGCAGGCCACACGCTCCCTGTTCCGCTCAAACAGAGAACTCTTGGAACAGGAAGGGGAAGAGGGGGCAGCGTTTCTCCATGACAACGGTCAACTCAGAGGTGAATTTTATAGGCCAACTGCTCCTCTGCAGACACTGTTTTAGAAAACATTTTTTTTAGTTTGCCTAAAAGCAGCATCATTTTAGTTGAAAGACCGATGGGAATGCTTTTAAAACTGATCAAAAGAGTATCAGCGGGAGGACTTTAAGGTGTTCCCCCCTCTTTGAAGCAGGACAGATGCTCATTCCTCAGGTCCTAAAAAGTCAAAAAGATAGTGGCAAAAATATTTTTTTTTCTCACGCATACACACACTGACACACACACACACAGGCAAGCAGAAGTGAATTATAGTTGCTGGTCAGCAGTATGACATTGGAGCTTGGATTGCCAGCCGTCTTCTGTAGAAACAGAATATTCCAAATAAATCCTCATGTGCACATGCATACACTACGTTTCCCTCTCTATCACCCGCCCACACGCACACTCTCGCACACACTCACACACAAGCCCTCATATAAATCTTTCTTGGATGGAACACTTCCCTCTTGGGCACAGAGCAGGCAGCTATCAATCTAAAAGAATGAGGGGGAGAGTGCGACAGCTTAAATTTGAGAAAGAGAAGAGGAGGAGGTAACCCTTAGACGTGCGCCAGAACTGTGTTGGGATTGTTCACTGGGTAATTCGCTCACCAAGTCACTATGTGGGCCAGCATGGCGGTGTAAGTTTGACACCATGCCTTATTATCATGCTACTTCACAGCGTTGAATGAGGCAAAAAAAATAAAAAAATAAAATACTTCTCCCAGTCAGGGATACTTCTACATATATCAAATCTAGAGCAATTAACTGCACCAAATTACGAATAAACAAAACATTTTTTCCTAGCACTGACTTTTCTGGGTTTTACCTACTTTCAGTTTGTAATTATTCAATATCAGTCATACATCAATTATCCAATATTCTTGTAAATGTATCAAAATGATCCAAACTGCTCTTTATTTAAATAATTTAGCTTATGTGGAGTTACTGGAGCTATCTTTCAGTGTAAGCTTCTGCATAGACATTGGAATTTTATATTATCATAACTCTTGGCAGTGAGTTGGCCTTTCCTGAACCTGTTATTTTAAAATTGGTTTCCAAGCATCAAACACAGCAGAGGAGGCCTGTCTCTGCATCTGTCCTAGGGACCATAATTATCCCGCCTGTCGCAGGGAGTGAGGCTCTTTAATTTTCAGGAGAAAGGAAACAGGATGCCCGGGCAAGTTTGGGGAGACTGGTGAACGCGGCGCAGTTCAAACATCAGGCAGGGACTCATGGGTGGAACTGCAAAACCTGATGCTTTTTTCATGTCGTCTCCGACTTTAATGGCGATCTTATGGAAGCGTGAGGCGGTGAAGGCAGAAGACTAATTTCTTGGGTCATGAGTGAAATATAAAATGAACCAAAATATAGGTGTGAATTATTAGAAATGAGGACATAAAAATAACTTCTTGATGTTGTTCTTTCCAAGGATTGTTATCAGTGTTTACCGTCTACATACTTTAATGTTGTCTAAACAAAAAATGGAGGTTTTCCCCTCAAATATGTTGCAGTTTTTTCGTTGCCATGTGGGAGGGTCAGGGCTGAGGTGAAGGACTGAGTTGAACCATTGACTTTATAGAAGAACTGGACCAAATGAGTGTCACATCACCCATTGAAAGTGACATCACTTCTGGCTCCAATGAAATGAACTCAATTCAGTCACCATATTTTCAGACAGTTGGTCAATTGGTCAATCAAACGTTTTGAACGTTCGACGTTAGACCATATACTTTCATTGAGACACCTCACTGCTTGAATAACTGTAACTACCGAAAAATACAATAAAAAAAGATAGGAATAAAAAAAAATGTTGTAAAATGGAGTACAGCTAAATGGTTATTCTGAAAATTACAATGACTGAGTAATAGCTGTTTATGTCTCAGTAGAAGTCCTGGGGATTTTGTCTTCTGTGAGTTAGTGGGTACTTCCTGTTTGGAATGCAAGGGGCGACGTGCCCCTCACTCCAGTTCTCTTCTATGTCGAAACCTGAAATTGGGGAATAGATAATAAAGACATTGTTTGTGCCCAACTTTAATATATTAAGGCCTACATATGCTGAATAACAAATTGCTGACCAAAACGTGGTTTGACAACTAGCAGAGTCCCTCAACAGACCCTTGACCTTAGCACTTTTCTGTGATCCCTTCCTAAAACTTCACAAGGCTTTGAAAAGTCAATAGCAGAAACTTGTACAGACAGAAGAAAATGACAACATTGTATCAAAACACACCTAGTATGAAGCTGCCATTTGGATCTGTATGGGTGAAACGTGAAACTTCCACAGATGAAGACGCACTGCACCAAAACCTCAGAAGGCCTTCAAACAAGTTCTTAGAAAGACCGGTCAATCCTGATCGACCTGTAATCGGAGATAAACAACCAAATATATATCTATATATCTATATATATATATATATATATATATATATATATATATATATATATATATATATATATATATATATATATATATATATATATATATATATATATCTATATAAAATAATCTATCAGCAAATCATCATCCTTCCTGAGAAGTATGTGATATGATTGACATTCAGACCATCCATATATACATACATACGTCACTGCAAATTATTTCTGCCATCGGAAAGCCACTACTGGCCCCTCGTGCCAAGTCCCCAGTGAGGACCTGGCACGCGGCCTGCAGGACTGTTTATTGAAGGCCAGGGGCGCCCGTCCTGACTAAGCGTCCTGCCACGGTAGTGTTGTGCTGAAGCACATGCTTACCAGCCCTGTCCACGGAGCAGTGGCCAATATTAAACCAGTCGCACTTTACAAATGTCGACCCCCCCAACAGCAGAGCATGAAACGCGGTCCTCCCTGCTTTTTGTTTTCACAACAAGACACTTTATCTGTTCCAATTATGTGATACTACAAAATAATATTAATACACGCAACAAAGTTTTCTTCTCACAAATATTTGTGCACTCTCACTGTGTATTTTTTGAATTACTTTAGACTCAAAATACTACAGACAGATAGATAGATAGATAGATAGATAGATAGATAGATATATATATATATATATAGATACATATATATATAATAATATATAGATACATATAGATAGATAGATAGATAGATAGATAGATAGATAGATAGATAGATAGATAGATAGATAGATAGATAGATAGATAGATAGATAGATAGATAGATAGATATTTATCTCTATCTATCTCTCTCTCTCTCTACATATATATATAGAGGTAAATCTTTTGGAGCTTGTCATCTCCAAAGTGGCACCCGTGCCAAAATAGTGTGGGTACCACTGTAGAGGGTTTATTATCAATGTCATTTCAAAATAATAGAATATAGAGTAAAATTATTGCCTCATTACTGAATTTATCCATTCAAAACATACTGGCTTTTTATGTATGCTGCCTGAACCAGCCCTTCTCTCCTTCTCTCTAGTATTTATTGACATGAATCATATTTTTTGTATGGCTGGATGAAAATAATTGAGTTTCATTTCGACTGTTGTTGCCAAAAGGAATTACTGAACATAATTTTTTCTTCTTTCGTAGTGAAAGGTGCTCTAGAAGATACTAAAAGTATTATCCTCCGCTTTTCAGAGAATATTAATTTCTGATGACTGCCATCAGTTTAAAGCTTCTAAAACACAAAAAATCATTTAACTAATCCCAGAATTTTTTGGCTCATGTAATCATTGAATACTCTCACTGTAGAAACTTGTGAAGGTATATATCCATGACTGTGTATGTTCACACTTCATTTTATCTTTAAATTATGCTAAAGTTGTTGCTTTTTGCATAGCATCTCCTAAAGTTTCACTTGGTTAGATTTTTCCTCCCTAAAAAACAATTTCTTTCTCCAAAATGTTCATTTTTGTTTTGTTTTGACCCACAAATCAATCTGCAATAGCTAGATGATGGCAGAAACAATTTACTGCTTTTTTAAGAAGTTTGATGGAAATATCAACTTGTAGGAGGTGGAATGACACACAGAAGAAAGGGAGTAATTGAGAGGTTTTGTAAAGTTGCGTTCTTTTGTGTGTACCTGTGCCCCCCGTCATCCTGTTTATGTGTGTTTGGATGTGGAAGCTCCCTGTGCAGCCCAAAGCCAGACGCAGATTTTTGCACATATACTGAGAGTTCCATCAGCCAGATGCTGTGGTGTGGTTAGCCAGGTCTGAACATCTGGGCCAGGATTTAAAGATTGGATGTTGCAATTTATTAATCAGCTGCAGCTAAGCCACTTAAGAGTTTCTCACATGGTAAAGCCAGTAACTTCCGCAAGATTCTGCTTGTGCAGTTCTTCAATAAAACCTTTGGGAATGCATACCTCACAATGTTAATGAACACCACCAACGCTAACCGTTTCAGGCTTCCTAATTGCCATTTTTTTCAAAATCATTCTCACTGTCTCCTCTTTAAACTAAAATTGCTGCTGACAAAAGTTTAACCTCAGACCCCATGCAGAAGCAGAAAAAAACACTCTGAAGTTTGATAGACTTAAGGTACACAGGGAAAGCGGAACAAGTAGTGAAATTACAGTGTGACTTTCAGGGGAGTGAGTATGATGGACGGGTTACTTTTCTGCATCGTTGATGCACATCAGTGCTGGGAAATGGTACATGTTGAAGCAGTGATCCACATTGTCATGCTCATGTTTCTAAGTCCTGAGCCCATAAAAATGTTGTTTTAGATGTATGCACACATAATGCTTTCTTGTCTCCCCCTTTGGTGAACACATTTACACAGGGAATGGATTTGTTTTACTGACATTATTTGAAATTCTGGTATGATTTTCTTTCAAATATGGACTGTCATGGAACATTTTATTAGAATGTTTATTCTTGTGTTTTAATATTAACTTTAAATAGAAGAAAAAATGTCCCTAAAACAGTTTTTTGCTTTGCAAATAGTGATGTGAAAACCAAATTTAAGCTCTGTCTGAAATGTAACGTCATGAAAAACTTCAAAAAATGCATGAAGCCTTTCCATTTGCATTTTCATATCATTTTTGAATCTGCTCTAATTTTGTAAAACATAACAACATAATCTCCCATCATCTTAAAATATGTGTTAAACCATTTAAAAAAAACATTGTTTGAATAATGTATATTGTATAACATGGATCATTGCACTATATTTTTGCTCTTTTCATTTTACTTTTGACACTACAGTGCATCTTCTCTGCCAATGACAAACTGACATATTTTCCCTTTTGTCTTTTTGTCGGGCAGAAGTGGCTCCCTACCTACAAGGGGTTGGGCAGGCGCAGCAGGTGGTGCTGGAAGGAAACAGACTGGTGCTGACCTGCCCAGCTGGAGGAAGCTGGCCTCTGCACTACCGCTGGACCCTTAACAACAGCAACATCACTGACTGGACATTACAGAACAGGTCAGCCTGCACAGCCAGCTTCTTGTTCTGTCCAATTTTTGTCATAATTTCTCTGTGGAAAAGTTATTTTCTTCCTTCCTCTTCTCCTGCTTGGTTTTTTTTTTTTACATGGTTGCTCACGCCTGTAACACAGACAAACAACTGCAGCATAAAAGCTCTACATGCTTGTTATGGAGTGTGCTTAGAGAAGGTCAGAGCTTTTAGACAACAGAGCCAAAGTGAGATTAATACAATTACATTAGCACAATAAATATGCATATAGTCTGGGGAAAGTAGTGTAGAGGCAATCAATATGTCTAAGCTATTACTTTGCTTTTTCACTCTGTACCTCTCGTGCTCTGCCTCTCTTTCGGTGTCCCTGTGTGTTTTGGTGGTAAAAGCTAAGCAGTGCCTGTCGGCAAAACTGCAGCTGTGAAACAAAATTGTTTTTCACATCATTCAGCAACAGAGGGAATCTTGGGAATGGAGACACACTGGGTTTGAGCCAGAATTTTGTAGGCAGATGTTGTATAGGGAAAAGAGACATTTCTTTGCTCATGGACAGCTCTCAGCGTGCAGTCTGCTTCAGACAGACTTGCAGTCATGAAAAAAAGGATATTCTTTCTATTTTAAAGTTGAATTTTAAAGTTTAATACCAAGACATTATGCACAATCACTGGGGCCTTTCCAATGCTGTTTCAATTTAGTTTATTTTTAGAGCAGTACTTCATAATTAAGGCCGTCTCAAGGCACTACAAAAAAGGCATCATTCCAAACATTTTGGTTTATTCTAATCCAGTAGAGTCCAGATCAATCCATTAAGGCTGATTTGTCTTAATGTTATAATAATAGCCAATATAAGTGACCAGCAATTTACATTAAATGGTTGTGGCTGTAATCCCTGGACCAAGTAGGGCCTAAATGAGATGAATTCCCTCCTGGGTGGACATCAAAATATGATGTTTATCTGGTTTTTGCTTAAACAATTTGATAAGTTAGTGTTTAAAGTTCTGGATATATCCCAGTTAGACAACTTTTAAAACTAATTTACAGCTAAATAACTTCAATAAGATCATTTTTCTACTGACTTTTGTGGAATCTCACGTTACAGTTTGAACCACTCTGTCTAAATCAGACTGAGTTCCTTATGGTCTACAGGTGTGTATATCCACCTTTTATTAGGGCAGTTTCTCCTTCTGCTTTTGGCTTTTAGTTCATCCTTTAAGCTTACTGGTGTGTTTGTAATCAAAATTCAACTTCAGTCAACCTTTAAAGCTTCACAGATCATCTCATTTGTGTCTTTAGCGTGCTTTAATATTCAGAGGAAATTCCCGACGCCTCAGTGACTCCATCTTTACAATACTGTTCTCATGAAGTAACTTGAGGTATATGTACTAGTGTTGTTTGATCCAAGTGTGTTGTATTAGCAAATATTTACTTTGAATTGGAGGTTGCTTGATTCACACATTCCAACCTAGTTTCAATAAATTATTTATGTCCCTGAGAATTGATGTTCTATTCTTGAAGTTTCAATTCATTTTAAGGCCTAGATACGCATTTTCTTTTTGTCACTTTTTGCTTCAATGTTTTTCTCGTATACTGCAGAAACGTACTCTTAAGAAATTGAAAAAGAAAAAGAACCTCGTTTCAAGAAAAAATGTCTTACTTTCCGACTTATGAGAAAAACAAAATCTTATCAAGAAAGTTTTCAATCATAGTGTGAGAAAACACATCTTATCGACAATATTGTTTTTTTCTTAAGACCTTTTTCCAAGCCCATTGACAGATATTTTTTTCCTTATTTCAAGAAAATCTGCAAATGAGGTAAGAATATTTAACGTATTCCTAAGGGGCCTGTTTTTGCCATGTAAATTCTGCCCAGAGATGAAACAAGCATTGCAGCGCAGACGTCCTGTTTCCATTGAAATACTGCGGTACTGAAGCAGCATCACACACAGCTTTCAGACACGGACTGGAATGCAGCCAGAGATAAATGCACTGTTAGAAAGTTCTCAACATCGAAATCTGTTTCTGGATAAGAGCTGCTGTGTAATGTGTCATACTTGATTCAAATAGAGCCGTCTGTGTGTCTTTGATGTACAAGTGTGCATATTTGTCTGTGCCGGCGTTGGGATTTGTGTATGTTGGCAGCGAATGCTAACAGCCCGGGAGTTAAGTACTTGGCTGTCCTGGCATTCATAATGAGCCCCAAAGCGATGTCCAGTTTTACTGTGGATCTTGTGTGTTTGTGCGTACTTGTGCACTTGTGTGTATTTGTAAACCATAACACTAACCTGGATCCAATGCCAGCCCTCCCATTAGTGAAGCACAGTGCATTAAAACCCCATTAACAATCCTTCTAAGGCAAATAATACATGGCCTCCATAAGAAACATTTTCATAAAGATCGCACACACAACAAACATGTAGGCACTCCCACTTTTCTTCTTTTATTGGAGAACTTTTATGGAGCCAATCCATTTTCTCAGACCAAGGTCAATAATACATATGGACAAACAGACCTCCACAGTCTTTGCCTTCTGTCCTATTATCTTCAGAAATCACTTAGAATGCTCCCTTCAGCTTTTATTCACCTCTCCGCAGAACAAGAAAAAGACACTCACTGCTTTTTGTTTCTCATTGTGTATCTCCCTCTATAGGTTGTCTATTCCATCCTTGAAGAGGAATGATGCTGGTCTGTATCAGTGTATGGTGAGGAACAGGATGGGAGCACTAATACACAGGAAGACAGAAGTACATGTGGCCTGTAAGTGCGCAAGAACACACGCAGACAAAGTGAAAAAAAAAAGTCAAGACCTCTAAAAAGGCTGCAAAATATTTTCCCTTTATCGCTTTCTTTTTACAGTGTTTTGTTTGTCAAGGTAGCAAAGCTGCAACCTTGCAACCTCAAATGGAAACCTGGTTTGCTAAGAAAATCACTAGAAAGAGAAAAAAAAGGGGGGGGGGTGTCTTTTTCATGTTATTGACTGGAATTGGACAAACAGGTACATAGGACCAAACAAAATCAGAACATGTCCTTTGAAAGCATTTTTTTATCTGTTGGGTTGGTGTTGTAACTTCAAATCTTGTTTGGTTGTGCTTGTGGCACCAAAAAGGAGGCAGCAGTAAGCTTAGAAGCAAAGCAAACAAAAAAAGATTTTCTGACTGTGGAAATGTGTTCTCGGTTTGAGGCTTAATTATGTTTATGTTTACCTTTAAATTTGACAAAAGAAATATCCTGCTCTTACAGATAAACACAGCAGTTTTACAGCAGTTTTTCTAGAACGGTGATACGTTTTATTGATCATATACTGTACTTCTATTGTGTTTTTGATTCCTACTCATCCATCTCTTCAAGTTTTGGGGAATTTCACCAGTAAGGAGCAGAGAAGCACTGTGAGTCAAGGCCGAGCCGCCGTCATCAGCCTGCCTCCTCTTGCTTCTTTTCCTCAACCCCTGATCACGTGGTATAAAGATGGGCACAAAATCATCCCCAACAACCGAATGTAAGTCCCTTTGTGTATTTCTTCCATGCAAATGCAGACTTTTACTATAAACTCTCCTGAAAATTGGAGGATGTGGTCACATCATCATACAAACTGCTGATGCGCTTCTATGCTGTGAAATCTTTCTCACCATTTCACCCTCAGGGTGGATTGATATGAAGGGTAAAAATTGAGATCAAAGTCGGTCATGTTGTAATAAAAATGTTGACTAAGGAAGCATATATTCACCGTAGCAGAGTAAGGCGGTGTTATTTATGTTAGCCCTTTATGAAATAACAAATGCTCTTTAAAATACCATATCTCTTTGACTGTTTGCATCATTAGCATAATTCCAACGCTGAGAAAAACAACTGATATTTAACACTTAACAATAGTAAAGCACAACACTTTTAAAGTGTTGCAAGGCTGCTTTTCTCATCTTTCCAAATCTCCTGTGATTACGTTAACTGCACAACATAGGACATAAGGAGGTTGAATGAAAACTTAGCAAGCTAGGCTAAATGAAAGTATCTTTAAATCACAGATTCATCAATAAAACAAAGATTTTTAAAAGTTCTGACTTAGAGCATTTACCTTTCTCTTCTGCCCACGACCCTGATTTGTGATGCAATGCATTCTGGGACAAATGGGTATCCAAACTCTAGATAAATGTCTCAATTTTGCCTTCTTGAGTGCAACTATAAATCATTTTAATAAAGAGTTTGATTTGGAAAACAAGTTTCTGTATTTGATGACATTTAGGAATTTTACAGCATGCAAATACACAAATCTCAGCTACACACACTCATGGCACTTTATGCATATTCAAAAGCACAAAGTGTACGTGTGACAAAATAGCACATTAAAAAACATTTAAATGTTTAACTTTTTTATGCCACAATGGCATATTAATTAGTGTGCTCAAGAAGCACAAAGCTCCCTTTAAATCTTCTAAAAGCGACTGCTATAAAAGCTATTTAGATAACTGACCCTTTTCATTCTAATTAAGTCAGGACATTATCATAAAAAAGATAAGACTTACTTTTCTACAAATCAGTTCTGTGAGGTTATTTAGTAATTTTAGGAGTCTGAAAGATGCAGAGATAAGGCCTCCTCAGATGTCTGATGTTGCTCTATTTCTCTGCCTTTTGTTTGATGCCATTGTCTGGGTCTTGTTGAAATGCCTTCAATTTGCATATTATTTCTTAGTTGCTACAGATACCCTGTCAGTTTCATTATATTGAACAGTAATCACATGATGTATTAATAATGGAAGTATTCCGGAGAGAGCAGTCGCTCTGTTGTAAAGGATTTTCCGGACAATGTGCAAAGTTTCATTGAGCACAAATGATTTAGGGTTTTGCCAACTGTTTATTTCTGAATGTTATCGATACTTTTAAGCACACTAAATAGAGTCCAGTTTTTTAGTGACTTCAATATCAAGTGACTTCTCTTTCAAGTTTGGATGCGTATCTCACTGTGGAAAGACGCCCCTGTGCACAGTCCACAACAGCTTTTTCCCCTGATGCCAGTCCCAACTGATAGACAGAAGGTGACGTCTACTCTCTATTAGTGGTCTGGTAGTATGAGTTAGACGTCACCTTCTCCTCTTCATTGTAACAGCTCTTTCACTCTCACAAACAACCTCTCAGACAGCTCTTGTGTTAACAAGCACGCTTAACTGTTCACAGAGTGAACTAATCACTCAGTGGCTAAACTATAGTTGGAGTTGCATTAACTAAAGTAGAAAAACACAAACTGCTGTAGGTAGCCACAGTATTAGCTACTCAGCACATTCCTTAGCAATGGAGCCTAAACCTACCTCTCACTATGGATGGTCAAAACCAGAGCAGAAACTCACTCTGCTTGTGGTTTGTCTGGGGCTGCAAGATGCCAATGAAGCATTTGCATCTCCAGTTCCTTGTAAGTACTGGGCTAAGAGCTGTGCTTACTTAGACTGAGGAGACGGATGTGAGGTGTGACCAATAAGAGAACCTGCCTGCTAGAGAGTAGAAACAAATGTTTTAGAGAACCAGGGTTAAATTCTTAACCTAACATTAACTCTAGATATAAATAATCATTGACTTTCATTAACAACACTACTCTGCTTAAATCTACTTTTGAAAATTACGTGCAAGAACAGTAGCACTTTCATATTTTGCTTGCATTAATAGAGGCTTGATTTAGTGCAACTCAATGACAGTAGATGGTCACTCTCTATGATTACTGCAATAAAAGTCTTAAATAAAAGCATAAACCCTTACACTTTATTGCCAGGGTCCAAACTTTTACCTACACAATGTTATGCAGAGTTTTTTTATTTACACAGTTGTTAAAAATGTTTTGCCTATTTGTCAAAATTTGCAATAAACCCTAAAAAGTTCATTTGTTTTTTTTTTTATTCATGGGTTACAGCTGTGTAATCTATAAAATATGATATATGAAGCAAAATAGTAATCTCTAAAGAAGTGATTATTTCACACATGCTGTTCTGGAGTTCGGGATGGAAGGTTTATGTAGAAAATGGTTCCTGACTTTTATGCTGGTACATTCAAATAAATACCACTTTTTTTAATGCAACCATACTTAGTTTTTTGATGCTTATAACCTATTGATTAGTTCTGGAAGGGGCCAAGTTCAGTAATTTGTTTTATGTTTTATTTTTATTTATTTACTGTGGGGTTAAGCCAGAGTAAAAGTAAATGCTACAGTATTTCATAAAAAGGAGTTTCATGATGTTCAATTATTTTAGAGAGAAAACAATGGCAAACAAATCCATAATGGGAAAAATACACCACCTGCTATTATACCTTGGTATTTTATTACATAGTAAAGGCTGGAATAGAAACTTAAAAATTCTTTTAGTAGCTTGTTACTTTCTTTAACCTTAAATAAAATATTTGCTTGTTGAAGTAGCAACCACAGGGGAACGTTATGTTAGTATGTTAACCATGTTCTGAATAAATAGCTTTTTCTAGTCAAGTTAATGTCCTAAATAACATGTTTACATCTTCCACTAATAAAAACAATTTTATTTGGGGCTTTCCTAGGGCTTTAAAAACACACTTTTAGTAGCTGATGACATCAGTTTTTGGTGGTTCGTTTTTATTGGTCCTGACCCTACAAATAAAGTTATGTGTGAGGAAAATGAGCATTTTTATTTAGGTCTGATCAATTACTCTTAGAATATCAAAAATATTTTTATAAAGACATTTGAGGTCAAAAAACAACTTTTTAGCTGTTTAATCATTCTCATCATACTCAAGAACGTTCAGATTAAAGTTTAGAGAGTTAATGTATGAAGTGCAATATTATTGCAAGTAATATTTATGATGTTTTTATGTTAGAATATGTCACATAAAATAAACGTGTTCCACATCCATGTGCCCTATCCTGGAGTTGCCTTCAACAGAATTTGAACCTTTCAAATAAGCACGTTTTCTATAACTCTTCCAGGAAATTAGCTTTTTTCAAGATTAGAACATTGGCCTTCATGCAAACTTTTTCAGCACATGCATCATGAATGCCTTTTTTTTCTGTCCATCCTGTATGACTCAGTGATAAAATCACCTTCTACAAATACCTTTAAAATCCTACTACAATTTAACTTAGAAGAAATTTCATATGATTTTTAGGTGGAAATGGCATTATAAATATACACACGTCTACTGTATCAGTGATTGGAAAATTCAATATTTTGTACATTTTTTATTTGTAATTCATAGCCTTCTTAGCTCTTTATTTCCAGTACAGTTTTATTGTTCTCAATACCCAGTGCTTCTATTCACATTAAAATACTGAGCTACTTTAATGAAAAACTCTGTCGGTGACATTGTGGCAATAAATTGAACAGGAGGTATTTTACTAAGCCAAAGCTGTACACTCATGTTGGAGGTATTTTATTTAGACCATCTACCAGTTTTATAGAGAAAGAGGAAGGTCTGTGTTCTTCAATAAATGTCATTTATATTATTAATCTAATTTAGCTTCACTCTCCACAAACATCTTTTCTGAAAGGTAAAGAGACCTTAACAGGTCTTAAAAGAAAGCCACATTTTCTCTTAGTTCCTTTTGTCTTTGTGATACTGTCTAAAACCAACTGGTTGGCTAAAAAATTCAAGTGACCTTTTCGAGTCATCTAGATCTTGCTAGCATCTTTAAGGATAGGCCCCCCCTGGATAGGTCACCCATCATTACAGGACCACACAAAGCCCAACAGGATAAACAACTGCACACATTCACCCGAGATCGCTATCACTGATGAAGCTGATGTATATATAAGACTGTGGGGAAAGGCTGGCAGCTTTTTATGCAACTATCACACTTAGAGCCACTTCATAGTGTGACTCCAGGAAGAGTAGTCTTACCTTTGGTCAAGACTAATGGGGTTCCTTAAATAAATAAAGAAATGTCCGAATTTCCCTTTACTACTCCCCAACTACTAAAAACACTATAAAGTGCGGGACTATCTAGTCCATGGATTTCAAAAGCTCACTACTTTTTTTTCAAACGGCAAATATGACGTCACAGATTTCATGAAGTAAAAACCTAATAAATATAAACATTTTACAAAGACTATTTCTGAATCCACTGTGCTGTGAAGATGAAAACTTCAAAACTTCTTTTTAAAAGAAGAAATTAAAACATATTTTTCCTCACATGAAAAATAGTTCAGTAATTGTTTTGTTTTGCCAAACTTGTGACCATTAGTCCACACTAGTTGTTTGGAGAGACTTCAGGGAAAGTTTAAGGGCACTGGATTTTGGAATTGTAGATTCCGACAGCCCTACAAATTGGCGAACACACTATATAGTGCACCAAGTAGGGAGTAGTGAAGGAATTTGGAAACAACCCATGCATTATAATTTTGTTTTTCACTAAGAGTTTGCAGACAACAGATTTAAAAAAACTAATTTAATAACAATGTCTCAAAGACTAAATTGTGGACTGTAATGATGAGTTATGGAGTCTAAAAAACTAACATAAAAAAGTTCTCTCCATTTTGAATCTGTGGCCCCTCGTTTATCATGGCAGCTGCGTTCTAAAAATAACCCATGATAGACAAAATCTGCAGTAATCAACGTAATTTGTTTTGTACAGTAGTTATAGATGTTTTAGGGCTGTAAAACCCCTTACTACACAATGAATACACCTTCCTCAGAGAGACATGACCATTTTCACACTTTTGTCACGTGTTTAAACTCTCTCAAAGTTCACAATAAGTGCAGTATTATAAAATGAAATAAAGGATCACCATAGCATGCTGAACGCATTATGTACAATAGACATGCCATGGACAAGATTGATTGACAATGGTCTACACCAAGTACAATGTGCTGTAAAATAAGTAAAAAACAGTGCCATATGTACTAGAAAATCCACACAATAGCGAGGCCGCAAAAAGTAAACTGCGTAAATTGCGAGGAACCTCTGCATTGCATTTACACTCATAGAACTATTTATCAGTATAACAAATACTGTGAACAAAAGGAAACTGGCAATACAAATTTATATCTGGTAGCACCAAAACCATACATCATAAAGCCAACCCATCCTTTTATATTTACCTCTACATGCTGCACTATAGCATTATTATGATCACTATCATGCAGAAAATTTTCTGAAGTAGCAGCTGTGCGGACTTCTTTTCTAGGCTGGTGCTGCTGCAGAGCAGCACAACGCACAGTCCTGCATGTTGTCTATGCTTCTCTGTTCAAACACACCTGGCTTTATTAGCAGCCATTATAGGATCTTTGCGAAAGCTAATGACGGGCTGAATAAGGTGTGTTTGAGCAGAATAGCATAGAAAACATGAACAGGATCAGGGTTGGGGAGCACTGCTGTAGAGGATACTCACTCAATGGCTTTGATGTAAATCTGTTGGGGGGGAACTTTGATTTCTATGCCATCATACACATTATTAATTAGCAAGTATTAGCTGTACTTTACACAACTGATAACTACTAGGTGGAGTGTTTCTTCAGCTTGACCAGTGAAAGTAACTGCCAATATTCACATTTTTAATAAAAATAAACTCTTCAGAGAGATGTTGTGCCTGCATTTACCCAAAAGGCATCCAGAGAAAGTCAATACAGGGCAATGCCTGACATTCATAACCTACCAAATTATTTAATCGAAAATATTACATTCTAAAAGTTTCAGAAATCTGTTTAAATGAACGGTTTGCCATGTTTCTTTAGTGAGAGGGATTGATAAACTTTATGAGCCCACTTAAAGAAAGCTTTCACCTTTCATTAAATCATTTGCAGAATCTACCTGCAGTACGTGGAAATAACCAAGGGTAGAAAAACAGAATGCACTTATTCTATAACAAGCTAAATCCGTTAATGAAAAGTGAAATGACTGTAGCAACAAAGCTGAAAATACAGAGCTAGATGGGAAAAATCTGATAATGTCTCTTTTGATTTTACGCTCATGCTATTTACAGAAGAAACACCACTATGGAAAGATGAAGCAAGTGTTTCATTTTTTAAATAGCAATGTAATTACTCTCAAAAATTGTATGAATATACAGTACGGTATTTGATTAAAGGGACAGAAAGAAGTATTCCCACATACTATTACCAAGTGTAAAAGTTTTTTTTGGCAAGTACTACTGCCAGGATGAGACCAAATCTTTTTCCCACCTTTTTTTGTGATTGAAAAAGTTAGAACTTTTATGTAATAAAATGCAAAATATAAATCTTTATGGTTTATTTTTGAGCATCAATATGAACCCCTTAAACGTATCTCTGTAGTGTGAAATGAAATATTCTGATTTGTTTGCACTTCATACACACCCACCACACAGGCTGTGACAAAGATTTTGTGCATAACACATTTTTGAACCTAAATAGAAAAGACTCATTTTCACCTTTTTTTCGCAGATCTTTACGTGTCTCTACAAGAATCTTCCACCTTTTCTCCCGCGTGAAGTCGCCTTGTCTTCTCAGTTGGCCATGCTTTTGGTGCTCCATCTTTTTAGCAGTTATTATCATGCTAAAGGATATTCTATATGCTGTTATGAAGAACCCCCCCCCCCTCCAAACTTCTGTTCCTGAATAAACGGCTTGACTGCAATGGTGCATGCATACAAATGCTGACACTCACACAGACATAAACTGTCTCTCCAGACCATTTTCCAATGCACCTACCTGGTTTGAGTGCTTCTGTGCACCTTCATGCGTGACTGAGCGAATGCAGTGAATATTTGCACAGTTGATTGTGTGTAACTGTGTACAAATGTGTCTGTGTGTTTGTGCAAGAGGTTACGCTGGCTGATCCCAATGTCCGGTGAGACACGGCCAGATGGTGCCTGGCGGTTTGCTGTCTTCGTGGTGACCGAGCTGATGATGTCGTTTATAAAGTTTATTGATCCGATATGCTTGGCTCCGAGAGTCCCCAGCCCCATCTCCCTGTCTTTCTGCCCTCAATTCACCGCCATGTGCCTGCCCTCAACACCATGCTGCATAGCTAACATGTGCACACACTACCTTCTCTTATTCACATACAATCCTGCCCCTCCATGGATGTTCCCAAACTCCCCAGCCCTCAAATTGGCCAGCAAGGAACTTACAAGCTGCCACTTCTCTCACACTCTAGTCTAATCTAATAGAGCCCCCGCTCCCTCCATCTCCATGCTGCTCTGCCATCTTTCTGATTTTCCACCCAACACCCCTCCCCTTCCTCCCTTCAGAAAAATGCTTTTCTTTCCCCTCATCCTTCCTTAGTCTCACATGGGGTCTGAATATCAGAATGTTTCCCTTTCTCTTGTTCTGCAACAGTCAGTAGAGCTCTGGCACACCGCTGCCTTCTCAATGCCACAGACACTGATATGTAATCTAGCTGTGACCCACAGCCCGGGTCGAGAGGAGCGAGCTGCTGCTGTTAATTAGCTCTGAGGCCCATGGCAGATGGACGTGAATTGACTGTGATAGCCAGCAGCTTCAAGTGGACAGGCAAGATGAGGGGTGGATAAGACTTCTCCTTTTTCTGCTGTCAGGGCCACGTGAAGCTGGGATTGATCAAATAAAAGCAGTGATCTATGCAGAAGAGCAGCGAGACAGACAGTGAATGCTTTAGCATCTTGTTGCTGGGAGTTGAGTGGTGTGGAGAGCCCTGATGTCATAAGCAATGAGTGTCACAACACAGCCTTAAGGGAACATTTTTCTACGACGTTGCTTAAGCTTCTGTGTGCAGCATAAGTGTAAGTATTTCATCATATTTATGCATTTTAATTTGTCAAAAAACACTTTGGTAGAAGGGTCGATTCATTATTTTGCCTTCTTCCATCACACATGAACACAGCAGAGGTCTGAACAGAAGGAACTTTCTCGCTGTCTGAACTTTGCCAGCAGATGTTGTGTGTCTCTGCCAGAGCGTGCACAGATTCACGTTAGCCGGCTAGTCAGGAAGATCAAGAAGAGAAAAGAGATCATCATTCGGATAGTTAGTCAAAGAATGTGTGGGCTTAGATGCTGAAAATACATCCGGCCATTTGAAAAGGTCTTCCTTCCACGGCAGCAGCACTGCAGCTCATAATGACTCAGTTTCTCACAGTAGCCAAAGGGGAGGATTAAAGTGACAGTGGTAGAATAAGACACAGGGGGGGACAGGAAATGAGTAAAGAGTTTAAGCTCATCTCAATCCATTGTGTCTGAAGCCTAATCTCTGGAGCCACCATAAGCTTTGATACCACTTGTGACTTTTTACACAACAATGTGATTCAGTTGCAAACACTTTCACACACAAACAATTTGGAAACACGTGCTAGACAAACTTGTCCGTTTTCTCCCCCTATTGTGTCCACAACAAAAACTTTATTGATCCTTAATGAACCTTTCAGTAGCACTATTTGTGGTTCATAATATTTATTTAAATATATTCCTATAAATATATAATATTTATTTATTTAAAGACTCGTTTAGCAAACCATCATCTGCTAAAACAAAGTGTCAGCTATAGTACCGGTAGTTAGATTACGGTACTTTAATACCCTCCACAATAAACCAAAAGCACCCCCTTCCATATGAGGCAATCTTCTTGAAGAACAGACTGAAATAACTAGTTTGTCTTTTCTCTGAAAACGCCTTTATGTGCCTTTATTTACTGCATAATCTGACTCTTTTTTGTAACGCAGTCATGTGACAGCTAGTCGACTCTGTTGAAATCATTAGATCTGCTGGAGGAGCTTCATTTAGTTTTCCTCTCAGGAACAGTTCTGTTTTCTGCTTTACACAATTACAAAACAGCATCGTTGTCGTTGACAGCTCCGGTGACACCTGTCTGGAGTAATTGCTGTTGTTCCAGTTTGTTGACTTTGCGATGTTTTGTCACAAGTCCTGCTTATGTTAATTGTTTCTTTAACTGTATTGACAGCATATGAAACAATAAGAAGGTTATCAGTGTCTGCAAAACCAGTTCACTTGTGGAGAAAGGAATAAAAGTAGAGGTGTGATGCAACAGGGACCCATTGTTTTTGACGCAGCCTAAATTTGATAGTTTCCAATTTTTCTGCAACTTGCTCCCCACCGCTGTACCCCCCACTCCGCTTCTGTCCCATAATTGAATTGCTCTTTCGGTTCCCTAATGTGGCAGCGAATAACAGTAAAAAGTCTCCACTGTAAACTTTTTGGTTTCTTTTCTGATATTCTGCCTTTCTCTTCACTTCAATGGATCATAGTTTTATTTCTTTGTTCCACTTGTTTGTAGTCCATCATTTCCCTTCTGTCGGTGTTTCGTTTAAGAGGAAAACAGTAGTTTGTCGCACCAATTTATAAGAAAAACATATTAATGTACCTGTGTTCCTACTGTCTCTAGTTGAGTTTAGATAAGTCAAACTAAATTCTCTCTCTCTAAATATATTTGTCTTTAAAGACCTACTCTAATATAAATTGTGTTATCAGTGTTTTTAACATATTCTTGTAGCATTTTTATCAAAATATAAAAGAATATAAAACAAAAATGGCATTTCTAAGTATTTTTTCATTCTTTTACCTTCATGAGGCATATAATCATCCAGGTCTCTACTGGATGAAATAAAAGTATGACTGCAATTCACTAAAATAGGTCCGCCATGTAAAAATGAGCAATGTGTCTTCCATAAGGACAAGTTAAGGGTCTCTTTACACTAATACATCCCACATTGGTTTCATAATGGTGAATTTGGTGGTATGTTCTCAGGCCTAAATTCTCTGCGGCTTTCCCTAAGTGAGATCGAATGGGACATCCACTCTATTCAGGGGGTTTGAAGGTGAAGGTAATTAGTAAGCTCTATTGTGCATGCATATAGAGTATAACAGTTCAGAGGGATGCTCTGTTATTCTGTTATGCAGTCTGGAGGAGAAGAGAGAAAAGGAAATAGACCCATAAACATAAAAGCTGTTTCAGGCTTCATAATCTGCATGTATCTCCATATTCTCATTTATTTTTGTTATTTCCATATTATTCCCTTGCTGGACTGTACACTAATATCTTTGTGTAATGGGGTCAATTGTCTTCACATCCCAGTAGGAGCAGAGACTGCATGTGATTACGCATCTTTGGACATTTTTTTTTAAATAGCTTGGTTGAGATTTGGAACACACTTTAAGAGGAACATGCAGCCCTTACCTATTAGGGAAAATCCTGGGCTGCACATGAACAGAGAGGGAATGAAGCACAAGTTCACAAGAGCCAGTGTCCTGCTTCTTTTCTGAAGCTGCTGTTAAAACTCCTCATAGGTGGACAACTTCTGATCAAGATAATGAGGAAAGGTCTTCTTCTTCTTCTCCTTATGGCTTTTTCCCTTCAGGGGTCGCCACAACAAATCATCTAATGATATCCGCATATTTATATGACCTTCCTGACACAACCCCCTGTATTTATTCAGGCTTGGATAATTTCAATATTTATTGCTTTTTTGTATTTCATTTGTATTTGCTACATTTAGCAACCTTTTTTACAAGAACCATCCAGATATAATGCTGTGTTTCGCGAATAAAATGTGTGCCCGCCGCCTCTGTTTTTCCAAAAATGTTGCCCTAAACTTGATGCTCCTGACATGTCAGGGAGGTTAGTTAGTTAGATGACTGGCTGTCTGCAAAAGTTTGAGGAGGGGGGGGGAAGTTAAATAAATGAAATTAGAGAACCTTTTTATTAGTGTCTGGATACAAATTAAAAATATATATATATCATAAACTTTAGGAGGAGAATGATCAGATCCTCCTCCATGTTGCTTTTTGACTCCACCCAGTGAGCATGTCATCAACATGTCATTACTGAATCTTAGTTCCTGATTGGCTGATGCGACATGAAGCGCCAACAAAAGGCCCAATATATAAATTCTGGAAACATTGCACCAGGCCTGAAAACACGAATCAGGTGTTTTGCACCAATGAGAAGCAGCAAGGCTGGGACGCAGTATACTGGTTCATCAGTCCTTAAGAATACCGCTGATCCAGAAAGACTTTTTGCACATCTACATAAGAAATACATTGTCTGCTGAGCATGTTATTTGGAAAAAAATGCAGTTGTGATGACAATGACATGGTTATCATGTTTTTATCCATGGTAGCTTCGCTTTTTGTGTCTAATTTAGGATTAGTGTCCCTACTAGTACTTTCTATCTCTTTGTAAAATGACCTAATATTTCCAAAAAATGCCCATAGGCGATTTGTTCTACCAACACATTGTCATGCATAAATTTTGCAGGAATGAAATCATATTACTTCCTCAATATTTAATGCTTTCTTTTTGCTTCATGGGGGCGTGGAAGCATCACATGTGGACTTGCAAGATGGGAAACTGGGGGATACTTTAACTCCATTGAATTTGCTAGTAATATTAGTCTATGTCAACATGGATTCAGAAAGAAGTATATCAAGATGACAGCACTTTGGAGTTTCTGTCAGTTAATTAGTATTCATTGCATTTTCTTACAAATACTGTTTTTGGTAAAACTTTTGTTGATTTGTACTTAATCTTTAAAAAAAAAAAAGATCGGATAAGAAAAACATATTGTACTTCAATGTTTAAGTGTAGTATTTTTACTGCGAAAGTGTCATTTGTAAAGCCGTTTTAATACAAAAACGTTTATTTCACAACTTTCTTTAAATCCCCTGCTGTAAAAACAATTTAAAGATCAGGGTGGCAGCATCAAAAGCTTGTGTAGAAAGTGTCTTTCTTGGAGCTAGAAACAAGCCTTGTGGGACTTCTAATTCATTTATATCTTTATTTGGAGTTAAGCTTTTTAAGAATTACTACATTTTCTGTCACAGAATCATATTTAGCTGTGAATTAACTATGGAAAGGGCCTTCACAGTCTTGGGTACTCTACAGATCATTTATTCAACTCGACTTTAGTGGCCAAAGACGATTGATTAAAATTTGACTAAAGACCTTTCATTTGTATTTAATCTACTTACCAGAGAAAAAAAATATCTAAGTGTTTTGAAAGAGCTTTATACTGTGTACTCTCATATTTTTTTCTTCTCGCACACCTCCCAGGCTCTTTATTGCCACTTGACAAGGAAAGTAAAGAATGTGTGTGTACATACAGTAAAGAGAGCTATATGGTTCTTTTTCTATTCTTGACATTATTAAACCTGAAGCAAATGTTCTGCTTACTTGTGTGGATAGGTTTCTGGTCTCATGTCAAAGATATACGGAATACATTTTTGAAGCATTCTCACAGCTTTTTAAGGTCTGAAATACAGCACTACATGCTGTTAATAGCATAGAAAGGGATACAATTGTGTTAATACCCAACAGACCAGCTGAACAGAGAACAAGGGAAGGGACAGCCAATAATTGTGAATAATCTTAAGACCCTTATACTGGATGGTCTTTGTCAATGGCAATTTTAAAATAAGCAAATCCACCTTTCTGTTTCTTTATCATTTGTGATGAGGATGGGTGTTTCACAGATCCAGGCAGTCGTGTTCCAATTGCAACTGGTTTATTTTTCTCCACAATTCCCCAAGTGCAATAATCCTCAGTGAAAGTTTACATATGTTGAACAGCATTACACAGGAGAAGAGCACATCCATGTCTTCCCTCATTGCCCGCCTGCGGCAACTAACCTCTCCCTCTTATATACACTAAGCCCCTCCCATTAGGCTGGATTCTGCATATTCCTCTGATTAGTCCTTTGCTTGTCATTCTGGCAATTTCTGCCACCCATTTACAAAGAAAATAAACTAAAAAAAACATAGAATAATTCCAAACCATTTAAGAATAAATCCCTCCATCCCAAAATGCTACAAACAATAATAAATAATATATTTACATGAATAATTTGTTTTTTCCCCCATTTGTGTGATGACGTCATTTCCGCCCACTGCTGCCGGTCGCGTCTTAACACAGCTGATCAGGTGTCGCCTCCGTTTGAAACTCGCGGTCCGTAACGGCTCCCGGTAAAGCGCATTGAGTGTGCACCCTCAACACAACCCACCCAAGGAGCGCCTGCCTCGCGACACAGCGTCTGAAAATGCGGTGAGAGGTTAATATGTGTGGAAAAACTGCGTGTGTATTCTTTTGTGTTTGTGTGTGCGTGTGCGCAGGTGACTGCATCTATAGGTGCTCCGTCACATCATTCCATATTGCAATCTGCACTGCATTCTTAATAGAACAGGATGAAACTCTACAGAAAAGAATTACGGTATCTTAGACCATCTTGATTTAGGGAGCCGGTTTAGCTTGTGCTGGTTTGCGGCGCCTTTCGTCCGTGTAACCAGGGTTCGACTCCGGGCTGCTCCCTGTTCCCTTCTTTACTTCTGTGCCGGTCCCAAGCCCGGTTGCTTTGAGGAGGTTGCGTCTGGAAGGGCATCCGGCGTAAAAACATTGCCAAGTTTACCATGCGACTCGTTCGCTGTGGCGACCCCTGAAGGGAAAGGCCGAAAGAGAAACAACAGACCATCTTGATTTAATAATTAATTTTATTTGAAAGAACCTTTGAAAAATCACAAGGGCACTGTACAAAGTACATACAAGTATGAAACAACACAATAAATACTGAAAAAAAAAATTAGGATGGCAGATTTGTAACTATACTTTTAATCGCAAAAGGAGCCACACTTTAGTTTTCAGAATTGTACATAAGCCAGAAGGCTCCTATAGAGAACAGTGGCCCTCAGTGAGACAATTCTGTGTCATCCCATCCATTCAGATGCCCTAGCAAAGAGCCTTGGTGTATATACTGCTGAAAACATCAGCTGTAGAATTCCCCTTTTCCCCTTACTTTAGGCAAAGCTATGTGCCTGCCTCTCAATCACAGCACAGGTAAAGGGATGATACATAAGCCCCAACATGCTGGAAGAGCACTACAGGCAATGTTCTTCAAGGAACTATCCCATCCAGTCAAGGATCACTTGATGCAGGTGGTGGGAATTGACCTGAATTTAAACTTGGTGCATGCACCTTCCCTGTCTGAAGCATATTTAGCCCTTCACCATCTTTGCTGGCCAGGTGCAGAACACTACTGGAGTCTCAAAAATGTTAAGGGCTGCTGAACCACTGGCAGGTATGAGGGGGTGGGTGGAGGCGAAATAGGGAACCATGACTCCTGGACCATATATTAGCTTGTCCTACTTTGCAATAAACACTTTCTCAGTATGTTCTTGGAAAATGCAAGTTGTTCGTTTTTGATTAAAACATCAGTTTACAGTGTTTCCACGCTTATTTGCATTTCAGTATTTGCAGTTTCACATGTTTGCAGATTTTTTTTCAGTCACACGACTTCTCCCGATCATCCCAAAAGCTGAGAACTCAAGACGCTTGTATGAGATTTTTGTATCCGAAGAAGGTACTGCACAAATGTCTGAGGAGGGTAGCAGAGATAAAGAGGCCCATTGGCCTTTCAAGAGCTGGTTCCACCGGTTCCTGAAGCCTTATAATTGAAGTGTGTACCCCTGCATGGAGAAATTGCATCAGCGGACTCAGAAGCAACCGGAAAATATCCTGATACGCTGAGGGGAATAATTACGGAGAATAATTATCATCCAGATGAATAATTGATGGATAAAAGTGTTCTCTTCTGAAAAAAGATGCCCTCTCTCACTAAACTGATGAAGGTTGGAAGCACGGACTCCTGGTTTTAAGGCACAGAGTGACTACGGTACAGTCTATTGCTCTGAATAAAAAAATAAAATGCTTTATGTTGTGCAATAGACCAATGTTATTTTATAAATGTTTTACAAAGCACAACAAATGGTTTAGAAGGGTTTCTTGATGAGTAAAGATAGGTGATGGACAACGTCCAGCCACGGGGGTGGGGGATGGGGATTCTCTGTATTCATGCGTTCTGCATATTTGCGGGTGTTTCTGGTCCCTAATTCCTGCAAATAAGGGGAGATTACTGTATTCATAGCTATTCAAGCACCATTTCTCAACCAAGGTTATTTTAAAGCTCTAAACTAAAAAAAAGCAAAAAACTTTGAATTAAACTAAAATCTGGAATAATAAAATCCAACTCATTACAGCATATCAACATTGTTGTAATATAATTAACTCCAAATCATAAGAACAATCAGATGATCTTAACTCTTGTTTTAATGTTTGCCCTTATAAGTGAACAACACTTTACACCAGATAGTTTTCTGTGTAATCTCTCATAATTAACATGTTAATGGCATCTTTTTTGTGATCTTTTGGAGCTTAAAGTAAATCCTAATTGTAAAAAGTATGTGAAATTTGAACAGCAGGCAACAATCCTGCAGATCCCTCTTCCTGATGACACTGCTGCATGTATGGTAAGGGAAATGATCGAATCATTTTAATACCCCTATCAGTCACTTCTGACACTTTCTTCAAAGCTTTGTCTCAGCTGTGAAACCAGTGCCACCAAAATCAAAAAAGGAATTCCTTCTATTTTCAGCACAAAGGACAGCGTTATATCACATCTGTGTATTTGTGTATTTTGACATGAACAATTCAAATAGAGGCATCTTCCACTATCAACTTCTAACACTTTTCACTTCATGACGCACAAAAAACACAGATACGTAAATCTCTACAAACGGGTCCTAACCTATTGATGAAAGAGAGGGACTAAAAATAAAGGCGGGGATATCGAGGTTGTGAGGATGTGCACGGTGCACTGTGAAGTGACTTGTAAATGTTTGGATTTAGACTCTAAGAGGCTGGCAAGCAATTATAACTGCTGAAAAATAAGAGCCAATGAATGAAATGAATAGAGAAGTTGGATTATTAGTTAGCAAGGGCAATTTTCCTGAGAAAAACACGTTTTAATGACTAGAATTTTTCACTACCTTTTGACACTGTGTGCAGTTGTTAAGGAAAATATCAAAAAATTAGAAGTAAAGCATAATAGAATAGACTAGAATATGACATCATGCATCACTCTGGCTCTTTTATAAGCAAAAATTGAGCCAAAATGAAAATGTTGTGTATTTTTAAAGATTTTTTTCAAACTGCTTGGCATAATCAATAATTGTTTAAAATCACTTTAGGAATTGACACATTTTTTTTTATATTGGAAATAAAAATCTGCATATCAAGGTCTTATATTATTTGACTGCCTATTCAAGAGACTTTTTAAACTATTGTGTATTGACAACAAATATCTAATATCAAAGACCAGACATTTCATAAGTATGCGCATGGGGTCTGGCTGAAGAAGCACTGAGGCTGGAGAAAAAGACATTTGTTGAAGCAACAGTGAAATTGAGAGTTGAAACAGTTTTTAAGGGTCACAAAGCCATTTTGCACGCAAGCAGACACTTTCTGAGTATTAAGGGGAGAGATTTCTAATAAAAAAGAGGTAAAATATCCATTTAGGAAAACTGAAAATCTAAAGACAACACCTTTCAATAATATTTACCACATGTTTGCATCTTTAAAGTGTGTGTAGCATACACACAGCCACAATGATGCTGCCCGAAAGATCTCTTAATTTGTCTTCTTTCAGAAATCTAAACCCTTTTGGACAGATCATCTGCCACTTGTTGTTCTATGTACACACTGAGGATGTGATGCGCTGAATGGGCATTCTTGAAAGTGCTTTTAGCATACGGTGTTCACACTTGACTGTCACTACCTGATCCTAGCACTTATACCATGGTCTGGGTAAATCCTCAATTTTGATTGGCTGCTGGAAGTGGATTAAAAAGTGACGATGGACAGTTTTATGTACACCCATTAAAGGTCACATAACTTAAATGTTTTATATCACTGCTTTGGTTTCTTTGAAACACACTTTTGCTAAATCATCTGAACAAAAACAAGCGCCAAGAGGTGAATTTTTTGTCTCTGAACTGATGCTTTATTTACCCCTCATGATGATCAACATATAAACTGTTTCCTTTGCCGCTTTGCTGCTTGGTCCTAAGCAGGGTCATGTGAATTCTGTAGCTATTTCAGGGCAAAGGTCAGTTTGCATCTTCAATAACTTCAAATGGCCAAATGAACACAGAAGGGTGTACTACCCTGTCTTTTCATGTTCTTCCTGTGTCTTTGTGTGAATCTGCAGTCCTGTGATGAACTGGTGACCTTTTACCCTGCATTTGCCCTGAACTTGTATATGAACTTAATATGAAATTTAGACAAAACACAAAAAAATCACAATTAGGTTACAATACTCTTTGTCTGCCAGGGATGCAGCAAAGCCGTTGCATGTGCTACTTTAGACTTTTGTAAATAAAAAGAAAACATCAGTGGCTCCGTCACTTAGATCAGATAAATTTGTCATTTTAAAAAACACATTGGTAAGTGGTTTACTTTTACTTAAAATTTCAAAAGTCACATAACACTAAATTAGATTCAAATTTACTATTTTTAGGAATATTATCTCTTTAGTTTGTTATAAGTACCGGTAAGTATTATGAAAAAAGATTGTGTGAATTAGAGGGAATTAAGAGGAAGGCAGGAAAAGAGACATGTAAAGACAGTGAAGAAGTCACAGGCATTTGTATTAGTAACTGAAAGGAGACATAATTAGTGCTAATTAAGATAATAGCCATTTGTCTGGAGATCCATCCACCGGATGGGAATACATTGCACAGCTGCGCACACACAGACGAACACAATGTCACCATCCATCTTTGTGTTGGCGTCCTTGTCTCCTTGTGCGAAGAACTTCTCCTGTAGCCCTGAGTTTCCGCCTGTTATGAAGAATATTCAGTCAACATTTTTATGCGCGCAAAAAAAGTAAAAAGGTTGCCTGCATATATCTCAATGGAAGACGCACAGCACAGATAGAAAGGAAACATCATGGAACTGTAGAACTCACCAAACAGCAGGAGGAAAATAAGTCTCTCCTTCGTTTACTCAGCATCCAGCCTCCGCTCTTTTTCACCCTTCTCTCTTCCTGCCCCCATCTCACCTCTGTCCCATATTGCATTCATTTTCAGTGCCGTTTTCCTCGACACTTCTCTCTGCCTGTCCCTTAGGTCACACCATAGGACATCAAACAAATGTCTGTCCAGCAACCCTCTTTAACTCCTTCTGTCTCTGTCGTATGCACATACCAATTATTTTCAAACTGATGTCCATATCATGTTTGTGCCCAAGGATATACATTTCTGTGTTTGCCGTGCACACAAACTCACGTGCACACTTGTGTGTGTGTGTGGGTGTGAGATTTTTATGTAAAATTTAGAGAAAGCTGCTGCTGGCCAAGCTGGTGAGCTGGTGGACCCTTCTGTGTTCATTTGACCATTTGAAGAAGCTCTTAGGGTGATTGAAGATGCAAACCTGTGATTCAGGCACTGTGTTAATTACAAGTCACAGCGCCACAGAGTGTGTAGGGCAGAAGGTAGGAAAATGGCTTCTGAGTCAGTGAAGGGGGCTGTTTAAATCTCTCACAAACACATTAGTGTTCATTACTGTTAAAGCCTCAACCAACTTTCCTTTTTTTCCTTGTCATTTGCTCTGCCTTTATTGGTCTCATGTGCAGTCGCACATGCAGGCAGCGGCTCTCTAAGTGGAAAATCATCAAAATTCATGAGGTGGAATTAAGACATTAGCCACATTTTTCTTCAATTTTTTATTTATTCTTTTTTTTTTCTTCAGTTGTTATTAAGGTTCTATGGATTTTTCCATTAGGAGGAGGAGGCTAATATGACACATAGCCAGTAATTACATGACCACAGTTTAATCTAAAGCACTATAGGTGCTACAAAGAATATTAGCAGTTAAAGAAAAAGTATTTTCTGTTTTATACCATTTTAATTTTTTTTCTTTTTTTATTGTTAAAGGTTTCATAGCAAATAGTGTGAAAATCTTTGCTGTTACCTGGTAAGTTGTGTATTAAAACTTGTCAGAGTGATAGTGGTAATAGCTTCACCATATTGACATACAGTAAGTACACTAAACAGATGATCTCTGACATCACCTGTAGGATTCTGATGAGCAGAAATGCAGTATTTCCCAGTGTTTACTGTGGCTTACTTAAAGACCCACCAAATTGTGCTTTTGATGTTTTTAACATGTCCTTATGACATTTTTTGTGATGATGGAGGACATGAATTCAGAAAATTAAAAAAAAATATTGAAAAATAGCTAGAAAATACGTTGGGTGGGCCACAAGCTTCCTGCTCCGCTCCATTCTGATGCATCCATTTGTAGACGACTAGCTCCATGTACATCTCTGTTTTCCTCGTCCAAACTGGCATCTGGCTCAAATCTGTGCAACCGGATAACTCCGCTCTCACAAACATACAGTTGTTACGATTTAAAAAAAGAAAAAAGGTAAAAAACATTAAATAAATTTTTGACATCAGGCTGTTCATAAAATTATTTTCAGTGTAAAAGTAACTTTTTATGTGTTAGTCATTGGGAAATTGATCCCTTCTGTAGCTAGAGTGCAATAGTCGTTAATGAAGCTGCAATATTTGGTACTTCCCAATTTAGGTCAGATTTGGGAATGGAAGGTGGGACTTGGCACCATTTACCAAAAAACCCTGTTTTTATCCATGCTGCTGCATGGAAAAAAAACATGCTCCATCTAAATTTCTACATCTGCTTTTGTGCTTTAAAAAATACTTAGTTTCAGTTGTTTCAATCTCTCAGAACTATGGCTTCATTCAAAATGTTTGCTGTTCTCTGCTTTGATCAATTGCAAAATATAAAATGCAGACTGTCAGTGAGTTTGCTGAATCAAATGTGCCTAAGGGGATCACAGCACATGTCAACTTTGATACTGCACGCTCAAGTGTTGCTAAATATACAGCCCTCATAGAGGGAATTTGTTTTTCTGTTTGCAGAGGTTTCATTTATGTGAAATGACTGTAATCAGATTCTTCGTTATTAGCGCTCTTTATTTGTGGTAAGGGAAAGTTCCTACAGTGGGAGATTCTGCAGTGAAACTCTCTGCAACACATTACAGACAATTGGAAAAATAAAAAATACTGGCATTAAGCAATGCTTGGCAGGAAAATTGTTTTCTTCCATCTCTGTAACAAAAGTATGCGTGAAAGCATTCAGCGTGTTATTATTAGTAGTAATATTTGCCTGTTATCTTTTTTATCAAACTGTTTTCCAAAAACTTGGCTTTGCTTCAAATTGAGCGACATGAAATCCAAGCCATCTAAATAATTCAGTTAAATTTTGAATGCATCAGTCGTTCCCTTTCATTGTGTTGCCTCATTTGGTTGATTTCCAGCATGCTTTTTAAAGAGCCCTGGTAAGAGCAAAACAATGTTCTGTTTTTCCTCTTTTGTCAATTAAAAGGCCAGAGTGGTCCACATCGTACCTTTTAGGTGTCTCAGAAGCATTTTAGGATCAGTTTCTTATGCACTTAGTGTGTCTTTCTACAGTTAAGGCAGTAACCCTGTTGTTGTAGGCTCAGTACAACACAAACATTTAGCAACTCCACTATGAAGTGTGACCCCAGACTTGCATACAAATACTAAACTTACAGTTTTTATTCTGGACTAGTTAGGGCTGGGCGACATGGCCTAAAAATAAAATCTCCGATTTTATTTTTTTTAATTCGATTTCCGATTTTTTTCCCGATTTTTTTTTTTCCGCCCACCGTACTTAAGGAAAGCAATACGTACAAACGGCAGACAAGTTCAAGCAAATGTTGCTTTTATTTAATCAAACCCAAGACAAATGGAATCCCCATTTCTGGCATGAATAATAAATAAATGAACACGCTCTTGGATTCAAAGTTAAGTATAAGATTTTTCTTCTTACTCCCTTTTTGGACTTGTGTTTAAATAATTTTGTCTTGTTTTATATAACTTTTGTCTGGTTTTTGTCTAATTTCGTTATTCTAAACTTGTTTTCACTTATCCAAAATAAAAAGGTTACTGTACTTCTTTACTTAAAGTCCCAGCTGTGTTTTAAGTCCCACTTTGTAGTCTGGACTAAAAGGAGACAAACATTCACCTTGACAGTAGCACCATTTTCTAAAGGATTAACAATATAGCTCATATCTGGGCTCTAAGGTTATAATTAAATAAAGAAACCCCGTCTTTTCCACGGAGAAGATGATGACCCAGCAGGAGTCGCGGTCAGAACCACCCCCCCCCCCCCTCGCGGCCACCTCCTCCGAACACAAAATCCTAAAGCGGCCGCGTCACAAATGAATATATCGGTAAAAGTAATAATTACAACGCACTATTCTTTATCAACAAATAACAGTAAAAACTAACTAACTAATGAACTAACTATTCCGGCGTTGTAGAATGAGTATGTATTTCTGTGTCAGGGCGCGTGCGTGTTTAAGAGGACTGAGCGCATGCCACGCGAGCGCGCGTGATAGCCTTTGACTCTGATGGGCTTTGGCAGCGTGGGGGGGAGTCTCTTCCTTCCAAACAACAAACTTCCCACTGTCACCGGTAGCCATGCTGTCGCCAGCTGCTTCGTGTGTCGATTGTCGCGTGTCGCCATGTGATACTAACGCTACGGAAGCTCTGGGGAGCCAAAAATGCGCCACATAAAAACTCGATTTAGTTATTTTTGAAATCGCCCGTAACAAAAAATTCTAATTAATTCATTTGATCGATTTATCGCCCAGGCCTAGGACTAGTGAAAAGACAAAAGAGAGACAATCATTGAAAGTTAAGCTTTAAAATTTTGTCAACAACTTTTTTTTTTTTTTTTTTGCTGTTAACTATTAAGGCTTCAGTCACAACTGCCCTCAATGGGTGATACCGGCTGTCTGCGAAAACAAACTTGTGCAGTGCACCCAGTCAGAGACCGGACGGCGAGTCCGTGGAAAAATGTTCATGCACAGTTTTTTTATGGGCATGCTATATGTGACGGGTCACATCAAACACCTAAACAACACACAATAAGTAGGGGTGAAAAAGGGGAGACGCAGGTATGTCGTGTGGATTTTTCTTTTCTTTAAGCCCGCTAAACCCTGCACACTACAATCTAAATTCTCAATCTAAATTCTTTCCCTATCCCTATGGCTTCTCCATACCCCTACATTTAGCACTCCAAATGGAGAGTGTTTGGGGAAATAGTGTCTTTGTATTCACACGTTACGTTAGTGTGCTCGGAAAATACATAACATCATTGGTTTTATAACTTTAACAGATCATGCTGCAACAAAAAGTCATTACTTACATTTAAATGACAACGTCTGTGCATCAGAGCACAGCCACGTGAAGAAAAGATCATGTCATCCTTGATAAAGCTCAATGCAATACACCCTCTCAGGGTTCGGCATCCCTCCACCGCGAAGGTTAGCCCTTAAAAAAAAAACTATTTCGGACAAACCTACCCCTCTAAATGCCCCTGCAGTTGGAGGGGTAGGGAAAAGCTGTTGGAATAGGGGAAGAATTCGGATTCGGTCAAAGTGTAGTGCTGTTCAAGTGTGCGGCCTTCCAATTAGAGCATGGCGTACGGACACCGTTTGACGGCATGACAGGTCTGTTACACGTGTGTGCAACTCACATCATCCTTGCAAATACTTCACAATATATTTACAGCATGCACGACAATGGTACATTCCATTTTCATGACGTCCTTTGAGGTGGCCGCACAAGCCAAAAGGAAAGAGCAACACATAGCTGTGCTCCCCTTTAAATGCAGCCGCTCCTGTCTTTAACCACTCACCACGGCCCTGGACAACCCAAAACCCAACAGCCCCCGTACAGGGGGTTGACCTGTACGGGGTACAGGCTGAAAACTGGATGAAAAATAGATCGCATTTAGGATTTGTTACAACTGCTTTCGTGTTTACACTGGAGGAACCTAGTTGTTGCTTTGGCTAAATGTAATCAAAAGAGTTGAACATAACACAATTTCATTTAATTAATTTTTATAACCCCTTTTTCAATACATACACATTAACCCACACAAATGTGCAAAGTGCAAAGCAACTTCTAGATGTGTTATTTTGAGTTTATTAAAACAGTTTTGACTCCTCAAAGTCGTTGCACTAAAAAAATAAAAGAAATTGCAAACATTTTAGCATGTTGTGTTGCAATATTTTTCATTTAAACCACAAAAAACCCTTCAAATCAATCACTGCCAAACTACTGGCAAGAAAATAAGGCCCTAACTCATTTTATCCCATTATATTTGTCCAAAACTGCTTACTATTTTGTTTGAAAGTTGATTTGCTTTTCCTGTTTTTTTTTCCCTTCTTTTTGTTCACCAGTGAAAATCCTAACTCATTGTTACTCTTTCCTTTGCAATTTTGCTAGCATTTGATCCTTTTGACATCCAAGTTTCTGTTTGTGCTCAATTTACTGAAAATTGTTTCCACAGGAACTAGCTTACAGGCATTGTCTAAAACGAAAACCATCACCTTTGTCTTCTCTCTGAGCCATGAGGCTTTGAAACCAACTAAAATATACAAAACAGGCTGAGTCAAAGACAAAAACAAACCCAACACTTATAACCTTGGCAATAATGAGGACATATTATAATTCAGGAGTAGTTCTTGTTTAGATTTACTTGGGAAATCTGACATTAAACCTCATTGTTATGAGTAAAAAGTATAACGAAAAAAACACAAAGCAACTTAAAGAAAATACATAGTAATACAGAAACTGTGTTGCCTTTCTTTGCAGACCAGTGAGCTCTGAGCTAAGCTTAGCTTTGTAGTTGCCAGCCACTTTGAAAAGCAAAACCGCATAACCCAATTTAACTGTCAGTTCGGAGCCAAAGAATGCCTGAAAAACTAAACATCTCAACCTCGTCAGATTTTTATAAAAGGGACTTCTAAGAAGTCACATAACCAATCTTTATGCAAACAGAATGCTGTAATACAGCATTTAACATGCAACAATGTGCATACTAACTAATAGTCAGTTCTACAAATAGATATTGACATCAAATGGTTAACACCAATCAACAAAAAATAGCCCTAAATTTGGCATTCTCATATGTTTATGGTTCGAGTGGGTTTCATTGAAAAGGGTTGCCCAAAACAAACCTGCTTACCAGACTCTGTTTACAGCCTCCTTTCATGCAGACGCTAACAATTTTCACCCTGATCAGTGTGTGTGCTTGAGACATTGTAATTTAAGGTCGCGTGCTGCCCATCAGAATTAGAAAAGGAGGGCAGACAAGCCCTGTTGACAAGACAGTTACTCGCCAAAGCTGATGGACGCATTCATGCACACATAGACACATTTAAATATTAATAAAACATGCACACACATTCTCTCGCACTCATCTGTGTCTTGCACACACTAATTTGCTTTTGGCACAGATCGGATGTGTTTCTGTGTGTGTTCATCAGTCAGTCTTGCATTGCAAACACTCAAGTGTGTTTTTATTTAATGTTGCCAGACACTCCAATAAAATAAGAATCTTTGATTCAGAGGAATCGTTGGGAAGAGAAATGACGGTTTCCAGGACATTTGCGGGGTATGGACAATGAGAGAAACCCACACCAGTGAAGCAGGGAGGAATGCAGACAGGATACAAATAGGATGTAGTTGATTGGTGTATTTAACGTCTCCTGCCCGTGGGAGAAACTGTCTCGCACTTGTGTATGCACACATAAAAGCCTGCAGGTTCAAACTGTTTTTATGCAGCTTGTGTTTAATTAAAAGGCAAAACACTTTGTTTTGTTTAAATTTGAACAGTTGCATCATTTTTCATACATTTAAGCTTTAAATTATTTTAGTTTTGAAGAATTACTCTTCCATTTATAAACTTTCAGGGTACGTCCACCAAATACTCAGAACCAAAATGTATTTTTTTCTGGTAATTACAGAGAGTTTTGAGGCCCCAGATCTTTTGTTTCTTGACGTATTTGCTTTAAAAAACATTACTGGAAAAAGAGTAAAAGGAAGAAATCTGTGTGAGAACTAGTAGTTTTCATACTAAGCAGGTCATGAAAATCCACTGGCTAATTAGGACTGATGCAACACGAACAAATACTCAGATTGAACAAGAAGCTATCTTATTTAGTCCAACTGCATTCTCTCTCAGCAATCCGCCGAGATCTTTTGACTTTGAATGTTTACTTGCCAGCTTAGCTTCCCTTGAACCAGCCAGTCCCATCAGACTCCGCAGGCAAGAAGAAGCATGGCCTCTGTTCTAATCAGAATGCAATGGGTCAAACACATAGGATAATATGGATGCCAATCACCTGACACACTTAACCCATTTTAAATTGGTTAGAAGACCTTGTTGAAGAATTCATGCAGAATTCTTTCTAATGTGGGACACGTAGAGGCCAGGAGAAAGTTTAATTTAAGGAATGTTTGATTCAGACGAAAGCATGAAAGATATTTTATGACTTGTATGTATCCAGTGTGGATCCTTGGGCAAAACCCCTTTGTGCTACTGCCTAACTATGTTACCACAAGGGGGGCCAACTCTGGGTCCCCTTCTGTCGGTCCCCACCCAGATAAGGGTGTAAAAATCTCTGCCAGACCACCTGTGCAAATCGCAGGATAGGTTCAACACTTGATATGTGGAAAGACGGTACACAGAAAGAGTTTTCAAAGTTTTAATAATATACCTGAGCTTTCCTTTCCAAACAGTGCCTGTGACAGGACAGTAACACGCCAGCAATATGGTAGTAACAGGGGTGGTTAAAAAACACACCGGTAAAAGTCACTGAGAACAGCAGTGACTTAAAAGCGCGGCACTCGCCTCTGCGTAGAGGCAAGTGCTGCGCAGTGCATGTGCCTGAAGTTTCCTTCCACTATAGTGACACACCGTAACACGCCTCTAACAGGGCTGGTTTAAAACACATGACGTGAAAGTCACTGAAAGCTTTCTTCATCTTCCTCATGTGCACTGAAACCATGGAAGTCTTCCTCCTCAGTGTCGGATTGGAATAGCGTCAGATGGTCTACGCCACACACTCTCTCAGTCTCTCCTTCGTTGTCGTTGTCAGTGTCACTCTGAAGCAAATTCACTTCGGAGTTTGCGTTGTCCTCTCCGTCACGCAGCAGACCGACTTTTCCAAACTCGTTGGTGATGGTGGATTCGTTTCACACTACTTTTAAGGATACGTGGGATGTAGCCAAAATAGGGCTGAGCATGGATGTTTCTTTTGGTTGCACCATGACTGAGGGGTCTAAGAGCAGAAGTGACATGCATGCTGTTCGGTTGCTTGTGGGTGTGTCAAAATAAATGGATTTGTTGCTGGAAATGGGATTAAACATCCAGCTACCTCTCTGAGTCTGTTTGAGGTAACAACATGTACATCATCTTCCCCATGTTCCACACTTACCTTATCTGCTGGAGCATCTAGCAGCCGTCAAAAAAATGCATAAATTAGCCGCATCATTGAATAAGCCACAGGGTCGAAAGCGTGCGACAAAAGTAGCAGCTTATAGTCCAGAAAATCCGGTAGCTAGTTCATTTGTTAGATAGGAGTAGTTAGTTGTTACTGTTATTTGTTAATAAAGAATGGTGCGTTGTAATTGTATTCATTTCATTCATCAGGGGATTTTGTGTTTGGCGGGGGGTGGGGGTGGGGTGCGGTTAACCGAGACACCGTGCCCCCTGCTGGTTCATCACCGCGGTGATTAAAAATCCCATACCATCACTGCTCTAGAAGGAATAATTTGTAATTTCTTGGAATTAAGAAGACTGCTCAGGTCAACAACATCACCCAACTATAACTACAACCATGAAGGAAACAATGACTTCCCAGTTTGATCACATGATCGGAAATCAGGCAAGATTACGTAGTTTTACACTTCAGCTGAATTAGATGTTGAATCAAGATTAGGGATGTTTATTTTATGCTTCTTATGATCAATGCTATATTTTTCAGGCTTATTATTACAAATAAATGCACTACTAGAAGTCAGCATATTATGAACCGATCATGACATTTAATTGGCTCAGCACAGCGGAATGCAGCAGCAGTTTGAGCAGGAGACGCACAAAAACAGCTCAGTAAAGTTAGCAAGATGTTCAAAAAAATTGGACTTCAGGGCTCAAAAACTCTTAATAAAGGTTTACAACTGACAGCGAGTCTCTCTACAGGTTTGTCTTAACTCAAACAACAACCTACAAAGGCATTTCATAGAAAAAAAGATCGGATGTTTGTTTCTTTTTAATGAGAATGGCTCTCTATGTGGTCTTGATGGCAGTGAGATGACTGCCAAGGGACCGTCTACAAAGTCCAAGCTAGAGGAAAAGTTATTCTTAAAATAGAAACCCATAATCTCTCAAAAACAGCCAACAATAATAAAAGCTTACATTGATATGAGCTGGTCATGAATACTCATCCTAGTCATACTACAACAGTGATTTTAAAATAAAGCCATTATTCATTTTTAGGAATTCTTTATGAAAACGTGGATTATAAGTAATCAAACATATTCAATAGTTTTGCTGGGTTTTTTTTCTTGGCTCTTTAAACTACTCAACAGAAATGCACTGTTTAAGTGTGTCATGATAAAAGAAGGTTGATAAAATGAACACCTAGATCTGTTTATTAAATGTGTTCATTGTTTTTATGTGTTACAAAAGGATCAGATAGACAATCGTTATCGCAGATGCTCAAAATCAAATGACTCAGAATCGGATTGTGACAAAAAAACCTGATCGGGATACCCCTAACAATGACTTCGCACCAGTCTTGAGATTCTTATGATGCCATCTCATTTGACATTTATTACTCTACGTTGACCTAAGATTCAGAGGAGATAAATACACAGCTGTTGGTAGTTTAGTCACGAGTAAAGAGCTTCAATTTGCTCAAAGGTCAGACCTCGCAATCCACACAAAAATAGAAAAAAAGATTGCAGGCAAATTAATAACAGTAATTTAAAATGAATACTTCATATGGACATGATGTAAAATGAAAACAGGAGATCATTGTTTTCCCTTTAAAGAAGATCACTGTAAAAATAACAATCAGAAATCAAATTACTGGTACTATGTGAAAGATTCTTCCTGTTTAGAGTTGAGTTTGTATCATGTCTTATTTTCGGCACTTGAAGTGTGTTGGAAAGAAGCTGTGCTTATAATACCAAACCCACCTGCAAATCTACAGGTTAGTTGAAAAACGAGCCAATAATAGTAGTCTTATGACCCAGTAAAAGTCCAGACTTTGCCAGCCTATAATGTTGTTTTAAGACATTATTAAAGCTGTGTGAAAAATTTGGCCAAAAAACCTTTACATTAACTTTTTACTAGAAAAGGTGATTTAAGTATTCACTGTAGTTTTCCATGGGGCTAACTGTATTTAAAACTTCTGAACTGCTGATATGTTGCTTAAACATATTGTGTTAAGGGTAAAGAAGTCAAATAAACGCCCATCTGTGCATGGATGTTTACCATATTTCAAACCTGCTGATAACTTGAGTTTTATTTATAACACCCTGATAAGTAAACCTCTATTACTAAAAAAGGAAGCACTCTCATCTTTATTGGACACTTTTAGACAAACGCACACGCCAACTGAATGTCATTGCAGGGCTGAGACTTTGACTCCTGAGGATGTTCTCAGGGGAAATCACACCGAATAAAATTAGACCTGTGGAATACTGTGTGTGTGTTTGTGTTAGAGGGAATGTGATCGAACTACCCTGCATTATTTGTGACTAACATTTTCTGTTCCCATCGCCTTCAGTCCTCCCTCTCCTCTTTTAATGTGTAGCCTTTCCCAACTTCATTTATTGCCCATTCTGACTCTTTCATCACTGGGTCGACGGTAAATGACTGTCATGTTTCAAGCTCCACATACGCGGATTGACAAAGCCATGATTAATCTTTGCTTGTAGATAATTGCATTGGTTGTGCTTCCGATTATTGCAGTCCTCCTGTTTGGAACACACAAGGGCACATGTGAAGAACTAGTGGCAATTAGTCAAATAAGAACATGCAATTAAGAAATCTGTGTTAAAATAACCAACTTCTGTTGAGATTATGTTTGTAAGTACATCTAAATGCATATATACCGTTTCAAATCCTTTAAGGCTTGTAATACTGTAATTGTGTGGTGTTTGAGACTGTTTGGGTACAGCTGTCAGCTAATTTAACATCAAGAAAAACAAACATTATGTGTGCTTAGGAAGCAACTCCACATGGCAGAACACTCCATAATCTTTCTTTTTTTTATATTTATGTAACTAAAAATAAAATCTCTCGTGATGTCTTGCTGTGATTGCAACTGTATATGTGCATAGCAATGAGCTTGGAGGGACTTAATGCCATATGGTGGTCTAAAATGGTTTTATTTTACCCTTTGGTCATATTGATTTGAGTTTAGTGATGACCCCCTGGTTGGAATATTGAGGTTTTTGTCATTCACAGACATGGTGAAAGCACAAGTGGCATCATAAAAACACCCCACAGTTCCTGCCAGCCAGCTTCTGTTGCCAGACAGACAAGTTCAAACATGAGGAATATCGAAGTCTTACAAATATATTCTGCACTCCCTCTCCCAACTCTCCTTGTTACCGCCGCTCCGTCTTCTTCCTCCAAAGTCAACTCTTCCTATTATGCTTCCCTGAAAAACCACAAAAACATCACGTGTGTGCTCAAACGAGAAATAAAAAACACATTTTGTTTGTCATTGTGCTGTATGTTTGTGTCTTCCCATAACAAGGAAATGAAGGTGGATCAGTGTAAAGAATGTAGACTAGAGAACAACAGGCAAACACAGGAGAATCGTCAAAAGATTGAGAGATTCACCTAATGAGCCTCATGTCAATTTCAGACAGGAGAACAGATTTATTTAAGCTCTCTGAATCCTTTTATTTTCTCTTTTGATGCTTGCATTCAGTTTCCCCCACCCAACCCCTTACCAATCTGAATCAGTCTCTGAACAAATACTCTTCTCTTGACAGAGCCTTAGTTTGAATAGCTTTTTTTTTTACGAGAGATGGAGCAGTGTTGAAAGGAGGATGTTTTTCTCTGGAATGTAGTTTCTTTTAAACTCATGCTGAATGTGTCTCTTATTTGTGCCCTGCAGAGCAGTCACTTTGGACAATCAGCTTGTTGTCTTGGCAACCACTGCATCCGATGCTGGAGGCTACCACGCCGAAGCGATGAACGAGATGACGGGGGAGAATGTGACAAGCCCCACTGTTTACCTGAGCATCTCAGGTAAAGACACATAATTACGAACATTATACGATGTGACAATAGCTCTGAGAGATGCATATTTCTAACGTAATGTCCCTTCATTCATAATTTGATTTTACGCGTTTTTTGGGTGGATATGTTTAATTAAGGCAGGTGTGCATTAAGATTTATGATAGATTTGACAGAAAATTCGAATCTTTGGTATTTAAGATGTTTTTTTTAACAGTTTATGAAATCCACAACAATCACAGTATCATTTTTCTATAAAAAATATAGACAGTAGTAATAATAATGACATGTTTGGTGATTTGGAAAGTTTTTGCTCTCAACAATGTCAGTGTAAGATGCAAAAATGTTGAAATGAGTGTTAGGAAAACAAGGCCCCTTATTTACTCACTGTTTCGTATTTTATCCACACATTTTAAGCATGGTGTAACTGTATTATAAATACTAAATTATCAACAAATTTTGCATACTTTCAATAAACAGGGTTTGTACAGTCATAAAAAAGGTGAAAAAGTTTGGTGAATTGAAAAGGAAATTTCTAGGTCCTTAGAAAGTTTGTGAAAATTAAATCTTCTTCAAACATTTTGGGAAAGTAATGAAATTTTAATATTTTGGATGCAAAAATACAAAATGTAAAATAGTTTAACTTGAGATTCCATTTGAAATTGTGTCAGAAGTACAGGTTTAACAAACTGCTGATTTTAATTTTCCTTTTGTTTATGTATAGGCAGAGCAATCCAGAAAGTGCTGACACATCTGACTAATTACAAAAGCAATTTTCTGTTTCACACACTGCTGTTTGCAGGCTAAAATGCTGTAGGTCCTGACTCAGAATCATTAAGTAAAGATGCCTGAATTATTGATATGATGGATAAAAAATTCAGCACGGAGAGCCAAAAAAATTTAAATTAACATAATAAAGCAAGAATGCTTTATTAGAGATGAATGATTAATTAGATGGACTCCACACACATTCAGTGAATTTTACATAGTAGCATCAGGAGATGTGGCTCCTTATTATCAGATGAGATGGAGAGCCGTGTCTGCGTGACTTTTTCACGCATTTTTACTACCTGCAGAAGCTACAGTCTGACATTTTTGATAGGGGGTAAACTCCGAATAATTTGATAAAGAATGTTTAGTTTCTTGTAAATATAATTTATTGCATTTGTACAGCATCATGTCTGTGGGTAACGTCTTTAAGCTTTAGGTTGGAGGAATTAAGCTTAAAAAGAAAGCTTACTGTTAAAGTGTGAACTTTCTTTCTTTGAACATTTTTGTATTCTTCTCTCCATATCTGCTCTCCTGTGAGGCCGGAGGATTGACTCGGCTGTCTAGTCCTTCAGTTGAAGGGTTTGCTATGGTTAAATGAAACTGAGAGGGAAGGAAGGAGGGGAGGGAGGGAGGGACTACGTCCCTTGTGGCTGCGCCGTGTTTTAATTAGATTCTCTTTTACAGGGTTGTATCTTTTGCCATTCGTGGTCACAAATGCCCACATGCAAGAGCACGCAATCACATAAATATAGACAAGGTACCTTGTTATAGCTGTCACTGGCAATCGTTCCCCTGGGCATTTTAAGCCCACTACTGTTGGGCGTCACTGATCAGTCACAAACATCTGCGTGTCATTGTTTTACCTTAGTGGTGTGTCTTTTCTCCAATAAACATTTGTGAGGTAAATGTCCTTTGCTGCATGAAGACATAGTTAATTTACTTGGTGTTTTATTGGGGTTGAGGTTGAAGAATCAAATAAAACTTGGGACACAAAGGAGTAGGGAAATATGGTAAGATGGAATGTTGGTGTAAAGCCTCCTTTTAAAACGCGTTTAACACCCAATGTGTCACCAGCGACTCTTGAACCGTTTGTTTGGAGAAAAATGGCTTTTCATGTCAGCTTTTGCGCCAATATGTAACATGTTACTAATGTAAAAATGTTGCCGCTTTTCCCTGCAAAAGAATCAAATGTTTCACATCAATTGTTTAAAAACCTCACTACACCTCACTAAAGTGTTGCATATCGATTGTGAGGCTGCTTTTCTCTTCTTCAGAATCCTATAAAATTGCAGTAGTAGTCCACACAGGAGCTAAACTTCTAGTGTTGAAGGGTTAGGTAGATGTTGGGTTTTAGATGTTTGTACTTATTAAAAGAAGCTATTTAGTGTTCTACAATTGCTCTGCGCAGATAACAGTGATGAAAGCCTTGAAAAAGTGGACCTCAGACTCTTAAGTCCCTGAGAGACTTGTCTTCAATGTTTTTTCCTTTTACAGATAATAATAAACCTATGTGTGATGAGCTTTCTACATACTTTATTAAAGCAAAAAAATATCCATATTAGGTTTCCAGTCCTATCTCCACTCCTCACTTCCTGTCTGCTTTTGTCTTTTAATTCAATTAAAGCGGCCACTAAAGACTAAAGGCAGAAGTTCATAGCTGTCAGTCAAATTTCTAAAAAATGTTGGCTTTTCCTTTCATATATTCTTCCCGAATAAATTAAGCACCTGTTTTATATTCTTTTCTTGCTACAGTTAGACGTAAGCATTGTGCTAAGCAGACAAGAACAAAAGACAAAGAAGCCTAAAGACCACCAGAGAGGAAGTGACCAGCGGTCTGTTCAAATCAGGACTTAGGTTGATGAAACTGCTTTCTAGGACACTAAATTAGATCAGTCTTAGGGATTTGTAAAGGTGAAAAAAAAATACATTAGCAGAAGTATTTATAAACCCCAAAGATCATTTAGCCTAAAATGGACACTTAAAATCTCCAAACCTTCCAAAGGTTCCTAATTCCTGAAGCTTGTAGGAGTGGATGGAAGATTGTTAGAGAGACAGCTATATTATCTACCTGCTGCACTTGACAGATCTATTATCTGCGTTTCCCCGAACACCTTCCTCAAAGTGCCGCCTGGTCTGCGGGAAATCAAAGGCACTAACTGTCATCCGTGGTTGAGCTGACACAGCAAGAATTGATAGCAGCTCAGCAGCCTTGTGTGAGAGGTCACACACTGTAATCACTGGTAGTACAGCTGGCCTCTAAAATATACAGCTGCTGCAGCTATCTGTCAGCGCAGACAACATGAAGAGTTACAGAATTTTGGGAGAAAACTTTAAAAAACAGTACATTTCATGGACCGTCTTATCGAATTTAGTGTTGCACATGGAGGAAACACAGTGTCTCCAATAATTTTGCGTTAACTGTAGATTTCCCCAATTCGTGTGTTTCTGAAATATTGCCTTTTTATTGTGTCAATTTTTGTTTTTCTCAGCATTATTCTAATGCTTTATCATTATATCCGATCAAAAGACCGTACTCCTAAAATAGGAGGTCATGCACTCAGGTCTTTCCTGTGACAGGGTGATAACCTCTCCTTTAATTAACTGAGGACCATGCTAAACTTGCAATTATTCCTTATCTCTTTAATAATCTCAAATGGACACACTTGCACGCTCACTTGAATAGGTTAGTGTCACTTGGTCTCCTGCTTGTTTAGAAAGTGTGTGTGTGTCTATTCGTCTGCTCACTTTTATGTCATTGCATGAGAGGAGTTAATGGATTTTTTTACCTCAGCAAAATCTTCTCATAGAAAAATGTGTTTGAGGAGTCACTTAAATTAAATGATCTTTGATCAAATAAGCAAAATCGGACCTTCGGAAGCAGAAAACAGGAGTTTAAAAGGAAACAGGACCAAATAACTTTGGCGACTTTAGTGAGGTACACTGGATTTTCTTCTATATTTCTGGAATACACAAAAACAATCTTTTTTTTTTTTAAATGTTGCAACTTTTTGTTTATTTTATTTTAGCCTATGAAAAAGAAAGTTGTATTTTTACACTCATATAGAGCCTCCCATTTTTTTTCTAGTGCTTTGCTTACGTAAAGACAGTGAAGATTCATCATAGAGATTCAAAGAAAAATAAAATCAATACAGCGCAGACGCAGATGTCCCGAATGTTTAGTCTCTAAATGCAGCTGATATGATCTTTTCATTAAAGCTTGACAGCATAGTACATTTTCCTTTTCATTTAAAGTCTGTATATGACACAATGCGTCTAAGTGCTCTCACTCATGATTTGAGATCTCTTTTTCTTAATTATCTTATGAATCTCCACAATCCCACTTGTGTTGTGCCTTCTCCTGCACTTTGTGAAGTATTTTTTCTTCTATAAAAACTGGGTTTCTGTCGTCACATCTTCTGTCCTGCTGCTTCTTTTGGGTTTGAGAACTTAGGAAAATGGACAACTTGTTTTTTATTAGAGTATTTTAGCATTTCCAGCCACCATACTTGCTGAAAAAAAAACGACTACCGGTACTTATTTTGTTGCATCACAGTGTTTTCCATACAATCAGATAGAATTGCTGCAATGTTTACTTTAAAACATACATTAAAACAGCACCTCATGAATAACTATACTTGCCGGTATATTTATTTTAAGCATTCTTCCAAACTTAAATCCTCTTTTTCTAAAAAAAACAAAAAAAAATGTAGATAGAATTTATTACACATTACTTTAAAATGCTTTTTGTGTAGTAAGCTAAACAGGGTAAAATAATCCTTGCTTTTAGGTGTTCTTATTTTTAATCAATTTGTTGTTGCTGGGGTTATGTTTAATGACTTTGATAATGTTTTCTTGTTTACTCCACCTGTATTTTTAGTGGCTGTCTGGTAATTACATACCAATTAGATTGTTTGTGTAGAAGATTGGTCTGGCTAATGTCCCTTTAAAACATTTTAGGGACATAAAAACAATTCTGTCTTTTACTTGAAACTTTAAAGGGTCACACAAATAAGAAACTTCTGAAACAAATATCAAATCAAAACTTCTGCAAGTTTACTAAGATTATTTATGGGCCAATATTTGAAATCCAATTTAAGCCAATGTTAGGACTGTAGGTGTCTACACAAGAACAACACATCTCTGCTGCTTTCTTTGACGGTCAAGAACTGAAAGCTGTGGGAAGGTAACATTTAAAATACTTATTTGAGATGGAACGGACTTCCTTGTAGATCTGGAATTTCTAATGTTATGATTTTATTCTTAGTGATCCCATTTTTTGGTGGGCATGCAAACAGACCCTCGCGATGCAGCCGACTGGAGCAACAAAAGGGGAGGCAACAAGATAAGACTTTGATGGAAAAGTGATGGCCGGGATTTGCTCCAAGTGCATAAATGCATAGTAAATTCACCTTAAACCTTTTCTGTAACGTTAATCATGACATGCATGTATGTGTTGTTGAGGTGTGAGGAAGTGTGACTGATTACATCAGCTAGGTGATTGAAAGAGGCTCTGAGTGATTAGGTTTTCTGTTGGAGTCTCTACTGGAGTCTGCCATTTTACAGCATGTTGCTGCTCTGGTCCTCCAGTTACTTTTTTTTTTCTTTTCCTTCTTCAGCATGCAGTGCTTGTCACCCAATTGCTCTGAGAAATCAGAGGAGTCTGTCAGAAGCTAAAGAACCAGCTGATGATGTTAAGATAAGCCAGACAGCAACAGAAATCCACTGTTATACTGTCATTTGACACAGAAGGTTTGGGGGAAGAAAAAGACTTAGAATGACTTTTCAAACTGCATAAGGGCTATGACTGACAACCAACAGTTTGTTCAAACTACAAACAAGAATGTGGGTTTAACACACTTTAGGAGCACTTTGACATGTTTGCGTCTGCACGAGGACAGAATTATTGTGTGTCTTTGAGTCTTCTCACGTGTCCCCTCACTTCCAGGTGTTTTCTTTCCATGTCACCGAGTCTAAAATGAGTAAACAAAACCTGTTTATTCCTCTGTTGATGTGTCTCCAAGGAGCTGTGTGTTTTTAATCCAAGTCCCACCCTCTTTACTTTGTGTTGCATCTAGCTGGCATTTCCTCACGCTAAAAATCCCTGAAAGTGTTTGGATCATTTGTGGGATTTTTTTTACGTAGTTTAACATATTGGGATTGCTCCTGGTGCCGCAGATGCTGCCAGTTTTTTATTTAAAACTAAAAAGTTACATCACGTTTGGCTTTTTTGTTGTTGTTTTCAGTCCTATGAATCTCTTGACCTCTGAAGGTTTGTATTTTTGCTGCCTCATGCTTCCCCTAAGCCTCAAAAGAAACTCGGGCAGAACAACAGGGCTTATCGTGCCACAATCTGCTGTGTATAGTCTAGCTTATTCTTTCTGTTGCTCCATGTATTGGAAAGACTATGTCCCATGGAGAAATTGATATACAAGGAATATGCAGAGCTGTGTGAATTGGGGTCTAGCAGACTTGTTGGCTGGTGAGGCCGAAAAAGAAAACAAATGCCAAATTAGATTCTGTAGACACCAACACTACTGATACAAGTACAGGTGTGTGCACTGAACAGTGACACTGACTCTCTGCTTCTTGTATGGCTGTTTTAATTAATTGCTGGCAGAAAAATATGTGAGCGGCTGCCAGGGTTGGGTTTTTAACTACATGGTAAAATGTGTCACAGACTCGCCTAGATTTAGCCTGTTTGTTTTCTTACTACTATTTCACCATGACCTTACCTTTTACATCTTTGTGTTTTACTGTTTTTACTCGCCTTTTGTGTTTTTGTGCACAGCAATCTGTGCAAACTGCAGCATTTCTTCTAAAGTTGCATTCTGGGATTTTTATGGTGTTTGTGTTTTTTTTCTCTCAAATAAATGAAACTTGACATTTCGATGATATACGTTTTAGGATATCCTAAAGATGTTTTTTAATGGCTGGCCAGTGACGATTGTGTTGGATACCATGTTCTAACCTCTCGGTTTGACTTTTAACTGGACTGATGCATATTTAAACTCATTAGTAGCTCAGTTTACCAAGTAACCTTTAGAGGCCGGTTACATTGCAAATATGTTTTATTTCAGTTTAAAACAACGAGGTCCACTCCAATGAAAATTACTTTTTGGGGGAGTTTTTAATATGTTCTGGTAGTATTTTTCCATGTCAATGGATATATATATATATATATATATATATATATACACACAAGATAGACCAAAAGTTATTTGAATGAGAAGGTGTGACCAAACATTTGGTTCTTTTGAAAAAAAAAAAAAAAACACAAGAGCTTTCAACACTGCAGGTGTTTCTTTTGATTATTTGTGAAAAAGCTTTTCACATCACATGTTCTTCTCATGACCATCTGCGGTTACTCTCCACGTCAAGCAGATGGTGAATACTACAAATGCTTCAGATTCCATCAATATCCTTTTTTCGAGTCATTTGTTTATTCATTCTATAATTTGTTTATTTGTACTTTCATAGATTTTTTCTACACAATTCGTAGTGTTTTGGTCTTTGGTTTTATAGGGTATTAATCCCAAAATTTCTAAAAGCCCAAATGTTTTTTTTTTTTTTTACTGAAATCTAAATAATCTTACATTTTACTTTTATCTTGATCTTGCTATGGACTTAGTTTTAATGATGATGGAGGTCAGCTGTGCCTCTGTTATTTTGCACACATTTTATAAAACCAGATTTATTTTTTCTAGGAGATAGATGTAGATCGATGGTAGAATAGCTGTCTCTGACTTTTTGCAGAAAAATTGGCAAATTTTTATTAGTTCGGCCAATACCCCTGCTGCTCCAGTCCTAAATGCATGTCCCTTCTGGAGAATGTGGCACCGTTTCAAAGGGAAATGAACTTTTTGCTAACAGTATGAGTTTTTGACAAGAATCATTGTTAAAGCAGTAACATAAATGTTTAAAAAATATACTCTCTTGTGAAATGTTTATTTAATTACCATAAAACAAAACATGGATATGCAAGAGCCATTAGAACAGAGGTAAATATTTTGTCGGACAGATTGTTGACAGCTCAACTTCTCCATTTTTCGGAGCCTATCTTAAATAACTCTCCAGCCGGTTCTTTTGCTTGCAAAGTGTTAAGACACTGTGCAAAGAAAACAAGTCAGCACAGGTTGAACTGCACTTCTCAGTATTATAGTGAGTCTGTGTTGTTTCTTTGTGAATTAGTCAGCTATGATCTAAGTGCATAACACAAATGCAATGGAAAAGGAACTGGACTTAAACTAAAATGTCTGATTATATTTCTGGTTTGAAATACTTATTTTCTTTTTTTTTACCAGACAATTTGATATCTTTCCATTCAGTGTTTACTTACAAAAATAAGAGACACACAAGTTATGTCAGTGGTAAAACATTAAAGGGGGACGGATGAGCAGTTTTATGTCTTATCTTTATGAATGACATCATCCTTATCATTATAAATCTCCAAACTTAGGGTTAGATGAGGAAACACAGAATTAAGTAAATCAGAGAAAGATTCTTCCTTATGGTAACAGGAATGAGTGGCAAGGGACAGATAGCAGCTAATCTTGTACTCACTGGTTTATTTGCTCTAATTAAAAATAAAATAAAATCACGTTTCAGATTTAACTGAATTTGGGAAGAGGTCCAATATAAATAAGGAGGTTTTTAAGAACCTGGACGATAGACCAGGCATTACCTGCCAGACACAACATTATTTCTGTCTTAATCTCAATTTAGCTTTAAAGTACACGTTTAAAAAGTTTTGAAAGCAGATAGTCTTATTTAATATGGCGGACTTTACTTTTGAGTCTCTCAAGAAGTTTGCATAATTATACCTTTCCATCTCTAAAGTGCCAGAAGAGCCGGTGAAACATTTTGATATCTGCCAAAGGGAGCATTTTAGGAACATTATTTTACATAGGTACCATCTAGAGATTTGTTAGATTGTACGCAACCTAATCATTCAGGTGAGAAAAAGATCCAGACATTATTTGATGTTTTTTTAAGATGGAGCCAACAAAATGTCCAAAATTCACCTTAACATCCACTTTTTTACTGTTGGAAAAGAGTGGATGTAAAGGATCAAAATGCTTTAGTAAAATTAAAAAACAATAAAAAAGAAAAACAAAAAACAAAAACCACCCCAAAAAACTTGTATTTTTAAAAATCCATAAAATGACACTTTAGCTTTCTCATTTTTTTATTTATTTATTATTATATTAGATAAAAGAGTGCTCTCTTCCAGGCAACATTTTTCTGAGTCTCTCTGAACTGTGGTTTCATCGAAAGAGCAGCTTTTAGGCTTTTGGTTGAGAAAAAAAAATAGTGAGACTGCATTTCTACCGGCAACTAATCAATAAAAAAAGCTCTTCTGAAACAACAAGGTGAAGCCTCAAGTCTTGGGATCTTTTCTGTGGCACAATGGAACCTCTTTACCTGCAGAATGACAGAAAGAACATCCTGAGAGGATCTTGTGTCTCCCGGACGCACAACTTTGCACACAATTCTCTTTTTCATTTGCAATCCCCTGTAGTCCAACATTCAAACTGCACCTATGTTAGCAGTTTGTTATTGAATCACACATTTTGTGTGCTTTTGCACTTAGCTTCCAGTCTAAAATCTTAAGCTTTGTGTCATGTTTTTTCTCAATCATCACAGAATATCAGGTTCCAGTTCTAATCAGTCAGCTGCTTCTGTTTTTTGTTCATTACATTCAAGCATATTTAGGTTAATGCATTTCTGTTTGTTGTGCTGAGATCCTCTTCACCTCTTCTACAATGCCACCTTTCAGTTTTTCTGTTTTTTAAACCATGCTGTAATTCCATTTTTGCCTTCTTGCCTGTTTGAGTTTTTTTATTTTATTTTTCAGTTATTTCCACAAATCCCTGTCACCAACATTTAGATACTCTTACAACCACAGTTCTTGACAGATTTTAGGTGTCTGCATCATTAGTCTTGTGTTAAAAAGTTGAAATGTATTTGGTTCTTAAGGCCTCACATGTTTCTACTACTTTTAAACAACCAACATTAACCAAAAATAAATAAATAAAATAAACTGGACTAAAGCATGCTTGTCGAAGCTTATCAAAAAAAAATAAAAACAGGCAATTTACACAGAAACAAAACCTAACACATTAACAAATATGCCACAAACATAAAGTCAACACACACACACACACACACATATACATCGTTTTTTTACAAGATTAATATTTCTTTTACAAAATTAACACATTTAAGATCTCTATCCCAACAATTCCAAAGTTAGGAAGGAGATTTTCATTTTACGTTAGTTCGTGTTCTGTATGATTTAAACATAAAAAATACCTCTCAAATTATAATGTTCTTCTAGTCTTTTAAAAAAATGTCTGCACTGTAAAGGGCAAACTACTTTGAAAAGCATCAAAGTTCCCAACATTCTCCCGCCTGCAACAACCACACGTTTTTATTAGTTTGATTTCTTAAATAATTGCATTTTGTGGAATTCACAAATCAGCTTTATCATTTCCTTTAATTGTTCTTTTTTGAAGTTAAGCTTATGGGATCAATACATGTGTTGTCCATTTTTCCCAAAATTTAGTAGAATTAAGGGCCTATACCAGGGGTGCCAATATTTCATGCCTCGAGGGCCAGCCTCCTGCTAGTTTTCCAGAAACCTCTGCTGTTCATTACCTGGATCAGGTGTGTTTGGCCAATAAGAAGATGCTGTCTTAGGATGGTTTGCCATATGTAGGACACGGCTCTGGGGCTGAATTCAGGCATCTCTGCTTCTCTGCTACAAGTAAACCAGTATCCATGTAGCATATGATAATATACTTGCTGGCACAAAAAACATTTTTTGACAATATTATTATTCTCACGACCTATTATCCTACCTGGAAGTAAGACGACTTGATTTCTGAGGCACTGGCTTTCGCTCCATGTGGGTGCCGCCCATTTCATGATGTCATCCTAGAGTTGGCCTTGGCAGTGTGTCAGCGTCTCGCCCACGGAACCAAACAAAATCCGAACTTTTGCAATGATGGATGTGTATATTGTGCATATAAAAGAAAAGTGTGTTTGCCAAACATTGCTATCTCAGCGGAGAAAGTTGGTGTCTATGTTAGCCTGGGGGCGGTGCTGACAGCGCAGACTCTTCCTGGAAGGGGCTATTCTCACTGGTGTGCAGCTATCTCTTGAAATCCGCTCGTTCGTGGGTTTGGAGGCTGGTGCCCGGAGCGCAGGTTTGTAGAGCAGTGTTTTTCATGGTCAGATGTGCCGTGGGAAATTAGCCATTCACTGATCTAAAAATGTTAACCATCTCCAGGGTATCAGCTCTGTGTTCATTCAAACAGGCCCTGATAAAACACTGAGTAGTTAGGAATATGAAAGATCATAAATACTTTTTTTCTTTGTGTTTAGTTGATTCTATTAAAGATCACCTTTGATAAGAATGACGGTACCGATTTAGCGATTTAGCCTTAGCTTCAGCTCTGTTTTAGGAAAAGTCTCGCCCCTTCATCTGTCTCAACCAATCATTTTTGGAGGCTTAATCATACGTCAGTCTAACCAATCAGAAGTGGTGAAAGTCCTCACTTCCTTGTTCCGATTTAGCTCGTAAAGTCTTTCAATTCCAACAAAAATAACAGCTAAAGCTCATCTTTAGTGGTGTAGCTTTCGAAGAATCCAGTGTCCAGACTGGCCAGAAGAAGTAGAACAAACAATGAAGCTCAGAGGCGTAGTCATGTCTGGCATCTAACGTCAGTTTTTTCCATCTCCCATAATGCATTTTGTTAAATTGATGGCGTCTCAGCGTGGCTTTATAGTCTTCCGTTAAACGTCTTGAAAAACCACTGCGCGATCACACATCAAACAGTTTTCCGTCTTCTTGATGGAAATCAGGGTCAATAGTTTAGTTCTCCTTCAAGGTTTGTGTTTATTAACAGCCAAACATCCCAGAGTTTGGTCCAAGTCATCTTAAACATCTGAAACACTTTTCTAATAACGTCTGGATTCATTTAAGATGAAGAATGGCCAACAGACACAATTAAACTAAATTGAAACAATTTAATCATCTAAATAAACATAAAACATTGTGTTAAGGTTTTGAAAGACTTCATCTTTAGTTAAGACAAGATTTATTTTAATTTTGGATGCTGATGTGCCGCGGGACATTTGTCAAGGATAAAGTGTGCCTTGGCTCAGAAAAGGTTGAAAAACACATTTTTAGAGGAATACTTAAAAGTATGTGAATGGATCAAAATACAGCTTTGGGATTTCTTTTTGTGAGGAAGGACCGTACAGTGCACTTAAAAGTTAAAAAAATGATTTATCATGTTAGTTGCCCTTTCATTTTGATTATAGAGATGTGCAAAAAGCAGTTATTGTTAAATGCTAATGGGGAAACCTGTTGCTGGTTTCTCTTCTCAATTGACTAATTACTGTGCCTGGAACAACATTTACTTAGATGTATAACTCACTAAGATCCTTTGAATGTAGAGACTTACATTTTTACCAGGGCTGTGTATCACGAATTATCCCAGAATCGAGTTGATTCGATTCACAGTGTCTGGATAGTTGATTCAATTTTAGTGCAGTTTATATACTACTACAGAGTTTAGGGCCAAAAGGTGAGAAAAAATACTCCTGGGATCATTTTGATTTGTTCCTCTCTTACAGGAAAAAAAAGTCAAAATCTCAAGATTAATATTGAAATGGCAAGAATAAAGTCAAAATAAAGTTTTTAAGAAAAAGTCGAAATGGGTAAAGTTGTGAAATTCTGGCTCGTACATTACAAGTTTAAAATCCTAAGTGAGCAGCGAAGTGCAAATTGAGCGGCGGCGCGGCAACAGAACGAACCAGAGCTAAACTTAGTTGATTAGGCCAGCCTAAATGTTTATTGATAACCTTCCAAATGTTTAGAGCTCCTTTGTTGATTCTGATGTATTATTGTTTTAGTTATTGATTGGTGGCTTGAAGGATCTCTGCAGCCCGTTGATGGAGACATCGGTATTCCTACAACTGTCCGTTTTACCCCATTCTTCCTCCATGAAAGACAAGATCTCTAAGTCTGTGGAAAACCTTTGGCATTTTCAACGTTCTAATGCTAATATAACAGACTATTTACATATTTGTTGTTTTATGCTGAAACGGGACGTTTCATTTGGTCCTATGGGAAATTCCATCATTCTTTAGCGTCAAGCAAGTGGATTATAGCTTTACTGCTGTTGTTGTTAAATTACACTGTAGATGTATCAGAGTATATCATTAGTGTTCCATGAACCCTTCCGATTGTAATTTGTAAACTAGCAGTTTTGATTCTCTGCTATCTCTGGAAATCTGAGTAGCGTTAGGTCACCGGAAAAGGAAAGGCATAAAGGATCGATCTCTACCTTTTATTGATTTATTAAGCTTGGATCAATTCAGATTGATTTAATCGATCAACCTAGGCCTAATTTTCACCAATCAACCTCTTAAGCAATGTTTGTTGCAGTTCCAGTTTCAGCTTGATGAGTCTGGTGCAGGTGTCTGTGGGTTGCAGTTTTGTCTCAAACTTTGAATTCCTTCTATGGTGTGAGAAGTCTTGCTGCAGTAGATTGTTTCCCTGGGGACAGCAGCATCAGACCTGGCTGTTTGACAGACAAACTTTATCAAAGAGATGCCCTGTGGCTATTTGAACAATTAGCAGATAACCACCATGATGTCCACTTTCATGAAGTCACTCCTCCAAGTGATCCTGTAACCTGCTCTTTTTCCATTATTGTTGTATTGAATTTTTGATAGTCTGTGGAAAGACACAACTGTTATCAGTAGTGTCACATAAGAGACTTCTTCTGGAATTATTGTATTTTTGTTACAGAGAGGAGAAGGACTTCTCTCTCTTGATCCTCGTCTCTTATCGCCGTTTGTTTTTTTAGGTCCCTTGTTTCTGACAGTCTCTCTCGCTGTGTAATCAGGCTCCTCTGAGATCATATAATTAAAACCCCTGTGTGCAGACAGAGATATGAAGTGATGGAAGGATGGGTAGGAAACCCAGTCTCATCACAGTGGTTGTCAGTATGGAAAGAAACAGTGTGTACCGCTGGAGGGATACCTTGCGCCAAGTTCCAGCTTTAACACTGTGATTAGGCTGATTAGTGTAATGTATGCAGCTTTGACAGAACGTTTCGCTAATGGACACCTTCTCAAATTGCCTTTTAACCCTCTAACATTCTTACGTAATAAAGTAGTCATAGCCAAATAAAAAAAAATGGAAGAAAGAGAAAATAAATTAGGGAATGAGGTCACAAAAGACAGAAAAAAAAACATTTTAAGCACTGATCTGATGAGGCTAATCTTGATGTGGCATTAAAAAGGACATACTAATTTATTAGGGATTCTCTAAATGCTTCAGTCTGACCGAGGTTACTGCTAACACTTTTAAACCCCATTGACATGGAGGATGTCAATATTGTAGATATGCTGGGTACGAGTCCACATTGGAGGGAATTGAGCTGAGATTAGTCTCACATAGGATAACATAGAACATGGAATAATCTCCTTAGATTTAAACAGCTGTGAAACCAGCATATTGGTGTGGATCCCTCAGCAATAATTTTGATCAATGTTACCATGAAACATTGATCCAATCTCTCTGACAGGGAGGCAGATCAAGCATAACAGTAGAATGGAAGGGGTTTATTGCGATGGTCGCACACTTCGGTTTAAACTCTTTAAGTGTGATGTCATCTGTGTGAAATAGTGTCTTGCAGCTAAAACAAAGGGGGGGGGGTGTTGAAAGGAGTTTTTAATGAAGCACATTCTAACTCCGTTTCCTGTTGCTAATATCAAACAGTCCTTAAACTCTTGAAGAGGAGCACCAGAGGTGTTTCAAAAAGATAGGGGAAGTCTAAATAAAAGACAGCCTGTGCTGGAAACAGAACAGAAGGGCAAATGAATGAAATAAAGTCTTCTTTCAGCCAATCTGTGACAATGGTTACTTTTAGAAAGCACTGTTCTCCTTCTGTTCAACAAACCTCAATGTTTGTGAGGTTTGTTGAACCTCACAAACATTGAGGTTGAGGGTCAGTCAACAAAGACAAAAGTAAAGAATGTGATTTTGACTGTTTGCTTTGTTTTGTGGTTTTTATCTTCTACACTGCAGGCCAGAGTTTCCATTAAAACAGGAAGTACGCAGTCTTAACAGCTAGTTTTAAGAGTTTCTCTGAACACAAAACATGCCCAACCTTGAGGCAGGTGGGCTACAGTAGCAGAGGACCACACTAGGAGTCACTCCTGTCAGCTAAGAACAGGAAGCTGAGGATTCACACAGACTCACCAAAGTAGGATAATAGAAGATCAAATGAATGGTTTCTGGTATGATAAGTTTCCATTTCTGCTGCGACATTCGGATGGTAGGGTCAGAATTTGGTGTCAATAACATGAAAGCATTGATCCATCCTGCCGTGTATCAACAGTTCAGGCTGGTGGTGGTGTAATGGTGTGGGGATATTTTCTTGGCACACTTTGGGCCTGTTAGTACTTAGTTGGGGCGGCCGTGATGCAGCAGCATGGCGGTTGACCTCCGATTGAAAGATTGCGGGTTTAATTCCCGCCTTGCCCGCCCATGTGTCGAAGTGTCCTTGGGCAAAACACTGAACCACTCCTTGCTTCTGGTGGAAGGTTGGCGCCAGTGTTAGGCAGCGGAGCCGCCACCAGTGTGTGAATGTGTGTGTGAATGGGTCAGTGACTGTAAAGTATACGCCATTTGCCAATTGAGCATCGTTAAAATTCCACAGCCTACCTGTATATTGTTGCTGACCATCTCGATCCCTTTGGGACCACAGTGTACCATATTCTAATGGCTACTTTCAGCCGGATAAAGCACCATGTCAAAAAGATGGTTTCTTGAACAGGACAACATGACATGTACTTAAATTTCCTCCCACAGTCACCAGATCTCAACCCAATAGAGCTCATTTGGGATGTTCAGCCAACCAATCTGCTTCAACTGTGTAATATTCCCATGTCAATATGGACCAAAGTCTCTGAGGAATGATTCAAATACCTTTTGAATCTGTTTCATAAAGGATTAAGGCAGTTCTGAAGGCAAAACAAACTGCTACTAGCAAGGTGTACCTAATACAATGGCTGATAAATGTATATTTTCATTTAAGGGAAAGTAGTTTGAAACTCCTGACAAACACTTTGGTAAACAGTAGTCCCTTGTTAAACACAGGAGCTGGATTCTAAATATAGCCCACAGTAAATGAAATCTCTGACAGTCTTATTTTTTACATTTATAACCTCTCACTACACTCTTTAACCAGAAATGGCTGGGATTATATAAGTTCGCTTCCTTTCACTACCTTTCAAGCAATCATTAATTTTATGTCCAATTATCCCAAGTTTGATATGTCAATGTATGAATGTATAACTGATGATTGTAATGTTTTTGTGTACTATTCTTATTTGATTGCTTGAAATAAACCATTTCAAATCAAATCCAAATCAAATCAAACCACTTTTCTCAGATGGACTTTATCACACTGTTCTCTCTTGTTTAAAGATTTTTAAAAGTCAAACCTTTGCCAAAAAAAAAATAACAACAACAACACCAACACTTTGGAGTCACACAGCTAGCGATCAAAAAGGTATTTTTCAATTTGGCAAGCTGAACACATTCTGCACAGGAGACACAACACTGGAGAGATTGACTGACAGTTGTCTACAGCCAATCAGAATGCAGAACAAATTGTGCTGTAACAAAACATAGTATTCAACATTGCAGCAAGATAAAAATCTTTAAAACTGTGAGGTTGCGAAAAATGAACCGCCTTAAAGCAAGGCACAGCTATACTTTAGTTTAACAATACATACATATTATAACCAGATGTGGAACACACAAGGTGCTTGCTAATCTTTCAAGTGCAGAGATAAGTGTCACAGTGCTTGTGGGTTTATTGATTCTGTCTATCACAGCGGTGCTGTTATCATCACGTGGCTCCACACCCTCCAAGTTTAGCAGTTTGCGGGTGTCAATCAGTGAGTTTGCGGACGCTTGTATGTTAAATATTGGCTTCAATCCAGCCCGGGCCTTTTTCGCAGATGCTGTTCAGATTTAGACAGATGCTCCCAGTTTTGCTGCCGTTTTTATTTTTGCCTCTGAATCCAAAGTGATCACCCTGGGGGGGAAGGCATGTGCTCACTTACATTTTCATTAAAAGTTTTGAAAGGATCCGCACCAAAACGTAGATTATGCATTCTGCATTCAAACCTGCAGTTGGACTAAAAGCACCAGAGTTTATTGCTGGACGTAACAGGTTATTGGAATAGCAGGCCAGTCAACAGATGTTAATTTGAAGCAGTCTGTATTGGTGGGGGGAGCTGGTGAATGATGGGGCAGGGCGGCAAAGGGAAGATTAGATTGACTGAAGAGAAGAAAGACAAAGGATGAGTACATAGGAGGGGAGATGATTAAGTGCTGAAGAAGAGAAATATGTTCAGGGGTGGAGTGAAGGGCCAGAGAGGTGTTTGTCATCGACTGCTTTCTCTGTGTATGTGTGTGTATGTGAGATCAAGACTATATATTATACTGGCAAACAAACAAATGTAAACAGTGCCTTCATTATTTATCATTAAGTCCAAAACTTTTACATTCTGACAATAACAACTCTCTTTCTGAATTCCTATTGGTGGTCTGTATTAGTCATTTATTTTAATGGAAAAGCTCACCAGGTCATGGCCACCTGACTTCAGCAGGACTTTCTGTGTTGTGCTTAGAAAACTGAATATTTTTTGACTTTGTTGAAATGGAAACACTTTTATACAAAGTCATTACTTTAAACTCAGAAATAATAAAGGATAGCACTTTACACACATGTAAATGGTGTGGGTTAATGCGGTATGGTTTGCTGCTCATTTGAACTACTGCTATTTGCTGAGGTTTCCATGGAGACAAATCTGACCTTATGCTTCGAGGGGTCGAGTAATGAACATGGAAATTGTACACATTCATGTTTTGTACATTGTTAAGTTATTTTTAAACAATCAGATCCTGTTTCGGGCTTAAAACTAATGTGTGTTGGTGAAGTTTGCATCTTCAGAAAGTTTTATTAAAACAATTCTTTAGCATTTTTAGCAGATTTATTGGATTTAATAAGGAAAACAAAATCAACACATTTAGTTTTGAGGTCATTACAGTTCTAAAGTCATTATTTAGCTGGAAAAGGATGGCGAATCTTAAATTGATCTGCCCACAATTTGTTATTTTTGTTTTGTCCCTTTCATCTCCAAAGAAACTGCAAGGCCATAAAAGACCAAATTCTTGCTCAGTTCTTAATATTACAGCAATCAGTTCTTCAAAGAGTCTCAACTAAAAAATGTCCTTCTCTCATTTTCAAGAGCTTTTCTTGTGTTATTGCTAGTCATGACTAGTATATTGAGGCAGAACTGGATGTGACAGTTCAAAATGGACACATATGAAAACATGACATGTCTAAATCAATGTTTGTTTGGAAAAAGAAAAAAATGCGACAAAAAAGCAAAATAAGAATAATCATTTGTATATTTTTAAATCAACAAAGTTCTTAAAGATTACTTTAAGAGAGATATGTAAAAAGTTCAAAAAATGAGGTCATATCTAGAAAATAGGGATGATTTCAGCAGAAAATCAAAGATGGGGAAAAAATGGAAAAGCGGTAAAAGCTTTAAGGACCGCAGAAATGGACTGGAAGCAAGAAAAAATAAGAGGCAGAGTATAAAAATTGAAGATTGAGTGGGAAAGTGGAAAACAGGAATAGATCAACAGAGCTTTTAATCCCAAAATAGTTTTATCCTTTACTCTCATCCCTATTTACCTCTCTGCCATAATGTCCTTTTCCCTGACTGGCTGTTCGGTCAAAGTGGAGGAAAAGGGATGTGTGTGCAGCATCACGAGTGCTCAGCTGCATGCATGCAAGCATATTGTGGTCGACAGACAGACAGACAGACAGATGATGTCCATTACCAGGCCACGTTGTCCAGAGCCAAGCTAACAGCTGCAGTCACATCACACTGATCTATCACTGTTCTAATGAATCTGTTAAAGCCAGGCCCAACCAATCAATCTCTGAGCCACTTAATCAATTAAACCATTAATCAGACACACACTCTAACTGTTCTTGCTCCTTTGAGGGATTGCTTTATGCATATACAGAGCCATAATGACATGAGCACACAAACCCATCCTTACCAATGCAGACCTCGAGTCAGTCAGAGTGTTTGTTCAAACAAGATGTGGATTTCTTTGAAATGCAGCTGTGCATAATCATCTACAAATGCACTTTTACAAAAGGGTAAATCTGATTTTCATACCAAGCACGTTCAAATATATAGATAATGTTTATAAAATCAAGTCTGTTACCTGTTTTTTTTTTTAAAGATCACACTCATGAAAGATCTTTTCCAGGCTTCTTTCTAAAAATGCATCCGTAAAAATGCAAAATTTTTGTGTGGTGTAATGCTCCCCCACTGTCATGCTTTGTGTGTGGGCCGATCAATGGCAGCTCCTCTTCACTTATTTTCTCAGTGTATGTTCTCAGTTTACAAATGATTTGGTACTTTTTTTGGCGATTCTTCCATTGTCAGTGAATAATTATGCCCCACTAAATGATCTGTTATCCCAACCTTGCGTACGTGTTGTATGAGTCACCTGCAGTCTAATTTTACATTCTGAGTCACAAGTCAGAGAATATGTCTCTCAAAACCAACCAGAAAAAAGTTCCTTCATCTGTTAAAAATGGGTGATAAGAAAATTACTTTGTCTTTTACCCCTTAACAAAATGCAAAAATAAGTATGCTTTACAAGGCATTTTTTCAAAGGGCACCAATACAATCTTAATATCATATTCATCCATTTGTTCTGCTCCAGAAACTTCTAGTTTGGGTGGGAGTCCCCGAGCCTTCAAGGAAGTGCTCAAGGAAATGCCAGGACATGCTACTCTCCATTGATCTGTCATATTCCTCCAGGCCTCGTCCTTTTACTTACTGGTGTGTAGAAAATGAGAGGACCGTGTCAAGCAGAAGCTGCACATCGAGTGGCTGGAATATGACTTAAGGATGGAAAATGTAAAATTCAGTATCCCCTTACAGCTGAACATCACTAACTCATGTCAGGGGTCTCACAGGCATAGGTTCTAACTCTGTGACGGGATGGCAGCAGAACCGGAGTGTGAAGGGTTGGTTATCCTGCAGCATTCTGGATGGAGAATGAGGAGAAAAAAAGAAAAAAAAGGGAAACAACATGATTTAATAATGATGTGCTCCTTTGTGTCTCTCTCTTGTGGTCCTTTTTCCATCTGGTGTTTTAGCCTGAGGTGGTGGGTATAGGACAATGAAACAAGCGCACACAAACAGCTGGACCACATTAAACCCTCTTTCGATCAATACCTTTTCACTTCAACTTTTATCTTACAACTGCATGTGTTTCATCCTTTGCTGGATTTTTAAAAGTTTTTCATTTTCTCCTGTGGGATCAGAGACACTTTTACTTGTGCCTTCCTTTTTGTCATAATGCCATAGAGGTAAACTTCTTTTTTTTTAAGCATGAATTGAACATCTATGCATTTTTTTCTCTTGTATTACAAACGACTTTAATATTTATTTGCTTTTTTGAAATCCTAAAATGTTTCTTTGTATTTTTCCCCACACTAGTTGACGGTCTTGAGACACATTTGTAATTATACAGTACTCTAGTCTTTTTCTTCTTTGTTTTCATGTGGCTGGGGATTGTTGAGCCATTTTCAGGAACACATTGCGAGTGTACATCTGTTTGGGCATCAAAAAAGACGGTCCGAGTTGATATAAAAGACAGAGAAGGACCGGAGAGTAATAAATCTTTTTTATTGTTAAATGATCAATGAGCCAGACAGAAAAACTTGAGCTGTCACAAACTTTTCCGTTTTATTCACAAAAAGTCCTTCCAGAACCTTGTGACATTTAGGATCTCATACAGGGTGATTGACACTAAGTTTACATACACAGAAGATGAGGCTTTGCACTTGTTTGGGAAGGGGGTATGCGGTGCATGACTGGCAAGGTAAATTTGAAAGGTCAGTTTGTGCAGGTGCACGCAGCAGGCAGTTGTAACCTTCCTTACTTCACATTTAGAGAGAGAAGGAGTTTTGAGGTAAGTGACAGGATCGGATTCTTACACCGTAGAAAACTTCCCAAGACATGAGGGAAAAAATATTTTAAAGAGAAATTAGGCTATATCTTGTAGTTTTTTTATCGCTTTTTTCTTAGCTGGAAATAAAATTCAGGTGTCAAGGAGTTAATTCCCATGATGCATTTCGCTCCCCTGCCTTCCCTGCAGTGGACAGTGGTATGATCAGCAGCCCTGGATTGTTTATGTTTTGCAAGGATGTAGGGCTGCACGATGTGAGGAAAACATGCGATATGAGTGATTAATATTTCGATAATGATATAATTTGCGGTATATAACCAAATAGCGAAACAACCAAAAACATCATTTCCATTTCACTGCAACAGTTTAAGAATTATACTCCAAATGAACCAAATCAACATAGGAGGGGAACATCTAACATAAAAGGGCTCCATCTGATTGGTCAACAACGTTAAAGGGTCTATCCGATTGGTCAAATAAATAAAGGTGTTTTTTTTTATTCGTTAAATAATTCAAGTTGCCATAAGATTGTTTTAGCACATTTAAGGCAACCATTTATTGCAAATTTTGCTGTCTTTTGCGATATGCACATTGCACAGCCTGATCTTGCGATAACGATAAATTTGCAGTATATTGTGCAGGCATACAAGGATGTAACATGTACTCCGTATTGTTTTTTATTGCAGTGGTAAATGGCTCTGCATTCCCATCGCTTTACAATAGCAGCTACTGTTGTCTGGAGTAATCTCTCTTATCATCTAGAATGTATTCTGTTTGCATTAGCAGATGTGACACTTTGCGATCACATTGTGCCTGATTAGGAAAAGTGGCATGACTGCTTAGTAATCCGACTCAATCAGAAGATTGTTTTTTGGGGTCCAGGGCATTCACACATCTAGTGGGGCCTCACATATCTAGTGCACATACGATATACCATACTTGTCAAGAACTTGGTGGTTTAGGAAATTCAAACATTTAATACATTTGAAGACAAAAAGGCGACACAACTGAATGGTAGAGCAGATGACGGGACAAGGTAAAACTGAAAACCAGACACTTAAATACACTGAGGGTAATTGACTGAAATGAAAACGACTGTGGATGATCAACGTGACTCTGAGGTGACTGATAGGGAACAACTCAAAACCGAGGACATTACAGAAAAAAAGCCCAGAATCCTTACAGTATAGGGGTTGACCTGTCCTGCTGCTGTGGATTTTTTGGGTTGTTGGAGCTTGTGGAGGGTCGTAGAAAGGAGTAGCTGGTTCCATGCGCATCTTAAGGGCAGCAAAGGTCTGTATCGTGAACTATTCCAAAGGCTAATGTAAGTTGCATCCATTTATGATGTATGGGTGGGTGACACAATCCCTTTGTGCCCTTATGCCACACTCTACTTTTTAGTAGAACATTTGGAGTTTTTTTTTTTTTTTTAAATTCTGACTTCATCCTTCAAAACTCTTAATCCAATTTACCCTGTCAATCTCACTTTTCCATCTCTTTGCTGTTTTTTCTGCTCTCAAATACATGCACACAAAGACACAGACACACACACCTATATGAAAGCAACACTGGCCTTGTGGCAAGGTGTAAGCAAAAACTCAGTGAACCTGTATGAGGTGAGCAAGGAGCATACAGGTTTGCCCATTTTTAGCCAGACTGTATCTAGCCATAAGTGCAGGTGTGACTAAGCCATTAGGCAAATGAATATATTTCAGATGTTTTTACATGGTTTGCCCATCCATCCACCTTCTGAAGCCGCTGAATCCCATTTGGGGTCACAGGGCTGCTGGAGCCAGCACAGCCGGGGGGCGGGGTACACCCTAAACAGATCGCCGGTTCTTTCCAGTACAAGACACTCACACTCGGATGCACACCTGGAGAATGTTTTTGAACATTGGTTATGAGCAAAAGTAAAAGTTTGTTGTGGGTACAGGTAACCCATCATAACTGATTTAACGTTCTACCTAATATAAAAAAAAATGTGTGTACCAGACCCTGCCAGTGCTTTTTTGTTGGCTGCGTGGACCCAGGGGAAGGGTTAGGTTTAGAATTACAGGTTTATCTGCCTTCTCACCAAACGCGAAAATCCATCCTTGGACGCACTTAAAATGCGTGCAGGGAATGCAGCAATTTTTCCCTTTCATAGGAAAGATGCCACACATACACGTCAAAAACTAAATAAAAAACAAAGATTTTCATGGGGGACTGTAAGTAAAAAAACATCTGTGGGAATTAAAATTGGAAATAAACATATCACAAAGTTTTAGCATCTTGGTCTTTGAGGAATCTCAACAAAGTTGGAGGTCAGCTCTTCAGGCGGCTCGTTATTTTACTAGACTGTGCGTGTGTGTATATGGATCCATTAGTCTCTCTGTAAATGTGTCAGTATTGGAAATTGGAGTCTTCCATTTGTATAGCTGCTGATATGAATTTCAAATAGATGTGTGTCTGTGTCTTTGTGTGCGTGTATTTGAGAGCAGGAAAAAAATAACAAAGAGAAGGAAGAGTGAGATTGACAGGGTAAATTGGAATGATAAGAGTTTTGGAAGGTGAAGTCAGGGTTTAGAAAAAAAAAAGAAAAAGAAAAAGCTCCAACGTGTTGCTAAAAAAGTATTCTTTAGTTCCCAGAAATTGAAAGTAGATGGGAATGGATGGAGGGAAGAAAAAGAATCCAAGAACGCAGATAGATTGTTTCTACAAGTGAGGAGTTTCTGACTGCATGAAGATGGAAGGGCTGCATGGATGTGTGTGTGCGTTTTGCTGATGTCTGGGGAGGGGTGAGTCATTCAGGGAGGTGCAGAGATGGGTGAACTGCAGCTGGGGACTGAAAGGTCAGCACCTGCACAGGTCAGCCATGGAGTCAGTCGGTACAGGTAGACTGCCACAAAGGATTAGCAGTGTTTGCACAAAGCGACCGATAATGCATAAAAGTAGTTATATTAAAAATCGGACCAAACACACAAATGCTGTGTTTGCTGTTAGACACAGAAACATATATGCAACAATGACAAACACACACACAGAGGAAACAGTGGCCTGCTGGTCTGTTAGTCCTTCAGGTTGCAAAAAACAATATTTATAATTTATAAAAACAAATCTCGAGACATTAGATGAAATTGAGACAAATGAAAACATTTTTCATTATGTCAAACTGAATTTTAAACATCATGAAATGTGTTAGTTAGTGTTGACCTGCTGTATTGACAGCTGGGGCTAAACGGCACCGATCCTCCAAGTTAAGCCAGTTCAGACCTTGGAAAATTCTTCCAAAAAACATACATTTAACTTAGAGTTTGCCAGATACTTTTTTGTAGTCTCAAACACACAAACGCTACACTCACATACATCTTCAGTCTCTCTGTTGTGCCCTGTATTCCCTTTGTTTCTCTGCTCCTGTTAGAAGCTGACGATGAGTCAGAATGACACATCATTTGAATGCATTCACAGAATACACCCCCCTGCAGATCATATCCTGTGTGTTTCTGTTTCTGTGTGTTTGTGTGTATTCGTTGACCTCTTTAGAATCCTTCAATGTAAAATACTAAGCAAAAGTACTAGTTGACAGCAGCTTTACTTAGGGAGCCTTTTTGGGATTGTTGATAAATATTTTTAATGTTTTTCATTACTGAAATATTTTCATGTGAGGCTTGTTACCAACAAAAAAAAAAAAAAATAGAAAACATTGGTTTGTTTTTTAGTTTTCATTCTGCAACCTTAAAGGGCAATTACCAGTGTAGCATGAATTTCATTTGTAGCTTACAGCCAGAAAAACACTCTTAGCTGAAATCCACAAGATGTAGCACAAAAGGTTTGTCTAAAGTTACCTTAATCTAGTCAAATAGTATAATCAAAGCATAAAGAATCGCTTATGCAAAAACACATGGATTATTGTAGCAAATTCTATCTTTCTACTTTTAAATTGTATCGTTCTGGGTTGTTTTTCTAAGTTAGCGCTGCCGGTCAAGGTGAACGTATCCAGACTGCTCATACTGTAAGGCTGATGTAAAGTTTTTATTTTAGGCGCACACTAATGTGAAGAAAACTGAGGAGCAAACAGAGAAAGACAAGAAAAACCTCTGGAAGTCTTGAAGTGCTCTCATCAGAATGAGGACTTGAGTTGAACACTGCTGGCTGAAGAGACTTGAAAACTACCAGTGCAATGAAGCTTCCTGTCCTATTGTGCAGTTTTGAATGATCATGCCAGTGAGAGTTGGAGAAGCTTCCAAAGGAAAGGTGAGCCAAGCTTTTAGGATGATTCCCAGCTAGACCTGAAGCTTGCCAACAGAGCTTTAACCGAGTAATGAATGAAGGCGCCAAGGAAGTGTAAAGAGCTATATCAATGTTGCATTTGTATGGAAATAATTCCAAACACATTATTATTTTAAGACTAGATAGTACGCTAAAAAAGGAATTTACTTCAGTCTGTTTAAAGCCTTAGTTGCATGCACCTGTATGGGGGTTGATCAGTACAGATGCTGCAGGGTTTGGGATTGTCCGGGCCTGTGGAGGGTTGTTGACAGGAGCGGCCTCGTCTTAAAGGTAGTACAAGCTTGTATTGCAGTTTCCTTAAGGCTCATGCTGCCACCTTAAAAATGGTTCATATGTGAAGTACTTTAAAGGCTACTGCATGTACTTATGACGTACAGAGGATGCTGCAGAACCTAAAAGGAGCATCACGTGAACAGCACTAACGAGTTCCTTGCACAGTGGGCAGGATTTTAGGGGGTCAAAAAACGAAAAATCCATACAACACACCTGCGTCTCACCTACCTCACTTTTACTTACCCTTGTGTGTTATATAAGTGTTCGCTAAAATCTGTAAAATAAAGTTACAACACAAATCATATCTTAAATCTTCTCCTAAAGCAATAAAATTACTACTAATTTCCCAGAAGTGTCTTTTTTTGTTTACTTGATGACCTCTTCCTGTTTTTGCATCACTTCTTATATACCAATACTTAGGATTTCCATGAACTCAAAACTAAAGACTCAACTAAAATATGGTTTAGCAGACACAAATAGCACATTGAAAGATAAATGTGTTAACATTTCCCAACAACCAGACCTGAGTGAATGGTTGGTTGCCTTTAAAGAAGTGTGAAAGAATGGAGCATTATTGTTGGTACGTGTGATCGTGGACTTTTTTTGTCAGCGGAATGTCATCACTAGCCTTTTCTCACGGGCTACAGTCTTGCCATCTTCCAGACTTATGACAAACACATATGGAACCGCAAACGGGGAAAAGGGACGAATGAATGAGAGGTAAATTTTGGTTTGTGGCAGCTGATGGATGGGCTGCAAACTGTTTGCCTTCCTGTGGACTCTGTGATAACATAGCATCCCCACTTCTTTGCTGTCGCATCAACCATCATTCATTTCTCTGTCTTGCTTTCTGTGTCTTAGGTTTCTCAGCAAAGGAGTCTCCTTATCTGTTTTCTCCCCAAACTCTGAGATGCCTTTGAGCCGCTGCTATTAAACCGTCTATGTTTATTGAACTTTACTTTCATGTGTTTTAGACAAACATGTCTATTTACAGCTCTCCAAGAAAGCATGGCAAACTTTATCCCCTATGTTTCACACCATTCTCTAAAAACCTACTCTTACTCCTCTCTCTGACTCGTTTGTTCTTTTTTTCCATCTCATTTTCTCTGGCTGACGGACAGTTGCCAAGAAAAACCGCGGGTCAACAGGTAAAGAACCTATTTGCATTTTCATTATCTTGCCTGCTCTTTAACTCTGCCTCCTCTTTTCTGTCTGTTTGCATAAACAAAAAAAAAGTGCAGCTGACCTTGGGGTCCTGGGTATAGGTCAGAGCTAAGAACTCCTAAGCTAACCAGTTCCCAGACAGTCACGGTGCTATTGATTTGTCTGTGATGTTGCATAGCTTCCATGCCTTGGCTAAAATCAGCAGCACCTGAGCTGGTTAAGTCAAACACCATCGTCATCTTGATTGATTTGAGATTTTTTAATAAATCTGAGATTTCTTGGAATAGTTGGAATAAAAATTGGATGTGACGGTCTTTGTCACAAACTGACTTTAACTTGACAGTTCTGGTGATCATATTATATCATTGTATGGTGAAAGCTGCACATATGTGTCCAGCTCCCCTTCCACGTGATGTGCTCTGCACAGCACAGTGCACTTTGGAGTATTATGTGAACAAGATGCAAAGGAAACCCAGAACACCACCAGCAGGTGTTTGGCATTAAAGCGGCGTGAAAACTGGGTTTCCACATCCAGGATTTTGTCTGAATATAACCTTTGATTTATTCTTATAAACAGCACACAGGTGTGCTTGAAAGTCCACCGCTTCTTCCTATTTCTCTTCTCTTCCAAATCTTTGGGTTCACTAAGCCATGCAGCATGGATGTTGTTTTCTTTCCGCGAGTAATAAGTGCAGAACATCGCATTGCTGTGGTTGATCAGGGTGACATCCCTGCTCATATGGAAACGCCACATCCAGCTGTGCAAGAAGGCGGGCAGCGATGACAGTTACTCCCAATCTGCTGAAAACTTCAACTTGCAGAAGACATTACAAACAGATAACGGAGGGAAGGTGAGGAATTTTGAAATGGGAAAGGCGAACACTAGCAGGATTTGTAACAGCAGCAACCGACAGCATCGCCCCCAGCTGTTCTGACAGTGGAGTACTGAGATCGCTTTGGTGCTCATTTTCTCATTATCTCCTGCCTTTGTATCATTATTACACGGTGAAAGGAAAATCTTACATAGGACATACCAGTTATTACAGGCATAACTGTGACAATATGGGCATAAAAAGAAGCAGAAGCTCAAAGGTTCACTTTTTATCTTTTATATCATTGTAAGATCTACTAATGATTAGCATAGCTTCCTTGCTCCAGAGAATGTATTGGTGGAAATGTTGTAAATCTGCTTTCTATCCAGGTGTTTTAAGATTGTCTTTGTATAGTCAAAGAGGAATTACCATGTCTTCCTTTTCTCCTGTTTCGCAGAACTATTATTTTTCCAGATAGAAATCAACTTGAATTAAAGTCTTAGTTTAAAATCTCTTACTTCATCCACTGTTTAAAACTTATCATATTAATTTTGTAGGGGTCTTATGTTATATCTAATATAAAGTGTAGCTAAATATGGAAAATGGGGTTGGAAGTGGAATATATATTTAAATTTAAAAGGTATTGATCAAATGCTTCACCCAACATCTTGTTGCGGGATTACTTGGACATATTCCAAAGGTGACCTTTATAGTTATATGCCTTAACGTCTCTGCCTTTGTAGGTTGCAAAAAACGTTTTATAGGCATAGTATTTTCTTAGCTACTGAGCAAATTCTGCTATTATTTACCAAAACCTCATTTTTGGGATGTCCTGTTTTAGCTATTATCTCAAAGGCACTTCTGCCTCTTTATAAACTCTTTCCTGACCTGGACTTTAAAGTCACATTCCAATCATATTTTGATCTATTCTAAAAGCCTTCCCAGTTGTCTTTTAATTATGATGAGACCGTTTTCTGGGACAAAGTTTGTGCAAAGTGGCAGTAGTTCATTAGACACTACGGGACTGTTGGCATGGAATTAAGCCTCTGCTGATTTCCCATCACCCCTTTGTTTACACTCCTCCCCCTCTAACTTCCAGCCCCTCACAAACCCAAGCTAACATTAGCGGGGCAACTAAAATGGCGAGCAATATCAGAGTTATCCAGCCGTAAAGTTTTAAGGAAGATGCTGACAATAATGGATCTATTTGTCTGTAAGTGGATGCATCAGAATGGAGCGGAGCAGGGAGACTTTGCCCTGCCCATTTCTGCATCACAGCTGAGAGCTTTTTCATACTGCTTTTTTTATCTGTTCTTGATTCACTGTGATTTGAATAAGGAAATACTTAGTAAAGGAGTTTTAATACGCTTCAAGAACATTTTGGAAAACACCAGTGGACTGGGTCTTTAACAGTAAAAATGGCAAAAACTATGTCTAGTGGCTGAAAAGAGGAACTACCTGTTTTTTTCTTTAATGTCCTCTATTTGTTTTAATTATCTTCCCCTTTAATTAGAAATGATATTTATGCTATAATATTAGCTACCATTTCTTGTGTTGGCTATGTTCTTGTATTTATGATAACAAATAAACCTCTCATTGCTTTCCTATGTTCACCTCTAAGCTAAGGAAGGCTCACAAATAATTTGATGTGCTCTTGTTTCTGTCCCTCCATTCTGGATTACTCATAAAAACTTTTAATTTTTCTTTTTTTTTTTTTTGTTGTTGACTCTTTTGACTCTAACCATAAGCATCGAGTCTATGAACTGGCAGCTTTTTAGCCGAGCCACTAGTGCCTCTGGGCTCCTGTGCAAACACACCTGGATAGGAAGTGCATGTTCTATAGCAGTTCAAAAGGCAGCCTGGGGCTAAGAAAGCCAGAGCCAGAGCACAAAGGCTGTTACCAGTGCAGAAGGATAACTGCATGTAATTTCAAACCTTAATCTTTGCAGTTTTCCTCCAGCCTCTGTTATTCTTCTCAATTTTTCATCATCAGGGGTTACCTCTTTTTTTGTTTGTAGTTGTTTCTCTAAAATTCTTTTATCCTCCTCTGCAACCTGTGCATCAGAAAGTGAAGAGGTGCCATTTTTAATTAGTGTGAGGATTTCCTCGAGGCATTAAGATCACGTTAAAAGTAGATTTCAAGGAATTGAGTTTTGACACTCATAGATCTTTAACTCTGTTTGCTGTTTCCTTTCATGACTCGAGCTTCAAAGAAATAGATAATCCTCCAAACTGCCTTTCTATTTATTTCCACACAGATACTCAGGCAAAATTCACATATAACCATCTTTTCTCTAGTTAGATGTACGTACATGCTGTTCTGAAAATGCTGTAATGTTTAACTTGCTCTTAGAGTGTGACTAGCAAAAAATTGGAGATGTGTGTGGAGCATTTCATCTGCAGCTACTAGATAAGGCATGTGAAAGGTTGGTCATTCTTAATTATGGTGATGATTTAAGACGTTACTGCTTATCTCACTCCTATGTTTTGCTTTGCTTTTTCGCCTCAAGAACATAAAAACATCCAAAACATGATTTTTATTGGAGTAGGTCTTAAAAAGCCTTTACCAACATAAAACTCAAACAATAAATAGTCATGAAGCTCTCTAGAGAGTTTCAGCTGCTTTGTCTCAAAGTGTTTCTTAGTCTTAACCCCCAATTCTCCTTCATGTCTCTCCATCTGCTCCCACCTTTAGTTTGGAAAGATGGAAAAGCTAGATGGAAGATTTGGCAACCGCATGGAGAGATGCATATTTAAAACCCGGCACTTCTCTCTGCTTCCAGTTGCCTGTGTCTGCCTTCTGTTGAGGCTTGGATCTGAACCCCTCGGTGTGTCTTCAGCTTGTGGCATGTCTTGGCTTGTGGTTTTATATTGGCATTCTAAGGCGAGTGCACTCTGACAATGACACTTAGCTGTCAGCATGCGGCTTTAATGAGTGCAGTGACACGCAAAAACACTCTCTTCCCTCTCACATACATACAGTTTTCCCTGGAGACTTCAGCAAATTATCACCGTCTCCTATCCATTTATTTTTTTAATACCCTGCAAAAAACATTGAAAAAGAAAAACAGTTTTTTTTCCCCTTTACCTATCTTTTTCTTTGCTTTCTCATAATCTTGCCTTTCAACCTCTTCTCTCTCTGCTGTGTGTATGGTCTCCATGTGGCATGAGTTAGCTAGCTGCGAACCCTCCAGACACATATATGACAACTCTATTAATATACTCCGTTCTGGGTGGATAGTGTGTGTTTGCTTGTAAGCACAGAGACAGGTGTGTGTGCTCGGCCTTCTGCTCTCAAGGTCTCTACACAGATTTGTCTAAAAGGCTTAAAACTCTAAGATCTGAAGCCACTAAAATATCACACATGCTTGAGCAAACATGTCAAAACTGCTGGGAAGCTGACAGATATAACAGTTAAACAAGCTGTAATCTGAGGGAATCCTCTAAAACGATAGATTAGATTCTAATCTGACCATGTGATACTCTCCCAGAACCAGATTACAGAGACAGCAGCTGGATACAGTATAAGTATTCATGTAGTTTTTTTTATGTTTACCAGGGTTGGGAATAGATTTAAAAAAATAAAAATTTATTTGCAGGTTCAATATTCAATGTATGACTAAATGCAATTGAGATAAATGTTTATTTATCTCTCAACAAGTATGTTCAAAACTGATACTCTTTGAATTATAAAGAAAAAAAAACACTTTTCACATAATTGGTAATACTTTACTGCACATAGCTGTGGATTAGCACTCTTTAAATTATCGTAGCTCTTTGACTGTTTGCACAAAAGTGTAATTCCAAAGGATTCTCAAAGCTGAGAAAGTAAAGAATCTGTTAGAATTATGTTATTTGTGCAAACGGTCAGAGTTACAAAACTTGAGGTTTTTTTTCTTCTGTTGCCGGCAACAGCTCTAGTGTTAAAGGGTTATATGTGTACATTCTAACCATAAAACTAAATACAAACATCCGTTTTACTAAAACAAAAAAACACACAAGGCATTACATTAAAGTAAGATTGATTCATTGATATAATAAAAAAATCCGATGTGGTATTGATTCATCTGTCTTTTTAGACCTAGCCCTAATATTACAGATGGCTCTTCTGTTCCTTCACTTCCTATTCTTGTCACACTCAATGGTGTTTATATTGGCTGCTACAACATTTAGATTCACATCTCATCATTATCATAATTTATCTCCTCTGTCTGTCTGGAGCAGAGATGTGTTGCAAAAGTTGCGAGATTTACATACTTTTTTTTTTTCTTTAAAAATGCTAATAGAGGTTAGGTAAGGTGTTAAATGCTGCACCATAAAGGTGCTGTGCACAACAGGGTAATTCAATGGGGGCCTCCAGTCTTGCATTATAATAAGCTGCTTTATTATTTAATTTCAGGGCTTTCTGGAACAGCTTTAAACTTTATTTTTAAACAAAGAAATAAGAGTTTGTAACCAATTAACCTGGTAGTGCTGTGACGCTTTTGACATACAGTATATATTACTTAGTGCCCTCATTTATTAATTCTCTTTACTCTTAATTTAATGTATACTTTTTTCAGTTTGAATGACAGTGTGAAAAGCACATTTACACACCTTCTCATATATGTGTCTCTTCAGCCACCTGCTACTGTCAATCAGAACTCAGACCTCACAGTTGTGTACTCTTTTATGTTCTGAATCTCACCTGCAAACATGCCTGCATACCTCCGCCTGCAGGGGTTTAACAGTACGATTTACCCCCTTCCCTATCATTACTATTGATTTGCCTTTGAACTTCTCTAAAAGCCCTTCTTTTTACCATTCCATTTTGTTTAATTTATCTTTTCGGTTTCTCGCTGTTGTTCTAATTTTGCTTTGTTGTACTCCAGCTCTCTACAATTTTTCTCCTGTCCGCCTTTCTCTACATCACTCCTACTTTCTTTCTGTCTCCTACACGGTGTTTCTCATTTACTAAATAAGAAATCCAATAGAGTTCATTTAAACTTCTAAATTCTCTACAAAATCTTTGCAGGGGCGCCTTTTAGCTGCCAAAGCCTGCATGTTCACAAATAACTCACTCCTTTAGCTGTGCCTCCTTGTTTAAGTTGAAAAAGATTGATTTAATAGTACTTTTAAAAACAACAAAAAGCTGACATGAAGATGATGGGGAGGATGGGAAGGACAATAGGCAGCAGGGAACAAGAGATTCAGATTAGATAAAATGATGGAGATCTCTAGAGAGAAGTTGTTAGACACACTGACAGAGAGAAAAGAGGAGCTTAGATGGCACCGGCGGCTGGCATTTTGCTTTCCCCTCTATTTCTACAACTTTGTCTGTCACTCTGGGGAAAAGATCATTTGCACAGTCCGCCCTCATCCTTCTCATGCTATATATCTCCCTGATCCCACTGGGTTTTTCTTTTTTTTTCTTCTGTCGGTGTTCTCCCTTGTCACACTGGGGTCTTGGCTGTTCCAAATGATCACAGTTCTCCCACATGAACCCAAGCAAGTTAATAGGTTGGGTTCGTGTCTTTCTATAGTCATTATCGACAGCCTTTGCTGCCATTAAAGCTTATCGTTAGCGGTCACAGTCTGACCTGTGCTTGCCACACTGAACGGCTAATGGACACTTTTTGTCATGTTTTTCATACTTTCAGGTCTTCCTGTCCATCATCTTTTTGTCCTTTAATACCCTGCACCTGCTCCATTTTGCAACACCAAGTCTTTCTAACTGCAAACAGTTAAACAGGATTTCAAACTTCAAATGATACAAATATAATTTTATGCTCCTGTCAGTCCTGCTGGATTTTATCAATACTACTCCCTTAAAGGCAAAACACATAGACATGGAATTTTGACTGTTTGATACCACACTAATGTACCCTGGCCCCCTATTTGTTGACAGCTTTTTTTTTTCATTGCCATAACTCTGGAGTTCTCTATAATTTGACTCTTCAAATGAACACATTTTGGAGCTGACTGGAGCAGTTTTTGCCTTGGGAGAAATGGTACATCCGGACTTCCTGGTGTATAACAACTGTATGTACAGAGTCCATCTGCTGTGCCTCCACTCACAGACGCGTTGCCATTAAACATCCTCGAAAAGTTAACACACTTTTTGGACATTTGATGACAAAAGGTTTTTTGGCTCAAAAAGTCAGTACCGTAGTCAGATGACAAATTTAATGGTTATAAGTGACCAGCCTATCACAGTTAACCCCCATATTTTCAGGTATTTTCGTAGAATCAAATCATTACACACCCGCCCCTTTGTATCTATTACAGCGGTCCCTTACCATATCGGGGTTCATCTTTCTTGAAGTGTTTTCAGTGCAATTTCGCATGTTTTTTTTTTAGCACTGCACATCGTGTCTTACATCCTGATTGGCTGTTGACCTTGTCACTCAGTCTCCTCTGTGCTGTGTCTCCAGTCCAAAATACTTTCAGTTTGCCAAATCTTTATAAATCTTTGACCACCAGCAGATCATTGGTTTCATTCTATAAGACTGGGCTTATTTTTCTATGAATGTTTAAACAAGAGAGAAAAGTGTAAAAATGTTCATGTCTGTCCGAGAAAAGTGTATAAAGTGTGTAGTAAGGGATCTTTACAGCCATAAAACATCTGTAATCCTACTTCACTGATTTCACTTATCGCAAGTTAATTTTAGAACCTCAATAAAGGAGGGAACACTGTACAGTACAAACCTCCAAATCTAAATGATCTTTTGCAGGTAACGTGATGCCTGAATTGTAAAAGTCTGACAAAACCAATTCATGGAGAATCCCACTTATTTTAAAATCATGTATTTAAAGTCCATAAAAGTGACTTAAGCTGTTAAATATTCTTTAAAAATTCTAAATTTCACTGTTAGATATGAACAGTGTTTGAGTGTTTTGTGTTTCTTTTTGGACTTGTGTTTTTTCGTGTCTTCTCAGCCAGTGGTGGCAGATGTCTAGTGCTCTTGGAGTCTAGTTCTAGTGGGAATCTCTTAATTTCTAAAGGATGCTCTTCCACTTCTCTTGCCTGTGATCCTGTTTCTGTTCAGGACAGAGAATTTTATTCAACATAAAAATTTTGTTATTTATTGCAAGTATTGTTATTGACGGAAAATCAGTTTCCTTACTAAAACCACGCTGACAAATGTAATTGGAAAAACATAAGAAACTAACAATAGTAAGTGCAGGATTAAATGGATCTATATTCAGTTGGACTTGTTTTCTTTAGCTTATTTATTGCTGCCAAGTGCTCCTGTCTGGCTTTCATTTTGTTGACTTATTCTATACAGTCAATTTAAAACCCTCTAATTAAATTTGATTTTTTTTTTTAAATACAGTAATTTCGGGATAATAAGCCGCTACTTTTGTCAAATGCTTTCAACCCTGGGGCTTATTCAAGGATGCGGCTAATATATGCATTTTTTTTAACGGCTGCTAGGGGGTGCTCGAGCAGAAAAGGTAAGCGTGAGACAGGGGGAATGCAAGTTTAATGTAAATTCCCACTTTGAGTATGAATAGCACGATCAGATACTCACGGGAAATTCAAAAGAATAGCAGATGGTTCAAGCTGTCGTCCGAGCTGTCACTCATATAACTGACTGCAATTGACAACTATCCATGAACCATACATCTCTTGACTCTGAACAGTCTCAGGAGGAGGTAATGAGTGACGCTGAATTCATACTCTTAATTTCAGCATCAAGCCCGTTTATTTTGACACACCCACAAGGAGCCAAACAGCATTGATGTCACTTTTGCTCTAAGACCTCTCACTCATGGTGCAACAAAAAAAACACCCATGCTCAGCCCTATTTTGGCCGCACCCCACAATCCCTTGCTGCTATTAGACCCTATGTGCACGTGACCACCACTACAACATGACACAGCTTTCAAGTTAAAAACAATCGTTAAAAGCAGTGTGAAAAAATCCACCATCACCAACGAGTTTGGAAAAGCTGGTCTGCTGTGTGACGGAGAGGACTTGCAAGCTCAGGAGTGAATTTGCCTCAGAGTGACTCTGACAACGACAACGAAGGAGAAACTGAGAGAGTGTGTGGCGAAGAATGTCTGACGCTATTCCAATCCGACACTGAGGAGGAAGACTTCCATGGATTCAGTGCACAGGAGGAAGATGAAGAAAGCTCTCAGTGACTTTTACGTTCATGTGTTTTAAACCAGCCCTGTTACTACCATATTGCTGCTGTGTTACTGCTGTGTCACAGGCACTGTTGGGAAGGAATAGCTCGGGTATATTATTAAAACTTTGAAAACTCTTTTTGTGTACCGTCTTTCTTTGTAATTATATCAAGTGTTGAACCTTTCCTGCGATCACTTTTTTTCTCTCTTTCCCAAAGGCGGAGAGGAAAGAAAGGAAAGATCTTCCTTTTGTTGTTCATTCCCCGTTCTGACCCCCAGAGCCTCCAGAGTGGGTTAATAAAGAATCATTCATCGTTCTTCTGGGGGAAACCTTCTTTTATTACAATTCTCTTTCACTCTGTATAACAAACATAAACCACACCCCCAACACACTTTCACTGCTCTTGCTCTCACTCGCTGCACGCGCTCCCTCCTCCTTCTTACACACGCGCGTGCGGTTTCAGCACATTCACATCCTCAATCTACAACGCAGTTTAGTGACCCGGGGGTTATCCCCGCCTTCAGCCCCTAAGACTCATGGGAAGTGGGGAATTGTGGGTGTAAAGTTCCTCACCATGACTGTGAGCAAAAGTCACATCCATGCTGTTTGGCTGTTTGTGAGTGTGTTCAATAAAATTGCCTATGGTGCACGAGAATATGCAATATGCAATCTGCAATTTGCTTCTCTTTGTCTGAGACTTTTGGAGACGTGCAGAACAAATGCAACAACCTGTTTAAACGTGTGCGTATGTGGCTAATATACAAGTGCGGCTTATGTGTGTATAAAATACTTAACCCCTAAAGTTGGTTTAAGTTTTCTGAAAAATTGACAGATGAGTTGTTTGCCCTTTTTTGTTGAGATACACGCTCTTGTTTTAAATATCACTTGTTTGATAGTAGGTCTACTCTTTCTGGGTGATGAAAGAAAATAAAAAGTAGAATGTGGATGAGGGGGAAAAAAGGAGCGCAGACTCAATTACCAACTTTTCTTTCTTCCCTTCAAAGAAAGATCAAAGCTGCTTCCTTCACCTACTCGCAAAATCAGACTCTCCCCTTCTAAACAAACTCCATCCCTCAACTTCTGTTGCAACTAGCCTGTTAATTGGAGTTTACTGTTCTTCCTTATTGGATATCTCCATATTCATCACATGTGCATCTGCATTCAGAAATATCTATTGATGTTCAAACACATGTTTACTTCCTCACAATATCCATACATCCTCTAAATTGAATCCGTAAAATGTTTAAATTAGGAGAGATCTTGGTAAAATAATTGAAAGATTTATTAGTGAAACAAAAAGTTGTGAAATAAGTCCATAGTCTTTGGTAGTTAGGCTCTGGGCCTGACACATCTCTTGTGCATGGGGTGACCTCGGACCATGGTGAAAAAACCCCAGAGCCTAAACGCTGAAGGTGGTTGAGGACCACACCAAAGCGAAGAGCCAGGAGAACAGCGCGGAGGTGGGCCGGCCAAAACGTCTGGAATGTGGATAAAAAAATCGATATTTTTATTTCAATTTAAAGGAAGTATTTGATTGTGATTGACTGTTGATTGAAGTCTTTGGTACAGAATGGGGACAAACTGATGAGTGGCGTGTGGAGTGAATAGCTAGTAACCCAGCGTACCTGTAAATGAGTGAGCTCTTTCTTAATGAGATTGCGCCAAAGCTTAACAAAGAAAGAAAACATTTTCCATGAACAGAATGCAGTTTCTCTAAGCAAATGTGATATTTTTATTAATTCATTTTGTTACTAACTAAATTTTTCCTTATTTCTCAAAACTCATTGTGAATGTTATCATTGTTGTTTACAACCATCACCTTTCTTTCCAGATGTCTTGCCACAACGTCTTGTTGGACAGAAACCCAATATAGAAGTAAAAAAATATCAGTTTTGAAACCCAATTTTTCCCACCCTTTTATTCTAATTTGCATGTAACAGAAGTAAATGTCATCCTCAGACAATGTGTGTGTGAATGTGAACCATTATTTAAGGCCTCATTATTTCTGTAAATGTTGCCCCGTTTCACATTCATGTTTAAAAAATATACCTAAAGTCTGCAATCAAACGTTTTAGGCCCATGTCTTTATTATTATAACGAGTTTGAAGCAACACTGACTTATTCTTTTTACAGAGGATAGTTAAGCTCATGAAGAGCTGAGGGTCAGTCAGCCAGGGACATTTTGTCACTGGCATTAAATATAAAGAGTCTAAAGTTGTATTTCATCCTTTCTTGTAATTTTTTTTTACAAAAACACTGTGCACCTCAAGGTGATGAACAACAACAGACAGTTTCCTCTTCTTATTTGAAGATGGCATTAAAGGTGTGGACATGGAGAAGTGTGCAGTAGTCTAGTGTCTGCCTTTTTAACCTAAAGTCTCCTTTGGTCTGCTCTTCTAGCTTTTTCTCCTCGTACACATCCTTGTTCCTCTTTTCTTTAGCAGGTGAACACCAATGTGCCCACAGAGAAAAAAAAATGGAGATTTAATTGCTGCCGCTTGATATTACCTATAGCGTTTTTGAACCTTTTACCTCAGGTTTTACAAGTTTCACACTTTTTTAATCAGCAACTTCAATTTGCCCAAAGAAGGCAGTGATTGTATTTGGTGGAAGGAGCTCAAAGCCTCCCACTATTGCAGCAGTTTGTAGGGTAACTTCATATTTGAAGTTGTGTTAGCCGACTTGTTTGCTTTGGTTCTAAATCTGGGCTGTAAGAAAGATTACAGTTTTAGGAGAAAGCTGCAGTGCTCAAAGTATAGACTTAGTCAGTTAAGGAGAGAAGCAAGGAGAGTAAAAAAGGTTACACACATGACAAAAATGATGTTTTGTTGAAAATCAAACAATGTCAACAATGAAAAAAATAGAAGGCTATTTTCTAAAGAATAAAAGGTCAAATGTAATGCATACTTCATTGAATTTTTATCAGGAGATCTTGTTAATCTCATACTGTGTAAAAGTTTTTTTTCTGTCTTCTGAGTAGCTTTTTTAAATATTTAAACAGTTTAAGTTTTTTTATTTGACGTTTTGACCCTTTTGTCTTGTTAAATCTGCTCTCTGTCACAGCTCTTTTCTTAAATTGAGTTTCCAGATACCACAGCAGCCACTTGTTTGTCATTGTCCTCCTCCGCACATCATACTTTGCTTTGTTTCTTTTTATTTTTGCAAAGATCCCTGTCATTGCTTTCCCCCTATATTGTTGTCTGTTCTCTCAGGAACTCATTCTCAGCATCCACTTTCCTTATATCTCTGCAATTTGGTGTTTATTTCTCAATATTTTAAAATGAAAGTTGAGGTTTTAATATGAGTTCTGTGAGGCTGTTTGCTTTTAAAGGTAATTCAGCCTTTGTTTAATGGCTTTGTGGTGCCTACATCCATCCTCAAAATGTCTCCCCTACAAGCATCTTTCTTTATTTAATAGAGCATTTTATTTGCTAATTTCCTACAAAAGAAAACAAAAAAAATGTCTACTTGTCCATCGATTGATAGAAAGGTAGAGATTAAGCTTTAAGTAATACTCAAAGGATAACACATGATCTTTTAATAGCAGCCGTGTTATGCTTTGCTTACAGAAAAGGCTAAAATCCCTTTATGATAAAGAAGATCCTGCAACAATTCCCTTCTCTGCACTGTTCATGTGCAAAAGAAAAGCATCTGTGTGCAACAAACTTTCTTTGTTGTGCTGCTGCATGAGCATGTGTGATTTATGAGCTAATGTTCTTCTTCTTCTTTTCATAGATGCGGAGTCAGAGCTTGTGGCTCCAACAATCGTGATTGGTCCTAAAAACACAACTGTTGTGGTGGGGCAGGGGGCCACACTGGAGTGCATTGCCAACGCCAGGTAATTTTCTTTTGTGTTTGTGCATAAAACACACAAACACCCATTTCTAGGACGTCTTTGTGGATACCACTAAGACATTAGAGGACACCACATGAACTTGCAGCTAATCAGGTGTTCCTGATCCTTTCATTTACTTTTTTACTGACAGAACAGACAAAACATGTTTATACAGTTGTGTTTTTATTCATCAGAAGTCATCACCTTGACTCACACTATTTATTAATCAGGAGGTCTTCAGTCTTTGTTGGGTTTTACTATAGCTTCATCTCTCCCAGCCTTTCTCCAGCTTTAACTCACATGATCTCATGTAAAGTTGCATTAAGTCATATAATTGAGACAGATTGACATAGTTATTGAGTTCACCATCAGTTTACCTAAAGTGAAACTGGATCAAAGTCTCTCATCAGCTCACACACTAAAACACTGACCTGTTCCAAGTGTTTATTGTCCTTATGGAGCAAGCAAACACAGATACACACTCATACACAAACACTTTAATGTAACGCATTAATGTATGGAAACTGGAAACTGGTTTGAACACATTGGTAAAAAAAAAAACATTTGTTTTTTTAAAACATTAAAACATTTGTTTTTTTTGAACCAAATGTTCAAAAAAAAAAAAAAAAAACAAATTTGTCAACTGATCAACAGGCCTGGGGCTTAGCCCCGCCTTCAGCCCCTAAGACTCATGGGAAGGGGGGGGGGGGTTTCAGTGTAAAACCATGAGCCAGGTAGCTGTTAGCAGAATTGACTTGCATGCCGTTTGGCTGAATGAGTGTTTCGAAGTTACCGGGTTCCTAACGTGAGCAGGAAGGTGAGGACGTGAATGACACAGTCAGTTAAATTACAACTCAGCACTTGATGGAATATTACTCCTCAGTATAAACTGATTCATTGCCAAGTATTAATATTTAATGAATTATTTGCTTTTGATGCAAATGTCAGTCATACAATTTTGAATAAAAAAACATAAAAGCAAGATATTGTAATGAGGGTCAAAATTAATTTAAGTTTCACACAACTGAAATGTAATGTATTTAATATGTTTATTGTGAATATGAATGACTCAGACACCAGAAGGATGCTCTGTCCAGATGTTTGTGTATTTGTTGGTGCAAGTATCATTGAAAGAGGAATGTTGAGACACAAAGAATTACCAGTTAAATGCTGGTGGATAAACGATGAAATATTCAGTTTTATCATCATAAATCTGACTTCAGAGGAGTCACATTCTCACCAGCATCAACCTCACTGCTCGTCACTGAGTAGTTGTGTGTCAGAGAGAGGCAGAGAAAAGAGTGAGATGAAGAGAGAGAGAGTGTGTGTATGAAATGAGAGAGAGGTGCCTGTGTGTGTGGAGGGGGTATCTGACCTCTAGGGTAGTCTCTGTGTTAACTCTGGTTTGGCTGCACTGATGTGTGTATTGAGGGTGGACACTTTCCTTGAAATAGACACCAGTACAATACTGCTGTTCTGTTGTAGGGAGAGGAGTGTGTTATGGACAATAATACGGCTTTAATTGTGTGTGTGTGCGTCTTGGCAGGTCAGTGTGTGGTGTGGCTCTTTGACTCTCACAGTGAAAAAATTCGGCTCTTGGTGTCAAACTTGTTCGCCACCCCTGATCTAAAGCTTCAATCAGCTTTTGCATAAAAAAAAGAAAAAACACAAACAGTGAAACTTCCACTTGAATCACCCTTTGAGATATTTTAAAAACGTTCCCAGTGGTCTTTTAATTATGATTATGTCGTTTTTAGCCGGAATCAAAAATTCTGTGTCGTATTCTAGGAAATAGTTTCTGCAGAGCGGCAGTAGTTCAAATTCACCTCTAAGCAAACCTGTCCCCCCCTTTCCCTCCATGTTCGATTAACAGAGCTCTCTGTTTACACGCTCTCTTGCTAGCCCTTCACACCCACAACCTAAATATAAAAAAAAATGCCGAGCAATATTAGAGCTCTCCAGTCATGGGGTTTTTGAGCCAGATGGACGAGAAAAACTAAGACGGACATGAATCTATTTTTTCTGCAAGTGGATGCATCAGAATGTAGCGGAGCAGGGAGCTTGTGACCCGGCCAAGATATTTTCTACGGAACAAATACTTTTATTTTAGACCCAATTTCTTTGTCTGCTCCTGATTTACAGCAATTTAAATAAAGAAATACTCAGAAATGTGATCGTAGTTCATTTTCCTAATACATTATTTTCTGCACTGTAAATTGGTTCCAAGTATAAATCGCAGCAGCTAAAAAATTCATAATACAGAAGAAAATATTCTGGATACTTTCTTTCTTTTTAATCACTTTAAACAACTTTATTTATTTATCTATTTATTTATGTAAATTATTCACAGACATTTTTTGTTTTATCCGTCAAATATTTACTTTTCTGGTCCAGAATAAATTGGAGTTGCCCTAAATTGCTTTTCACAGAAGAACAAAACAAAATTGTTATGATTTAATCTCCACATTTAACAAGATTCCCTTTTTTAAATGTGTCTGCAAATTCCACGAGTCAAACTTGAAGTGACAAGTGACTCCCGGTGTGGTTCTCCTCTACTTATGACCACTGATCGGTCATTTGCTATGACCCAGTGACCGAGGACTGCTGGTATTTCAAAGCTCCTTACAGAACTTAGATGTTTATAAATGTTTTAATTTCAGTTTGGGTTGCTGCCTTCTGGAGGAATCAGCCTTCTGACACTTGACCGCTTGAATCCACCCAGCTCATATATTAACAAGTGGCTATCAAACATACAAGAGTACCAGAATTTAGCAGTAGAAAGCTTTTACGGAATAATAACAAAAATGCTCCACCAGCAGGAGCCGTCACAACTACTATTATTCTGTTTCTTTTTTCCTGTTGTACATACAAATGAGTTAACAATGGCTTTTATTTTCCTGACAGAAAAAAATCCAATCCACAGGGATTATAGCAGCAATCAGAAAGGCAGTCAGTGAGAAAGTCATGACAAAGAATTATTTTGCTTTGAGAAATGACAGAATATGGGAAAGAAAAATTATGCAGTTAGCCTTTGTATTGTTTGTTTGAATCTGCTCTTTATTTTTATGAAATACCTGTTGCTGTCTTTAAACTATTGTAGTTTATTGTGAAGGGATAAGACTGTTCTAAGCAAAATACACTTTCTTTGCTGACATTTTCTCCTCTTGAACTATTTAGTCATCTGATAAATCCAGTCAATGTTTCAGAAACGTCTGTATTTGTCAGAGTTCTTTGTACTTTATGGTTCATCAATTCAAACTGTATTCATTTACCATAACAAAATATCCTCAGAAATGCTAAATCTCATGATTTATTGACAAAAAAGGCGCAAAAATAAGCTTTAAATTCCATATGAATAATCAGAATTAATTAGTAGCTTTAACAGCTTTTCTTTACTGCCTGCTTAACCCACCAGGTTTTACTGTCTCTACTACAAACCTCTTAAACAGTGTTGATGGAGTTTGGTATTGGTCAGGGCTCTTAGGAATTGAATCCATGATTTTTAAAAAGAGCAGCAAAAAATGTTAATATTAATAGTAAATGTATTTAACATCAGAGAAGTTAAAGTGAGCAACTTCCCAACTATTTGAGGCCTATTTTGACATTTCATGCTTTATAGCTTCTACAACAAAGCCATACTTCTCACTTTATTTAGCAGCATTTTTGTCAAAACTGAAACATGTTTGGAAATTTTGTTTATTTAGTGAAACTTTAGATTTAGATCATTTCTTTACACTTTATGTGCATGATTTATAGTTTGTAGACACACCCCATTGCATCCTGTGACATGCAGTTATACAACATTAACAGTTGTGCAAGTTTTGATATATCAATAGAAAAAAGCCCTGGCTGCCGATTCAAAGTCCAATTCTGATCTTTTTTTTAAATCTATTTTTAAAGCGTTCTCAGTGCTTCTTAATTATTATGACTAAAAAAAAAGTCATTTTCTAGGGCATAGTTTCAGAGCGGTAGTAGAACCGTAGAAATTTGGCTATGACTTGCACACAGAGTAAGCCCGCCCCTACTTCCCATCATCCATTTATTTACACCCTCTTCCGCTAGCTTATAGTCCCTTACACCCCCAACCTAACATTATACCTAACCTAACATTATAGCTCCTCTTGGAGCTATCCAAGAGGACAGTTTTGAGCCAGATGCCAGTTCAGATGTTGACATGCGCATGGATCTATTCATCTACAAGTAGATGGATCGGAATGAAGCGGAGAAGGGAGCTTGTGGCATGCTGTTGTAGCTTCTACGTCACAGCTACAAGTTGCTACTTATTCATCACAGTTTGCAAAAAAAAAAAAACTCAAAAATTCAATTTTAAGCTTTGATTTCTTAATATAAGTCCTCCATTATTAGCAAAATGCCACAAGAACATGTTAAAAACACATAAAACACAATTTTCATTGGACTAAGACTTTAACAGCGAGCTGCGCTACATTTGTTGCAAGTGTCCAAACTGGTGTGAGAGGATGTACAGATGAACAAAGAAAAAACAAGTGAGCTGTACTTTCATCATCAGATGCTTTGCCATGTAAACGTCTTCCAGAAATACTCAAGCACAAAAGAATGGTGTCTTGATGTTGTTTATCTGAAAAAGAATCCATTTTTTTCATGAAAACCCATTTCCTTTCTGAACATTTAGAAGAACTGACAAAAGCTGGTTGAGCTGACTGCTCTGATATACAGACTGTCATCATTTATTTCCTGCCTCGCTGACAGATAAACTGATGGATTTAATATGCTGTAATTGCCTTCTGTCACCCTTTGACTTTTTTTTTTTTGCTTCTATTCCCCTGATTCTTGCTGCTCTATTCACTTCTCTCATCTGCTGTCTTCTTGTCCTCTCTTCTTCACTTACAGACCAGCTGATGGCCTTATGGTTTCATGGAAACGTGATGGGCGCTGGCTGGCCACTGGGCATCAGCTCACTATTCCCTCCCCAGTCTTTTCTGACACAGGGTTATATGTTTGCGAAGCACTGCTTAGCAACAGCACTGCCAAACCCGTTGAAGCAAAGGCACACCTCACAGTCATGGGTAAGAACAACTACTTTACTAACACACATGCCATTTTTTTCAGGTGTTCAAAAACAGCTGATATTTGTTTCTAAGCCTAAGTCATGGTTATCAAAGCTTAACTTTCACTTAAAACTATTTAAATAATCAAGCAACCATTAGGACAAAATCAGATTTACCACCCAGTTGGAATAGAATAATAACTGATACTTAAGGTAATAACCCATAAGCTACGTACACACACACATGGGATGTGCATTCAAGAATGTGCTGAACGGGTATTCTTAAATGCGCTTTTACCATACAGTGTTCACACTGGACTGTTGCTACCTAATAATAGCGCATGTACTCACAAAAAATCTTGCCCCAGGCTTTTTCTTTCCCAGCTCTATTCCAATATATGAAAGACTTCATGCCATATAATTCTGTCCGGGCACAAACCGCAAGTATTAGTTTCTCCTTCATGGTCACTTCTGGTCGTGCTTTGAACATACATGCGTACATCACTACCAAAGTCGAGCACCAGATTGGTCAAAGTTGAACCGTTTTAACTTCTAACATGTGTTCAACGTTTTCATATGTAAGCCTGCAAATGGATTTAAAACTTGCGTAGAGAAGTTCAAATGCAAGAGTTTTGAACGGGGAAGCCGGAAACGCACATATACATGTTTTTACATCAGTGTTTTTTAACCGTTGTGCAGCGGCACACTAGTGTGCCGTGAGATATGGTCAGGTGTGCTGTGGGAAATAACCCATTTTCACTGATCTAAAACCATTTACCATCTCCAGGGTATCAGCTCTGTGTTCATCCAAACAGGCCCTGATATAACACTGAAGGATCAATTAGCCGCAGCTTCAGCTTTTCGGAAAAGTCCCGCCCCTTTAACTGTCTCCACCAATCATTCTTGGAGGCTGAATCACAGATCATCAGTCTGGCCAATCAGAAGTGGTTAAATTTGTCACTTCCTTGCTCCGATTCTGCTCGTAAAGTCTCTCAATTCCAACAAAAATAACAGCTTAAGCTCCAGTATCAGACCGCGGAAAAAGGGAACAAAACCATGAAGCTCAGAGACGCGAATCTGTCTGGCAACGGCGTCAGTTTTGCACTAAATCTCCCATGATGCATTGTGTTAAAGTGACAGCATCTCGGTGCTACATTGAGTCTTCCCTGTTAAACGTCTTGAAACCACAACAATCACACATCAAACAGTTTTTAAATCTTTTTGATGAAATCAGAGGTCAACAGTTTTGTTCTCCTTCAAGGTTTGTGTTTATTAACAGCCAAACATCCCAGAGTTTGGTCCAAGTCATCTTAAACATCTGAAACACTTTTCTAATAACGTCTGGATTCACTTTCAGACGTCAGTCACTTTTGAAAAATGAAAAGTTAAGCTTAAATAGAAGTAATAATAACATTTAAGAAACAGGATTAAGGTGAAGTGGCCAACAGACACAATTAAGCTAAACTGAAACAATTTAATCATCTAAAAAGAAAAAAAAATTGTTAAAGTTTTCAAAGACTTCATCTTTGATTAAGACAAAAGAGAAATTAATAAAACTTCAACATGTTCATTTCTTGTGTAGCTACAGAAAACATAAATATAATGTTAGTTTTATGTGTAAAATTTATCAAACATTGTGATCATATTGTTCAAAAATTGACTTAAATTAATAAATCACTGTTTAGAAAGAATATTTTTTTGTGGGGTTACATACATTTGCATGTTAATAAACTGGAGGTTTGAAAACACACAATTATCACAAAAATGCATGTGAGACTGTGGGAGGACTGTACATCATATAGATACTATATAGTTTCTTTTTTTTTTTTTGGATGCTGGTGTGTAGTGGGACTTTTGTCAAGGATAAAGTGAGCCTTGGCTGAAAAAGGTTGAAAAACACTGGTTTACATAGACCTTTTATTGGAAGTGGTTCCCTGAACATGTGTTTCTTAGCCCAGTGTGAACATAGCATCAGTCTCGGGCTGCACGGTGTTGTGATGCTTACCACTTTTGCTTCAAAATAAGAAGGGCCTGCTTCAGATCCAAACTTTTTCCGTTAAATTTGGATGTTCTCCGCATACATGCACAGTTTGACTCAATTTTCCTCTAAGTGTTCAAAAATATGAATTGTAAGCCAGATGGTCAATCTAAATTGTGATTGTGACTTTGTGGTTGTGTCTTTCTGTGTGGCCCAGGAATGGACTGTGGAAACATCCAGGGTGTACCCTGTCTTTGCATAACAGAGGCTGGGATAGGCTTCAGCAACCCTATGACCCCAAAAATAGGGATTAGGCTGGTTTAGAAAATAGATGGATAGAACCCTAAAGCTACATTCACACCAAACATAGAGGGGCCAGTTTCAATGTTAAGGCAATGTACAGATGCAGTCAAAGATCCTGCCGTGTGTTTTGACCATTGTTCAGAGATCTGGCAACAATGTGTTCGATTGTTGTGGTGGTTTATGGGCATTATGGGCAAGTGTCAAGCAGTGAATTTGACACACCTCAAAAAAGAGGCAGCAGACATGAAATTAGCAGTCCGTGTGAATACAGCATTAAGCTGCTCTGCTCCAGCAGTAGAAACTGCAGCCCTCTGCTTTACATTTAGAATTGAATAGTTAACTTTGTTTTCACATTTAATGCTTGAGGTCGACTTTACTTTCTTTATTCCTTTTACCCGGACATTAGCTACTAAAAGTGTGACTGAAAACTGTAAATACTGCTTGTGAACTACAAGCCTTGTCTGCCTTAATTTTTTTTTTGTACACTTGCCAATAAAAAGTCAAAAACTGCTATGAAAGTCACACACATGGCAGTCCGCTTGTGTGCTCTCTGATTGCACAGATTTCACAAAGTGGCATCACAGACTTATGAGGCTGTTTGCCCTGCAGCTGCATTAGCTTCACTCCCTTAAGTCACCAATGAATAAGAAAACTGAAGATATTTAAAGAAGGCGGCTTTTACTACCATCCTCGCCTGCCTTGGATGCAGTGCAGAGAAAACAACAAGTTTGCGAGGAGAGAAAGTATTTGATTCGATAAAACTTTCTTCGTCCCCAGTCCGCCTCTGTCTTTTAGATCTTCTGTAGCTCCCAGTCTGAAGGGCGAGGGAGCAGCTTAGCACAGAGTCCCGTGTCTACGGAATGCTTACAAGTCAGAGAAGACCTGCCTGAATATTCATTCTGCACCCCCTGTCATGCCATGCCCACTCCCTATCTCAGCCTAATTTTTGATCCCTTTACAAGCTTTTTCTTTTTATGCCCCCCAAATGATCTGCCTTCATTAGAACAGCAGCACTTTTAAGGTCTGCCGGACAGAGACAGCCTGCATGCATCCATTTGTATTAGAGGAGGAGAGACTGATGAACACGTCTGTACTGATCCTCTTTTTTTTCTGCTGTGAGCTCAGCCGACCTTGATGCTACACAAGGTATTCCTAAGCAGAATAGGGTTATGTGTCTGTGAGGGGAAGAGGCAGCCTCAAAGGTATTCATTATTCAATTTCATTTCATTTCTGCCCCAATCCTCTAATAAGAATATGCATGACTCTGCATCCTTGTGTTGTATACTGCACAGGCAGTGCTGGGTGAAAACCACACATCCATTGTTATTCACTGTCTTTTTTTTTTTGCAGGCAGACAACAGGAAATTCACAAAATAGTCTTAAAACCAAACGCTCACAAATGTGACTCAATGAAAAAAAATGTCAATACAGTAAATGTGTCATTAGTCTCATGTCACACCAAGTGTCCTGACAAAAGTAATGACATTGAAAATAATATTATGGCCTTGCAAACATCAATTATGTGCCACTGCATGTGTGTTTCACAGTAACCCTGTAGTAAGGAGGCTAGGTTGAAAACTGGCAAAATAGCAAAAAAAGATGATCCCGTGCACAAGAAATGACTTTATTATGCCTAATTATTCTTTATTGTTTCACAAAGTATTTGCAGAATCAAGCTTTAGGTCAGTCTTCCAGAAAATTGAGATGTTCTGATCTTATAAAAACAATCACCCCAAACTTCCTGCTTAAGTTACACTAGTGGCATTAACCTTTTAGGCTAACAGGAGGTTTTTAGAGGTAAATATTTGATTACACACAGATTAGAACTTAATTAAGCAAAAACATCACATTTTAATCATTCTTTTGTTCTTCTTTTAATTGTTTAGTTTAGTTTTCTAACCTTGTGTTCTTCTCAAACCTTTTTTGACAAACATAATTTGCAGATGTGTAAAATCTACAAACTGGATTTAAAAATGAATTTTTATTCGTTTGACTCTCTTCCAACAAACAAAAATATTCTACAGCTAAGGAATATAATTAATTAAAAAAACCAAAAAATTCCTTTTTTTTTAAAAACAGTCTCCTCAATGTCTCACTCCAATCACCTATTGATCTAGTGTAAAAATGTTCCCAGTCGTCGTTTAATTATGATTATGCTGTCAAAATCAAAAACTTTCTCTAGGACATAGTTTATGCAGAGCGGCAGTAGTTCATTAGAAATTCACCTCTGAGTTGTGGGCGGGACTGTTGGCGGGGAATAAGCCCAATTCCCATCATCCATCTGTTTACACACTCTTCTGCTAGCTTACAGCCCCTCACACCCCCAAACAGTGCAGTAAAACTGGAGGGCAATATTGGAGCAATCCAGCCGTACAGTTTTTTTCCATTTGTTTGTCTGCTTCTGATTCGGAATGCTTTTAATAAAAAAATACCCCGGAACACAATTATAGGCTTAATTTTCTTTATATGTCCTCCATCATGAGAAAAAGGCCACAAGACCATATTAAAAACACCAAAAACAACATTTTTTAATTCAACTGGGTCTTTAAAGTCACGAATTACACAAGGGTTTTTCATAATTATGAAACATTAATACTTGTAGTTTATAAGTTTAAATAAACATACACATTTCCATATAAGGGAAATCTAACCTTAGCCAAAATGCAGGGGGGAAAAACTGCCAAAATAAACAGAAACTAAAATGTTAGCATTTAAATGTAAAAGGGTGACAGCCAGGTGCATCCAACTGCCAGCCTGTAATAAATTGGTCATGAGCAGATCTGCAGACCTCTGTAAAAGCAGACGGTTAGCAGTGTGTTGGTGTCGAGCGTTCAGGTGTGTTTTCAACACCACGCCAGGGAGAAAAAGACATCCGCTGTAATCCCAGCAATTGTTCCTGTCTCTCAGTCTGAAAAAGGCAATATTCAAACAATTCTTGTCTGCCATCATACAGTGGGGAAGATTATTCACAAGTAGGAAATGTTCAAGTGACATTCACCCCAAGGTCAGATCATACGGTGCTCAGGCATGAAAACTAAGGGCTACACTTCAGACTTTGCAGCTCTTAGTTAACATGGCAGAGGTCAAAGTTCATGATGGTTGTAACAGGCCTCTCTTAAAACAGTGGCACATGTCAGAAGATGGATGATGTGAGATTGTTGTGTTGCCAGGTTACCATACAAATATTCAGTGGAAAAAAAAACGTCATCAAGGAAGTAATCCTTAGTATTCACAGTTTTAAAAACAATTCTACAGCTAAGGAATATAATTCATTGAAATACAGATTTGACAGACTCATAACATGTATTACTGGTTAATTATTTGTTAGATTTGGCACTTTCTGTTTGTTAGTTGATGTTGTAGCTTTAACAAATCCAAAAAGTAGCAGAATGTCGCGATATGGTATGCAAATGTTTTTATCTGTTTATTGAGATCCTAAGTGTAAGCTTCTAAAAGCCTGAGTATTTTGTAATTGGGTGTTAGTTGTTTTTTTTCTTTTTTATACTTACTTGACCCTGAACTGTACTTTTTAAAATTTAAATTGAGTTTAGCTTATACTTAAAGCAACATTTTTAACATGTAGTTTGTTTTGCTTTGCCTTCTTTCTTTCCTTTCTCCAGAACGACCTTTCCTGACTGTTCAACCCAAAAGAAAGATCTTTGCAGATCTGGACAAGAATGTAGATATACCATGTCAAGCCTCAGGTAGAATCTGTGTGTGTGTGTGTGTGGGGGGGGGGTTGCATGAGTTATTACTACACATATTTTAAATCACAGAGCTTCAATAAATGTCCAGAAACACCTTCAAAAAGAAACGGTAAATTTACCAGATCAAAAGAAAGTTGACACAAATTCTGTCATCATTTCTGATGTTAATGAATGGAATAAGATATCTTGTCAAAGCAGAACTGTAAAGAAGTTTTAAAATATTGTTTAAATACACAGCGTACCACAGACCTATCAGATCTTTCAGGTTATATTTTGCTGACATTCAGAAAACAGGTGTGAGACTATATGTCAATGCAGATCTCCTGTAACAATATTGGAAAGGTGTCAGTGAAAGCCGTTTTTACAAGCAGATTTTTATTGACTGGGTGTGAAGCACGCTGACGCTGGCGTTCTGCTGGTGCATCCTTCTGACAAGTTCAAATTTCACATATTGAGTCCATTTATATCCAGCCCAGATTTGTTATTGCTGTAAGTTAATGCAACCACAAGGGGGCACTTTGCTTTGTTTTTGTGTGACGGTGCCTGAGAACTGGACCAGGGGAGTGTAACTTCACCCAGGGAAAATAGTGAAGCCGGTTAGGTTGATATTTCAGACTAATCATCCATTTTGAGGGTACAAACACCAATAACTGCTTATATCTCAATAGAAGTCTATAGGATTTTGACTTCTTGGAACCAGTGGGTACTTCCTATTTGGAACGCGAGGGGGGAGGGGCCACTCAGTCCAGTTCTGGTATATAGTCAGTGGTCGGTCCCAAGTCCGGATAAATGCAGAAGCTTTAGTCAGGAGGGGCAGAACAGAGGCCAAATTATGGCTTCCCCTGCAGGAAGTAGTAAAAAAAGAAAAAAATAACAAGTTCTGACAACATAAACATCGGTATGCTGGGACTGGGCTTGATTATGTCACTCGTTTGAGACTCCTATTTTTTAAATCATTTACACTGGAACAAATACTCGTGAGGGGGGCTGGACACAGTTCTAAAAACAACAACACATCCCGCCCTCCTTCCCTGTCGCTCCCCCTCACTCACTCACACACACATGCAGCGAGTTTGTGTTCCTCCTCAGTAATCTGATACAGTTGCAGTGTACATTAATTAAATAGCAGCGGCTCAGGGCTATACGGAGGGAGATGGAGGCAAAGAGCAGAAACGAGGATTGGAGGAAAGACAAAGTGACTTGGATAAGGAGGGTGGGGGTATTTCACATGAGCTTAAAACATTGACACCAATAAGCCAAGAGTAGTCCTTCTTACTTTCTCTTGAGCAGCCATTTTTACAGTCAAACACATAGGTGTAACAGGTCCAGACAGAGCCATGTGCGACTGTCATATGCAGCATGTTTGGGTAGACGGGGTGATGCTGTTGATTCTCGATTTCTCCCCATTTCTCTCCCAGCATGTTTTCAGGCCACCCTTTTTTCACCACCCACACTTTCCAATCAATATATTATTAACACTCATTATAGCTGCATGCATATTTATAGAGTGAAATTGGATAAGGCAAAAGACATTTTCTGGGAGAAAAGTGCTATTTAAGGTCAGCTGTCTTAGTTTTAGGCAAAAAAACAAACAAAGAAATGCTCAGCCTCTGCCTGTCCTTCATGTTCAGGTGTTCCCCAGCCCCGGATAGAATGGTATAAGGACGCCGTCCCTCTGTCCAAACTGGCCAATCCCCGCTACAGAGTCAACACAGCCACCGGGCTGACAGTACGGAGGGTGCAGCTGGGAGACGGAGGAATATTCCAGTGCTTTGCTCGCAGCTCTGCAGGGGAGACTCAAGCACACACAGAGCTCCTTGTCTCCAGTAAGTTTGCCTGCCACACTGTACACATTGGAGCAGAATCTTGTAAATACACACAGCTGCATCAGCCTTGCGTCTGCTCCCAAGGCTTGCTTATTTTAGCTGACTTGTCACTCTCTTTATGCCACGGTGCCATTTACTTTTTGGTGTGCATTTTAAAATGTGTCTGACCTAAACCTCAAATGATTCTGTCCAATGTGAATTCTTCACTCTTTGTATAATGCACTGGCTCCTATAGGTTTTATTAAGACTTTAATTAGTAGTGATTTTCAAAAACCTTTCGGACAGAAGGGAAATTTGGTGCTGATTTTGGTGTTTTTCTTGTTAGTTATTCTGTTTTTTTGTGTATTATTATGCTATAAATGTTGCTGTAATACTTTGAAAAATCCTAAAGTTACATCACTAATTGGGTTTCAGAATAACTCACTGAGATTTCTGTGTGATTGAAAGTCCATGGTAGCGGAAAACTGAAACAGAATCGCCAATGGGGGACTTTCCTGTGCGGAGTTTGCATGTTTTCCCCGTGCATGTGTGGGTTTTTCTTCGGGGACTCCCACTATTGAAAAACTTGCGTCGTAGGTTAATTGAGTACTCTAAATTATCCCATAGGTGTGAATGCGAGTGTGTAGTGACTGTGGCCCTGCATCAGACTGTCACCTGTCCGGGGTGTACCCTGCCTTCGCTCACGAGTGGCCAGGAAAGGCTCCAGATGCCCCGTGACCCAGAATGAAACAAAATGGGCTTGATGAATGAAAGTCCTTATATGGATGGCTTCTATGATGCTGCTCTCCTAATCAATGCAGGAACACGTAGCAGCAGGTGGTGAATAAAGCTTTCATTGATCAGTGAAGCAGCATTAGTGATTACATCACCACTTTCATCCCTGTTTTTTTCTTTTTATTCTTTAGACTTTGAACTTCTTCACTGATGTTTATCTACATCTTTCTGTTTTCAGTTGTCACCTCCATCTTCTCCCTCTCATGCTCCCTCTGTGTTTCAGGTGTGGGCCCCATATTCACGTTCCCCCCGTCTGACCAAACTGTAACTGAGGGGGAAACAGTTGTGTTTGCCTGTGAGCACAGTGGAGCTCCCAAACCTGCCATTACCTGGAGAAAAGGTACAAAACAGCGTGTCAACTGAACACACTCTGAGCATGCTCACAAATGTGCTGGCACATCAAATTCACATATTGATTTCATGTTTTCTCACCTGTTAAGGTTTACAGATCGTCGCTAGCGGTTCAGTACAGGTTCCCAGGTTCACACTGCTGCAGTCTGGTGGCTTGCAGATTAAACCAATCAGTTTCCAGGATTCAGGACAGTTCACCTGCACTGCTTCCAACTCGGAGGGAAGCATCAATGCTACCGCTGCCCTCACCGTCTGGAGTAAGGCTTATTCATTTCATGCATGTGTAGACTCAAACAGCATTAACCACATCTATGTACATTTCCTAAAACGACTTAAAGACATGGAACAGCAGTTTATCCATAACTGTCCATTTGCATTAGAACATGTTCATGAATAGTTGTGTTCATCGATGAAGCTGTGAAAGGATTATTTAGCATGCCAAGCCTGGTAAATGTCATTCTTTCATGCATTTGTTTTGGCAGCTTTAGTCCAACTCTGTTTCATTCAGTTTCAGAGGTGTTTGAGATGAACATTTTAGCTGTGAGATGATTGTAAAGGAAGTCAACTGATTTATAAAAAGGCACACAAAGACAAACAGGTGAACCACAAGTGTGTAATAGAATTAGAGGCAAACAAAAGACTCTTTCTTCTGGTTCACTTTTCTGCTTGTTGTGAGCTCACTTGTGAGTTTTATACCCTGCAGGCAAATTCATTTCTTCTTTTTGATGATGAACACAATTATTTTCTAGTGTTTAAATACAGGCAACACCATAAAGTGTGTTTTGTTCTTCCAAACTGTGTCATTCCTTGACCCTCCTCCCTGTCTTCTTCTCTGTGGCTCTTCAGGACGCACATTCCTCTCTGTGCCCCCAACAGACCAGCGTGTGATTAAAGGAACCACTGCGGTTCTTGAATGCAACGCCACCCATGATTCCAGAATCAATATCAGGTATTGTCTATCAGTGTCTATCAGTGTCCTTCAAAAAGGGCCGCCTCTCTGTTCTAAGTCACATATCCTCTGAAATGCTGCAGCTTCAAGTGGGATCGTGGAGGTGTGCCAGTACTTTCAAGTGGAGGTGGGCGTGTCTCTGTGCGCCAGGGCTCTCTCTCCATAGGCCAGACTTGGTCTGGTGACATTGGGGACTACACCTGCACTGTTACATCACGGGCTGGCAATGATTCCCACACTGCACGCCTTGAAGTCATGTGAGTTTCTGAAACAACCATTCTACAGGTCACTTTCTCAACTTGAAACTCAATTTTATTTTAAAAAAAGGCAGTTTCTTCAGAAAAGTTTGAGCGTTTGATTAGTCGTTCACAAACATTTTCTTTTATATCTCTTGATAGAGTTGTTTGAGATTTTTTATGTCAATATTTTCACGAGTTATTCACAGTACTCCTAGCAATGCATTCCTCATTCTTTTATGCGCCATGCTTTCTGTTTCTCACAATCAAACAAAATCCTAATTTATGATGCTTCACACTTCATACAGAAAGACAGAAAAAAGATCAGTTGCTAGAGGACTGGCTCAATGAAATTGCAGACATGAAGAATATCTTTAGGAAACAAGGCTACTCAAAAACGTAATTCAAATGAAGCGGGAGAGAGGTAATTTGGCACATTAAAAAAAAAAAGAGAAAAAAAGGCAGTAGAGATAATGGGAGAGCTCATTGTCAGCTATAGTCCTACTGTATCTGTATTACTTTGATCTTGTATGCAGAGATGGGACGGTCAAAATAATGCTTTAGTTCTGCACTGACACATTCCAGAAACCCACTGCAGCCCTGTTTTCCTTTCCTTTTCTTTTTTTTTTTTTCAGCAGAAGGTGAACGCTCACAGTAATGTTGTTGAGCGAGTTGACAATCTGCCATTCCACTTGAAAAGTCTCATCCTCAGCTGTAACCCACACAGCTTTGTTACAGCTGGTGTGAGAGAACAGGTAGCAGCTAATAGTCACTTTGATAACACACTTATAAAATGCACTTCTTGTGTTTATATAATTGTGAAGTGGCAGACAGAGACAGAACATGAGTCCACATCCTTATGAATTATGAATAGAGTGGAGGTTGAACATGTCAGACGATGGGGGAAGGGGGGGCAGACCTGTCTTTACTGATGTGTGAAAGCATGGGGGGAGGCTGAAGGGATTTCTGTCCAAAGCTCGGCGTGAGTGTGTCTGTATCTGTGTATTTTCCTGTGTCTGTGTCTGTGACTGACATTCTCGTTAGCTTGGTATCAGTGGGTCACGGAGGCTAAAAGACGCTGGCGGCTGTGGAGGCAGACTAATTACCAGCAGGTTATTGGTTCAACTCCCACAAGACCCATTCATGTGTCTGCAGGAGAGCTTGCACTTGTTTTGCAGGAAAGATGATTGGTCTAACAATTTCTAAGCTCAACTGTCAATTAATATCTTCATGTCAACCATGGAGTAACAGAAAGAATTTGATCTTCAAACTGTCTTGATATGCTTTTTTCCTCCATTTTATTCCAGTGCTGTCCATCTGTGGCTCTTGTCCCTTAAGCTACGTTCACACCGGGCTCTCACTACGCAATACTAGCGCTGTACCTACAGTTGGAAGAGGCTTGGTGTGACATGTTAAGGCAGTGCAAATCTTACACCAGGCTTTTTCTTTCACAGTTGAATTTTGATATATGAATATTATATATTTTGATATATATATTTATTTCTGACCTGGCACAAACCGCAATTATTGTTTTCTCCACCGTGATCAATGTTCAAACCGGTGGCTTTTCCATGAATGCATCCGTCACTACCAAATCTGAGTCCCTGATTAGTCAGAGTTCAACTGGTTTGACTTTCAGCGCGTGTTAAGTAGACGCATGTTTTTTAGTTTCCAAAAAAGGACTCAAAAATGTGTGTAGCGACACGTGAACGTGAGTTTCTAACACAGGATCCTGAAACACGCACGTTAGATTTATAGACTTTTTATTAAAATTGGTTGCTTGAACGCTCGTTGCATAGGGCAGTGTGAATGTAGCTAAAGACTTACCAAATTTACAATTAAATGTTTAACTTTACCTGTATAGAAACAAGGTAAAACAGTTGTAATCCCACTTGTTTTTATGTTACAAATATAAGTGTGAATGCTGTCAAAGCAGAGCTATTGGAAAGCAAATTCTCACATCTGTGTTTGCTTAGAAATAATTAATAAGGTTATAAATATAAGATGTTGCCAGTCTGGGCAGAAGGGATCGTCTCATTTATCACACTTTGATCACAGTTTCGCTGTTAATATATTTATTTGGTTTCTTTATGCCTCGCCTAAATGTCTTAGATCATGCTGAGGTTTTTTTCAGCACTTTTAGCCTTCGAACAACAGAATTTGTGCTCCTTTCTCTGTTTTTTTTAAGCCCGTGCAACAGTTTTCCTGCAGAATTTGTGTGCAGTAATGCTGGTAAAATGTATTTTTATTTGGCTCTGTGAGATATATATATTTGATTTAAAGCTGAGCCCATAAAGAAGAAAAATCTACACGAGAAAGCCATGTATCAGAAATATTACCCAAAAGAAAAGGGATTCTGGATCGGACGGAGCTTAGAGATAAGCAGTGAGTCACAGTCAACATTATTCTAGCTGCACACCTTCAACTCCTCTCTAAGGTACAGGAAAAAGATGTTATTATGGTTATTAATCGGTGCATGCTGTTACAAACATATTTATAACAAGCAATATCTTTGGAAAAAGGTCTAAGTTTATCTTAGATAGGGTTGTAAAAAATATAAATGAAGAAAATAAGAGTTATTGCATTTCACTGAAATTGTTATCATTGAAAAAATTCTGCTCTCCCTCTCTTTTTCACTTTACCTTTGATAACCTAACATTAAAATGAACACCTCCGTTTTATGTCTGTTTGTACTTTCTAAACATATACAAACAATTGGGTTTGTATTTTTGGACAAAAAAATCTAATTGCTGTCAGACATATAACAAGCATGTATATGCTCTAAAAATACAATAATTTAATTATGTGTTATAAAAATATAACAGCAATATCACTGTCAGACAATAACAAAAATAGTGGAAAAATGAATGAAATAATTTTGGAGCAAAACTACGATGTTCTGGACAATCATTTAGGATTTGGAGAACATTTACCTAAATCCATGACCGGTCAGGCTTTATACTGTCGTCTCTCAAAAAACGTGATTTGCTCCGCCCACTCTTTGTGATTCTTCTTCATCGTAAAGTACTGAGTGTCTCAGCTCTGTGAAGCTGATCTGGTTTCTTCAGTCAGTAATGATCTGCTCTGTTTAGAAGATGCTCTCAGTTCTCAGTTGCAGGTTCGCTGTGGAACCGCTTCTAAATGGAATTGTTCTTTAGCAGGCTTTAAATTCTCTTTTTGTGTCAGTTAAAATGAAGTGGTTCTGGATTTTGCTTTTTTTTTTCTTTGTCGCTCATTTTCTTTACGTTTTTATGTTGATGTTGTCTCTTCTTCTTGCACATAGCGCTTTCTCTGTTACACCGTTAACGCCTACTGCTGCTTCAGTACCCCCGCCCTCAGCATAAACAAGTATTGACCAATTATAAGCGGCTTGAGGAGTAAAAGAAGTAAGAAAGAGTAAAGGACAGTTTAAAAAAAACGGCTCCCAGGTAGAAGCTGGCTCTTGTTCGCTTTAAAGAGCCGGCTCTAAAGGCCGGTTTATACTTTAAAGTGATCGGTCGTGGCACCAGCCGCTTCCACAATCGCACAGTCGAGTTCATAGAAATGCTGACTGTTTTTGATTGATACTGTCCGTGATACTGCGATGAACTTCTGAGCGGCGTTTATACTTTTCAGGTAACGCGATCGTCTCCAGGGTTTATTAATAACATGAACGACATCCTGATCTTTCCCTTGTGGATGTGCTGAGGCACAGGAGGGTGGTGTGTTCGCCCACTGAGCAGAAATAGGTTATACAGAGGGGAAAAAAAGAAGCAAATTGCATTCTCTAGTTTATTGCAAAACATGATGTATTTCTACATGAGATAAAAGCCGTTTGAATCAAAATAACTAATCTTCTTCCAAAGTTTAAGAAATGTATAAGGTGAGCCTTAATTTATTCATCTTAGGATACACTCCCGAATCTGGTGGCCATATTGCACAGGAAAACTTCTAAATGTCAAGAAAAAGATGGCAATTGGTGTGATTAAGAAGAATCACCAAGTGGGCGGATTCACAATGATTTAAATAAAGAAAAGTCAGAGATGCAATTTAATTGATAATTTTATCAATTTATTTTTATTGATATATCCCTTCCATTATCAGAGAAATGTCCCATGTATATGTTAAAAGCACCCAAAACACAAATTTCATTAAAATTTTAAAAACAAATGTTTACATTTGCAACCTAAGACTTCACACTGGCTTTGGATAAGGTCAATTTTATCTGCTTTAGTACCTGCTTCAGTTATTTATATATACTTATATACTTATAAATACTGTTTGCATTGAATCCTTTCTTTATGTTTGCCCCATAAACCTGTGAGTGTGAAACTAAAGTACATCTCAGTATAAGTTGGCTTTTCATATTTTTCTGTTTTTCTCAGTGAGCTGCCACATTCTCCTCGCTCCCTGACGGCTCGCCTTAACGACTCTGACTCCCGTTCCGTCCTCCTGTCCTGGCTGCGCCCCTTCGATGGGAACTCCCCCCTCCTGTACTATGTGTTGGAGCTCTCTGAGAACAGTGCGTATGAGAGTGTCTGTGTGTGTCCATCAAAGGTTACAGTTTCTCTGATGCAAACAGCTGTTCACTTGCTGTCCACCAGCCACTGACATGCACTCATTCACAAGAGACAGGCATATGGTGAACAGCACTGCAGCGTAAAAGCCTGGGATCCTTATGAATAAACTCCTCCTTTCCATCCCTCCTTTAGCCCATCTCTCATTCTCTTTCGAGCCGCAGCTTCTCTTCACCACAGATGTTTTAACAGCAGGCTGGCACTCTGTCAGATAAGAAAGGGAGCAGGAGAGACGGGGAGGGCGAAGAATGACAGGACAAACAGATGGGAGGAAGATGACTGCAGGGGATGGTATAGTGGGCTCTACAGTCAGGCGCTGGGCCCATGAATGAAGCAGCAAGACTTATAAACAAATATGTTCATCTTGATATAGAAGAATTTCTCTTTTTATGTTTTTGCAGACAACCTAAGGAGCAGTCCTGCTAAAACTAGAAATGCAAACCAAAATTATGATTAAGTTGATGCATTGTCATGGGAGGGGAATGAGAAAATGTGCTAATAACTTCGAGTCTTGAGAAAAGAGGAAAAGATAAGGGATGCAGGGAACCTAATTGACTGGTCGATTTCAGTGAAGCCTGAATCCACAGAGCGAGAAATGGTCTGGGTGTTTTTGCACAAATGAGATTTTTTTTTTTTTGTTTTTTTTGATTTGTATTTTTTAATAGAACGCACCACTATCTGTGCAAAGTATTTTCATGTCAGACAGCGCTTCTAATAAACGGAGCTTACACACATACACATGTGGCTGGTGCGATAATAGGGATAATAGTGCATCTGTCCGTGTTATGTTCAGCATTATGATGGAAAGATAAGCTGGGAACAAGCTGGAGACAATATACAGCAGCATCTGCGCCTCTTAACTAATCCCCCTCTCCTCAGCAAACCTGCTTTTTGCTGCATTCTACAGCACGCTCCTCTTTTCTTCTGGTCTTAAGTGTCCCCACATCTGTCTTTCCGTCTGAGCCAAATATGATTGGCCTCTAACACTTGTCTTCTGCGTCTAGATTCTCCATGGAAAGTTTACTTATCTGAGGTTGACCCTTCAGTGACCGAGGTATCCGTCGGCGGGCTCACGCCTGCCAGAACCTACCAATTCAGGCTCTGTGCTGTCAATCAAGTTGGCAGGGGTCAGTACAGCGCTGAAACACAGAGGTAAGAGCGAGAGATTCTCATTCACGGAAAACACTCAGACATTTTCCAAACAAGTTCTTTAACACCGCCTATACTTTTACCATCTTTAAACGTGCTTGACAATCCCTTATTTTGCATTTCATTTTTGTGATCACTGCCTCAACGAAATGACTGCTTAGTAAAAGAGTCTATATTAAAGCAGGTGATGGAGTGTGTGGCCCCTTGACAAACTTTTGTCCAAACAGGGAATTTGAACAACACAAGCAGTTACTTGACACAAATTGAGGATAAAGAAATACGATTTTCTTTTACAAATATCTTTCTTCAAAGCCTCTATTTTAAGTCAATTAGATCCATGCATTCAATGTCTGCATTTAGATGATTTAGATTCTGGAGCACTCTGCTTATCCTGCATGCCTAAAACTAAACTGCAAAAGTGATTTTAACTGCCTAACTCCCGGCTCGTTTGAGTGGTGCTGAATGAGCGGCTGTAATTCCACCTGAAAAGGAAAAATATTGCTGTGCAGATGTTTCGTGCAAATGTGTGCGTGCACTTGCAAGTGCGCATGTTTGTCCCTGGGGAAAATCCTAATGGGGGTAATTATAATACCGGAACAGCCCTGATGGAACTGCAGAGAATGAAAGAGGGTTCGAAAGAGGTGGTGCACGCCTCTCAACAGTTTTGCCTTGAATATAAACACACACACAAAACTGCAGCAGACACTTGTCACAGAGCAGATGTGCTGGTGCATTATGGAGCAGGCATACAGTCAAACAGAGTTCCGTGTCTCTTAAGAGACGGACTGCGCAGACGCCAGTTGTAGTTCTGCCAAACACAACAGACAGAGGAGTAACTGGTAATGCTGTTATCACACACCTCAGATTTTAGTTCTTTTAAAGATACTTTATACCTTTTTTTCATATATTGTCTGCTCTAAACCCCTAAAATATTGCTTATCCCCTGTGCAGGTTGTTTGTCAAAACTCCTCTGCTTTGTCTTTTCCTACTTTAGCAGACTGTGTTTGGAACTGTCATTTCACTGCCCAGCTTGCTGTCCAGCGTTTGTTGTTAAAGGCCCTAGAGAATAGATTGAATTGATCCTCTGTAAATTAGAGATTGGCAGACAGACAAGTCATCACCAGTCAGTGAATGAGAGCAGATGGATGCGTCTTCTCTGCTGCATTGCTGTCATGCATTAGCCACGCATTCACTTTCCTTTTCATTTGGAGCTTAGGATTGTGCACACACCCCACACACGTACACACAGATGCCAAAACATGCCCCAAAATTCACAGTGAGACTTAGGCAGCATAAAATATCAAATATGTGCAAATTTCACATAGCCGCATGGACAGGCATGGAATTCTACAAGACTAGATACCCTGCAAATATTGGAACAAAAATTAACCATAACTGTGTGGGTTTTTTTTTAAAGCGCTTTATCTAGCAAGGACAAGTTACATTTTTAAATAACATATACAGTGGTGCAAAAAAACATTTTGGCAGTTTCACAGATTTTGCAAGCTGTCCCACTTAAAAAGATGAGGAGAGGTCTGTAATGTTTATCATACACCCACTTCAGCTGTGAGAGAAGGAACAGTCAAGAAAACAATCCTGGAAGCATATTGTTTGAATTTTTAACAATTAGCTTGAATAATGGTGCAAAAAAACAAGTATTTGTTTCCTGCAAATGAAGAAAAATTCTGTCCGTATTGAAAACCTGTTGCTTCTGCTTTAAGAAGCTTTTCTATCCTCCACTCGTCACCTGTCTGAACTGTATGTGTCGATAAAAAACACATGTCAACAACCGTTACCAGTCAGACTGTTACCTCTCCACCATAGCCATCACAAACGCCATAAAATCAAGGAGGTCATTATTTCAGTCAGACAACTCATGCAGTAAACAAAGATTTATTTCCATCTTTCTTTTAGTTTGGCATAAGGCTCCGTTCAGATACATAAAACAAAGATCTCCATAGAAAACTTTGGGTATTAAACTACCCCTAACGGAGCTCACAGGTGGAAGCCGGGGAGGAGGGCGGGGCGACAAACGCAGGGCTCGATGAAATGGAAGTAGAGGGATTGGACCGCACACCTAGAACTTTAAGTAGGATTCTGAACAGGTGAGTTAAGTAGGATGAACCGCCCGTAGGGAGGAGTAACCAGGTAAAAGCACTGCTCGAGCTGCCTGCCTGAAATACTCCCAATGTCGAAGCTACAGTCTGTTCAAATTATACTACAAATTCATTTTGGAATATAAAGGACAATAATACAGACTAAATCTTACTGCTTAATACTTGTAAAAGATAAAAGCTGTTTTTCATGTCTATCTTTCAGGACAAAAGTATTTATTCCCAGTTTACTTGTAACACAGAGTGGACTTACTTAGAGTCCCTTTGGGGGTTTTGAGGCATGGGTGGAGTGAGGGAGTTTTTGTTTATGATACAGTTATTTTGGTATTGTTGGATGCATTTGATTCTACGGATAAAGGCTTTTATCCTTTGTGGTCTGGCTGTAGTCTGGCTGTTGGTGAATAGTGAATGTTGTGTGTGTGGGTGGGTGGGGAGGCAGTCACTGAGATCTATTTGCTTGAAGGTACAGCTGAGTGGAGCAGATCTTTTCTGGATGTAGGAGTGGTCAGTCGATCCACTGAGCCATCCTGCTGAAGCCTCTCCTCTCTTTGGCTGGAGGGCCGCATCACACACGCTTTTATGATGAACTGACTGCTGTTCAACCTTCATTTCACTTCATAAAAGCTGTTGTTCTTGTGGTTGTTCAAGGTTGGGTGCATTACGGTTCTCAACTTCTTTGTCTTATTTGCCTTTGAGGTTCCAGGGGTTGTTAATCCACCTGCGTCACCACCTTCTTTCTGTAAGATCCACCGTTGTTGTTACTCATCAGTCGTAGGATTGTTGGGTTTTGAGGAAACGTAATGACAGTGAGAAGACCATGAAGGACGATGCCGTCATGGGTTAACAGTATGAGCAGGTCTGGGCTCAGAACCCAGCTCAGTTTTCCATCTAAAGATGCAGTTTTCTCTTAAACCCTCAGAGAAAACTTGTGTATGCCTAAAGGTAGACACAGTTTCGGAAAAGTGTAAAGTCAAAAAATGAAGTTTAAGCTTGGCTGATTGATTCTAAAAATCTTGTCATTACATTTTTCACCCGGGTCTGCTGATTTTGTTCTGATTAGAGCTTTTCTAGGGCAATAGGTGGTACAGTATGAAGTAAGGAAAGAATTCAAAGCTCTAAAACATTATTATCATGCAAATTCCTATAAATACTTTGAGTGGCATGGTCTAAAAAGTATTACGTCCATACAGACTTTGTCAGGAAGACTGTTTTTATCTTTAACATAAGAGCATTAGAAGGGGGAAAAACAGATTATACCTTAATCTTCATGTTTCATAACAATAAAAACATTTATCTCAATTCTTTTTGCCTACCTGGGTTTTAAAAAGATACTGAATATTTAACCTAGAAATATTGTGTGGCACTTACTTCTCATTTGCACAAAAGCTTTACAGGGGAAATTACCAACAGAAGTATTCTCAGCTTCTTTTTTTTAATTATCGTTATTATTTTTTCTCTCTCACAAATAATAAAAAGTGGCATAAATCTCAAGTTGACTCTAAGAATGTTCTAGGTTTATATTTGTCAACATGTATCACTCCTTATAGGCTTTAATTTTTTGTAGCATATTGAAAATAGCAGTGATTAAAATGAAATAAAGATCCCATTCTACAATCACTTTTGTCTTAACCCCTCATAGAAGTGTATTTCTTTACCTTTGCCATGAATCAATCAAGTTTACTAACTTTAAAGACCCACTCTGATGACAATTGTATCTTTGGTGTTTTTGACACGTTTTGTGGCATTTTACTGATGATGGAGGACATATGTGAAGAAAAATAAGGCTTAATATTACATTTCTGAGTATTTCTTTATTCAAATCATTGTAAATCAGGAGTAGAAAATACGCTGGATGGTTCACAAGAACTAAAAAGTTAAGCAACCATTATGAACATGTTTACACATATATTTACCACTGTCAGCCTCAATAATGTCACCATTTTATTTCTTTTAGCAAAGCACAATGTCATCTTGTTTATTTCACATAGTTTTATAAATAATGTTCATTTTCCAGAGCTTTTGTAACTAGCTGTGTCACTCTAGAAGACATAAAAAGAAGGAAGCGGTTCCGTGAATTTTGCATGGAGAAGTTTCTTCTGTCAGAAATCTACCTTGAACCTTCTGCAACCCGCTGAATGTTTTTTTGAGTATGACATGAATACTTTACCTTTTTCCTCCTACTATTCATTAAACATATTTAATTAACCTACATGTTAACGGGTCAGCCTCCATTTTTTTCCCCTCAGACGTGAATAGATTGGCATCACTACCATTCCTCCAGAATGAATTGTATTGTGGAAGTTAATTGGATGGTAAAATTCAAAAGAGTCTGAAGAACCAAACAGCACTAAACGCACATAAAGATCAGCTGCTCAATAATTCAATTCTGAAGCAGTGCTGCTTCGGGTCACACTTTATCCATAGGCACAAGCGGGATCATTTTCCACCTGTGGTTTTTATTTTTTAAGTTCAGAGGGAGGGGGGCCCTTCTCAACCCTGGAATGCCTATATTAAAGAATCAACAGGAAATTCACATTTTTTTGAAAAGGGGTGTTTTTTAAACCCTTAGATGAAATTCACAGAAAAATTTGTAAAATCATTTGAAATGAAATATAGATACTACAAATTATGATGAATTGGGTGATTTGGTTGTTGCTCATAACAATGTTGGTTTACAATGCAAAAATACTGAAATGACTGTTTAGAGGAAAAGGCACTTTATTTAGCGACTCTCAAAATCGATCCACACATTTTTAACATGGTGTAACAGTATTATAAAGAAGATTATCAGCAAATGTAGCATTCCTTTAAAACGGCTAGTAGTGATTTTAAATATGAATAACAACAGATGACTTATTCTCACCATAAAGTTTGGAAAAATAGCTAAACTTTCTTGGCTAAAAGTTTTTGATATTTCACAGAAGCAGCCATTTTGAAATTAGCAGAAAAAGGCCCTGTGCTGCCTCTAGTGGAATGATGATGAACTACGGGTAGAAATCATGCACCAAGGTATAAGGGTTTTTAAGGAAAATTTAGATCATATTAATAAAATAGGGGTCTCAGAAATGTGTGTATTAAATGTGTTTTTTATGTTTAATCTGGTGATGGTAAAAATCATGTTTATGTGGCACACAAGTTTACATTTTTTTCCAGGATATGCTACAGGAAAACATGATAGATTGCATTTGCTTCATAAAGTCCTTTTACATCTAAACCTGTCCTAAATGCTAATGATTCCTCCATGAGAGTCTGTTAAGTAATGAGGCGCAGCGCCGAGGCAGCTCACGCCAATGTGTTGCATTAATTTGGGTCACACCAAAAGAATTAATTAATAATAAAGTAATGATTAATGAATGAAGTGTAAGTAGACTGATCTACTCCGTGGCTGGTTCAGGGTCAATCAGGAATAATTACTCATGGAGAACATCCCTTACCTCACGTCACGTACACTTGTGAAGTTATGATTCATTAACACATGTTCTGTTCCCTGGTAACTGGTCATTATGTACTTGATGGGTTTCAGTTAGGAGATATTGAGGAACAGCGCCTTTATTTTTCATGAAACTTCAAACTTTTTGATGGATTCTTCAGGAGCGCTCACATATCCAGTTTGTGAATCGTCAGATGCTGATTGATTTCAGAGAAGAGCCTTCATTTCACTCAGGAAAGTGATGATGGGAAATGATGCCGAGTGAAAGGGAGAAAGCGAAAGTGAAAGGCAAGGGCCCACCATTCTCAACTTTAATGTCTTTTTGATGTTTTTACATGAAAGTATTTATATCTCAAAAGTGCTGGAAGTCTTTGTGGATTTTTTTTTAAATGAAGTGTTTCCTGAAATAGGAAATTTATTGAAATGACAAACCCAAATGCAGTAGGAGATGTTCTCTGGAGCTGCTTTTGATTCATTGTAAGATTATGCTAAAAGTGTCTCTTCCTCCCTGACAGAGTCTCTTTAGTGTGTCATCATCTTCCATTTATGCATCTTTCACCCTTTGGCAAAACAGCGCCACATTTAAAGAAGACAAAAATTGAAATGTCAAACAAGACAAAAATAAGCTCATCTGTTCACCTGCTTGTACTCAGTCACAGAACACATTTAGTCTTCTTTGCCCTCACTTCCTCCAGCAGTTTTGAAGCTGCTGCTTCGGAACAGCCTGTCTGCCACAATATAAAACTCATGATTCCCAATCTATGTGGATTTAAGAATCCCAGTTTGCATTTAGCACGAGTGGATGACAAATTATATTTTTAATTCCCCCAGCATAGTACACACTTACACACAGACCACATGATGTGAGCAGCTCCTACAGGAAATGACCCCCTTTCTAAATAACCGGGGACTGAGAAAATGTGTCACACCGTAGAATTTCCCACAGAGTTTTATTTGATTACAGATCATATTTAAGTGTGAGTTGATGTTTGTAGTAGAAGTGAAGTTTTCGGAAAGTGGGTTGTTTGGGGTTTAAAAAGTTAATCTTCTTTATGAAGTGGATGTCCTCATGCCGAAATTGCTGTATGAAATATTTACTTGTATAAGGTTTGCAAGAAATTTGAAGCAAACCTTTTTTTTTCTGTCATTCAGGAGCTTCAGTCTGTGCTTTTTCTTAAAAACAGTGAATGGGTGTGTGTGTTCACTCCAGCGGTGATGTGTGGGTGTTTGTTAGTGGAAGTTTGCCTGTCTGTGTCTCACTCTGCTTCATCAATTACAGTCAAAAGCAGCTTCACACTGGAGGATTATATATAACCCATTTCCAAACAGCTACCTTAATGCCAATCTTATTCACACAAGACCCATTAGCCCCCGTGTGTGTGTGTGTGTGTGTGTGTGTGTGTGTGTCTGTGTGTGCACGTGGGCCTGCAACACCTAGTGTTTGACGGTGCCTAACCTAATGGAAGTAAAGCAAAGCTGTAAAACCATTGGCCTGTGCTACATATCCTCCTGTGCAAGTCTCTAGCTAATAGCTCTTACACCCGTGCTCTCACACACACACACACACACATCGAGATGCACGAGCACACTTCTTGACATACAAATTCAGACACACAAACTCAGGAGTCATATCTCAGCTAATGGTTGGAAAGCTTATAAAGAGTCATTCAGGGAAAGATGAGGCACGGAGGAGGAGGAGGAGGGAGGGGGCTTCGGACGGGGAAGGCAATGTAAATCTCCAGATATAATCCTCGGAAGGGAAAAGGCCATCGGATGTAGCAGTTTGTCTTAAGCTGGGAGAAATGTGTGTGTTTGTGTATTAGCACTTATGGCTCTGATTACGTTTGCTGAGCTGCTTAGAGCAAAGCCAGGGGCTGACCAGCTCAGCCAGCGTGCGCCACCAGCCATAAGAAGGCCCAGAGCTTTAATCAGGTTTGGGGGGGGGGGGGGGGGGCAGGGAAGAAGATGAGGAGGAGATTGAAGGATGAAATAATTGAGGCCAAAGGACATAATGGATAAAAGGTGAGAGTTTGCAGATAGCGAGTAAAAACTGGAGGATTGGTTCAAAATGTCAAAAACAAGATGAGGGGATGGTTTGGAAACATGAAAGGAGGGTGAAAGGATCAAGGAATCACACTGTCTAGCTAGAAGTAAAAAGACAAGGTCTTTGCTCCTATTGTTCTCTCAGTCATTTGACTATATTTCGCTGTCGCACTGAATAACATGTTCGATGTGGGGATTGTGATTGGGTTGAGAGTTAACGGGAAACTGCATAAATACCATGGATCAGCTTCAATATTAAACCCTATTAAACCTGCTTACTGCAGGTGCAACGTTCCTCTCATCTGTGGAGGTTTGGAGACTCCTGATGATGGTTACAGAGCCCACTAATGACAAATCCAGGAGATTAACCACAACAGTAGCTTTCCATTGATGCATGCATTCGCTGAGGCTCTCTGAGGAAATACACTTTAGAAGTTTTTGCCAGATTTTACCCATGATTCCCTGTTTTGGCAACAACCACCATGTTGAATGTAATGGAAACAGTTATCATTAGTAGTTTGAAAAAAAATCTTGTAGGGAAGCAGACCTGACCGCTGTCACAGACAGTCAGGCATTTTCTTTTTAAACAAAATTTTCATCTTGTGTTTCAGTGTGAACTAATAATCATCCAAACTGTGAACGTGTTTCTAATAACCAACATAAATGTGGAATACAAGAAAGCACATCAAAAGTAGAAAAGGACAAAAAGTAGCTTAACAATACCAAAGACAAAGGCTGAATCCAAATTGCTTCCACTACCACTTTGTCTTCTCTCTACCCCTACATTTACCTCTCCAAGCAGAGAGATACGCAAAAAAATACTGTCTTCCAATTCTGATACTATCGCTCGATAACGTCAGGAAAAGTCGCCAGTCACCTACATTAGCGTGGAGCTGCCAGCACTAGGAAAACACATAACAACATTGGATTTATAACTTTAAAAAGTCATGCAAAAACTCAATACTTACATTGAAGTATAAACTTCTGTGCTTTGCGTGAAGAAATGTGTTTCTCCTCCACAAGCACGATGTGGATCACCCTACAAGTGAAGTCCCTAAAGCTCCCCCTTCAAAAACACCATCAGACACCACTAAAACTTCAAATGCCCTTACAATCAGAGCACTAGGGTGGAGCCGGAAGGGTAGGGAAGCAATTCGGATTTGGACATAGAATCATGGTTACCGCGTTTACCAAAACTTATGCTTGAGAATGCTTCATGTATAATAAGTGTGCAATAAGTGTGTTCCCCAATTTTTAGTGGTCACACAAGAATCTGATGAAACCAGTTTATTCCATCCCTCCATTTTTTAAACCCGATTAATTCCCTTTAGAGTAATGGGGTTTCCTATCCCAGCTACAGTTGGCAGGATTTATCTTGGACAGTTCACCAGTGTGTCGTAGGCACCAATTTGTTAGTTTGTAAATGTTTTTAAGTTCTACATTTTAACCCTTGTGCTATCCTAGGCACTTTACCATTGGGAGTTGGGTCATCTAGACCCACTAGACAGTGCTCTGAACCTTTTTTCTTCAATGATTTGTGATCTTCACTGGTGTCCATGGATTACATGAAATCTTTCCACCTTTATCCACCTTTGTCATGGTAGGGAGAACACGTCAAAGTAATGGTGGGGTCACCTAATATAGCACAAGGGTTAAAAGGGCTGCACAGTGGAGCAGTGGTTAGCGCTCTTGCCTCACAGCAAGAAGGCCCCTGGTTCAGGTCCCAGCTGGGGGACCTGAAACAGAACAATGGGGGACCTTTCTGGGTGGAGTTTGCATGTTCTCCCCATGCATGCGTGGGTTTCCTCCGGGGACTCCAAAGACATGCTTCATAGGTTAATTGGTCACTCTAAATTGCCCATAGGTGTGAATGTGAGTGTGCATGGGTGTGTGAATGTGGCCCTGCGACAAACTACCTGTCCAAGATGTGCCCTGCCTTCGCGCACAAATGGCCAGATTAGGCTCCAGCAGCCCTGTGACCCCAAAAGGGATGAAACGTTTTAGAAGATGTATGAATGAACACTGTAAAACCTATTCTTTTTAAGTGTATTTTGGTGTGATTTATTATGTATTTGATGCTTTAATAGAACTATGGTGACAAAGTAATTTCCCCTTCGTGGAAACAATAAAGGCTTTGTATTCCTTCAGTTCTATTCTATTCTATTCTATTCTATTCTATTCTATTCTATTCTATATACGTAGTTTGTTCCTAGCATTTTGCCACTGACTGGACTTTCTTGTGCCTTTTCATTTATGCCTATCTGCACTTTGTAAAGACACAGTCATAATTAGACTTGTTTATTTTGGAATCAACCACATGTCATATAATAATACAGTGTGTTCTTTAAGATCATAAAGGAAATAAGACCCACCAAACCTTCCACACTGTGCCAACACTTATAAAAAGGTTACAGGAAGACTTTTATAGAAATAACAAATATAAAAAATGTTTTTTATTATTTTTATTATTATTAATTCTGTTTATGTCTGATAATAAATGAATTTCAAACATACTTATAATTGTATTCCACATTTTATAAGTGAACTAGTATATTAGAAATTATTTGCAGACAATAAATTTTGATCAACACTTCCAAGCTGTCAGATGACTAAACAAAGTGCCGTCGTTTGCATGGACTAAATGAATACTGAGATCTATTGCATTAGATTTTACTGCTCAGCAACATTGAAGTTTTCATTTCGAGATGTTAAATAAATCCCAGTTACATTTTTTTTTCTCATTTTCTGTCGTTATTCTTGGATTCTTTGCTATGCTCATTAGATTAATGCTGCGTGAGGAGGCCCCCAGTGCACCCCCAAAGAACATTGTTGCTAGCGGTCGCACAAACCAGTCCATTATGGTCCAGTGGCAGCCTCCTCCAGAACCGGAGCTGAACGGAGTCCTTCGAGGCTATGTACTCAGGTAAACATTGACTTTCAATCACACCTGTCTTTTTTTCATATTGCTAAATTTTATCCATAAGATACAATACAACTAAAATAAAATTCTGTAGTAAATTAAATATTTTTCAGGCAAACTAATAGGATAACACAAATATTATCTTCTAAAGGTAATTAGAATACTTCTATCAAATACTAACTTATTATGAGGATTATTTGTGCAGAGTGACTGTGTCTTTGTAGAAATGATGTTAACTTAGTGTGTTTACATTCTTTTTACCACAGATAGTAATTAAAAATGGTCACACTCGCTATTCTTACATTTGTCAATAAACAATTTCTTCTTAACTGATTTGTACTGAAATTGATGGTGTGTAATAAAAGAAAATATTGTCAGGCAGAAAAGAGCAAGTCTGTCCAAACTGTAGGTAAACCTATGATAGTAGAAAACTCACTTTTTGACCACAGAGGACATAGATTTACCTTACTTAACAAGGGTAATTAATTTGCTCTTAATCCAGCCCCTTTAGATGGTCTGATTCATCGTCTGGATGACAGAAGATGGCTTCTGCCTTTCAGCAGATCACTGGGATAGAAGCATTGCCTTAATACTTTCTGGAGTTGATGAACTTTAGTGGTGATGGTGTGAGGTTAGCAGAAAGCAGGAGCACAAACGATTCAGCTGCAGCGAGGCAGATGCAGAAGGATTTAAAGTTGAGTGTGGATACAGAGAGAGAAGGCTGGATGAGTTTATCCTGAGCTGCAAATTTACCTGAAGTCCATCTTTCTTTCTTTTTTGCTTCTTTTTTTTTTGGAACTGCTCTTTGTCTAAAAAAAAGCACAGTGGCATACTTTCGCACAGACGAGTGCTCTTTACAGATGCTCTTACTGCCCTTGGTGTGCCGTCCTTCCCTTTAAGTCTACCTGAAGTGTGAAATTGTGTGTGCAGTCAAACTGTCATCAGTGGCCTCACACAGATATTTGCATACAACTCATCAGCTCTTTATCCTCCTTTTGCTGCCTCAAATTCAAGAATTTGAAAAAAAAAATTGAAATTCTATTCATTCATCATTTCAGATTTGTATGAGAAAGCACCCCCCTCAACCTCTCTTCGTCTGTCTGCCAGATCCTCACATCTCCTTTTATTACCAGCATTTGACTCCTCCTCCTTTCTCAGTACCATGGTATGTTACGTGAAGAGGGAAAAGAAAGGGGTTATCCTCTCGCCTTTGCAGAGATCCAGCCTCCTCACTCTTATTGTTTCTGTGTCTCACGTGATTGTACAGATGGAGTGCTGAGTCAAAGCATTGTAGTATTTGGTTGTGAATGGGTGACGCGTTAAAACGCTAACAGAGCGTTATTACACTATGTAGAAAATCTTCACTTTTGTTCTGTTCCTGGGTTGAAAGTGTGTTTTCCTAACCTGTTATGTCTAGAACAGAAAGGAAATCGTTGTAATTCCAGAAACATGTTGCTTCTGTGACCGGGACAGCTTCTTTAGTCAGCGTGATTGGCTATGCTTCTGCAACAATGTTGCCGGTCTATTCCAGGCTATAGGTATCACATTTAATCCTATTGAATGGTGCCTATTCATAGACAGTTCATCCCGGAGCCTCAAAGCCGTGTTGCTTCACAATGGAAACAACTACCCGTCTCTCCCGATGGCCCACTCTGTGCATCTCAAAGAGGTCTACACCAGTGTCAAGATGTTGCTAAGTGCATTAAAGTATGACGACTACGGATGGGAGGTCATCGGTGACTTCAAAATGGTATCATTTATCATGGGTCTTCTAGGAGGTTTCACGAAATATCCTTGTTTCCTCTGTCACTTGGACAGCCGTGACACTAAGGCGCATTATCGCAAAAAGGACTGGCCACAACGCACCAAGTTTTCTGTTGGGAAGAGCAATGTGAAGTGGGAGCCGCTGATAGAACCTCATAGAGTGCTTATGCCACCGCTGCACGTCAAGTTAGCCCTCATTAAGCGATTTCTCACTGCTCTTGCCAAGGAGGCAGCAGCATTTAAATACCTCCAAGATCTTTTTCCAAAGCTGTCCGAGGCTAAGGTCAGGGCTGGTATCTTCGTCGGACCACAGATCAAGAAATCATAGAATGTGAGGATTTCGCAAAGCTGTTGAACGGAGAGAGCGGCTTGGAGCAGTTTGAACGTAGTTACCAAGGGCAGTATAACGAAAAAATGATGGGGGACTGTGAAAGTGATTCACAGTACAATAGTAAATCTAGAAAATCTACACATTTCTGAACCTTGTTGAGTGGTTTCCGACTGTGTTTGTATATTCCTTGTGCAATTTTTGTTTTTACCTGATCATAATGATGAAAAAAAAATCGTTTTATTTTCACACAAAAACAAGTTTTCTTCGTGTTGTTGTCATGAAAGCAAGGTTTGTGCTTAATTAAGTCATTTTTTCATATACTTTAGACATAAGAAATTGAAACATAAAACTTAGAAGCCAGGAACAAAAATTGTGTTACATAGTGTTATTACTTAATTTAGGTCAATCATACCTGTACCCAACCAAGTTGTGTCCCACCGCCTCGTATAGTTGGGCCATATATCCTTTTAAGTGGACATTTATACCATGTACAGTAAAGCAAAGACCTTGAAGTGGTCCTCATAGATTTTACATGAATTTGATATATATATAGAATACCCTTGATCTTTGTCTTTAAACCTCTCAAAGAGATAAGAAATAAATTAGGGAAAATACTCCACCTGTATGACATTGTATTTCAACAGCTTTACTGGTCAATTTCTGGGTAAATCAGTTAAAGCGTTGTAATTTGTTATGTGCTCTCTTCCTGTGTCTGTCCTAAAGACTCAGTTATTCACATCCAGATTTCAGTTGCTTTTAAAAGTCCATTTATATATTTTTTTATTTATTGCTGTAGTAATTTATGCTTTAATTTAAAATAGAAACTATTAAAAATCATATAAACACAAAGATAAATAACAAACTTTTAATATTTAGTCAATTTAGATAGGCAGACATGGATTTAATTAATTAAATCACTATAGGAAACAGTTGCATAGAGGGTTGGAATTAGAAAAAAGTTTGTTTTGTGAATGTCTAAAATAAAGGCAAAATGTAGTAATGCTGCATATAGCAAATGTGGAAGCAGAGTAAGAAAACATTCATTATGCAGCTCAGGTCCTCTGTGTATTTTAAGGGAAACCAGTTGGCTCATTTGTTTTGCAGATATCGTCTGGCCGGGCTCCCGGGAGACTACCAGGAGAAGAACATCAGCAGCCCAGAAACCAACTATTGTCTGCTAAAAGATCTCATCATCTGGACTCAGTACCAGATCCAGGTGGCAGCCTACACAGGGGCCGGCTTGGGGGTCTACAGCAGTCCTGTCACCGAGTACACTCTGCAAGGAGGTCAGTAATGTCAAAAGCTTTTTTGCTTCATGACAAGCAAAACAAATATGTAGAGAGATGTAAAGCTCTTTCCAATACTCCTTTTCAAGTCAACTCTTTTTTTTTGACAAACTTAACATTTAATGGATTCAATGTGTCATGTACTATATTTATAAGTGAAAATATGTCTGTCTGGCATCATTTACATGAGGATGTGTATGTATATATTTTATTTTACTTTTTAATTTTTATTTTTCCAATGACTAATCATCCTCTATGTATAGATAAATATTTCTTTTGTCTGTCTTATTTACATTTTTTGTTTTGTTTTGATTGCTTCAAACAAACCAATTCCAATCCAAATCCCTCTACTACACACATGTTAATACATTTTTCCAGAATTACTAGATATAAAATCTTAACTGAAAGATTTTTATGTAATGTGGTAAATGAAAATAATTTATTTTTCCTTTCTACGCTTGTGAATCTCAAATCTCAAAGCACTTATCCAAATTACACTCACACCTTAGCGATCCAACATTGTGAAAAAATATATGTAAGCAATCAATGTATAAAAGTATTTGTATATGTTGCTACGCCTGTTAGAGTGATCATGAGCTGAAAGAATCCAGAGGGCCTAATAGAATTCATGGATTGATTGATTGTTAATGCTTCCATGATGAACTTTCCAGGTGAAGTGGCGGCGTTTTCAGCTGATCGTGTGATTTATATTGAGATGCAGTAGCTAAGCCGTTAATAGGAGAGTGAATGAGGAGAGCAGAGCTTCATGTTCTCATTGAAGTGCTTTAAAATAAGAGCACTGCAGCTTCCACTTGACAGGAAGAGGTGAGGCTCAAATATTTGCTTTTTTCTGAAACGGAACCTGAATATAGTTTGGAGTGTGAACACACATTTCGGGGCAGTCGTGGCAGATTTGTTCAACTTTGACTAAATCCACACCACAGCACAGAGCTACCTGTGCGGGCAGGGGTGATGAAATAAAAGAAAAGTAGCTTTTATTTAGTTGTTTTAAAAAGATTTTTCCAGGTTATCACACCACTTGAGATCACCTCGTGCAGCTGCATGAGGTCTCTCTGCAGCCCAGCAACATTTACTTTGGAGAGGAGCGAATTGATGCTGTTGAGATTTATGTTAAAGTTCCCCCTGAGGCAGACCCTTGCAGGCAAAGCACCTTCACTCAGCTGGGAAGAGACCCTAAGGGCGCCCCGGGATGCCTCTAACTCTTGCACTACATCTTTAATGTGGCCAGCAAGCAGTTTGAGGCGCTGCTGGTTGGAGGGAATTGATGAGATGGTTTTCTGTTTTGGTCTGTAAATATATAATGTGACAGATAATGGTGTGTTTATTATAATAAACAGGGCTGCACAGAGAAGCCCTTCTTCAGCTCTGTCTGACATAAAATAAATGAAAGAGGCGCAACACGAACAAATGTAAATGAGGATTGCAGAGGTTTTGGGGGGTAAATCCTTCTTAAACGTGTGCATGTCCCCTGTTGACTTTTATGCCAACACTTAGTTATTATTAATAAAAACGAGCTGAAGTACACAGCACACGCTGACATCCATACACATAAAACTGGCAGACATGGTTTCTATTTAGAAGAGGAAGTTAGACTCATTCGTTGTTCTAAGGGGTGGGGCTCACTGGATAGAACACTTCTTGCACTTTGCACTTTGTGTTCAATTCTGATGATTTCTCATTATTTTCCCTTAAGGTATAATTTGGATTTTATCTGAAGATTTGAGCTGCAAGGGTCTACAAACTGCTCCCCAGTTGTAACGTCAGACCTATTTTTCTCTATTTTTATCTCACTGGGCATGTCATGTGCGTTCAAGAACGTGTTAAACACACATTCTTGTTTACACAAGTTTAGCATATGGTGTTCGCACTGGACAAGCAAGGATGGGATTCTTCTTTTTCTACTGTTTACTAGCGCAAGTCCTCCACCTAAAGTTGCGAGAGTCTTCTTAAGAAATGTTGAACAAATCTTGCTCCAGGCTTTTTTTTACAGCTCTTTTCCCTAAAACTCGTTGTCATAGAATCCCAGGCGGGCACAAACATTAGTTAAAAGGATGGCACTGCCGTGTTTTAAAGGGAATGCTCTCCATACCTTAATACCAAATCAGAGTCCCTGATAGGTTTAACTTTCAACGGCCACATGTTTCGTACATAGAGCCTGAAAACCGTTGTAGGAATTTGCATAGCAGTGTGTGAGCACAAGAGTTTTGAAACTTGCATTTACGCATGTTTACATAGACTTTACAGTAATAGAGGCTGCTTGAACACGTGTTGCTGAGGGCAGTGAGAACGTAGCTTTACAGGCAGAGACAGGATTTCTAGTACAACAATTAATCTTCTGTCTCCCTCCTTTGGTGCTTTCATTTTTTATCGGATTTTGTTCTGGTTCATTACTTCTTGGTGTTTTCCATATTCATGGCTGTGTTTGTGTGTCATCCGGCCCCTTCCAATCAAACAGAGTCTGGAAAGGTTTTTTATTTTTTTTTTTTATGCAAAACATTGTTATCAATCTGCAGCTTTAGGACATCAGTCTGGGACTCCTCTCTTTTTCCTCTGGCTTTAACGTTCAAAAAATGACATGAAGAAAACAGAGAAACACGACAGACGCCTCTTGTTGCCAAAGAACTCGGTGTGAAACATTCATTCCTTTGAGATTGTCTCCTGTTGCATATTCAATTCATCTTGTGTGATACATTTAAAGATCAGAACACGTCTACTGCTGTGGTCCCAGTAACAGGTTCTATTGCGCTGTGCTCTGACTAAAGACCTTTTGTTGCTTTCATTATGACCGCTTGCACGTTTAAACCATATAAAACACAAAAAAGAGCCACATAAGTCAAAGGGAACTAGATCAGAACCAGTGCAACCAGCTGTAATAAATAACAAGTACAATTTGAGTGTTGAAGGGACATTCTGTGCGAATGAATTGAATGATCAAATCAAAACATGCAAGAATTCTTGCAAAGATTTTAAAAACACAGCTCTGTATGCATCTCTTTCATGTTATCAGGATTATCTGAGTTTATTTTTTTATGCAAGATTTAAAACTCAAAATTTGACAGAATTTTTTCAACGAGATGGTATGGAGTTTAAAACGTACAAGCTGTCTAATTCTAATGAACTAAACCTGTCACTTATCTCTTTTTAAAGTAACATATGATGTGTAAAATGCCTAAATAAGAAAAAAGTGCAAATAAGTAGTGATTGCTTTAAGAAATTAGATAATTTTGCAATAAGACTGAAAAATGGAAGGTTTGTCATTCGGCTGCTAACGTTTTCATTTAGCAGGGGTTTTTAATTAAAAAAATGAGTCCACGTTTCATTTTGAACAAATGCACTGCTCAAAGGTTTTAAAGCCAAAGGCAATCCACAGATTATAAAGTGAATATTTCTGCAGTTTTGCTCAGGCCAAAGTTCCTCACTTTGTGGTTAAACGGGTTTCAATCATGTGTGTTTATGTGTCTGTGCTCAGTTCCCACAGCACCTCCGCAGGAAGTGGAAGTTGTTGCAATTAATTCGACGACCATCCGCTTCACATGGAACCCTCCGCCCCAACAGTTTATCAACGGCATCAACCAGGGCTACAAGGTAAGCTTCTGAATGGGACTGAATTTGGGATTACTGTTAGTGATAGAAACTCTGTTTTTGTCTGTAAACAATTGTTAGATTGAGTTATTCAGTGTCACTTCATTCCCCTGACATACAGTATATGCATGTGCAGCACCTCTCTGGAAATATGTTAACTTTTTTTCTTAACTATTGAAAGAGTTTAAAATGTTGCTTTTTCAACCACATTGTTTAATTATTTTCCAATTTTTTACCCTATTTGCCACAAATGGTTATGAGGGTTACAAAGATACAATCACAAATCCATTCTTACATGATCTGGGAGTCTCAGTCCTCCGTTTGACTCTCATGGAGGTCTTTGGATTTATCCTGTATGAAGCTACATTAGAAAGCAACAGCAAGTATTTCTCTAAGGATTAAGGACCTGAACAGTGTGAGCACTTTTGAAACATCAGTTCTAGCATGGATTTATTTTCCACTGTCGTAACCAGCGCCCCGAGGAACTGATTACCATGACAAAACAAACACATCAACTTCTGGTTGCGCATGGCTGGGTTCATGCATTTGAGTCTACTTTACAGTGTGAATATTGCTCAGTAAATGCTATGGCTTTCCATCTTTTTAGTGGGACTCTGCTGGATGTGGTCTCTTTAAGTTAGGGTCTACTATTCAAAATCTATGAAGCCTTACAAAGCTGCTGCTCATGTGAATATGCAACTCTGCCTGTGTTGTGGGCTTGCGATGGGGGTAGTTAATAGTTTTAATTAAAAGAGGATATGAAGCAAAGCCTCATCTCATTTCAGCCTCCCACAGATCACTGACTACATACAATACGGTTAATAATATACCTCAAAAGTCAGTAGCAGATGAAAGAATGGTTCTTTCTTCCGACAACTTTAAATTCTCCTTGTTGGATAACCTTGAAAATGACTTTGCCCTGTTCCAGGGCCAGTAACATTTACTGCCTCCTTATTTTACCTATCTATCCATAAATCTGTCAGTCTGTCTGTCTTTTTATCGCAGATAGACTGCACTGGGTTATGGGCATAGGGCTGCACGCAGTAGGTTTCAATAGCAAACAGCTAAAGGAGCTCACATAGCAACATCCACCAAACCTTTAAATCCACCAACATAGGTCAATAAATCCTTTAATGGCCCAAATGAAGCAGTCCTGAAGTAAAAAAAAAAAAAGAAATTACAAAGAGGACTTTGTTTTATCATGAAAAAGAAAAAAGGTGAAAGAAGCCATCCCATTTCTTGTCTTTGAGTTACGCTCTTAGATCTGAGATCGGTTTCACACGACCCTAAATCAAGGCTAAGTAGCACCAAAAGTTAAGTTAATTGACTTACTTGACTTATATATGTTATGCCTAAACAATATTATCACACCCATTCTTTGGTTTTGCATTTTTAAAACATTACTAAAAAGAAAATGTATAGTTTACTGACCTTCATTTATTCTTTGGCAGGTTATCGTGAAGGTTACATTCCAAACATAACTCACTATAGGTAAAATCCGCAAAGTAGTATTTTTTTTAACAATAATTATGGATGTTTAAAGGCTGTAAAACTCCTCATTATGCACTTTATACTCTTTTCTAAAACAGAAATGACCATTTTCACACTTTTCCTTCTTGTTAAATCTCTCAAAGTTCAAACTTTCATAGAAAAATAAGTCCAGTATTACATAGACTGATGATTACATGGAAACCAAAGATCAAATCCCGATCAAGGATTTATGTCGATTTGACAAACTGAATGCATTCTGTACTTTAGACACGGGTGACGATTAATTGAAATCAGGAGGAAGAACACAATGTGCTGTGAAAAAAAAAGAAATCCAAGACTGTATCTGCAAAAATGGCTAGACCACAGAGGGTGAACCGCAATACAGTGAGGTACCACTGTATTGTAAATATCATGAATCACATTTTATCCAGAAAATGACCTGGTAGACTTTAGTGCTTTGCTTGATGGTTGTCTATTGCACAAGTATTAAGTCACAATTTATTGTTAAATATTAGAACTGTCTTCTTTTCTTTGTTTGCTACTGTTTGCATCTATGACATCCTCCCAGAGTCTTTGTGTTTCCCTCCTATTACCCCACCTGAGAAAGTTTACAATGGTTTTGCTTTACCAAATTGTACCAGCTGAGGTGTTCAACTCTGTTTGCACTTTGTTTTGTAGCCCAGTTTCTACTAAATGTGTGTTTGTCTATGTTGGTTAAATACCCACTGGCTCTTTATTTTTCTGTTTTTAACTTTAAAGAGATCCATTTTGTAAAAAACTTCAGCAGTCTGTTTCTAGAATCCACAATGGAATAAAGGTGATAAAAACTCTTTCCCTTGAATAATGAATATGCACTGTTAGAAAAATATAGGATAGTTTATTAAATGTCACTTGTGTGGGTTGTCCTATATGGGATGCTGCAGATAGAAACAATATCTTCACCGATTAACTGTGCAGCGATAACATGACATGCTGCAACCTATAATACATTGAGGTTTTAAGACAGTAACTTTACAAAGCACCAAGAAAAGGGCAGCAAGACTTAGTGTTCATTAAATACAAATACCAAAAAAGGTTGACTTACGTTTACTGAAAATGTTGCTAGGAACCACTTTATGAGAATGTTTTTATAACTGTATAGATATCTAATATAATGTTTTACAAGTTTTAGTGTAAACAAAGTTTTTTAAGTTCTAATTTAGACATTTCATTAAAACTATAGAAAATGTCATAATTTTGCTTTTATCCAAAGAGACTTGTATTACTGGACTGTGTTAGTTTTATCTTGTTATTCATATTTTAAAAATTAATTATTTTTAATTGTCACAGTAAAAATATATTTTTGTAATAATTATTCAATTTTTTTTTAATCGGATTTTATTCAAAATACATTAAATAATAATTTACGGTATGCATTTATATTGTTTTCCTCTATTGATTGATGGGGTTCAGTAAAGCGAGGTGTTTACTCTGCTCCTTGTCTTCTTTAAATTTAGCTTCTCTGGCGTTGCTAGCACCTGTTTCTGCTTTTTAATCACAGCACCTGCTGCTCGTTTGTCTCTTCCTTCAGTGCTCGTATGCAAGTTCAGGCTTTCTGTTTACGCTTTGTCAAATCTTGTCAATTTTGGTTTCTTCTGTGTTGTGTTTGATGTTTTTGGTTTTAGAAAGTTTACTGTGTTTGTCTTACTTGGTTTACTAAATGGGTCAATTAGTATGTTACCGAGTGCTTTCTTATTATTTTTTTATAAAGCGTTTTTTTTCCCCGTTATCGTTTATTTGGACGCAGCTGATGGTCTGGCCGGAGCAGTCTCCAGAGGACATGAAGACAGTAACCATCACTCCTGACTACCCCAGTCTGCGGCACACAGGACTAGTGTCCGGGTTGAAGAAGTTTACCTGGTACTTTGGCTCCACTCTCTGCTTCACCACGCCTGGGGATGGTCCTCGCAGCCCCCCGACCTTGCTACAGACTCACGAAGACAGTGAGTTCAACATCATTTGAGATGGAAGCCACTGTCATAATCGTATCCTGTTGAACAGTTTATTTTGTTTTTTTGGGTGGGTGATGTGTATTAGTAGGTCTTTGCTCCTCCATCCTGTCCTCTGTGTCCCTTTGAAACTGATAGATATGTTGTCATGTGGGCTGGTATTTAAAGCCCACTCTTCCGTGGATAAACAAAACAGCTGCCACACCCAGGTACAAGAGCACACGCAACACAGTCACACCATCAAATAAATACAATATGCTATAGGCTGACAGGCAAGCAATTATTTCCAGCCAGCAATTATTGAGTGCTAAAAGGATATTAGAAGCCATGCGTATGCTCACACAAACACTCTAGAACATGCGTAGTGGTACTGACAGCAGTGGACCGGTATCGATTGGGTGCAGAGTGTGTTGCAGGGTTAACGGTGGGTGTAATTCTTACTTGATGATAGGTTTTTGCATGCATGTGTGTGTATGTGAGTGTGTGTGATTGTTATGATGTGTGACTGTTATTGAATGTCTCAGATGAACAGCTTAATCGCTCTGCAGGGAGAAGGGTTAGAGAGCCATGGATGAAATGAGAAATGACAAGCTTGTGTGCACGTGTGTGTGCGTGTGTGTGTGTGTGTGTGGACGTATGTACATGTGAATGCACATGTGATAATAAGGTAGTGTGGAAAATCAAACTGCTAAAGGTAATGGAAAGCCTTGGGCTTTTTATGAAAAAAAGAGGATTTAATGAGAAAACTTAAATTAGTGTTAAAGAAGTTTATCTTTTTTTGATATTAGCAAAAATAGTAAACTGTGTTTTTGTCTTTTGTTTTTTTTACAGCACCTGGACCAGTCCACCAGCTTACCTTCACAGAAATTTTGGACACTACAGTCCGAGTCAGCTGGGCGGAGCCTAAAGAGAAGAATGGAATCATCACTGGTTAGAGCTGCTCGTCCTGTCATGATGCATTTACTAAGCTTTTACCAGTCAACAATCACCTGTTCTCTCCATTCACCTACTTCTCTCTATAATCAAGAAACTTTTCTCCAACCATCTCATTTGCCAATCGTTCAGAATGATACAAGCTTCAATTAATTCTGAGTTCTATGTGGGAAAAAGCGGATGTGAGCAGTACAAAATAATGCAGCTGTCATTTTTAGTTGACAGCTATTCTTCTCAGTTAGATTGGTGCAGTCTGAAAACACACGGTTAAGTCAAACAGTATCCAACCTATAGTTCCCCTTAAAGACCCTCTCCAATGAAAATTGTGTTTTTAACATTTTCTTGTTGAATTGTTCTCATAATGGAGTGCACGTACAAAAAATATTAGGATTAAAATTCCATTTCTGAGGATTTCTTTATTCAAACTTTTGTGAAAAAAAATGCAGTTTTAAAAGGCCTTTATCAGTGACATAGGTAATTCAGAGGTGAATTTCTAATGAACTACTGCTGCTCTGCACAAACTATGTCCTAGAAAATGACAGTTTTGTTTTTTATTTGGGCACAAAATGACCAAATCACCATTAAAAAACCACTGAGAACATTTGTACTATAGATCAAAAGATGATTGGAGTGGGACTTCCTCATGAGCTTCTTCCTTCTTCCCTTGTAGAATCAGTCTTTAAGGCTTTGTGTGGCTCTGCACTGACGGCCCTCTGTCTCTGACATTATGTTTGTGTTCAGCTGATTCATCATCCACTAATCCCTTCCTTCTGCAGTTTGTCTTCCTACATTATCAGAAACATGCCCCTCATCCCATGTGTTCCAACACCTAGTGTGTTGTCTGTGTATTACATCACAGAGCATAAGGAACTACTCCCACCCCACCCCCATCAGCTCCTTCACACTACTGCCAGACAATGACGCTGGCGAACACCACATGCCTGCTGTTAACTTGTGGGTTGCACGTGTGCAACGTGTGTTAGCATGACATTGTGTCACATTTCAATACAAACAGGCCTGCATTGCAAGGTAACAGTGCTTTTACAGTCAGCTTACACACTCAGAGGAGCAGGAAAATGGATATTCAGTGAAGGTCACCTTGTACAATTACTTTTTTTGCTCCTGAAACAGATTTTCATCCAGCACCTGGTAAGGATGGAGACGGATGAGGCACCATTCGCTCTCCTCAGGGCTTTACACACAAATGGCTTCACTCACACACCCGTTTCAGGGTGTTGGAGTGTGATGCATGGCAGGGAAGATGCAAAGGGACAGACAGGGATTTTGACTCTAGTTACTCCGCTCACACCCTCTCTTCTTGTTTAGCTCTGTCCTTTTTCATTATAAGAAGGCCCCTATGTGTATGGATTTCTGCTTATGTCTACAATGTATGCATCTTTAGTAATGGAAGAAAACCTCTGCTGCACATCCTTTAGGCTATACGTTGTGGTGGGAAGTACCTGGCATTGAGTCGAGTCTCGTGGAGCGATCCTTGCCCAACTCCACCCTGCAGTACCAGCTAACAGGCCTGAACTCCACCACCAAGTACACAATCCAAGTGGCTGCACTCACAGCAGCAGGACAGGGTGTGGTTACGTCCTCCACCATCTCCACTGGAGTTCCACCAGGTATTATGGATTCTACACACACATAGACAACAATGACAGTAGATGTTAAAAATTGTTTTCTTCTTGTGTGGATTTGCACGTCTCCCAGAGTAAGTATGAGTGATGAGCTCTCAGGATGCCTTTGTCTTTCCCCAGGCTGATAAGTGGCTGCTACTGTGCGTCCATGAATCATCACCCACACCGTCGACACATACATTCATATACTCAGTCACACAAGAATTAGTTGTTTACAGCGACTTTCAGACCTCTTTAATCCAAGCTGTATTTCTGTGCCTGTGTCATTTGCAGAAAATGAACTTGTATGCGTGCAAGTCCAAACTGCATTCATTATTAGTGCTGATAAGGTGCAAATAACAATGTGGAAAAGACACGGCAATGGATGAAGTGGGGACATGAAAAAAAAAATCAAAGAAAAAACCTAAAGAGGGGAGATGAGACTCAGAGACGTAATGGCGGAGGAACAGAAATTGTAGACTCCAAAGAGCAGGGGAGAGTCTTTCTGAAAAGACTGGAGTGCAAAAGAATGGAAGAAAAACCTGGTCCGTACAAGCAGGATTTTGTCTTAACATTTTCTGTTGACTAATTTATGAGTAAAAGCTGAAAAAGTGAAAGTAAGATGGATACAGACATCTCTTACATTCAGAGGCTATTCATTAATTCATGAAAGCAAAAGAGTGAAAGAAAGACGAAGGACGGAAGATTAGGAAAAAGAACTAAAGAGTGAACAGAGGGTAAGTAAGAGATAGAAGACGAGAGATCTACCAAACATGGATTCTTTTCTTGTTTATTTATTCATGAATTCACTGAGTTGAAAGGATTTTGTCATTCGTCTAAGCAAAGCAGCTGATCTCAACATTTTCACATTATAACCTTTACAAGTGTACTGCCTGCATTTACAGAACCGCAGTAACTTTCAGCTGTAAACTTACTTGTGGTCTTCACACGCTCTCCATACATCCAGACTAGAAACACAAGTTGACACTGTCAAAATTATGCGGTCCTTTCACTCTAAAATCAACTTATCATTGAATAACTATTTCTTATGTGTTTTAACACAATATAAGACTATGTAGTATTAAAAATGGAGTTCACTTTTTTCATCAGAACCGTTTTTTATAAAATCTATAAAAACCAGATTGGAAGTTCTTTTGTTTACTCTACATTTGCCTGCTTTGTTCTGGGGAAATTGTATTGATTGGTGCATATGTTGATTCATTATCAGAAAAAAGTGCTGTCACATATTCAATTTGGTTGCAGCTGATTTTAAATGTCACTTGCCAGACTAATGGTAGTTAAATTCAGCAGCTGTCAATAAAAATATCTATTCAAAGCCAGTAGTGTTTTAAAAAGGTTGAACTCCAGATTGTGAAAGCAGCGTGTAAATTCAGCACCTTTGTTTCAGTACAGGATTGTGAGTACGGCACATATCAGTGAATCCTTTTGTGTTTCACGCATATTTACATTTGGCAAACAAGATTCAGCTTTAAAGGCAGTCATTGAGAAAGCATGAGCACAACTTTTAACCTGCTTACCAATACGTATCTGCCCCCTTAGCTCTGTTCTACCAGGACATCTATTCGAAAGGCTGATGTTATTCTCACCTATTCACCAGCACAAAAAGTGATGGAAATTCATGTTTGGCCACACGTAATATGAGCAGCCATGATGCGCATTGCTGCATTGCCTTCACGTATTTTACGTGCGTCAAAGGATGCATTTTGTTGTTGGCCGCACATATTTAAAATTATACTTAAAGTCCGATTATTCGTCAAGCTCGTAGGTGTGTGAAATGTGTTCTCCGCATTTGATTCATCCCATGGAGGAGCAGTGAGCAGCAGAAACCGCCGCACTTAGGAACTATTTCTGCACAATCACTTACTTCTCTCGATTATTTGAATTCAGGAGTTTCAACTCAGGAATGACAGACAACAGTTCCTCATTTAGAGATCTGATGGCTGAGTCTGCGTTTGACAGTGACCACAGTAACCTGTCTGACTGAACTATCTGGGAAAGACCTCCTCCTGAAACACTGGAGGAAAACATACAACTCAAAGTGCACACCTACACAAAGAATTTTTCCTGTGTGAGAATAATACATTTTTATTTCTTCCATTCATACATCCAAATCCTGAACAAATAGGAAGTTGATTTTTCCATTCCAATTTTAAAGACCAACTTTTAACATGTTCCTGTGGCGTTGTTCTGATGATAGAGGACATATGTTAGGAAAATTAAGCTCAAAATAACATTTCTGAGAAGGGGATGAGGTTGCTCCGCACCAGCAGTCTCGCCCAGAACTCGGAGGAAAATTACTAATAAACTATTACTGCTCTGCAGAATCTATTTCCTAGAAAACAACACAGTTTTTAAAAATTTGGGTTCAAAACATCAAAACAAGAATGAAGTCGCCACTGGGAATGCTTTTACAATAGATCAAAAGATGATCAGAGTGGGACTTTAAAGCTATTAGTATATGTCAACTTTTTTAACAGCATTTTTAAGGAACCGAACACACATGCACTCATTAAGGTACAAAGATACTTTTAGATTATTTATGTTTCTCCATCTGTACAACCTAATTGAAATCCTAATTCTTAATTTAAATATCATTAATTTCTAACCATTTTCCTCATTAAACTTACATTTTAGCCCCTTCACCTAACCAAGTGGATTAAAATTGCATTGTTCTTTATTTTAATCTGTTTTAGGTCCCTACTGGTCTTAACCAGCTTGGCTGGTTGTACAAGAAAAGGTCCTGATAAGGGCACAAATACAAGGGTGCGCATACACCCCCCCACTTCAGCAAAATAATTGCTTTGTCAGATTAGGACATATCTCTTTGAAGAAGTCATTAAATACTAGAATTAGTGATGTTACGTAGCACTTGTTAATGAACAGCCATGTTTGACATAAGGTTAGTGATACTATTAAGATTATTAAGGCTCAGTTGCTCTTCAGATTAAGGACACTGCTTGGCTTTCAATTCCATTTGCCCTCATATGATGCAACGCTTTTCTCTAATTGATTTTCTTGAAAAACTTGTTTGTACATAAAGAAACCCTTTATAACCATTATCATATTTAATCAAATTCATCCAGAAGGAAATAAATATGTATATAAAAAATATGTAATAATATAAGATATAAATAATATATTATGAATATGTCATATAGAAATTCATAACAAATGGATTAACCAGGTAACAGAAAAACGTTTATGAAGGGAGGTGACAGCAGTCTTTCGTAATGCCTGCAACATCTCTGTACCTTGTTTTAGTTATTCTGCATAAAATAAGAGTTATGTTTGCATACTGTACCAACTCTGTAGCATTTAAAGCTTAAACCCCTGACACAGAAAACACAAACTAAGTGTAATTGAGTTTCCTGGAATCAAGGGACAAGGTTGTGAATTTTTGGATGTTTTAGCAAAAATTGAAAAGAACGATTTAACAATGAGTTAGTGTATATTGCACAATAAATTTAAAGGTATAAATGGTGTATACTTGATAGCGCTTTTCTTCCTGCCTTGAAGGCCCAAAGCATTTTGCAGTTACAGCCCCATTCATCCATGCACACACACATTGACACACTGATGGCTGCTCTGCTGCCTTACTCTGACGCCAACCCATAACCACCAGGACCAATCTGGGGTTTAATGTCTTGCTCAAAGACACTTCGATCAGAGGTCAACTCCTCTACCTATGCACCACAGCCACCTTCTAAAATGTACTAAGCATCACAGACCTATCTATATTCATTAGACTGATAATCTCTTTCTTCACTCAAGGGATTCTGCTCTGCGGAATGGATCCTCAAGTAGAATAGGCACATTGAGCAGGGTTTGCTCTGGTCAATGTGCCTATTCAATGTGCCTATTCTAAAAAAAAAAGGAAGAGAAAATTCAGAATGCCTTCAATAGCTCTGGTCCAATCTGAACCCTCCACCACTTAGCACCTCACCCTCAAAAGCAGGACTCACAGAAAGACCCATGCAGACCCACAAAAAACAGTGAGGTGAAAAATACACACTTCACAGAACAAAAGGAAAACCAGACTACCTGTAGCTGCAACAAGGCACTGCAACATCTTGTACTTCACGGTTTGTGTCAAATATGTGAACTGAAGGTGGAGAGTTGCTTAGCGTTTATGCTTGCCATGACAAACAGTCCTTTTCAAGTGGTAGTAAAGGACCGCCTGCTGTATTCCAAATGGACTGTTCAAAACCACCACACATGGGCAATTAAATGCATACATACATCGTTAAAAACAAACAGATGGACAGATACTAAAGTGTCAGAGTGACCTGGATGGAAAAAAATTGGTACAGATAAGTGGCATGTTGCAAACTGTTTTTTTTTATTTTATCAGAACAATTAAAAATAAACTTTTTCTTTACAAGTTTGTTGGTGGGACTTGTTTCTCCCATAAAGCTGATGCCATGAGTTCTGCTTCAGATTTTCTGAAACTCTGCTTTTCTGGCCAAGTAAAAAAAAAAAAGGTTGGAGCTTACAGAACAATCCTGCACCCAGTTTATTAGTTGTTGTTGTGATCACAGTTACGGCCAAATTATCACCTGCTTCACACACAGAGATGACTAAAGGAGATCCTGGTTTTTAACGAGGGGAGGCTGTGTGAAAGGAGCAACCGTAGAGGGATTTCACCAGCATCACAGGATCATTGTGAATGCACAGAAGGAGGCTGAGTACAGAAACAAAGATGCCTTTTTATCATGATTTCTGTGTGCTAAAGCCCACCGTTTCAGCCTGGGTAACTTGGTGGAGATGATTACTTCTAAATCAAGTCTTGTCTTCCGGCTTCTTATTGTCTGCCAGTAAGTGTGCCACTCCGGCTGCCAGTGACTTGCAACCAAACTGCCTATTTCCTGCCTGTCATTATTACCATGAAGATGGAACAAAGTCAGAATAGAAATGTGTCAAATTAATTACCACAGTTTTGCTGCCTATTCAGAAATGTATAGGCTTTAAATGCAATACAGTCGACTGTGCAGTTCCTTTACCTTGCCCCCCCTCTGCTGTTCAAATCCATCTTTCTGAGTATTGTATTGATGGCCATGAAAAAAAAGAATTGCTCTGACACACAGATAGCAGCTGTAGCACAGTGCCAGGGCTTTAGTATGGATGAACTTTCACGATTTTATTGCTCAGAACTCTTTGAAGCTTTATTTCACATAAGTACGTTTTTTTTCCCACTCTTTAGTCTTTTTTTTGTTTTGCTTGTGTCGTACCAAAATTTTTTGACAGTCATCAAAACATGCTGAAGTCCTGACAACATTTTTGTCAGCTTTGGAGTTGTCATTTTTGTCGATTCTGAGGGGTCTCTGCAGGGAATATTATTTGTTTTGTGTATTTCGTTTGATCTACCCTACTGAATACATTTGTCGTGCTGCAGTGCCTCTGTCCTTTTCCTCTTGAACAAAATGCAGGGTTGGTTTAATAAATGTGTTTTGCATGTGGTTGTGACAGCACCAAGAAGGCAGGGGATTTTCATCACAAAGAATTTTCTAAGTACCTATTGAAACGTTAAAGTGTAATACATCTATTTTTTATGAACATAACAAAACCCTCTTGGTTACTATAACAACGGAAGGATTGGAGAAGGAAAAATAAAGACTAAAAGCAAACAAAAGCCTTGGAAGCTGATGGACATGCAGCAGGGTGTTACAAGACTTTTATGGAACCATTTGCACAGTTATTATTGAAATCATTTAACCGCACTTTCGAGACAGCTGAAATCGGTCCCATTTTGATAAAATGCAGTTATTGCTCGATTGCCTAAAGATTGGAAGGACAGAATGAAATCCTTTTATTATAGACTTGTTAGTGTTTTTGCATCAAGACTCCAAAGTGTTCATCTCAATTCTAATTTAGAAATTTAAAGAAAAATCTTCTAGTATGATCCATTCAGTGATTAATAGTGTGTGTGTGTGAATGTGTGTGTGCATGGGTGAATGGGACTGTGACTGTAAAGCGCTTTGGGCCTTCGAAAGAGGGTAGAAAAAAGCGCTATATAAGTATACGCCATTTACCATTTAATAGGCACAAGCCTCCAACTCCTTGGATTTGCTTTATGCAGAATTTGATTTGAGCTGAATTTCAACGTAATCTTTTTACATTTTTTATGTAGCTGTTTTAAGTTGAAGAAAGAAAATGCTTTCCAAAGTAACATCTTTCATTCATTTCCTTTTAGGAAAACTTCGGAAAAGAATTAATGGAGCATAAAAAATTGAGGCAAAAGAAAATGTGAAATTACGTTGTTTACAGTGGCAGCTCAGAATAAAAATAAAACAATTTTTTTTGCAGATGACAGTCCGATGCTTTTGGATCGTTTATTCACCTACTCCCTGGAATTCATAAAAGAATATGTAATACCATCAAGCTATAACACAAACCTATGCAAGTCCTTAGGGTAAAGATCTCATTTCACCCCCAGTCAATTTACCGCTAGATATCTCTTGAAATGTTTTTTTTTTTAAGTGTGCAAAATGATCTAAAGATATATCTGGCACTGCAAAAGGCCTGGGAATAACTGCAAGAGTCGTATGTTAAGCCAGTAGAAAGAATATCTTAGATGCAAAGAAAAGAAAAACTACAGAACAACTTGCATAAAAACCTGGACTTGTACAGTAAAATACAAATCAGAGTATATTTGTTCATGTGTAGGTGAGGCCGGTTTATTTGTATGGCACCTTTCATCTGCTGAAGATAATTTAAAAAGTTTTACAGAGACATCAAAATGAAATTTTACAATTGAATAAAAATATGTTGAGATTAAAAATTAGCACTTTAAAAAAAACAGAAACAATTGAAGTTTATAGTATATAGAGGCTGCCATCATCTGTCTACCACAAATTTTCTAAAATCAGCTTCACCCTATTAAGTTTGGCTGAAAGTTTTAATAGATAAATACATTCTGCAGATTTTGAGTTTTACTAGGTTTGTGAACGAGTAGATCAGACAAATGTGTCCACCTTGAAGTGGGAAAGCAATATTTAAGTCTCACTCAATCATCTTTTGATCTACTGTTAAAAGCGTTTCAAGTGGTCTCTCATGTATATGATTAATCTGTTTTTAGCCAAAATTTTAAAAACTGTGTCTTTTTCTAGGACTTAATTTCTGCAGAGCAGCAGGAATTCGTTAGAAATTTGCCTCTGAGTTGTGGGCAGGACTGTTGGGCGCGGAGTTAGCCTACCCTCATTTCCCACCATTCCTCTGTTTGGAGCATTAAAATCGTACAGTTTTGAGCCAGATGCCAGCTCCAACAAGGAAAATAAAGACGTAATTGGATCTATTTGTCTACAAGTAGATGGATTGGACTGGAGCAAAACAGGAAGTTTGTGGCCGACTGAATGTAGCACCGATGTCACTGCTACTAGCTTTTAACAGTTTCATTTTTTCATCTTCTCCTAATTCATCCCATCATTGAATAAAGAAATACTCAGAAAGACAGATCAAAATATGATTGGAGAGGTACTTTAGGGCAGCGTCTTGAATAAAAAGAAGGATTAAATTAAGTCTATGACTCTAGAATTCTGAAATAAAGCAACAAGCTTACCACTTAATCTATAGTCACTATATATAAATTAATCTATTATCAATATAGATAAGTATAGTGCTAACTTTATGGATACTGTCTGATTTGATGGGGGGGGGGGAGAGAATAGGAAACATTACCGTATTTTCCGGACTAAGTCGCTCTGGAGTATAAGTCGCACCAGCCCAAAAATGCATTATAAAGTAGAAAAAAACACAGATAAGTCGTACTGGACTATAAGTCGCATTGTGACGGGAAATTTATTTGACAAAATCTGAGACCAAGAACTAATAACTTGCACAACCTCATATGACACAATTATAGTAGAATGTTTATCTCATAATTTCACAGTAATTATTTCTCATACTTATTTATTTAATTATTTATTTATTCCTTTCATGAAAATACGGTAAATTAAGATGATAACACCTACAACATGTTAATGATAGCTTAACCCCAGGCTGTCTGGTTTTGCATTTAGAAAATGCTAGCCCCTTTTTAGCAAGATCCCTTACAAAATCATAAAAAAATGATCTTCTGTAACGTTTTAAAGTAAAACATCACACTAAATATAAACAAAGACTGAGCAATAATAGTCAGGCAGGGCATCTTCAATCTTTTCATGGTGTCTAAATTAGACCCATGGTGGAGAGTTATTGTTGAGGCTGTGTCATAGGAGCAAAATAGATTAGGAACAATAATTGGGAGTAATAGAAAAAGGGAAATAACACACTCTTTAAACGAATACCTAGTTAAAAAGCTAGGTTTTTTGTTGCCTCCTCATTGTTTCTACAATAATAAATAAATAAATAATAGTGTGATTAGAGAAGTATCACACAATTTAACTTGACAATTTAACTTCAATAAGATACCAGGCACTGTTAAATATTAAAGATATGAACACATACTTTTTATATTCTGTTAGATGCAAACACTTCATAATTCTTAAATAAAGCAGATTGGACTGATGTCTCAAAAGACTAGAAAACTGTTAGTGTTTACATCTAGAATGTAGAGAACTAATATTGGTCCAGAAATTCAACATACGATACAAAGTTTTAAATCATTCATGCATCTTTTCGTTCTGATTTTCATAACTGATTATTCAGGCAGAAAAATCTCTTCTTGATCTCAAGCTGCTTTTGTTGTGCGGTAAATATGCTTTTTTCATTTCTGTGTTTTTATATGTCTTTGCGCACAGATGCCTCCATATTTCAAATTTAAATATGTTTATCTTTCTTAACTGCATTTTTTGTTGTTGTTTGTTTTGTCTTTTTGTAATTGGCCTTTGCAATTACAAGTTTGTCCTCATCAGTGTCTGCAAAGGTACTTTTCATGTTGTTATCATGCTGTAAATTATTATTCCTCTTTCTGCAGAACTTCCTGGAGCTCCTTCTAATCTGGTCATCTCCAACATCAGCCCTCGCAAAGCAACTCTTAAATTCCGCCCTGGTCCTGATGGGAAGACCACCATATCAAGGTGGATTGTTGAAGCTCAGGTACGTGTGACTGTGTTTGTGTTGCACCCACATTCCTGCTGATGATTTAGCAGGACACAGTTTTTAAGGCCATGCCCCTCCCTCTTGGGCAGGTTGTAAAGGAGGACGGTAAAGAGGACACGTGGAGAGTCGTTTACGAGGAGAACCATCCGGATGCAGACACATTAGAAATCCCCAACCTAACGCCATTTACTCAGTACAGGTGAGCAGCAGCAGACGAACCTCTTCAATCATTACCACAAATGTACAGTATTTACACACATCAGCGTGCACACATCTCACTCTTCACCGGTTTCTGCAGGGTTGCAAAGCTCAGGTGAAGTTCGATAAATCACACAGGCAGAAGAGAGACAGTTCCATCTGGGACTTTTCTGTTTGTCAGCACCTTCACATGTGCAGCATGCAGATTCTTATTACCCTCCTGCACCTAGCTAAAAAGAAGGAGAGAGATGAAGGCACAGGAGTAGGAAGTTAATGAGAAAGTGAGGAGAGCAAAAGAAAAAGCCAAGTCATAAGAAACAAGGAGAAGAGGAGGCTGATAAGGAGAGAGGAGGGTTTGTAATCCCTCCTCAAGGGCTGTGAGGGGCTTACATTTAGTAAAAGTCATCTATTGACACTTGTAACAGCAGCAGCTTTTTCTTTTCCGTTTGTCTCTTTCCTTCACCACCCATCTGCCCGTCTCTCTCTCCTCTGATTATCCATTTTTATCAGTCTGCTGGTCTGACTGTGTCGCTTGCTATCTTTGCCTTCATCTCTAATGGGATTGCAGTTTGTATGCACACATCGTACGCTCATAGGGATTATGTTGTTGCAGGCAACACCTCCGGGATGTTGCATGAAGTGATGTGCTTGCTGTATTTCTTATCCCCTGCTCTAAGTCCCTCTTTACAACCCCGCTCTCTATCTCCCAACACAGGGACTACAACTCACAGGCGCAGTTTCACACACTCAAATGTTTTTATCTGTCGCAGCCAAACTGTTGCTTTCAGAGGTAATGAGGGTAATAAACACCCCTCCATGTCCCCATCTCTGCATATTTGCAATTGTTTCTTGTCAGAATGTTTGCTGCTTTTAGATAAGAGTCAAAACATAAATAAACATGGAAAAGTATGAGTTGTGACATGACCTAATTCATTTACATTCCAACACTGTTGTAGCTCTATGCGCTTACCAACCTTACGGTGTGTATTCCTTAAAAAATAAACCTGATCATTCCTGACATTTTTTGCTACTTTTATGTGTTTCCCAAGTCTTTGTTTGACGTCAAATATTCAAAAAAAGATTGATTACATTTAGTCTACTTATTTAGTAGTAAACAGATAAGGGAGCCGGTTTAGCTCATGCTGGTTTGTGGCGCCTTCCGTCCGTGAAACCAGGGTTCGAATCCGGGCTGCTCCCTGTTCCCTTCTCTACTTCTGTGCCAGTCCCAAGCCCAGTTGCTTTGAGAGGGTTGCGTCTGGAAGGGCATCCGGCGTAAAACAATGCCAAGTTTACCATGCCACTCGTTCGCTGTGGCGACCCCTGATGGGAAAAGCCGAAAGACAAACAACATTTAGTAGTAAACAGATAAAGAAAGAAGCCTTATAAAAACTATAAGTTGATTCAGCTACAAGAGATAATGGAGAAATGGTACATGTAATTAAAAGTAGATTCATGTAAACTCATCTTATGTGAAGGTTGAAAAGTCCTTCAAAGTTCCTATGACATTTAAAAAAACGGTTGTAACCCCTTTGTTATTGAAAGGGAAACCCACAGTGGTCACCAAAAAAACAAAAGTATTAGCTGATAAAAATGTGTTAAAGTCAATGAAAATCAAACAGTGCTTTTGATGGATCATGGATCAAAAAGCAAACATGCCTCGACGTAGATTATTATTGAAAATTATTTGACCATATGGACATTTAAACCAAGGTTTTCCTTTAACAACCATCACAGGTATCTTTAAACCAGTCATCTGTAAGTCTGCATAAAGTACAACACTGATCCCTTTGCTGTTAGGTGACATGATGAGTAAACGCTAAATATGGACTGCAGAGAAGGAGATATTTACATTGTGAGATTAAAAAAAGAAATTCATAGCCAAACATGTCTAGGGTAAAGACAATGGGAGCATCTCCACGCAGCCTGATGTTCTTGTGGCTGCATCTGCTTCAGAAGTCTAAGGTCTTCAGGAGTCTAGACAGTATAAGTGGATATGGCAGTAAGAGAGGAACTGATGACAAACTGAGGAGGCAGATACAATGAACAGTAAGAACAACCTAAACAGACAAAGGTAAACTGCACAGTCAAAGTACATCAGTGTCACAATGAGCCATCATGTGTTTGAGACAAAGTGGACTTCATGGGGGATGACTAAGGAGGACACCACTATTGAAAACAAGTTTATGTAAAACCCAGAATGGAATTTTTCTCTGTACACACTGACAAACCACAAAGACTCTGGGAGAATGTCCTTCTGACATTGAGACCAAGTTATGCTTTTTTGGTAACATCAGCTCTGCGATCACAGATGCAATAATGAAGCAAATCAAGAAAAACCCTCTTTTTTTTACTGTGAAACATACCGGTAGTCTGTCATTGTTTGAGGTTACATTGCTGCCTCTGGTATAAGGTTACATTTGTGCAGGTACAAAGAAATCCTAATGTTATAAAGGCGGTCTGGAGAGAAATGTGCTGTCGGCTGTCAGAAAGCTTGATGTCAAGGCTCTCGTCAAGATTCCTCCAACCCCGACAATAAATCAAAACACAAATATCTAGAAACACCAAGGAGGGCTAGGAAGCAATATATTGAAGAATCCCTTCATTTCTGATAGAAATCAAGTAGGTTAAGCATTTGTGGAAGGAACTGAAAAACAGCGTCTGGAGAAGATGCCATTCCGACCTGAAATTCTGAGCAGTTTGCTCAAAAGGAATGGAGCAAAATACCTGTTGACAGGTGAATAATTGTTACCTCGGGAGGTTGTCCAGCAGTTTCAATAGTTGTGGGTTGTTTAGACTTTTGTTTAGTATTCATTTATCAAATTCTAATAAGTTTGGTTTTCACAGGTGTATTTTCATCAAAAATGTATATTTTTTTATATTCATGTTGTTCATTTTAAGTATTGTTATAAAACATTGCAGGTTGTTTCTTCATCATAGTACATTGCAGAAGCCCTAAATGTTAATTTTGTGGTTTTTATATAATATATATATATATAAATAAAATGTTAGTTTTAAAAGACTCGCTGGGAGTCGTTGATGAATTGATATTATTGCTGTGATTTTTCTCTCCTCGTCAAAGTAAAGTGTACTTTTTATTTTATTTTATCACCAGGTTCAGGATGCAACAGGTGAACATTGTTGGTTCTAGTCCCATGAGCGCCCCCTCTAGGCTGATTCAAACACTACAGGCTGCCCCTGACACACACCCGTCCAACCTCCGCCTTGTGTCAGCCACACAGACCAGCCTACGTTTCAGCTGGAAGGTATGACATTGCACACACAGACCGACACACACGCGCTGGAAGCACACCTGGCTCTGAGAAAGAATAAACCTTTTTTTCTGCCTCTTTACTCAAATGTAAGTGGTGTTAATTTGGCTGGGTCTCTTTTAGTTCTTTGAAAACCCTTTCTGTGTATTCCCTCATAATTATACATCAATGAGAACACAGCTTTCACATCTGTGTGCTCACTTAAAGGCACCAGGGCTGAACAGGTTGAGTGGCTGTCAGCCTATAATTAGTGTCTCTCTAGTTATCAGTGCTAACACTAATCTATCACATTTCCTATTCACTGCTTTGGACCCCTACCAGAACAAACTGCAATGTAATTTTCTTTTCACTGTCGTCTTTCTTTCCTTTTTTTTTGTTTTTCTTTCTTCCTGTCGTCCTTTCTTCTTCCCTCCATCTCTTTGGTGCCCATTCCACTGTTCCATTAAAACATAAATTGCGAGCAGAATATTTTCCATTTAAGAGTTGGAATGAGAAAAAGAGCCTGTCAAATGAGACACAGACACTGAAGAACTAGGGGCTACAAGAGCAGCATGCTAATGGGACTTTACCTGTATGTTGGCGCCCAGCCTGAGCTTTGCTGGTTTTCCACAATAATGGAACCATCACAATGGTTTTAGCTCAGGCTATTATTCTAAGCTGCACATTAAGGGTAATAAAGCTAATGTGACATACTGTATTATGGCCCCTAAATGCTAAACTGTGCTAAGTCACTCAGGTATTTAAAATGACTCAGTATCTCTCTTCCCTATTGTTTGTGTTGCACAGAGCAGACTCTGTGTAGCTTATGTCCTCTCAAAGTGAGGCTGCAGTGAACATGATTTTAGCGCATTTTATTCCAGAGTTGATGAATGTGCTTGGTCAAAAGCAATGCTGAGAAGATGACAAAAAGAGCCCTTTTTTTATTCTTGAAGGGATTTGGAAGAAGAAATATAAAGGGGTAGAGGAAGAAAGATATTTTTGTAAATATTTTACAATCTCTCATGCTAAGTGATCCTTTTGGTCTGGAAATTATTCAGTTAAAGACTCACTCTTGATGAAAATCCAGACTTTGTTGTTTTTAACATGTTCTTGAAGCATTTTTTAAGAATGGAGGACATATATATAGATATACAATGGCAAACAATGTGCTCCGCTCCATTCTGATTCGTTCACTTGTTGATGACTAAATTCATGAGCTGGCAGCTGGCTCAGAACTGTATGGCTGATAGCTCCACTATTGCTCGCCATCTTTGTTAATGTCAGGTTGAAGTTGTTAGTGGTTGTAAACTTGGGAGGGGAAGTGTAAAGAGATGGATTAGTGGCCACGGGATTACATTTCGTCAACTGTCTCGCCAACAGTTTCTGCAGAAAATATTTCCTAGAAAACAACCGTTTTTTTTGTTTTTTACACTTTGGCTAAAATCATATCATAATTAAAACACCACTGAGAACCCTTTTATAACAGATCAAAAAATGATCAAAGTGGGACTTTTGGTTTTTATGTTTCTAAACTTCTTGGTTTGAAAGAAAGCTGTTTTACTCCTGAAACTGTGAGCTCTGAAAAATGTCATTTTCAATTTATTTTGTTTCATTTTAATTTTATTTTCACAATATCTTCTCTGAAAGTTCTTTGTGGTTGTCAGCAGTCACAGGTCAAGAGAACAGTGTTGAGCTGCAGATCTGACGCTGTGAGGTAAAGATGGACCAACAAAACATCAAACTAAAATCTTTGTTTCCATGTCCTTTTCTCTCTGTTACCTTTAGCCTCTTCCAGCATCTGAATACAACAGCAGCCCAGAAACGGTGGGGTACAAGCTGCGTGTGTCGAGGACAGATGGTCAGGGGAAGGACAGAACACAGGATGTGCAGGGTGGAGTAAACAGCACTGATGCCACTGTGGAGGGCCTGAGTCCCTGGACCCAGTACCACATTCAAGTACAAAGCTTCAACTCAATAGGAGCGGGGCCGTGGAGCAGCACTGTTGAAGCTCGCACAGCTGAATCTGGTACAGACTTTTTTAGGCATTCTTGTGCGTTTGAAGATGTCCAGCAGTGATAACTCTGAAACATGGTGCCCACCAAGTGTTAGAAGGCAGATGGATGAGAAATAACTAGCTCCAATTGCTTTCTGCGTCTTTTCTCATCCTGGCACCTCTCACTGCCCTCTACCCTGCTCTGCAATTTCAGAGAGGGAAGGATTGATGGGGAGCGGGAGGGGGAAATGACTGACGTAAAATCGAAGATTTTGTTCACGAGGCGTGGCGGCACTGAACTGCGTGTGTGGTTTCTTTGTGCTCCCCAGCTCCGTCTGGATCACCTGTGAATGTAACTGCTGAGGCAGTGAGTTCCTCCAAGATCATGCTCACCTGGTCGGCTCTTCCTCAGACACTAAGGAACGGAGTCATCCTTGGGTATAAGGTGAAAAAGCACTCAAACTTGCATCAATTCCAAACTTGACCTTCCCAGCCCATTATCACTCTCCAACACTGTCATGCAAACCCACACACAGATGCCCACAGAAGTGCACCCAACAAAATCTGATAGACAGGGAACATGATGTAACATCCTGTAACTATTCCAGTAAGGACTTGTTGCAAAAACACACCCTGGTACTGCGATTGTTCTTCAGGGCTTCCGTGTTGCTTTGTGCATGCATGTTAATGGGACTATTCTGATTTCTATAAACAGCATTTTAATTTTAGGTGAGACTCTAAGACTAATCTTCATTTATGTAAAAATGGAAAATAATCCAAGAAGCCCATTGGTTTTGGATGGTTCTCCATTATTCAGAAACCTGAGACTGCCATCTTTGCAAGAAAATGTAATAGTTTGTGCATTGTGTGTGAGTGTATGCTTTAGAGATTCAGCATTAGCATTTAAGTCCAGACTTCCCACCCACTTAGGCAACACATCCTGCAGTCTGCCTACATTTGTCCATGTCGGAGCACTTGTTTTTCAAAAATAAGAAAAAGGGATCTCATTCTTATTCTGCCAATCAAAACTCAAATAAATACTGATGGGCAGTCCAAAAAAATGACAATGTCTTAGAATTAAATGTTTATCAAGTAAATAATCTTCATACTTTTTTGTTTTTCCAAGTAAATGACCATTGGCGTTTGCACTGAAGTATGCATTTTTGATGAAACTGAAGTTGCGGTGGATGCACTTTTTATTCTACTCAAACCAAGAAGAGAAAAAGACTTAAAGGGAAGGGAATATATCTTCAAATGCATGATCACGGTTTGCTTGAAAATACTTAAGTTTGCACAAAAAAACAAACTGCGATTGTGTGATGGAAAATATGTCCCTTCCTAGTTTGCTTTTTTTTTCTGTTCAAGTATATAAAATCCAGGTCATATCATCCACCGTGCCCAAAGCACATCACACCCCACATCTGTGTGTTTTTCTCGCGCCTTCCTGCGGATCACTCGGAGCAGCATGCCTACCATTTTAATAGATGGAAAGTGGCTGCCAGCAGCTACCTAACACCTTCCATCCCCCAGTAGATGTTGAGTGGTTGCCCTGGTTCCTGCTGTGCACGCTTTATTTCTATTTTTGTTTTTCATCAATTTAGCACGAGGTGACATTTTCCTCAACTGCATGTAAGTGTGTGGAATTCTTAAACAAGTTCAGGAGTATAAAGGAAAAATCATTCTGCTGTTTGCACATTTCCTTACTTTGTCCTTTTGCCAGCAAAAGCAGAATGTGTTCTGATTTTGTTTTGTTCCATTCTTCTTTAAATGTGGGAGCAAGTGCTATTGGAATTTTGTCATTGTACTTTAACTCAGTTAAAGTTCAATAATACACATTTCACACATGCAGAATCTCATGAAAAGAGCCAAGATGAAAGATGGAACCTGGCATAGCCTACTTCTCTGTGCCTCTGTCTTCCATCACTGCCAAAAAAAACCATCTCTGAGTCACAAAGTTGCAGCGACTCAACGCATTCCATCATTGACTGCACGATGATAAACATAGACTTTTATTATGACTCAAACCCACTGCCATGGCGCTGAAAATACTTTCATACACTGCTGTCACTTTTGAGTAGGTTCATCTTTAGCACATCTTTTTACAAACAAGTTGTCCTGTTATTCACTTTTGTTAGATTTACATCCAGCCGTAATATAATGATATTGCAAATTTTTCTAACGGATCAAGTCTTTATTTTGGATCTGTATTTTCTTAGGTGGGGGTTTAACTCTTTTATCTTCTTTCTATTCTAAGGTTTGCAGGTTTTATCAAAAGTATCTCTGCCCTTCGTTTAGCTCACTCAGCGTGATTCTCCTTTAATGATCCTTATTATACCGATAATGAAACCCATAATATGTTTCATTCATTTCAGTTCCTCCTTTGTTGTTCCTGTAAAGCCATAAGGAAAAATGTGGCATCATAAAAATGAAAGTAATGGCCTGACATCTGCTTTATAGATGACTTGAATCTTAAATTGGTGTAAATTAGACTTTTTTAAGCAAAATCAGTCAATTAAAGAGAGAGAATATTGTTTGAAGGACTTAGAGACCCATTCCAATGAAAATTGTGGTTTTGGTGTTTGTAACATGTTCTTATAGCATTTTTCTCATGATGAAGGATATATATTGAGGAAATTAAGATTAAAATTGCATTTCTGAGTACCGGTATTGATTTATTCATATTGTGGTGCATCAGGAGCAGATGAAAAAATGCTGTTGGAAAAGCTTCTAGCGGTTACGTAAAAACTACAATCAGCAGGCCAAAAGCTCCCTGCTCTGCTCCCCCGATGCATCCACCTGCAGACAAATAGATCCATGTACATCTTTGTTTTCCTCATCTGAGCTGGCATTTGACTTAAAACTGTTCGGCTGGATAAGCTCCAATATTGCCCCCCATTTTTGTGGCACTGCTAATGTTAGCTTGGGGTTGTGAGGGGTTGTAAGCTAGCAGAAGAGAGGATGAAATAAAGGGATGTTGGGAAGTGTTGGCAGGCTTACCGAAATTTCCACCTACACCTCAAAGGCGAGTTTCTTATAAATTCCAGCTGTTCTGCAAAAACTATATTCTAGAAAAGGCAAGATATTTGGACTTTAAGTGTATATGGGTCAAGTAGAATACACTATGACTGACATCTGGTCACCTGTGTGCATTTGTTCAGGTGAGAACTGTTTGTCATTTCTCGCAGGTGTTGTACAGTGAAAAAGACCTGGAAGCTCCACCTTCTGTACTGGTGGTACAAGGAGAAGGAAATTTGACCGTCCTCCTCGGAGCCCTCCAAAAGTACACAGTGTATGTGCTCCAAGTGTTAGCGTTCACACGAATTGGTGATGGGCCTCTCAGCAACCCGGTTCTGCTCAGAACCAAAGAAGATGGTAAGAAATACTCCAGTCTAATCATTTTTTTACAGGTGGACACCTTTTTTTTTTTGCATTTTTGGTTCTCATTTTGTTAGCTGTCAGCAGAGAAAACACAGATGTTGAACGACTAGTAGAACATGATAGGATCTAGTTTTTTTTTGTTATAAGAAGTCAAGCAGACATTTTCAAAGACATATGTGCCTACCTGCAAAAAAAAAACCACACACACACACAGGCAGAATCATCATCTGTCAGGCAGTGTTACATTTGGAAAGTTTTTCTCATTTCAGGATGAAATAACAACTGTGAAACCAATTCCTGCCAACGTATAATGAACTTTTATCTAACTGTCACACAAACACACAAAGCGTGCACTCAGAAATGCACACTCGCACAACATTTACTCATGTGAAGCATGAACTTTCATCAAGAACAAAGTCAGTGTGAGGTTACAGAATATATTACTTTTTTATATTGTGTCTTTTGCAACGTTGAACACATAAAACACTGTCTGGTAAAAAAAATGTTTGGTCATTTGTTGAACTACTCTTTCCTTTAACTACAGCACACTTTTTCCATGGTTTTGTTGCATAATGATGTCTGAAACAGACCAATCATCTGTATTTCAAGATATTGTTTTCACAGAGAATCTCACAGCTGCTCCAGAAAATCCTTAATTTTCATTGAAATTAAAACTTAAATTCTCCTGTGGTTCATTTGTATTTCTTTTTTTGTGTTTAGCATGTGCTGCAGGTTAGAACTCACCCGTTTTTTTTATGTTTAGTTTTAATGACATATTCAAAGTCCTCCTCTCTGTCACTGCTTCAACAGGGTCCATTTTGCACCCCGTTGCAGAGCCAGCCTTTCTGATCAGTCTGTTCAGTCTCTTTGTGTCACTGGCATTTATGCTACCAGTCTGTTGTGGCCAGCACTCTGTGGCCACAACAGACTGGTAGAAAATTTAGAGCATCCTGCTGCTCACATTGAAGGACCTTAGTTTCCTCAGGAAAAATTGTCTGCTGCAGGGCTTCTTATACACAGCTGTGCTGTTGGTCTCACACGTCACAAATGTCTAGACGTTCCCTTGAGGCTCGTACAGCCACCTCTAGGGGCGTCATGAAAGTGGAACTTACCTTTGTCTTGGCTGTGGTAAGTGTATCGTGTAGTGTAAGTTACATGCACTTATGACGGACAGGTGTTGCTATCAGACAGTGGCCTAAGGCCACACTCTAGTCGATAGTGATGTGTGCACACTTGCTCCTTACTGACTGCGAGAAATGTTGCATGCGCACGGTGTGCAGGTGACACAGTGCCCACAGGACACCCACACAAACTACACTCTGATTGCTTAATTTGCTAAATTCTCACAGTCCGGCTGCATGTAAGAACCATGCACTTATCAGTTGAACAGTACTAATAGGTTCCTTGCACAGTGCACATTGTACAGGGTTTGGGGAGTTGAAAAAAGAAAATCCATTCAATATACCTGTGTCTCATCTACTTCACCTTTACTTTATCCTTTGTGTAGTGAGAGTGTTTGCTACGACCTATCACCCGCTGCATATCTTAAGCTAAAGTGTGAGCGAACATTTTCACCATATGGGCTCATGAACCAGTGTGCAACTTCAATAATTCCTACCCTTTACAACCATGAGGGCAGTTGTGATTAAGTTGTTAAAAATTAACCTTTTTGGGGATACACTTGTCTGCTGGTCTGGAGAAATAAAGCACTGCCAATTCTGTTAGTCTTTTATCAACATTCCTCCGTGGTACAATATTTAAAGTATTTTTATTAGTGTTTTTTATTCTGTAGGCTTCTTGCAGCTCTTTACCTGCCAGTTTTAAACTGTTTTTTTATTCTGCCATTCAATCTTCTTTTTTCCCCTTTTTCTCTTGCAGTGCCAGGCCCCCCTGTCCGCATGTTGTTTCCAGAAGTTCGACTGACATCAGTTAGGGTGGTCTGGCAGCCCCCAGCACTCCCCAACGGCATCATATTAGGTACAAGAAAATTAAAATCAACACAAGCATTTATGATTACGCACAAACATGGCTGAATGTCAGAGCTCAGCTTACAAGAATGACAAATTTGCAGGTTTTGCATGTAGAAGCACGCTCTCACACAAATGATCACGTCTCTATTTATTTCTCAAGAGAGCAAAGGAAGTAAAAGGGAAAATAAGAGAGTCTCCTCAGTCTTGAAGCAAGGGTCAGCTTTCTGACCTCTCCAATTTACTGCTGACATTTAAGGGTGTTTTATGCATGCTATTGTGCGGAGTCTTGTGCTGTTTAGAAACAGCTTTTCGGAAAAAGCTGATATGCTGAAGACACTTTCCCACATTACAGATAACCTTATTTATAAAAACGATTAGATTCATGAGCACTGATGGAGTCTGAAAATATCAGCCAAGTCAGACAGTACAGGCCAGCTGCTGAGCTGGTGACAGGAAGCAGAAGGTTGGAAAAGGATGAGGGGGGAATGTGTGGAGGGGACACGAGAGGTGTGTGTTCGGGAGTGTGCGCTGAACTGAGGGAAAGGGTCCTATTTGTCCTCTCAGCAGGGGAGGGAGTTGAGCAGGACAGTGTGAGTGATGTGTGACTGCGCTGTATTGGAGGGAGGACATTTAGTGCAACACCACTCTGTTGCAGAGGGCGGAGTGGGGAGCCAAATCCCTCTCTCAATCACACGTACACAAACACGCTGCCCTGCAGTGTCCTTAGTGCGTGCAGGCATAAATAACTGCAGTGCATGAATGCTTTAACGCTCATGACTGGCACATTTTTCCTTGAGTTCAACCCATGGAAGACTGACCCAGAAAGGGGACAGGGGGAGAAACAATAGCACACAAGGTGCACAATCTAATTTAACTAGGTGCAGAAAAGGCATTTGTGTTCTTCTGTAGTTTTTTTTTTATTTGAACATACAGTCATTCAAAGCTATGTAGAATAAGTCCACTTGCAAAAACAGCATACAGCAGAAATCCACAGACGTAAGGACTGACTTGTTCCTCACAAATATCTGCTGCACATGGGTATGAAAAATCATGAACATCTGTTAATGTATTCAACTCCAACTATTTACTGAAACTGCATTGTGGGAAGAAAAAAACAGCTATAGGAAGGTCATTTAAAAATATGTCCAGCATCTATGTTTTAAAAGTTGAACTTTAAAAAAAAAAACTGAAGCGGTGGATTGAATGAATAACAGTTTAAAATATAAAATGTATTAAAAACGTGTTTTTTAACACTTTGACTGGAGTTTTGTGTTTCTCTTAGTTGAAGTTTCTTCCAGTAGAGTTTTGCTAGGAAAGAACCAGTCTAAAAAAACAGAATGATACACTTCAGTTATATGAATCAAATGCAAGATCATATACTTCACTTAATCCTGCTGTTTAGAATCCTGCATTATAGAAACTAAATTTAAAATCAAACGTATACAAGAGATTTGTGAATCACATTCAATGGAGAGTAAACTAGTGGTTAGAAAGGTTTTGCTCTTTTCTCTGCTAATGTCATAGTTTGCGGTAGTTAAAACACCTTTGATATTTTAGAGTTCCTGTAATAATCTGGGATTATATCATGTGTCGGATTGAAAGAGTGATTTCTGCAAAAGGTCACACAGAGACCAAGCTGATAAACAGTCCGTGCTTAAATACTAACCCACAGCCCAAATATATCATATTTATCCCAACATGCATGTTTTTAACATGCTCCGGTTCCCTGTATTACTTGTTTCATGTAGCAATCTGTTGAAAATTCCCATTTGTCGCAAGAAATGTTCTTTCTACAACCAGTTAGGTATTTTACATAACTTAAAGAACTAAGTGCATCCCAGTTTAATTCAGCAGAGTTTTTTATGTTAGATTCCAGTTTGAAGCGAGGTCTGCAGAATAATGTAGAATCTGCCAAAACAAAAGAGAAGAGGCTTTCATCGACGTGACACAATCACTTGATGTAATGTGGATTAATCCTCATGTATCAGATGGAAGCAATGTCCTGATGGTGTCCAGGACAATGCAGTTCTTAGGCCGACATGCAGTTTGTGATCCTACATTTGCCTTTAATACAGACCCGACATTCAGATTTCTACATAATCAGGGTATCTGATGAGATTATCAACCGCTCATCCAGATCAGGTGCCTCTGAGCAAAGTATTATCCTTACAGTCTCAGTGTGAACTAATCACATCCGCTTACTTGCATGTTTGTACCCGTCTGCAGACGCACAGAGTGTGTGTGTGGGTGTATTTGGATATATAATACAATCCTAGTAATAAGAGTCTTTGTGAGTTGCCAGTGGCCTGTGCAAAGCTTTGACAGGGATCAGTGGTTTGAATGTGTGTGTGCATGTGGTGGGAGATGTTAGTGTTATTACTTGGCCCGCTGCACATGAGACAGAGAAACAGGAACAAGCCATGTACAATGTGGGTCAGTGCCAAGGTTACAGTAGAGACTATGTGTACAGTGAAAGAGGACACATGTATGTAAAATTGCATGAGCTGCAGTTCAGCATAAAAATTGTTACTGTCTCTTTTTTCATGTAGAATACAAATGTAGTTCCATTACTCCAGTTCTATTTTTTATTTTTTGTCTTTTGTGCAGGTCGGAAGTTGTCTTTTTCAGGGTTTTTTTTGTCTTGTTGTGTGTTGACTTTCATCCCAAAGGGGACAAAGACACACAAATGCATATGTATTCAAATAATAGCACACAAAGATTTCCTTTTTTATTTTCTTTGACTTTCTTCTGGTCCATCTTTAGGCTACCAAATTTCCTACCGCCTGGATCGCAAGGATCCTCAGCGATGGACCACGGTTGAAGTGGGTTCCAACGCTCGCCAGTTCACCGTCACAGGACTTTTGTCTGAGCAAACCTACGTGTTCCACCTTACGGCTCGAACCGCCGTGGGCTGGGGTGAACGACAGGAGGCACTAGTGGTTACTACTGAACGCAGAGGTAAAGGACACACTTTATAATTTAAGATTTTCTTTGCTTACAACACAACTACCAATGCTTAGAGTCAACCGAATGTCAACTTAGTACCTGGTGGTTTATTTCAAAAGGTTTTTAGAGTTTAGTTATTTGTTTCAAGGACTATGTTGACTGATGATGCTAATCCTGGAAATGACAACACAAAAAAAGCCTTGTTTCTCTGAACTTGTTTGAAATAAAAAAAATAAAAACTAAAGAATTCTAACTTTACTTGCAGCCATTTCAGTACATGACAGTTGGATTTCTTACCAACCAAACTCCTATTATGTATTAATGAATCTATATGCCATCCATTATAAATAATATAGTTGTGTTTGGTATTTTTGCTAAAGATAGACTATTGGTAAAAAAAAAAGAAAAGTCAAAGACTTCTCCTCCCCCAACCATTAGAGGTTAGAATTAAAAGCTGGCCTCGATGTTTCTTTCTATGTTTTCTATGTTTCTTTGTAACCGTAGAACTCCTTTCTATGGTTACAGAGGATGGGGTTTTCAAAGTGTACCATTGTACAAGTATGTTAAACTATTATTGACTGTCAGATCTGCTTCTTATAGTTTGAAACATTTGTGCCTAGGCGCTCTTAAACTGTCACAGTAAGGACAAAGCATGTAGTAGATAATTACATTCCTGCCACATGCTCTGTGACAAGATCAACTGTCTTCTCCACCGTGTTTGCAATGAGGAAGGAATGCCACCTTCAGCTGGTCTGAGCTCTTTGCCAATGCAGCCAACCAGTCTATCAAAGGTTGGTTTCATATTGATACTGGCTACTCCATTTTATGCAGCTGCTCTTTTCTGACTATACTGCCTCCATCAGGCATGCAGGTTTCAGTTGAACAGTAGGTTATTGCTCATATCTTACCTTGACTGCTGCACAGAGATTTTGGCTATTTCTCAGCGCCTGCAGTGGAGTTCTGAATAAGATCTATATGTGTCAACACATCTTCATTTTCACTAAATCCAGAGCAACTCATGTTACTCCATCATTCTGTCTTATATTACCTCTTAACTTTCCCTTCCTACCTCTGGTTACTCAAATCAGATTTCAGTAATTTATGATGTCCTACAGTGTAATATCCGAGTCTGCACCTGTCTTAGCTCAATCTTGCGCTGTAAGTCATGTAGCTGTTGCCAGCCTCGCACACCAGCATTCTTTCTCCTGGTCTCAGAAGTCATTCCACACTAAAGGAAGGGCTGAAAGCCATCTGGGCGTGGGCGCACACATAACTCTTCTGACTGCACCTCGCTATCTTACACAGACAACACAATCCACTACCCTAATGTTTGTTGCTCTATGCTTCTGAACATTCACTCTGTATTCTTTTTCTTCCTCATTTCTTGACCCTTTTTTTAAACTGGATTTTTATTTATTCAATCATTCATTGTGAGTCTTTACACTACTTTTGTGGAGCTGGATCTGGTCCCCTTTTTTGTTGACTTGTATTGAGGTATTTAGTTATGACTTCTGTTGGTGTTGGATCTTGTTTTTTAATATTATAAAAAATTAAATTAGCCTGTTGTTCAAGAATAAACAATAGCAATTATAACTGGCCTCATTCAGTGACAGGAAACAAAAGTCCTGATCATTAATAATCAATTCAGCAGCATCGCCGTGTGCAAGTCCCATTTCCTTCTGTGTGATAACTCTGTGCACAAACATTTGTAAACAGCAGGATGACCGAAGTGGAGTCAGAGCTGCAGAGATGCAGTAACCTGCTGCTGGGAAGCTCTGTGTTTTTTACTTTGTGGTCAAAAGTGTAATCCCTTTGAGCCAAATCAGAGACTGATACTGATGGAACTGCACACTACAACAGGAGTTAGTAACTTTTACCGAATCCATTAACACTTTTTTAAAGAATGTCATTTCACTTGAAATCATTGCTTCTTCTTCCTTTTGCTGAATCCCAGTATTCACTTGGAAATATAACCTTTAGATAAAAGCTTTGTTTGTTTTTTAGAAATACTGTCTGCTTGATGGTCTGTGTGTAAAATTACTTATAGCTTCTGTTTTCCTTAACAACTTAGCAAAAAAAAATGGGCCTTTTTAAAATCCTTAATGTGTGCGTGTTTACTTGATTTTTATATGTTGATAAGAACATCCCTTTCTTATTCACCAGTACTTTTAGTAGTATATTTATTCATAAAACATACATCCTTATGAGGTGCCGTGTAGGACATTATTCAGAATTAGCATTCATAAACACATGTGAAATCTCTCACACACACTAGTGAAATGCTTGTATACATACAACTGAAAATGTATTCATTCACATACACATGTGAAATCTCTCAGATACACTACTGAAAATGCTCTCACACACACTACTGAAAATCCTCTCACATACACATGTGAAAATGCTCTCAAACACTACTGAAAATCCTCTCACATACACATGTGAAAATGCTCTCACATACACATGTGAAAATTTCAATAGAAACGGAAGGCATTTCAGTAGAAACGTTTTTTTTTTTACTTTATTGTTAGAAACGAAGTTGGTCGACTGAAGGCATTTCAGTGGAAATGAACCTGTGTCCGAATTCCTGCCCTGATCCCCAACTACTAAAACCTTATATAGTGCAGAACTATATAGTTCTATATAGTTCTCTGAATTTAAAAGCAATTCAGACACCCGTGCTCAGTACTTTTTTCTTTTGGGTGTTGTTCATAACGCGCTTGACACGGAAACAAAGTGGCGCATTACCGCCACCACCTGGTCTGGAGGCGAACTACTCCTATTTAACGCGGAGAATGACACTTATTTGTCAGAGTAAAAACATAATAAATATAAACATTTTACAAAGACTATTTATGAATCTGCTGTGTTCTGATCATGGAAAACGTGACTGATTTATAAATAATTAAATTACAAACCCTTTGGTGTTGATTTAATGTATTTGTTCATAAATAAACCCCAAAGTTATTTTTTCATGCCAATATTTATTTTGTTTTTGTGCCGCTGAACGATTAACGGGCTCTTGCAAGAAGGCATTTTTTTCTGTAGTTTTCTTACACCTTACTGAAAATGGCTTTGAAAATGAATCTGTCCGTGTTCCTGGCAATAATTCAACCGTTTTTCGTGAGATCAAACTGAAAACGAGCAGATATGCAGCATCACAGGACGGCAAGGAATAGCAGACATCTCAGAAGATTTCCTCTGGATGCCCTGACCAGACAGAATAACTTGTGAGTTAAACTTAAAGCTTTTTTTTTAGTTAAACTTAAACTTAAACTTTGTTACTAATCATGCTCAAGGTTACACAATCTGCTTGGTAAGAGTTTAACATTCTTTTTCAAGTGAGTTGTGTAGTCCAATTACATGAAACACTTGTGAGTTCAAAGTTTAGAATTTTTTATTCAGAGTCAAACCATATCACTTGTTTTAAACAAAAACAAAACAAAAACTTTCATTTTTAAAAGTTTAAATGAAAATCCAAAAACCCAGCCAAATAAAAACCACGAGATTTTCCAGAATTAATAAATACTTCATAATCTAAAATGTAAGACATCAAAATAAATAGAAACATTAAAAAAATGTGATTTAATTTCCTCAATGAAATAATTAATGTTGCATTTTCCAGGGTCTTCCACGTCTCTACTGCTTTACCAACACAAAGGTGTCTGTCCTGGCCCTTTACGCTGACGGTCAGTCCGACACAAGACTGGATTTTCGGTTGACCCGCAGGACCATCGAGCATCTGGGTCGATGTTCCTGAAGCATCAGCTTCGGGTTCCTCACACTCTGGGGGGTCACAGGAGACTGTGACTTACAGTGTGGTAGCCAGAGTCTTTGACACGACACGGTCCACCGTGAGCGATGTTGTCCACAGGACGGCAGACCGCATCCTCCAGCTGATGAGCAGGGTCACCCAGCTTCCCAGTGGGAATGAACTACCATAAGTCGCCTCTGGATTTTAGCAGCTCGCTTGGTCTTTCTCCTTCCAAAGGGTCACAAGGAGCATTGATGGCTGCCACATAAGAATAAAGGCCCTAAAAGAAAATGCAGCTTGTTATTTTAACAGGAAGCTTTTTTATTCCATTAAAATGCATGCTGTATGTGACTCTAATGCCAAATTTATAGATATTTTTGTTGGGAATCCAGGATCAATCCATGATTCACGGGTTCTACGTAAAAGCCCAATTTATGTAAATCAAACAAACCCACCTGAAGGATCCTTTTGGGTGATGGTGGGTATCCCTGCATTGCACATCCCATCATGCTGCTGACACCCTACAGGGAACCCATGAGGAATGCCATTGAGGCAGTTACAACCAGAACCACTCCAGAACACTCTCTGTTGTGAAGAGACCATTTGGCATGATAAAGATGAGGAGGAGAGCAATATTTCTGGGGGCACTGGAAGTAAAACCAACCTTTGCAATGAAAATCATTGCCTGCAGTTCATTCTGCACATTCTGTGCATCAGCAAAGGCGACTGCTTAGCCACAGATGTTGAGCCACAGCAGGACAACACCAGGAACATGCAGGACGAGCAGAGTCACGTCCGTCTGCAAGGACAAATCTTTGCTTTCCTTTCAGCTCCAACTGTGACACACATGACTCAGAAGACCAGGATTATTGTTAACATGTATAAAAATAAATATTAACACATAAAACGAAATTCTAAATATGTACACCTGATAATTATATGAAAATCCTTTTGAGATTGTTAAAAATAGCTCAGATTTAAATAATACATGTAAATTATTCATTTTTGTTCATACATTTATTAAACAAATTGGAAAAACAATGGCTGCATTACATTTTAAACAATAATTTCAACTCAAGTAAACTTAACAGACTCTCCTGTCGCTGTTCCTCCCTTCTAGCCCTTTCCTCCTCTCTCTTCTGGCTCTTTAACATAAACCTTTAACCCAGTACGACAACGATTAACCGTTTATTAAAATGAAGTCAAATCTGATCATATGTCTCTACCCATCTGGCACGAGCTAGCTTGAAAACAAACAGGCTATCTTTCTCCATCCGCAAATGGATCGGATTTTCCTCATCCTCGTCTGTCCCTACATATATGAACACATTTAAAACATGTGTTAATAACTTGTGACTACGGTTAGAAGTCACTGCTTTTTGATGTAATAAATATCTAGCGTTTGTTTTTAGCCTTCGGCGCTAATTCGCGTTAGCGTTAGCTTTAGCATTACTGAAATTGATGAGCTTCAAAACAATCTAGGTTGTTGATTGAGGAATATAACATATTAAACACATCATCTTAAGTATTTACAAATATATTTTACAACAGATACTGGATATTTTTTAATATACTTACACGTTTCGGTGGTTTTCCTTGCGCAACCGGCTGCCATTTTCGAATGATTCAGACGAATGATTATCTCGCGATAATCAGCCAACTTCCGTTTCTACTGAAATGCCTTCCGTTTCTGTCGAAAATTTCAGTAGTGTATGTGAGAGCATTTTGGATAGTGTATGTGAGAGCATTTTGGNATGTGAGAGCATTTTGGATAGTGTATGTGAGAGCATTTTGGATAGTGTATGTGAGAGGATTTTCACATGTGTATGTGAGAGGATTTTCACATGTGTATGTGAGAGGATTTTCACATGTGTATGTGAGAGGAGTGAGAGCATTTTCACATGTGTATGTGAGAGCATTTTCACATGTGTATGTGAGAGGATTTTCACATGTGTATGTGAATGAATACATTTTCAGTTGTATGTATACAAGCATTTCACTAGTGTGTGTGAGAGATTTCATATGTGTTTGTGAATGCTAATTCTGAATTATGTCCTACACGGCACCTCATACATCCTGATTCTTTCAATTGTGGGTAAATGTTCAGACTTATTACTGAGTTTTAAGCTGGAATCAGCATTAAACAAATTCTAGGTTTTGTGTGAGGTTGCAATTCACTTGTTATAGTTATTAAGGTTGGTTGACAGCACAGTTGCCTCATTTCTGAAACGCAGTAGTGCATCAATAAATTAAACACACAATAATAAATATATATTTTTCTTTGTTTTTAAATGACTTGTTCCACAACTGTTGTCTTACACTGCTTAAGCCCACCTGCCTTTGATGGCAGTCTTTGTTAGGTCTGTGCAAAGGTTGACAATGAGCTGAATCAGGTGTGTTTGAGCAGAGTAGCACTGAAACCATGCGGGACAGTTTGCCCTAAGGACAAGGCTTGGGCGACATCTGTTAAAATGTAAAATTCTGGCAGAACTGGAGAAAAATATTACAATTCTGGTTTTACGTGTTGCACATATTTTCTAAGAGTGGAAAATTAAAAACTGAGAAGTATGCTCAAGGACAGTGTCCTAACAAAGTTTGCTTAAGCCAAATTAAGCATTTATTTAGACTCAGTATCTAAATAAAATAAGTGGCTTTTTCTTGGGACACATGTCTTTGTACCTTCTTGCTGACTCCCCAATCTGAACAACAAACGGTAACCCCGTAAAAGAGCCTAATAAGATATGCGTTTGACTGGATGTCAAATGCGGATCTGTCTGTCATCAGCGTTATTTTCTGAAACAAAGAAATCTCTTTTAATTTATAGTTTTGTTTTAACATTTACGTAATGTCAGTTACAGGAATTTTTGAAGACAAAAAACCAAAAGACGCCAAGTGAAATTCTACCTCATTTTAACTGTTGTGGGTTGGGGAACCAAATGAAGGCACTGAGGTTACAGAGCGAATGGCCAAAAACAGCTTGTTTATTGTGACTGCAAGTCTGCTGCAGTTTTATCTGTAAAAGCTCAAGACAGCAGACATTTAACCACTATCATGAAAACTGGAACTGACAGCCAGTGAGGACTCGGCTTTAAAAGAAGAATCTGACCAAGAATAATCGTGTCCCTTTTCCTTCAGTCTGCAAACAAATAAGTCTAGATTTTATCCTCCTTTGATTCAAAGATCACAGTGGTTTTATCTCCTCTTGTCTGGACCAACATGCATTTATCCCTCTTCCTACTTCAGTCAGTTGCATTTATATCTTTGGCGTATTTCCTTTAACCTTTCCTGTCACTGTTTGCTTCTCTGTGTCACAAAGATAAGCAAAACAATATACGTTACTGGTCTGTGTTTAAAATCTGCAAAAGTTTGAGGATGGTCAAAGAACATTTGAAACTGTTCTATTGACTAAACTAGACCAAAACAAGTCGGCAGGTGTTGTAGAGGCCTCTAGTCATGAGTTTTTCATATTAAAAGACTAAAAATAATTTTCTCACAGCAATGCAAATAGGAAAACTATATAGTTTAGCACTAATTCATAAACCGCCAGTAGATCTATTATAAGAAAGGAAAAATATTTAAATTGTAGCAGCAGCACAGTAAAATACGAAATATACAGGGAAGAAAAACTCTTATAAACAGTACATGTACACACATAGCAGCAAACAAATAAAATAAGCTAAAATACCCAGTTAATGTAAATGAAAGTTTGAGGAGCACCTGAGATGATGAATTCTTGTGTGTGTTTTTTACCTGACAGTACAGCGGAGTTATAGAGTGTGATGGGAGACAGCAGGTATGACTTCTTGTACTGTTCCTTAGAGCAGTGGGGCTGCAGGAATCTGCTGCTGAAGCTGCTTCTAGCAATAATGTTACAGTTAGGTTAGGTATTTATATTTTAGGTTATTTCAGTTCAGTTAAATACAAGCCAAGTTATAATGAAAGATTTGTATAGCGCCAAAAACTACATTGCCTAAACAATCATTTATTTTGAGCACACACACACCTACACACGCAGAGTGATACAAAGAAATTTCCATGAAGAAGACCTAGAGAGGATGCCTATTAGTCTCAACTTTTTAGCATTTCAGCTACCCATGTAATAGTATATTGAAATAAATGCCTTGGATCATTTAAACCAACTTTAATTATAAAACTAATCAAGAACCTAACCTCAGGTTTATTCTGTCAAGTAGATAAAAAGCTGTCAGGTTTCTAATTCAAAGATCTGAGCTGATTTTTGGCTCAGATAATTATTAGTAAGATGTCATGTGTTATTTTAACTGCAGTTCTACTTAGGTATTCTAACACCTACTATAGACCAAACCGTTTTTTATTCTCTTTTGATACAGAAACTGTAGATCCCACAGGACTTTATATCTGCAAGAACAAAGTGAAGCCACAGGGGCAGATCTTAAGGCTGTTTTGAAGATAAAACACTTAAAGAAACCTCAGTAGATTTTTGAGAATAAATCTTCATGGTAAATGCTTATTTACGGTGCAGGAAAAAGAGAAATCCTTACACTTTACACTGATGCTATCTCAAGGGAGAGCAGTCTCTAACATATTTATTAAGCTGCTTTCCTGTTTTTCCTGATGTTTGTGTTGTCCGTCATCCTTTATGGTAGTTTTCTGAGTTTATACCACAAACACAGTGGAACATACAGTAATATAAAAGATAAGCTGTTGTTAGATTTCAGAAATAGAAATTTTTGCTGTTATATTTTTCACCAAGTTGATCTGGCCCGACTGTAGCGTTTCTTTTGTAAAAGTTTTTGTTGTCCTTTAAGTCTTCATGGTTTCACTAGCTCTGGCTTTTGTTCAGTAATTTCAATTAAAAGTTTCTTGAGAGTTCAGTGATTTCTTCGTATTGATTGTATTTTGTATGGTTTATTTTTTTCTTTCTATGCGCTCTTATTATATGAATCACCATAAAGCTGTTGAGTGTTTCATTTTGTAATTTCAAGTCTGTTCCCTCCATTCAAAATTTTTTGCTAAGGTTCCCTGGAAAATGTCTTTACTGTCAAAGATACAGGAAAATCTCATTTGTCTTCCTATGACACCCATTATATCCTGTAATAGAACTGATGCGTCTTAATTTTAAAATTTCCACACAAAGACTTGCTCAGCTCTGCTCAGCAGCTATGCTGTCATATATTCAGCTGTCTACTTATGTTTTGAAAGTTTTTCATGCCATAAAAGTGCTTGCTAATTCTTTTTTTAATCACTCCTGATGTTGAATGTTTTATGCCGTTAATGATCGTGATGATGGATTTCATGCCAGACTTATTCTTTATTCAGCTCACAAAATACTAAGGAGAAAAAGTCCTTTCCTAGACCAACGCTTTTAAGGGTTGTATGAGCCGTTGCAAAACTCAGATTTTATTTTTAGGATAATGCTAGTCATTTTGTTACTAAACAAATCTTAAGCCTGTTAGTCTATCAGTACCGTGAGTGATATTACACAGTAGCCGCGGTTACATGTGCAAAATTTTTTGATCGGATTAGAATTCAACCTGGAATTGGTTTAATGCTGATTCAACTTCTTCCGATTATAACAAACGTTTACATGGGTCACACTTTCGGTCGGAATAGATCATTTGCACATGTGCACCTCTCTCTAAAATACCGGAATAGTTCCACTGTAAACAAGCCGGTAATATACAAGATGATCTTCCTAACGTGCTTTTATTATTGTTATGATTATTATGAAGCGACTGTTCGCTGATCATTTCTTTATTAATCCGTGTGGTCAGTGCTTTTTTTGTGGCAGAACGGAGCTGGAAGAAGGGTAAGAGGAGGCTAACACGCGCTAACAACATTTAGCCTTGATGAACATAAAATCCATGCGTGAAATGCTGCAATCGGCCGACTGAAAACATGAATCCACATGATTGTTTGAACGGTTTCCAAGGACTGAGCGGCATTCCTTATATACTGCCCAAAGCCAGTGTGTGAGCTGGCGTCTGAGCTCTGTTCTGACACACAGTTCTACCAGGAAACACTATTCTCCTGAGTTCGGGAGCTCGTTCACCTAGGGCTGCGGGACGGATCGCAGTCCGAAGTCTCCCACACATAGCGCACATGTAAAAAAGCATCCTCCCTGAGGCTGGCTGCTCTACTCAGAGACACGGATCGCTCGGTCCACCGGCAGCCAAGCACAGACCACGCAGAGTCCAGACGTCAGGGGGCACAAAACGCGAAAGCCCTCTCCCTTCCCTCCTGCTTGGAGAAGGAGGGAAGGGACAGGCCGGAAGCCAGCGGGGCGAGGACGGAGTGCAGAGGCGTCCGCGTGCTGCACTGGGCGTCAGCGGAGCAGCCGGTCAGTCCTGTTTGCGCTCCAATGCCTTTTCTGGAGTGAAACGCCATCTATACATGATAGAAAGCCAGAGCAGTAGTGACCCACGATCGGAATGAACCGTTTACATGAACAACGATCGGATCAACAATCGGCATAACCTACCTATCTCGAATGGAAAGAAATTTTGATCAGAACGAGTCTGATTGGGGCAGACTATTCCAAACGGCTTTACGTACAGCTTTACGTACAATTAGTCAAGACAGGGCAAGACATGGTTTGAGTGGCCGGCCAGACGTGTTTTGTGGGCGTGTGGGGGTGTCAGGTTGTGCTGGCACCAACACAAATCTTCTGTTGTTTAAAAATTAGGAACTTGGGCAAATATTCCCGTCAACCAGTCTTGATTCAGCTTTGGTAGTGACGTGCTGATGATATGATCAGTGGGTGGAGTCCAAATTCTACATGGAAGAAAAGTTCATCATTGACATTTGTGCTCGTCCCGAGCTTCTTGATGTTTTATTTCATTAAGACAACAATAAAACTAATGCAGAACAGCAAGTCATCAAACTGGGCCACAAAGTGATGGAAGTCCCACATATATAGTCATCCAAATGCCGCCCCTTCAGTAGATGGTGAAACTTACTGTACTGGGAGCATCTCTGAATGATCGTATGAAGCCAGACATGGCAGATCTTTGCTGGCGCCTTTGTAGAACTCACCTAAATAAACGAATCCAAGCTACTATTTCAACATATTCCATGTTTTTCATAATGTAGTAATAGAGCAATTACATAAATTTGCATGACATGCATTAGCCTGTTGCTTCTGAACACATTTTTGGACATGCATCTAGGAGTGAATTCACGACACAATCAAACAGAGGAGGCACAAGTAAATTCATCTCAAAAGTCACGTTTGATGTGAGCACAGCATTAAAGTTACAAACTTTAAACCCAGCTTCCAAAAATGTTTTGGCTTTAAGGTTCCAAAAAGGGGGAGAAGGGGCCAAACAACACAAAGGGATAGATTGGTGTTGTGACAGATTTTAAAACTGCACTAACATGAATGAAGACATACAGCCTCAACACATGGTGTACTTCCCTCAAGTAACCTAAACGTTGGCACTGCAGGTCCTAGATTTTACCAAATTAAAATGCATTAACACGAATGTACTTCCCGAAATTAAACTATTATCTCACCAAGAGCTTATCTATAAGCAAGCACAGATAAATACTACAGCATCTAGCTGCAGTCTGAGGCGCAGAGCCAAACCACTCTAACGAAATCCAGCAGCATTGATTAAGTGTTTATCTGTGCTTTTAAAGCGAGTGGAATGATCAGCTGTTGGTCCAGATTGAATCGAGGGGGGTGGTATGCTGGTTTCAGTTAGTCGTAAAATAGGGAGGTGCAGTCCCGAGGGCAGATGCACTAATTTGCATACTGAAAGACACATTATCACACAGTTCCAAAGGGCAGGGGCAACAGCAGTCCAATGCTGCAACAATAGTTGCATTCAAATTTAGCCATGGTAACTTTCTGCTGTTCTTGACAAAAAGTTGCTGCCATTACAAACTTTCTTATAAACACAAAATATGTAAATGTTGTGTTTGAGTCTTCATGTATTTTCCTGTTATGTTTGTTCAAAAATGAAATTCAACGATGGAGTGTCTGCACAAATTCAGCATTAGACTGTACACTAGGAGTGTATTTGTGAGGGGGAAGCCACCATGGACCCAGATTTAGGAGGAAAAGTGCAAAAAGAAGCTTTAATTCTAAGATGTGGGAGTCGTTACTCAAAGCAACAATCCAAAAAGTTTGGACAAATGCTTGAAAGAAGCTAAATAAAAATGTTTTTAATTAAAATCAGAAAGGAGGCTCCTTTATATATAGAGAGAGAGAAACAAGAAACAGAAGTCAAAACTAAATAGCACTGAACCTGTGACAACATTCACGTATTATTGTTTGATCCAGACCAGATTTATTTCTCCGAAAGGTTTGCTTTTTGGGAAAAGTGTAACAACTTGAAGTGTTGTTCAAACCATACAAGCAGCCTCTGGTTTACCAGAAACTAGGCACAAGTAAACCCTGGTTTAATTTACAACAATGTGAAACTGTCCAAAGAACTAAAGAGACCAAATGAAGTAAGTTATGAGATTCATATACTTTTTCAAGAAGAAAAAAACAAAAGAAAAGTCTAAAAAAAGGCTAAAGAATAAGAAGGAGGATATTTTAAGTGCTGAAGTTCAGGTGCTTAGTCATGTTTGATGATTGGATGTATGGATATCAATACTTGTTTGGTTTTCTTTATCCCTTTTTTAAGCTTATTCTGATTTATTTATTTTCTTGTGCTTCAGATATATAGTTAAGTAAAAAGCACCAATGACCTATTACAGCAACACTGTAGACAGATTCATCTACTTTAGGCTTATTATTACCGTTTGATAGTGTCATCATTGATTTATTCAATCATTGTTGTACATTTCCAAACACAAACCATAGATTAGCTGTGAAGTAGACTGACGTTTGCTGTATTTTTCTCAAGCAATGTCGAGGTCTGCAAAAAAAAGCGTGTGTGACCTCAGTAGATCCTTTACAGAGGCTAATACAGAGTAGAGCTAGAGAGATACCACACAAAACCAGACTCTCATCATTCGTTATGTGTGGCAGGCCCTGAGGCAAATCATGCCGAGGAGCGGAGGGATGAGCTAAATGAGTTTTATGCTTGCTTTGAGGTTCACAACACTGACCAGCAAGAAATGCCATGGTAATAGAGGACACAGAAAACTCTGTCTTTCACACCAGAAGATGTGCTTGAGCCCTAGAGCTCAAGAAAAGCAGCAGGTTCAGGCAAAGTTCTCAAGCATACACTTAATGTTAACTTAACAGAGCCTTATAGAAAAATTGATAGGCATCAACAACTTGTCTTGCTAATGGTTATGTACCTTTTAAGCTTGTACAGTGTACCATTCTTGCATTTCTCCAAGATGTATATATTTTTCTAAAACTTAAACATAATTTTTCATGGGACAATGCTTGGCTTTAGAAAGATTTGCTTTAAATGAACCCATATATTTCAGCTGTTAATAAGTAGGCACTTGTTTCAGTGCCAAAACTTTCCAATCTGTAAGCTTCTTATCAATTCTTTGGCAATATAAGCATGTTGGTCTTCTGATCTGGACCCTGGAGAAGTGCTGTTCTCATCTTGTATTTATCTTTTGTAGTTTGGGTGGCATCCTGATAAACATTATGCCTAACAAAGGAGCATTTTACACAAACTCATCTGCCAGAACAGCAACTTGCTGCAGGGATACAACCTTTTGCTCTTTCAGGTACATAGCCACCTGCTTAGACAGACATCTCTTGAACTCCTCCAGCAACAGAAGCTCTTGCTGTAACGTTACAACATGGTCTTCACTGACTGCCCACCATCTGTCGAAAAGAAGTCCTTTTTTGTCTACCAAAGTCCACAAGTTGTCTTCTTCAGACTCTAAAACGTCTTTCTGTATGCTTCTGGCACTGGTTCAAAGCCCCGGGTATAGCACTTTTAAGTTCATCCCACACACGGCTATCAGCGTCTGACAGTGATAAACACACTTCCTGTGCTTTACCAGACAGTGGATACTGTAGTAAAACTCCCCACACATCAGGTGGCCGATTCAAAGTGTTAGCAATGCGCTCTTAGACATTTTTGAGTTGGTCCCAGCCCCTTGAGACTTACCTAAAGGAGCCGCAGACGCTACACACTGCTCCAACTGGCACAACCTGAATGTTGTCTCAGCCTCAAGCTTTTTTATTCCCACTCTCTTCTACTCCTGTACCTGAAGACGAGCAAAATGCGACTTCGCTGTAGGCTTTATCTTAAAGGCAGGATTGACTTTAAAGAGAAAGCTTTAGACTTAAGAAGTTTATAATTTTTTACCTGTCTCTTTTAGAGAAAGGTTGGACTCTTATCTGTTGTGCTGCACCACCTTTAGGATGTGAAGCAGTCTCACCAGTAGGAACAGCCATGTTTACAAAAACCACAGTGGGATCAAACATTACCAAAAAATAATTTACAGACTATTTAAAAATCCACTATAAGGTTAGGCAGCTCAAAGAGCAACAAAGAGATCAGCCAAGTGTGCTCTCTGCTGCAGACACCCCAGTGTCATTAGTACTCCAGTTGATCTGCACCGCAAGGTCAGCTGGCCAAATCAGCTGATACCCATCAAAGGAAGGACAGCCTGCAGACAAGAAACCAAACAGAACGAAAACCAAACCACCCACTGTAACACTGTAACAGATATACATGTCCCTTTACAGTCATCTCACCTGTGACACAGTGTTAAATTCTTTCAATGAACACGAGAGATGAGAGCAACACCATGTTTCCCTCTGTGCATTCTGATAAAAAACAGTTGACTCTAAAGTTTATTTTAGTCAAGTAACCTTTACTAATCCTGGAATAGGTCCACATTAGTCTGTTTACAGTCATACTTATTAACATTTATTATAAGTTTGATCAGCCAGGAATTTTTTGAGAAACATTATTTTTTGTTGTGCATTGGATTTCATCATTACTTCATACAAAACAATAATTTAAAAAAACTGTTTTGGTATTTCAAAAACTATTAAGAATTCACAAACATACTTGAGAGGATACACTTCACATATTTGGTGTTAAAAACGTAACCTTTCTAAATTAATATGAAGCGTCCCGCCAAGTAAAAGATCACTAAGAATATCCTGGCAGGGCTGCTGCCATCTCTTCAGGCAAGTATGTGAATACTTTTGGCTTAGCTCCAAGACTGTGAGACGACTCAAACTGATCTTTTAGCTCCCCAGCTTTGTCTGTCAAAATAACAGCAGCATCAAAGAAGTCAAAAAATTGAAACATTCCAGCAGAATTAATATGTGACAGTTAAGTGAATTTTTGTGGAAAAACAGAAGCCTAATGTCATGTGCAGGTATTATAATTGGATCAGGCGTAACATCTGCAGCTTTATTACCAGTGCTTCTTTAGAAATGGATCCGGTTCCACTTCAATAACGTAATGGGTCATTTTGCTGCGAGACAAACAAAATAGCATAATAGAAACATCTATCAGATGATCCTAAAGAGATCACCTTCATCCCTGGAAGAAGAAAATAAGCTTTGAATGTGTTTGCGTGTAGGTGTGTTTTCAGCTGCATGCAGTACAGATAAAAGGGTGACTCCCTTTACAGAGATAAAGTGGTGCAATTGTTTGCCTCTAAACATTGATAACCGATAAGGTAATGGGCAAAATGACATCATTAGCTAAATTTAGCCCACAGCCCTGTTTCTCCTTACCGTTTTTAATGTTCCAGTACTAACCTAACTTCTTTGGACCTTTCTATTGTGTTGTACTTTTCTACTTATGTTATAAGGCATTTACTTGTGGAAATATTTAGTGCCAGAAGAGATGAAAAAAACAGAGCAACCTGGAGGAAAAAGATGGCAACAGAAGACAATAGAGGTTACATGATGGTTGGGTTAGAAAAAAAGTAGGAATAAGGTTGTGTGGTTCAAGGGGGAGACAAACAAATCTGACTCAAATTACTTGTGATTAGGATGAGTGAAGGAGGTCAAGCCTGCGTGACTGACTGTGTGTGGCCGTGCATGCTCGAGAAAATAAGTGAAGATTAATTAAACTTTAAAGACGATCAATAGTTCTTTTTGTTTCCAGGCTTAATCAATGACACTATGCCCCTGAAATTAGACACTTACGCCTCTGGCTGTGTTCCTATTTGCATGTGCATGCATCTGTGCACCAAGGCCCACCACTGTGATTGCAGTTGTTTGAAGACACTCACTACAAGAGCTATCTTTCATCTTATAATTGAACAGCAAGGACTGATGAAGGCATGCGCACTAATGATCTTTTAAGAAACACGTTTATTGATACTGCAGTAATTAGATGGTTCTGTTTGACGCTGCAGCACAAAAAATGTAAATGTAGCATAAAAAGTCAGCTTCAAATGTTTTGCGTTATAGCTGTTTGCACAGTATTGACCATTTCCGTCATTTTAGCTGCAGAGAGTCTGTTTTAACAGCGACACTCTGCATCTACGTAACTGGCTGACACATGCATTTCTTCAAAATCTCATTAAAGCATTAAAAGACAGTCCAGTGAATGAGGTCTAAATATATTTAATATCTTGAACATCTAAAGGTAAAGTTTAAGCAGCTTTTGTCATCCTGATGTTGTTGGCTCTAACCACGGCAGACACACTTTTGTCATTACTGCTGACTAAACAATCAAGTCTTAAACTTTAGGAAAATAGAATGTCATTTCCTTGACTGATAAGACCATTTCTGAAGATTAAAGTGTTTGATCAAAACAGAGCTGGGGGTGCACGGTGAAGCAGTGGTTAGCGCTCTTGCCTCACAGCAAGAAGGCCCCCGGATCAAGTCCCAGCTGGGGGACCTGAACCAGAACATCAATGGGGGACCTTTCTGTGTGGAGTTTGCATGTTCTCCCTGTGCATCCGTGGGTTTTCTCCGGGGACTCCGGCTTCCTCCCACCGTCCAAAAACATGCTTCATAGGTTAATTGGTCACTCCAGATTGTCCATAGGTGTGAATGTGAGAGTGCATGGGTGGGTTATATGTGTGACCCTGCGACAGACTGGCAACCTGTCCAGGGTGTCACCTGCCTTTGCCCACAAGTGGCCGGGTGTGAAGAAACTGGATTTTCTAGAAAGGACTGTATTTGTGTTAGTTCGTAACCCCATCAGTTTCTTACACACAGAAATAATGAATAAGACTCAGAGACAGTTACTTAGCTTTTGTGGAGGTTTTACTTCGCCCAAACACGAAGGGGACAGACAGATGAACATGGTACATTCAAAGTCCGAACAAAGGGGTTCAGTAAAAGGCCTGGCATATATACCTTGCATTTGCATATTCAGAAGATCATCCGATGGATCATGGTGTGAAAAACACACCCACAGACTGTTGCAGGCTAGATGCTCGAAGGTCAGAGCACCTAAAGTGTCAGATCTCTTGCAGACATTTGCCAGAACGCATACACCAGAACACACAAAAATGAAAAAGGGAGGATGTTAAAGGAATGTTGCGAGACAATAGTCTTGGTTGTGCTCTGTCTGGAGTGTAATATAATTTTGAGATGATAATACATAGTAAATCGAGGTTAAGCCATTAATGTAATAAAAGGTAAAGGTTAGTTTAATAAAATGCAAAAGGGAGTTTCTAACTATTCTGTTTCTTATCATTCCTAACACGGGGATAGGCTCCAGCAGCCCCGTGACCCCGAAAGGGATAAACAGAAGAAGATTAATGAATGAATGAATCAAAACAGAAGCAACACCAGAATAATATTAAACTAAATTCACAATGTTAACTGACAATACTGGGGATGCAGGACCAAAAAGATAGTTGATAGTGACAGTCATTTATGAGGAAGCCAGTAAACAAAATTTAGTTTGATAAAACTTAAGAAAAAATGAAATATTTTTGAAAGAAACAAGAAAAAATTAACAAGATAAAGTTACAGAAAGAGCTGCACGGTAGTGTTGTGATTAGCAATCTCGCCTCACAGCGAGAAGGCCCTAGTTTGAATCCCAGCTGGGACCTTTTGTGTAAAGTTTGCATGTTCTCCCTGTGCATGTGTGGGTTTTCTGTGGACAGTCCAAAAACGTGCTTCATGGGTTTATTGGCGTCTTAAAATTGGTCCTAGTTGTGGATGTTTGGCCCTGCAACAGTGTGGTGACCTGTTCAGGGTGTGTCCCCCCCTTCACCCAACAGTAGGTTGACTCTGGCAGTCCCATGGCCTCAAATGGGTGGGATGGATGGACGGATGGATGGATGGATGGATGGATGGATGGATGGATGGATGGATGGATGGATGGATGGATGGATGGATGGATGGATGGATGGATGGATGGATGGAACTAACAAAAACGTACAAAAAACGATGGTTCCCTAACACATATTTGCTGGAAAACAGCAAATATGAGGAAATTAATGACTTTACCCACCGTAAAGCTGCAACACAAGGCTAAACAATAGAAGTAAAAAAAATAATGAATACTAAATAAACACTTCAAGATCAATGCTGCGTGAAGACTAGTGTATTAATATGTTTTTCCTGTTTCAAATTATATTGACTGACTTAATTATTCTCATTTGTCTCTTAGTTATTTTCTCATTGTTTCACATCCCCAGAGCGTCCTCAACCACCTAAGAAGTTGGCTGCCCCCCAGGACGAGGTCGAAGCTCGCCGCCTTCACCTGTACTGGGGAATCAGTGGTTCAGGCGCCTCTCCTCTGAGATACTTTACTCTTCAGCTCAAGGAACTACCCAACGGGACTTGGAAGACCCACACCACCAACATCCCACACAATGTGACCTCCTGGACTGTGGACAGGTGCAAACAAGCAGCACACACATACATGGGATTTGACGTGCATTGATTATGCAAACTGTTAAGGAAAGATCCCAGAAAATGACTGAATTTTAAAGAAGATATTTATTTCCTTTAAACATAAGTTAGCTAGTTAGTCTTGATGCACATATTAATATGTAACAACACAATTTTAAGGAGATAGACATAAAAAAACTATTTTCCACTATGTTTTTATTCCCTTGAAATTTCTTAAGTGGACATTTTATGAAGCACAGGATGCTTAGTGTTAATTAAATAAAGGGGTCTATTAAATTTTTCAAATATGTTTGCATCCATTGGGGGGTAAAAGTGGATCTATAGGAGGTTGCCATAAATGCAAAGTGAAGAACAGAGAATTAAAATGCAGTCAGGGAGTTTTTCTTTTTAAGGATGTTCAGTACAGAAAAGCTTTGCGTATTAAAACACAAATTACAATGAAAAAATGTTATTAAAAAACGACACATAGAGAGGAATTATCATAATTACTGCATAAACAGGGATAATCTCAGTCACCTAATCACACGAGCACAGCAGGAACTGCTCTGCCTTTCCTATAATCCCTTTTTTTTATCAGTTTTCCTCTCCGCTTTCAAGTTTGGGTGCCGTCTATCCCTATCCTCTTTTTACAATATTTTTCACCTTTTCATCTGTAATCCTTGTTACAGTCACCGCCTCTTTCCCTCCCTCTAAACCATCCAAGCCAGCCATGTATATTTTTCTTCAAGCCTCTCTCCGACTCAGCCTGTTGAAAGGGACTTCAGCGTTATTGTGCTTCGCTTTGCATTTACGTCTTTTCTCTCTTTGCTGTCATTAAGGCAGTGGGTGAAAGTGGTCAGAGTGGATAACTACTCCAACTTTTGCAACAGTCTGAGTAGCAGGACTGCAATGATTGTTCAGAATGTTCCCACCTCTTTTCTGGTTATTTTTCGCGCTTCTCTTCACAAGTCATCACGGATCTGTTTGAGATGCTGAAGTGTTTAGTCTGAGTGTGTCTGCATCAGTCTTTCTTAACCTGCCTCGGGGACAGTCTCTGTGCTACCATAGGGTTGCTGTTGTTGTTTTGATGAAGTGTTCCAGCTCAGTCGATCGCTCATTAGCTTCCATCTCCACATGCTCACTTTCTCATTTACGTCTTATGTGTACTAATTGTTGTTTTCCACAGAGACATCTTTAGAACCAAAACATCATGGCCCCCAGGCTGATGCGCACACTCAGTTACAGCACACACACACACACACACACACACACACACACACACACACACACACACACACACACACACACACACACACGCCCACACACACACACACACACACACACACACACACACACACACACAGTGAAACATTGTCCTTAAGATCCTCCCAGTGCTCTATATACCCCACCCTGTTTAAGCTTGGTATCTTTGATGTTCTATTCCTACTTTATTCACAAATCTCTGGGGCATTTTTTGGCCCTATTGGGCCAGTCTCATTAATATACAGGAAGTCTCGTGGTTTCCCTTGACGCCTGCTTAATTTCTGACAGGCCCTCTTCAGTCTCCAAACACTGAGTAAATGCAAGTGTAGAGAAACACCTCACAGGTATATGTGCTGGCTCCTTGTTACCACCAATTTTCTTCCTTAACCTTTCCTTGATAATAGGCTGAAACAGTTAAAATGGGGAGGAGAGTGTTTTTCCACTTTTTAATTAGAGGCAGGGAGTAAAAATTTGCATTCCAGACTGGCTTTGTTTCCTAGTCTCTCCTGATAAGTACATGTACATCAGCCTCATAATAAGGACTTCTAGAGTTAAGTGTTTTCAATATGACTCATATATTGTTATTCTGTGGTCATTAATGCATTCTCCTTGGCCAGAGGAGAAATGCAGATGTTGTTATAATATTGCAAAAAGAATACCTTTCCAGGGGAGACATTTAGGAAAGATGGGAGATAATAGTTATTCAAGAGTCTTTGAGGTCTTTCAAGGCTGGTGAAAGATTAAAACCTGTCTGGGAGCGTGGACTTCTAAAGAAAATTATTTAAAAAGGTGATGAAGAAGCTGACTGGGACGTTTTGACTTGTTTTGTGTTGTTAAGGTAAAAATTTCTATGTGTGGTTTTAAATTGAATGGAACAATTTCTGTATCTAAATGGCAAATTATTATATAGTGATAATAATGAGTGCTTATGTTGTCAGTTTCGCTTTGTCATTTTTCTGTTACAATCTAAAAGATGCTCATTAATGGTTGATGACAAAAGGGCAACACGTGTTCTGCACAGCTTTTCTACATAAAACAGGGCAGAAAAAACAAGCAGGTCAGAAATGCATCATATACAGGAGCACGAACACAGGAATCAGATGCAAATTCTGGAGTTCATCTCTTGTCACTACTTTACCATGTATGTGAACAAAGGAGAGCCCGCACACACAGCTGAACCTACTGCTTCAGTCCTAACACCTTCAAACATGCATCTCTTTGACTCTCTGACTCTCAGAGGCGTAACAAAGACACATCACCTTTGACCCTTGTAATGACTACACACCAAGAAGACTACTAAGATTTAAGATTCTTGAAAGCTGGACTGGAAGAGAATTCTTTATTCACTTCATTATCTTTTTTTGAGTTTCACTTGAAAATTACTAACATGTTGACAGGTGACTATTGAATCCTCTGCTCCTGGACAGATGAGTGTTTATTATTTATTCCGCCGTTTTTGGAAACTGGTGCTTGGTGATGTAAGGCAAGGCAAGTTTATTTGTACGGCACAATTCGTACACAAAGTAATTCAAAGTGCTTCACAAAACAGGAAACTGCATTAAAATCACAATACATAAGAGTGCAAGGATTAAAAACATACATAATCATTATAAAATTCACTCTAAAGGAAACGAAAGAGAAAAGAAAATGAAAAGAGGTTTTGATAAGGACCCTTCACTTATATACACGTGTATAAATGTAAAAATACCCAAAACACCATTTTCTTCAGAGTGGATCTGTAAGTCAGTCAGCAAAGAATCCAAAACTAAACAAGAAACCTTCAGGCCAATCCCAGAGGCAAAATTCCTTTGAGTGACACTATGCTGTGATCAGTTGGGGTCAGAGGGCAGAATAAAGACACAGAGTGACATAAGAACAGTTAAGCCCTGCTTGCCCGTTTTTGTTGAACTACAAAGGTTTTTTAGATACACTTATAATTAACTTCTTTTTGAAATTTACACAAATTAATTCTATCGAGTGTACCACCCTGATTGCTGTACTAATAAAGCGTCATATGTTTGATTACTACAGCTTTTATAGTTCAACTAGCAATGCCCTCCGTGTTGAAACAGAAAGCCAGATTATAGTGCTCTGCTGTTGCTAAGGTGATGCATTTAGACAGAGGAGTCACCACTGTTACAACTTTCAAAAGAACATCAAAGTGTTGCACTTGAATTAATAATCTATGCACCTACTGCGACATGTCAAGTTTTGAACACTGTGCACAGCTTTCATTTCTCTTTAAATGTCTCTGGCTTTGAAGTGACATATCCAGTGGTCTGTTTACCATTTCACAGTTGGAGCTTTTACAGAAGTATTGTAAATCTGCTGCATAAAATAATGTGTATAAATCTCTTTTAGTTGACTATACGGGGTGAAAAACACCACCAATCTGAATAACGGTGCAATAAGTCTTCAAGCTTGTATATTGTGAGAATAAAATGATAAGTCATTTCTGACATAGTGGATCTGTGTCTGCAGACTGAAGCCCTTCACCTCATACAAGTTTCGGATGGTGGCCACCAATGATGTTGGAGACAGCCTCTTCAGCAAGGAGACAGATTCTGTTACTACTCTGCAGGACGGTAAGAGACAATAAAACGGATGCAGCACAGGAAGAAGACAATGAATTACAAAGCGTAGTGTAACAGAACTGTGGAAGAGTAAAATGTCTTTTTTTGCAGTTCCCAACGAGCCTCCAGTGATCCTCTCAGTAAAACCGACAACAACTACTTCAGTGCTGATCCATTGGAAGGTATTTTCTTTAAGTACAGCATAGACCCTGATGAGTACAGACCTACTCAACAAAACCTGATCTCAGGTTAACTACTTAGACAGTTAAGCCATTGCATGTTGGAAGAGTATATGTAAGTTTGAGCTGTACCTCTGTAAAATTATCATCATAGCAGGAGCGAAGCTATGGAGGGGTAATGCAGATTTAATTACCGAAAATTGAACTGTAATTTATTACGTTACCCCCAACACTGAAAGACAATTGGATCAGCTTATGGAAGTCCTAATATCCAGAGAAAGAACTTGCATATTGAAAGTTTGTATCAGCAGAAAATGGGCTATTGGTGCAAAGGAGTCCTAAACAATCAGCCCAGCTTGAGAGGAAAAAGAGAAAAAGGGCAAAAATATAGCAAATATTTTCTGGCTACTTCACATCTTGTCTATCCTCCTCTTCTGTCTGTAAATGTCTTATCTCATCCTTGTAGCCTCATGTCAAAGCAGAAGGAGGCAATGAAAATACAAAGTCACCAGCAATTTCATCACACTTTACAAGAGTGGCAGACCTAGTGAAGCATCACTTTGCTTTTGCGAGTTTCTGCCAGGCTACTACATGCTTCCTTTACAGTCATCTGTTTATAAAGTGCAATATAAATGCTGCTCTGCTAGCCTGCCATTGTTCTGTCTGATGCTTTATTACTTTCAGAGTTTTACAATAATAAGTGGACACGTGTCTGCTTGTTTGTATGTTCACAGCGTCCCAAGGAAGAAAGCATCAATGGGGTTTTGGCTGGATACCGACTTTATTATAGAGAGCTTCCAGCAAATGAATCCAGTTTCCCACAAGCAGAAGTTCAGACAACCAAAAACACCACAAGTGCCCTCATTGCAGGTGAGTGCTTCTGTTACCTTTATGATGTCGCACAGTCATTTAAACCTTTCTGCACCCTCTGTCAGGAACGGGCAGTGTAGGATCCGATAAGCAAGAGACCGGGCTTGTTGGTAGAAACTTAAACATTTAAAAAATAAACTTAAACATAACATAAACCACAGGGAAACAAAAAGATGACAAAGCAGATATCCAGACTTTGAATAACCATAGGCATCACAAGAATTCAAGTTCAGAATCCTCCTTTTTAAATATTCTGATAATGGCTCAAAGTTTACCTTGAAACGCTTTAAGGTGTAAAGTATTCCAGGATAATGTTCTATTGTGTGCTACTTTGTGTTTACAGCTATTTTAATCGATTAATTCCCTTCTTTACATCAAAAGATGTCAATAAATACATAGTTGAAAACCGTATTAATGTATTTACAGTGTTCCCTCTTTTATCACAGGGGTTACATTCCAAAAATAACACATGATCGGTAAAATACATGAAGTAAGATTACAGATGTTTAAGGCTTTATACACTTTTCTCAGACAAACATTTTCACACTTTTCTCTCTTATTCAAACTCTCAAAGTTCAAACCTGTATAAAAAAATTATAAGTCTAGTATTATGGAATACAAACAAATTTCTCTTTGCAATCAAATATTTATGTAGATATGGAGAGCTGCGCATATCTGTACAGGAGACATGACATGGAGGAGGTTGATTGACAACGTCTACAGCCAATCAGGATGCAGAACACGATGTGCTGTTATAAAAAAAAACAACATGCAAAATTGCACAAAGAAAATCTGTGAAACAGCGAGACTGCGAAAAGTAAACTGCGATATAGTGAGGCACCTCTGTATATCAAAGTTTTACAGTGAAGACATATTGCCAATAAAATAAAATGCTCTCAAAAAGTGAATTGTTGAGTTGGATGAGAGGCAGTGTAAAGAGAAGCACATCTGTCACCATTCATTGCAATACGACACATTTGAAACCTGACACTGCTAGATTTAAGGATGATAGTCCTTTTGTAAAATCCCAATTTTGATAGAGACATGTTCAAAATAAATATGTACCTTTACCATGAGTCAAACCCAACCCCTTCAGTTTTTAGGATTTGGATTAGGGAGAATGGTGCACAACAGAAAAGTGTCTGCTTGACAGTATCAGAACCAAAAAAGAGTTTTATTATATGTCAAAACATTTCAATGATTGGAATAGAAAAGCTCAAAAGTACTGTACACATGTTTTGCTGCAAATATAATATATTATTAACACTTTGTTAGATTGTGTGTCTCTAAGTTTTAGATTCAATATTGTATAAAAAAAAACCTGTGTTGGATGTGTTGAGTTGTGTTCATGAACTGTTGTGTACAAAACCCTGGAATGGCAAAGCACAAAGAAGCTTAGAGCATTTGTAACTCCTGGGATGGATTCCATTGTGCCCTAAAACTCATAAAAGAGACGAGAAAATGTGTTTTAAGTTGTTTTAGAGATAAAATGTGGACTTGTGGCCAAACCTTGATCAAATTGCCTTCACCAGACGTTTTTCTCATATGGGTGCCCGTTTGCACTTTGAAAGAGCAATAATAAAAAGTTGTTTTTGGCTGGAGAGCCCGATAAATGAGTTTTCGGGGTCTAGATTAAGAAGTGGACAGACTGCTTAAAATCCAGGTCCCCCAGGCATAGTGGAGCAAAGATTGGTCAAAATGTAGCTTAAATACAGCAATAGTAAATTGCAAGATAATTTTACTGGTCATTGTTGGAGTCTATTCAGTTATTACTCTTTTTTTTTTTCTCCCTCATTTTTCCAGCCAAGAGCACCTTCAAGACAGTCAGCAGTGCCTCGCTCACAGAGTTTGAATTGACACGTAAGTAATGTGCTGCAGGATGGAGAGGCAAAGCTCAGGTTTAAACACAGAGTGGAAAACTCCACTAACATGCTTCAGTTCTATTTATACTGGGATTTTTTACCATTTTTTTGAGCAGAACTAAAGAGGTTCACACGCTATCAGATTGTAATGACAAGTTACAACATCATTGGTGAAAGTCCTCCATCCACTGCAGTGGACGTGTCAGTTGGAGAAGCTGGTAAGTGTCAACAAAATAAAAGTCTTGGTGTGGATTGTGTCACAAGTTCTACCACTCACTAGAACCCCTTTGGGATGTAAGAAAAGCAAAAATAAAACCATAATGATGAATTCTGTTATTGTGTTTTTTAAAAATATCAATATATTCAATCCACACAAGTTGCTGCTCCTTTAACAGACTTTTTTAAGCTTTTTCAGTATACTGTTTTCACACATTTCATGCTTTAAAGTCATTCTCCATTTGTCCTAATAGAGGCAAAATAACCAATTAACACCAGTTTTGCATCCCTTTAAATTAATTGTAGCCTCTGATCTTCTGTAAATCAGAGAAGTTTTGCTAGTCCTTACTTTCTCCAACTCTTCCTAGGCAAAACATTCAACTTCAATGGAGATGGTTGCAGTGTCAGTGCAGCTGTTGAGTTTCTCAAAAGAATTTCTCTCGGGATCCAAAATATAGAGGCTTGGAAACTTTTAAGGCTTTTCACAGTATTTTTATTTTTTTTACTCTCAAAGATAAATCAAGTCAAATTAAAGTTGTGTTTTAGATCCCCACAAACAAACTTTGTAACTATATCTCAGACTCACTCTTAAGTCTGTTTCAACTGTTTTTTTTAGCAGTGCTAATTTACCTTCACATAAACCTCATGGGCATGCAGGGATACAAATTATTGATTATGTTTCACTATAATAAAAGAAGGATTTTGAGTTTGAGGTACAAGTTATCGGATTTCCTGAATTGCATTTTTTTGGACAGCATACTTCCAGGTATGATCTTGTTCTAATGCTAACTTTTTCTTCATCACACAGTATCACCTTGAGCAGTCTACAAAGGCTATTGATATTCTTTGTTTTCCTGACTAAAAATTCTTCCTAGACAATTATTCCCTCTAAATAATGATGTAACCATCGTGTTGTAATGTATTATGTGTATTTTTGGTTTTGTCTGTTTAGTCTCAGGAATTTTGATGAAGTAGTTCAGTTTCAGAAAAGATGATTCCTTTCTCTGAAGTCATTAAGGGCTAAATCAAAGGCCTTTCCTTATGACTCTCTGCAGGCCGTCATTGGTCTTTCAGTGAGGAATAGTTTGTCTAACCGCTCCACCATGAAGGCCTTGTAGTTGTAGTGCTGTGTCCTCAGCCAATCTGCACCAAGTACCTCTCAGTCATTGCAATCACTGGCCTGTTGGTTACCTGTCTGACCAAACTTGCTTTTACCTCAGCCCATGTGGGAGCCAAATCTGTGATGTCTGCTGATGGTTCAAAACTTTCCCAAGTCTTTCACATAGTACTTCTTCCTTAAAGATCTGCAGAGTGTTTTTCCAGCCTTGAGACTCAGATTTTAGAAGCTGTATAAACAAACTGCAAAGTCTATTTGCTGTGTTTGTGTGTAATTTGAAAAATGTGGCGAAAAGCGAGAAATTACTCTAATCTCTTAAACCAAGCAGAGAAAAAAGGCACTCAAAGCTCTGAGGGCAGTTCAGTATCCCAGTTTTACATGTAAGGACATAAATGATAAATAGATTCCTATTTTAAAACCGTTTAACACATTTAACTTATGACACAAAAGTATGACAAAAAATAGACCAAAAAATGTGTAATTACCATGTTAACTTTGATCTTATAGTACTTAAAAAAGCATTTAAAATACAAATTTGCCAATATTCAAAAATGAAAATTAAGGAAAAACACAATGTGTGCATGAAGCAAAAGAATAAAAAATGTCATTAATTTGAAGATCCACTTCAATGAAAAGGTGTTTTTTTCTGTGTTTGTTCTTGTGGCATTTTTCCTCAGGATGGAGGAATTATTTATAAAATGGAAATTAAGCTCTAAATTGCTTTTCTGAGTATTTCTTTATTCAAGTTGTTGTGAATCAGGAGGATGTGAATAAAAGCTTGTAGTAGTTACATAAAATCCACAATCAGCCGGCCACAAGCTTCCTGCGCTGCTTCATTCCGATGCATCTACTTGCCAACAAATAGATCTATGTACGTCTTTGTTTTCTTTGTCAGAGCTGACATCTGAATCAAAACTGCATGGCTGGATAGCTCCGATATTGCTCACCATTTTTGTTGCCATTTTTGGCAAATGTCTTATTGCTGCCCTGCAGAAATTATGTCATATAAAACAGCATAGATTTATTTTTATTTTGGCTGAAAAACAGCATAATCATGATTAAAGGCCACTGGGAAGGCTTTTACAATAAATCAAAAGAGGATTGGAGTGGGACTTTTCTTTTCAACACCAACTGGCATCACCAAGGTAACACAAGGTCAACAGTGTTGTGGTGATGGCTAACCTGCCCTTCACTTTTCCAGATTCAGACGAAGTGCGCAAATTGTTTTCTGTCCAACACTCACACAAAACAGCCCTGACAAGACCACAGGAGAACAGCTTTCTCATTGTTTCAGCTGCACCTGCTTAATTTTGCAATTGACCTCACACTGCATCAAGCTCCTCTGCAGCATTTAAATTCAAGGAGAGCGTGGAATGCGTCTGTGAATATGTTTGCAGGTTGTACAGGGAGATTCGTTTAACACACTTAGGAGTAAAAGGTGAGGATATGGAAGCTTAGTGGGAGGGGGAGTCAGGAAAGCCTGGGAGAGGATGATGAAATGGGGTGATATGGCCTTTCCTCTTGCCTCAGGTACTTGCTGCTGAGTGTTCATGCATATGTGAGGTACAGTGGAGGTACTGCCCAAGGCCCTTTTCTAATTGGAAGGGTTGAACGCATTTTTCTGTAATTCCACCTCTTTAATATGCAGCTGCACACAGACTCATGCTAACTGAAGATTCTTGCTCGCCGCAGCTCCATCAGTGGCGCCTCAGTCTATCAAAGTGTCAGCGGTGTCTCCCACCAGCCTGGAAGTGACTTGGGACATGCCCCCCCTTGAGACCCAGAATGGACTCATCCAAGGATATAAGGTGACTCTCAGAAAAACAAGCAGAAGCACACACATAGAATACATATTGCTGTCTGCCTGAACTCACCAGAACTTCTCATCAGAACACAAAACCACTTGTACTCTATAGATCTGCTAAAGAAGCCCGTTTCCAGATTTTTCACTTAAAGTATTTCCTCTTGACATCGTTTGGCTCCTCTGGACCCTCAAGTGTGCCATAGACATGAGAGAAAGAAATAATTTAACAGAGAAATTTGAATATGTTTTAATGGTTTCAATATCTCTTCTTTTGCTGTCTCTGCCTCCTGGTTCTCCTGCCCAACCCTGTCACTCTGTACCTCAAACACAAGGTTATACATCCTGCTTTGGACACATCGATTGGAGCAAAAGTAAAAGTGGGGAGCTGAGAGCAAAGAAAGGAATGTAATATTTGCAGAGTGAAGACACAGGAGTGATCCCCTTAGAATCTATATTAGAGCAGACCACAGAGAGCATCCGTCTAAACCAAGATGGACAGATAAGGGGAGGGTTCAAGCAAACTGTCGCATCACAAACGGCCACGCACAAGCAGAAAAGGTGAGAGCAGGCAGGTAGCACGCAGTCATGCCTGTTGAGCAAAAATCCGCACACAGGAAAAGGTGTGGAAAGATGAAGTGCCTCCCATTGGGCAAACATGCAGAGTATTTTATGAAAAGAAGGATTCCAAGCAAGACTGCAGTTTATCTCACCCAGAAAGAAAAGAAGACAAAGGTCCTAATCATCTTCATCCATGGTGCTTGTATTTAGAGTAACCCTGAGCCTCTCTGACGGAGACAACTCCAATTGACTTTTTTATACATATTTTACAAAGCTATGCACCTAAAGCAGCAGAAGAGATATTGCCTATTTTCTAGAATAGAATATTTAAATGGATATACCCTGTGTGTACAGAAGGTAATATATTATGCTCTTAAACCGATGTTATGGCTGAGTTATTGTGTATCTCATTATAGTAAGAGCTTGTGGAAGGACAGGCCTGGTATAATGCTGCCCTCAAGTGTGACTCAGAAGTTGCAGCTTTCAGCTTTGAAAGCAGTAAATTTAGCTTATGGGCTCTATACTGCTGTCTGTTCAGAATAATAACAAAATGGAGCCCTTTGTGTAAGTCTTGGCCACTTTTCAAATCAAATTGCCCGCAGTTTGTGTGGCAGGAAACACAAACACATGCCTCTCCAGCTTTAGATGGCGCCATAAAGCGGGTAATCAGGAGCATTTAAAAAGTAATGCTCTTTTGTCACTGCACCATTTTTGTTCAACCGTCTGAATGGGATCACGCCGCCACACAGACGCACGAGCCATCACTAAAAGCACAGCATTGCACCGTGTCTGTCTTAAGGACCCACCACTGTTGCAGAGAACAAAAACATGTAGAGAAAATCCTGGCTAGATCAACATCCCCCCCAAACACACACACAGAAAGGCTACAGTGTCACCGTCTGATTGCAGATTAGCTGAGAGGCCATGTGCAGAGTGATTAGAAACACGGGTGGTTGATTGTTGTTCCAAACTTGTTACAGAAAATGTCAGCGTGCTGCATCGTACAGGTCTATACGTGAACTACTTTGCGTTATCTGTCTTCTGTGTTTGTTCTCTTTAAATATTTAGGCTCAAATGTTGAGGGGGGGTAGATTTATCCCCTAAATCTTCCTCTCTAGAACTTTTTCTCAATCTCGCTTTTGATGAATCGTGATTTTCGGTGGCAGTTATTAAATATGCATGTGTGTGGGGAGGAAAACATGAATAGACTATATTTCATCCAGTTATTCATTCAGTACTGAACAGAAATGCAGTGATATGTTGCAGAGCAGCTTTAAAACAGGAAGTTGTAGGCATAAACCCTGTTGATGAGAATGCATCTGCCCAATTCTATCAGAAAACAGGAACTCACTGTTAAGACATCAAATAGATTTCTTTTATTGTTTTGCATCGAGGTAACCATTGCAGGAATACCATATGATCTGTAAGACTGAATCACTACTGTTCCGTGAAGATTCTCACTGATAAAACAGTTTACACACCATAAGCTTGAATATTACATCATGTAGTAGAAAATAACCAGGTATATTGCTTCTGCTTCATGTTACACACATCAGCCAAACTTATCCATGCATCTTCATTATTCGTTGACGTCATAAAAGTAATTGGTCATGATAAGGATTATTGATTTATTTTTCACATCAGCACATGCAGCCTTTACCAATCAGGGCTGAGCTTTCAGCTCTGATGAAGACGCTTTAAATCCTCCTTTCTTTACACCCAGATTTTAATGTCTGATTACTTTCATTTAGGCCAAGTTAATGACTTTTTATTGCAGTACAATAGATGGCTAATTTAGTCTTTAAATACCTTTGTAAATTATCTAAATAAAAATTCTGTTGCACTCCCAGGTCCTCCTTATAGCAGTGACGATCACATAAAGCACTGTGATCATTCTAGGCTATAAAATTAAAGTGGAGGTTCTGGAAAGAATAACTGGAGGTCAAAGAGCTTTTAATTTCATGCAAAATGCTGTAAACTTAATTCTAGCTCACATTAGGTGAGAAAAAAGCCCACAAATGGTGCTCGACTCAAGTTACAGACCTATTTAAGGTACTAGAGCAACACAACCGTCATGAGGAAAGTCTTTAGGGGAATTGTGTTTCATCCCTTCAGCATTGTGTCGCTGGGGTTTAGAATCTCTGCAAAAAGTCCAAGAAAAAGCTGTGGAGACATACTGTGGCCTAAGATATCCAAATAGTTTATTTTGTTTTCTGTTTTGGATTTGGGCATTACAAAATAAAAGCTATATAATGAAGAAATATTACATCCAGTAATCAGTCCTTTACACTGAAATCTTTCTGGTTGGTCTCTTCTTTTTTTTCCAGTGATTTTTAACCAGATCGTCTGTGCTCTACATCTTTATTTCTGTTCCAGAAACAGGAAAAACAGAAATAAGTCAATCAAAAAGGAATCATCTAAACCACCTATAGAAATGGCTGTTGAAATGAGGATTTCGTTTTTTTGCATTTGTATTCATGCAGCTTTATGATGCTGCAGAGAAAAGTGTCCAGTCTGACAAAGAACTTCTACTATGCAATGAATAGTAGAGATGAAGACTAACTTTATTGACGCAATGATGAAGAGGCAGTGGGCTTTTGGAAGGTGAAAATGGAGAAAGCAGAACAGTTCGGTCTGTTACTAAAACACTCAGTGTTCAGAACAGCTGCTGATTGGACGGGCTGAGAGAGAATCATTCTGCTGTCTTTCTGTGTCTTTGAGGTGTGTCTTTTTTTTAGGTATTAATAATAAATATAGTCTTTTTTAAAGAAAGAATTGATCTTACTTGGTAATAAGTTTACCACACAAGTTCTCTTAGCTTGATGCTATGTTGTCACTCAAAGGTTTAGGGTCTTATAACTCACTCAGTAGAGTTGTTTCATTGCCGTCTCTTCAGTCCCTTTGACTGAACCTCAATCATGGTGAAGGCTCGGAATAGCCGGCTTAACTGTTGAACCATCAAATGGAAAAAATCTGTACTGTATGAACCAACTCAAACAACGCTAACTTTAAATTTGTTTTTACTTTTTAAACAGCTTAAAAAATCTTTTTTACCACATTCATAAAATATTTAGGACATAGATGACATTAGTGATGTGGGACAGGAGCAAAGAAAGAGCCCAGTTAATTTGATGTTTGTTGTTATTTACTGTCACAGATTCACTACTGGGAGAGAGACAAGCAGAACCAGACTGAAAAAGTGAAAGTGATTTTTATCCCTGAGACCCGTGTGCACCTCCACAACCTGACCAGCTACACACCTTATCTGGTTACCCTGACTGCCTTCAACACGGCTGGAGACGGACCGCCTAGCGACCCCCGTGGGGCTCGGACCCGCCAGTCTGGTAGGAAGCCATGGCAGTTTAATCTCCTCATACCAGTCTAATAAACAGCAAAATCAAAGTCTTCCTGATCTCATTGGAATCCTCTGATCTTCCCCTTATCTGTCGTCCTTTGTGTCTGCAGCTCCCAGCCAACCAAGCTTCCTGTCCTTCTCTGAAGTGACAGGAGGAAGTGTCAACGTGTCCTGGGGGCCCCCGATCACCCCTAATGGACAAGTGGAGGGCTATCGAGTCATATATCAACCCACTGCACCTGTACAAGGTCTGCATACATTAATAAACATGCCGTCTGTAACGAACGTGATGCCTTTCTATACTAACTTTTCCTAATTTGACCTCAGGAGTGAGTAAAGTGGTGACTGTGGATGTGAAAGGCAGCTGGCAACGATGGCTGAAGGTTCGGGATTTGATCAAAGGAGCAACATACACATTCAGCGTTCAGGCTCTCACAATCAGCTATGGCCCCCCAGCACGCGCAAACATCAGTGCTCAACCTGTAAAAGGTACAACATGTCAGAGTTCTACCTGAAACTCCCTGAAATTCAATGAAACTGATTTTAAAAAAACAAAAACTTAAAGATATTCTGATTGCATCCACCATCTACTGCTTATCCCAATCTGGTTTGCAATAAATACACAATACTTTGTAAGAAAAATATGCAGAAAAAATATTTTTACTTAGACTTTTGAACTAAAGCAGGTGTCAAACATGAAGAAAAAAAAGTAATCCCAGTATAGCAGCATGGCTTATACTGCTTCATTAATCAAATGTTCACAACTTTGCAAAATTTCACCGGCAGCTTTAAGTGAATCTTTATCCCACGTGCTGATGCTGTCACTACAGCACACTGAGATGAAACTCTCTGATTAAACTTCAAAGTCAAACTCTTTGGAAAGAGCACTTATTGTAAGCAGACTGATGGCATCAGCTCATGCAGCCACTAATACCCAACAGAAGCTGTTGGGAGCTGCTGTTTGACACACTATTTTAGCTGTTCAGTGGGGCAGAATAGATGGCCCTCATTTCCCATCATGGTTAGCTGGACTGAACAGCCTCTACATATTATTAAATTTGAATTGAGCCGGCATTTATATTTAATAAAGTAAGCTATATATCTGCTTTTCTCTGGTCCTTCCTGATTGCTTAATGTATCAAAAAGCATGCTGGATGTCTGATAAATGCTACAGATTTTCACAAAACTCACCTCACTCCCTTTTAAAGAGCAATATCTTATTTTTTCATTGGAGCTTATTATCCAATTTTTCTGCTAAGTTCAGTTCCTCCTTTGGAGCAACCTTATTGGAAAATGTGAATCAGTGCCGTGTTCAGAAAGTAAGAATTCCTCTTTCTGACACTAAAGGCTCTCCCGGGTCGCCCGTGGAGGTTTCCATCACTAAGACGTCCTCTGCCCTCACCCTCCACTGGTCAGAAGCTGATAATGGCGCCGCTCCTGTGACTGGATACGTGATTGAGGCTCGTTCCTCAGGTGAGTACTCCACTAACAGGCTATGCAGACTTACAAGGCAGTCACCTCTTTCTTATGAGCTCTAAAGTCTTTACCAGCTTGAACTACGCTGTACTGAGCGTTCCTGAAGGTCTTTTTGGATTCATTAAGACCTGCTGAGCAAATCAAGGCAGCAGCAATTTTCTAATAAAAATTACAAGACGTGTAACTTGGGAAGGAAGCGTCTGTGGGAAATTGTTTAAGCACCCTGCAGGAGAGCAATTGTAGACCAGGATATAATTAAACAATTGCCAACAATGCCCCTTTTTATTAATAGCGATAGCAGTGATCACTGTAATCCCCGCAGTGTCATCACCATCCTTGTCATCTCCAATGTTATGTGACAACTTCTAATTCTCTTTACTCACATTTGAAAGTGACTAATTCTTCAATGGCGCTCTGTCTTCCTTTGCTCATCACACACCTCTGTCTGCAGACGAGGGAGTGTGGGACTCCTTCATCAGACATCTTCCTCCCAGCAGCAGGTCTGCCTCCGTGCCGCTGGAGCGCCTGAGGTCAGGAATTAGCTACGAGTTTCGAGTTATTGCTCTTAATCGCTTTGGCTATGGACAGCCAAGTACGCCCTCTGCTGCTCTTGCAGGTAAATAGCAAACGCACAAACTCGCACGCACCATTGAGGTCGATGAACAAACTCACTTATACACTTGTAATTCCAGAACATGATCATGTTGTTGTAGATAGATCATGTGCTTTTGCTGCCCTCTTCAGGCTCAGTCCTGACACTGCAGCTGGGTCCACTGTGCAGACGGATGTTACTAGAGCAAAGCTCAGCTACCTTTAATGCTTAAAGGGCCGTTTGGGTCACTTTCTTACTGAGCAAAACCTAGCAAGAACATTTGTGAAAATACACAATTCATGTTTTGTGACCATGAAACTATTCATGTATAATATGCGGCATTTAAATATTTACACTAGTTAAAATAGAATTGTTTTTTTACTAAACAATGTGAACTTATTTTACTTTTGAGAGCAGCACAAACAATTTCCTTTCAAAATAAAATACACACTGTCCAATAAGATCCTCTTGCTGTAGCAGATTTACATGTAAGTAAATGGAACATGGACTTTTCTGTTTGGTGCACCTTTATCCTTTATCGCCTTTTAATATCTTTAATATCAAATGTAAACATGAAAAAATTGAATATTTAATCTAATTTATAAAAGCTATATAAGCTGAATCACAAGATATTAACATTTTACTCTCACTCTGCTGTTTTGTCTGGCATCAGTTTTCTTGTCTGTTATCTAATCATAAATGACAAAACTTAACAAAAACAAATAAACCAAACCATTATTTATTCAAAGTGTATGAGCAGCTGGATAGCTCAGCAATCAGACCAGTGTTCAATTCTAAGGGGTGCAATAAGCTTCATCCAGTATGGGTCTTTGGGGAGGACCCTCCACACTACTGCCTTACTATGTAACCACAAGAGAGTCCAGGTCTGGATCCTCCTGTGCCGGTCCCCAGCCCGGAAAAAATACAGAGCTGTTTCAGGAAGAGCATCTGGTATAAAAAATCTTTGCCGAACCGCTTGTGTGAACCAGCCAAAGCTGATATGCTGTGGCGACCCCTGAAGGGATATTTTTAAGATCGACAACATTCAAATTGTTAGTATTTTTCGTCAAAGAGCCACAGTGGAGGGATAAAAGAGCCGCATGTGGCTCTGAGCCTCAGCTTGCAGACACTTGTACAAAAGGCTTCAAACCTGGCTGCAAACGTCTGAATGGTTTCAAGAAGACTAAATGGGAGTAAACTGGAATTATTATAATTGTTCATATTTATTGGGGTATATTTTGTGACCCGTCTTTGTCTCCATCTGCAGCTCTCTCCGAGCGTCCCTTTTATGAGGAATGGTGGTTTCTCCTGGTCATGGCTCTGGTAGGGCTGATCCTCATTCTGGTCCTGGTCTTCACTCTGCTGCTGCATGGACACAGCAGCAAATACAAAGCTTGTGGCTCAGGTTTGTGGTTCTGTTGTGTACTTTCATTCTCATTGCAGGAGTATGGTACAAACCCCCGGCACAATTCGGCAAAACATTCAGGAACTGCCGCATAAAAATCAACACCCCTGGTTTGGGAAATATCTGTTTTCTTTCCAATCAATAATAATTAAGTTTCCCAGTCCCTTTCCAAGTTGTCTCAAACTTCTATCATTTTGGGCGCTTGGAAACTAAATTAAACAGTTAAAAGTGGATTTGAGATAGTTGACAGAGACCTCGGGAGGGATCTTCACAGAGAAACATTCTAAACGGTTCATCCTTCCAGCCACAAAAGATCTACCCTCTGCAGCAAGAAAAACATGGATAACTGCAAAGACTGCAAAGAAAATGTGAAAACTCTGGTCAGCAGCAGACGCACCCTTGTGAGATGCAACCATAGTCAAACTGAGTCAATAAAACATCCGTTTTACAGCATTAATGATTTAATAAACAATCTCAACAGACAACTGACAACAACAAGGATGTCCAAGCTATCCCTCTGCACTTGTGAAGTAGAAGACACTGTCAATCTATTAGGCCTGATTTACTCTTCCACATGAATTGTTGAAGTTGGGGAACATTCAGACTGTTTCCACCTTTGATTTACCCACTGAGTCACAATGAGCCCGGTTGTTTGAATGAAAGCTTTCTTCCTGCTAGAACAGTGCTATAGTGTTGTCATTTAGTCATCAGCAGATCTTTTATCAGTAGCTTCAAAATAACTGAGAAGCATTCACTGTTGTTTTGTTTGTTTGTCTACTGTTATCAGTCAAGCCTTAGGCACAACTGCCCCCATGGGTGGATACGGGCTGTCTGTGGGCTAAAAATGTGGCGTACAGGTAGCCTGTATGAAATATGAGGGTCATAGACAGCTAGAAGCGAACACTAAAACAACATAAGAGAGTGAGTGAGGGTGAAGTAGGTGAGACGCAGGCACGTCATACAGATTGTTCACCACCCACCCTCGAACTCTGTGAACTGCACACGGCACATTGAATCAGTCCATGACACACCACAGGCCCGGACAACCCTAAAACCTGCAACAGCAATACGGGTCAACGTGTGCATGTGACTACAGCTGTAACATAAACAGGAGCTCGTATTGTGTCACGTCTGCCATGCTGACCAATATTGTCTGGAGTGTGTGGAAATAATGTGACACCAAATTATGTGTATTTTTTTTTATTTTCAGTCCAAAGTTTACAATGTGAGCAGTGGAATGGACACTAAATGCAAAGGTCCAATCATTTTTAAGTATTTGGATCTATAAATTTCTGACACGTAGAAGCCTGATGCCTTTTCGAATAAAGGAAATGTTGGAGGGAAAAATGTAAAACAATAATTATTCTTGTCATCAGAATAAAGATTTGTTGTGTCCTGCAGCCTTTTGGTTTTCCCATAAAAAAGCTTGTCCACAGACAGACAAACGAAAGGCCGACTCCACCGGTCCTCCTCGCTTTGTGCTCCATCCAGCTGCTGAGCAGACTCTGTGTTTGAAAGTCTGACACAGTGACTGCTGGGAGGCAGCTCCTCTCTGTGGATCGTACAGATCAGGAGCGAAGCTCTGTCACTGAACATCATCTGTAGTTTCAGCTGTCTCTGCAAAGCCCCCCGACTGTTCTGGTTTACTGCTACTGTCATCATTTTCAGCACAAACTCACCGAGTCCTCACAAGGTTCAAGTGTGAACACTCATTTTGTTCTCATCCAAACAATCAGGCTGAGTGTAAACATGATTACATGTCCTCCTTGATTGGGTTGTGAACAGACTGACACCACTGTCCTTAATCCAATTAAAAACGTCACTGAGCTGATTTGGATTGGTCTGATCTGATTGAAGTGTTTACATTAGGGATTTTTTACATCAATTTCAATGAAAAGCCAACCATTAACCTGATTAAAAGTGCTCTATCAGAGTACCTCTAATATTCTCTGTGGTTGTGATGTTTTCATTGTTAGCGGTGGATAAGTGTTCAGTGGAAAAATGCCATCATTGCCCTCATCCACTCCTTTTAAATAGCAGGTCATTGTTTGGGGTTGTAGCGTGTTGTCTCTGCGCCTCAGCTCATCAGTGCTCACACTACAACATGCTGGAAAACAGTCAACATTAGATTTTAGAGTTTGTTTGGGATTCAGACTGAAGGCAAATTGCTTTGTTGAAAGGGATTTCTGAGGCTGTTGGAGGAGAGGCCGGGGACCATGCTGTGGGTTGAGATGTGGCACTTCAGCCGATAAAGCAACAAGAGACAGAAACGTGTGAATGCAGGAAGAGTAACAAGGAAATGCTTAGTTAAAAGCTGCAGATTGTGGTCAGGACGGAGAATTCAAGTAGAGTTGAACATTTGTAGAATTTTTTTTAAAACGTGGATGTGTGCAGAAACATTGCAGACATGGAAACAAATGTATATCTTGTTCTTTTTTTTTTAAATCTTAAAGAAAGGCCTTGTATAAAAATCCTGTTTTGAATATGTTCTTTTGGCATTAATGTGATGATTGAGGACATGTGTGAAGAACATTAGGCTTAAAATTGCATTTCTTTATACAAATCATTATGAATCGGGAGCAGACGAAAAATGCAGTTAGAAAAAGAGCTGATTTGTGACGTAGAAAATATGCTGGATGGATGCTCTGCTCCATTCTGATGCATCCGCTTGCAGACAAATAGATCCATTACATCTTTTTTTTCTGTGTCTGAGCTGGCATCTGGCCCAAAATTGTACGGCTGGATAGCTCCGATGTTGATCGCCATCTTTGTTACACCGTTTAATGTTAGGCCAGAGGTTTGAGGGGCTGTAAGCTAGCAGGAGAGCTTGTAAACAGAGAACTCTCACTTATCGGGGATGGGAAGTGGCTTGCTCTGTGACAACAGTCCCTTTCATAACTCAGACGTGAATTTCTAATGAACTACTGTCACTGTGTAGAAACTATGTCCTAGAAAACAACACAGGTTTTTGGATTTTGGCTAAAAACGGCATAATTATATTTAACCCTCAAGTGACCGGGTGGGGTCATTTATGACCCCAGCCATATAATTTAATGTGCCAGATCTTTATTTTTTATTCAATTTTTTTTCCCTACCATGAGTTTGTCAGTCTACTAATTCTACACAGTTTCATAGTATTTTGCAGGGATCAGGCAATTTTGTGTGGTGTAGACATCACAAACTCTTGTGGGGTCATTTATGACCCGAAGAGAAGCACTGGTTTTTAAACATTGGTTATTCAATTTTATTAAAATGTTCCACTTCTAATCAGTCCTTTATATTGTATTGCAGTGAACCATTGCCAACAGACCTAGTCTAGCAAGATTTACAGCTGCTGAAGCTGAGACTAATACTTCAAGCCCAAAGTGATTATGAAAAGGGTTAGGGTTAGGGCTAACCCTTCTCAAAGAGCTTGGGTATGAACTACTGAAGCCACATGTAGAGAAAAGGTCACAGATTCCAAACCTCCATAAAGCAACTAGGAAAGCAATAGCAAGCATTGGTGTTGGTCCTGCTAACCCTGCAGAGCAGCCCACAGTTGCTGCAGTACCTGGCAAACGCAAGCGCTGTTCGTTTTGCCCACGCAGCATCTGCAGGAAAGGGTCACGTGCATGTGCTTCATGCAACCAGCCAGTGTGCCCAGAACATAGCCACAAACAAGTGGTTTGTAGTACATCGCTGAATTTCATTTCAAGAGCTTTGACGGAACTTGTTTTCATAACTGGGTATCTGCTTTTGACAATTTTCAGTTATTTTTTGATATCATATTACATATATACAAACAAGATGTTTGTGTGGTTTTTGTTTTAAACACAGGCATTGTAGTAACATAAGTTGATCGAATGTGTTCTGAGTTGGATGACTTCCTTACCAATTGTAACATATTCCCTAGTCAGCAACTCAGCTAATTATTTTTGTTGATGTTAGCAGTATGCTAGCTCAACATAAGTTAAAATATTTCTACTAAAACTCCTCTTTTTTTTATAATGTATGTTTTAATTTAGGTTGGCAAAAAAATGATCCTTTTGCAAGTTGGAACAAGTACTGTCTAAATAAATGTTGCGTTGTTCTTAAAGTCTGTGTTTTGGTTATTTCTTGCAATAAAAATATTATTGGCAAACACATATTACATTAGATCATTGAACAGGGGGGGGGTAGTTTTGGTATGATAAACCCCCCAATCAGCCATTCATAATAAGGATCCCTGTACAGAACACAATAGGGTCATAAATGACCCCACTCTGTCATTACAGTCAGTAAAATAGATTGGTCGCTTGAGGGTTAAAAGACCACTGGGAACACTTTTACAACAGGTCAAAAGATGATTGAAGTGCGACTTTAAACATAAGAAGCTAAAAGCTTGAAGAAGCGTGCTGCAGTAATAAATGTGTAAGTGTTGTTTTTCTCCACAGGTAAACACATAACAGCAGGAGAGGAATCGGTCACACTTGACAACGGGGGCTTCGCCGCTCTGGAGCTGAACAGCAGGACGCTCAACACCAAGACCTCCTTTCTGAAAAAGAACGGGACGAGGTGAGCTCCAGCTGCGTCTGGCTCCTCACATTCACGTTTTTCCTGACTTGCTCAGCAAATGACAGACTCTCTGTCTGAATCCGATCCCAGGTCTCCTCCCAGGCCCAGTCCAGGAGGCCTTCACTACTCTGACGAGGACATCTGTAACAACTATAATGGAGCTGTGCTCACAGAGAGCACCACCCTCACTGAGAAACCCACCGAGGTCTCTGAGTCCGAGGTATTGCTCTATTAGTCAGGGGATGGAGGGGGCAGCGGCATGTTCTGTCAGTATGTTTGCTTGAGTGTGAAAGTAAGATCAGTTAGTCTTTATTGTGTTGTAACTCCAACAGTCTCTTTAGCCGACAGCATCAAATCTGAAATGTTCCAGAATCTCAATGAATTAACTGCAACTCTCTCTGAATCTTTTAAAAAGATTGTTTTATAATAAATGACGTGGACTGCTTGTGTAATTGAGTTCAGTTACCTCAGATAGATATACTTTGTGACAGCTTCTAACAAAGTTATCTTATTTTTTAAGCTTTTCGACTTAGCAAACAAATTTGAGAACATTATGAGACTGGTTTGAGATGTCTTAAAGACATTCACGATGACAATTTTAGGCTTTTTGGAGATCCTTTCAACACCAAAACCTCAAGTGGCATAAAATGATTGAGACAACCCAAGCACACTTAAAAATACACAAAATATTGTATTTTTAAAGGTAAAACGGAAACATTTTAATCAAGACCTTCTATATAGCTCCAATTTTAGTGGATATACTTAGTGAAGTGCACACTTGACTTTCCTTTTTCCCATTTGTATTCAAATTGTCCAAATGGAGTTTACAACTAACCAACAAATATGACACAATGAGAGAAAGACAAATGCCAAAGTTCTTGAAGTTCTTACTTAAGATTCTAAAATTATCCTAAAAGATCTTCTGGTTTAACAAAACCATATGGTGAGATGTGACCAAATCTACTGTAGTTACAGTTGTCTGACTGAGTCCTTTATGTGTCCAGTTAACAGACAGCGACTATGAGGACGAGCAGCCAAAGCACTCCTTTGTGAACCACTACATGAGCGACCCCACCTACTACAACTCCTGGAAGCGGCAGCCCAAAGGTCTGAAGGGGATCAGCTCCTCTTTTGGCTACGAAGAGTGCGCCACTGCAGACACTGAGCCCTACTACCAGACCGTTGTGACCCAGCACAGCACAGGCGGAGCGTACACGCCCACAGGGCAGCCCGCTCACACACACGTTAACCCCAACACCAACCCGCCAGGGTCCCGCACGCCCGTGACGGGATTCTCCTCCTTTGTTTGACTCTTGAGACAAAAGTCTGCACAAAATAGTACGCGCACATACATGTGGAAGGAGGCGAGGGGGGGACTGTGAGCATCTGGACTACAGGACTTCTAACAGAGCAGCCAGTGTTGCCACAAAGAACTGAAGTTCCCTTCTCTCCTCGTTCATAAAGAACCAGTCCAGCAAGTGGGTGTTCTTTCAGTGTTCTAAGCCTCTGTGTCACCGTTCACACACACACACATGCTGTTCTTGTTTGCTGCACATTCTTACTGGCATGTCCCGCCTGATGCTCTGAGACTCTGCAACAAGAGCCGGGAGCAGCGACCACATCCACCCATTTCCAGTTTACACCTGAGACTTCACCCTGCAGCCAAAGGAAGCTGGGATTTCTGCACAAAACTCCTCCTTAGATTCTTCTATCTCCACTTCCTCTGTGCTCCCTAATGGATCATTTCAGCCCCCCCACCTGCTGAGAGACAGAAGCTCATCTGCAGGTGGTGCAGAGATGAGCAGCTTTTGCTGACAGGCTGCTTCATGCACAGAACTACAAGCTGTCGGCTAGCAAAGAACAGAAACAATCACAGTTTTTAAACTTGAAAAGGACAGAGTGAGTGTGAGCAGATGTGCTTCAGGACCTTCTCATCCTCACGAGCGATGAATGATCTGAGAGCAATGTGCGATGTTTGGATTGGAAAATCCTGAAAGTGTGTTTTTTACTGTTTACTGCCTGTTGTCCTTTTACCGCAGCCTTCCAAGCCATAATGCTTGCACTGAGCCAAAACCCCCAACCATTACCTTTAGTCTCTTCACTCTTTTTTACAGGTCCGAGTGTGACACGTGTGAGCACTTGCATGCGTGTAAAATGGCTCTGTCCTCACCTTTGACGCCTCCTCCTCTGTCTGTGTTGTTCACTGCAAAGCAAAGTGTGCCATTGTGCGTGTTTATATTTTTTAACTGGATTTTGTACAGCAAAACCTCTTTTTAGTTCCCGTTCTGTTCTACATACCGTAGTTTAGTTACATTTTTGAATTTGAACCGCTCTGACGGATGTTTTCTTTCTGTCGGTAATGAGAGAAAAACAGAGGAATATTTTGATGAAATATGTCTTAAAAAATAAGCAACAATCACAGAGTTGAAGGAGTTTGAAAGATCTTACAGTGTTATTTCTGTCCAATATGCTCTTATCAAAAATGTTGATGGTACTCTTCTTTCAAAACCTCCTCCAGCAGTAACCAGACTGATACTTGTGTATATTGTACTTCTCTTTGGCCACAGATAAAGCTCATACGTGTTTTCTTCATGTATGATTTGTCTTCATGCAGCCAGACGCTTTCCTCCTACCGTCACGCCTGTTTTGGCCCCATAGAGTGTGAATAAATTATTGTTGTTTACCTGTGTGGTGTGATTTATACTCTGGACGTGTGTTTGTGCAATAACAAAATATTTTTTTCAATACATGTGTTGGTTGCATCACTGTTCTCACTGCATTAGAAAAGGTTTCTGCCACCTCTGGCTTTCTTTGTAAAAAAAACAAAAAACAAAAAAAAAACAATAAAATAAAAATCAGAAAACCGGTATGGAAAACTTCTAGTTTTTCTATTTAAAAAAATCAAATTTCTGCTTTAGAAGTCACAAAAAACTTGCATTATTTAATATTACCCAATAAAGACAGAATACTAATCATTGCTCAACATGTTGCTTCTGACTAGTTTTACTATGTAAACAGAGCATTTTATAGTAACTAATTCTCAAAAACAAGTTCTGCAAAGCATATAATCTGAACATTGTTTTACATTTCTCAACAAAAGCAAAAATAATTATCATTACACCAATTAGATAAAGCTTATATCGTTGGAGGCAAACTCCCATAACAAAAATGTTCCAAAATAAAAACCTGTAAAAAGTGAATCCTGTTTGAACTCTATTATATTCCTTAGAAATGTCTTTATTGAGTTTTTTGTTTATTGTAAATATTGCTAATTGTCCATAATTGCTTTGTAATGCTTCACAAAGAACGCTCAAGAACTGAATGGATGTTATGGATTGGTCCAACTTGACTTAGTGTGTTTTTAACCCTCCGTACCACAAGGAGGCGCTGTGGTGCAACAAAGACGACCTCGTGAGCTGCTGCGATGTCTGGAAGAAGAACAATAAACAAACATGTTTTTTTCTCTTAACACCTTCATTTATCATCAAATGTCGTAAAATCCCATTCCAGCTTTCGCTGTAACCATTTCACCGCACAGCCCAGCATAGAGCTAAATGCAGGGACCAGGAGGAGGTCGGAGCTGCAGCTATCCGCCCGGAACCTCCTGTGTCGTTGCGGCGTGTATTAGTGTTTTTGGTGAGTTTTGCTCTTGTTTTTTTATTATTCGTTTTGTCCATACCATCTTGTGCGCGTACATCTGTGATACTCTGCTAGTCTGAGGTTAAAGATGCAAGAACATCTCGTTTCGTTCAATCCGCCGCACAGACATTTTTATGTTATTCATCACAGGGGCGGTTTTAGCGCAGTTATTCTGGGGGCCTCCGCTTTCAGACTGTCTGTCATCACAAATATTTCACTTAACTTTGTTCGTGGTTACTAAAACTAGTAATAAAAACACATTTTAATATTAAAAAGAGGGTGGATGCAGTCTAGGATACATAGCCTTTTTAGGAAAAACAAGCAGCTAAATGTAAAATGACACAGTTGAGGTCTACAGCTTCACCAGCACAGTGAGCACAAAGAAAACACAAGTGATGGAGGAAAAAGTCTTATTTAGCCTTTAATGTTTATTACAGTTTTTTCAGCTGATAAATGTTATCATGATGACTTAACATGTCCCTGACTGTTGGCAATCATACACATCTTTAAATTCAGTGCATAAAGTTAAATCTCTCAAAAGGCACACTTAGGTGTGTCTCCATCATAATGTGAGTTAAAGTGTAATAACAATCAAATGCATTATTCTGGGTTTAATCGGCTGTGGTATTTGTGGCGACCCGTCCAGGGTGTCCTCTGCCCCGCCCACAGGTGGCTGGGATAGGCTCCAGCAGCCCTGCGACTCCCCCCCCCCCCCCCCAAGAAAAAAAAAACACTTTAGAAGATGTATGACTGTTACACTAACCCCGTGCTTCTCAATTATTTTTTGCCAGGCCCCCTAGAAAAAAAAAAACACACACACACTTAAACTCGCGCTGTGACAATATATTAGGTTGGTATTTTTAATATTAACAAAAGAAAAAAAGCACTATAAATCCACTTTAAACAAATATTAACTTTATTTAGCCACAGGAACCCTGTTATAGTCTAAAACAGAAAAGAAGCTTAAAGTGCCTGAAATTAAAAAAATCTGTCATTCTTTATTTAAACTAGAAACATTTTGACCAACTGAACCATTTGATTCTGAGAAAAATAATTCAATTAATCAATAATATTAAATGTAAATTAATCTGAAACATTAACGTTTTTAGTCTGAAGAAATAGGTAAAAAAATTGTACTGATTTTTTTTTTCTAAATGATTGTTTATTTCTGATCTCATAAAGTGCAGCTGTTTTCCTGCATTACCTGCTGTCTGTATGTCAAATACTGACACCAACTAAACAATAAGCAGACAAAGAAAACATTTATGAAAAATAAAGACACGTCATCAAAATGTCTACAATAGTTCATAAATAATGACATTATTAGCATGAGCTGAGGAATCTAAAGGCACATGATGATCCTGGTGTTGCATAATCCAGGCTGTGCTACCCCTCCCCTTTCATCAGGAGACAGGAGGAGCTGCAGGGACGGTAATTCACAGTTTGAGGCTGCTCCAAACTTTGTCATATAACAGATAATAGGAAACCAATAGTGGCGCAATTTTTTTTAAAACACTGAGCTGCTGTCACCACCACCCCCCGTTAAATTTGTGCCCCGGGCAATTGCCCCTATTACCTTTGCCTAAAACCGCCACATCTGCGCTACAACTACCTAGGAAAAACCACAGGATTTGGACTGCTCAAACTTGGATTAAATTATGCATTGGATAGTAAAGAATACAATAAAACACAGTTTCTGATTTGTGAAAATGTGTAATAGGATGATTTTATCGCATTTTACGCACTGATTGTATCTAAAACCAGATCCTATTGAAAAACCCCAGGAACTGGACTGCTCAAACCTGGATTAAATCATGATTTGGATAGTAAAGATACATTAAACACAGTTTCTGATTTGTGGAATGTGAAATAGGATGATTTCATGTAGTTCATAAGTTTAAAATGATAAATGTTTTTGTTTTTTTGTTGTTCTTTTTTTTTGGGGGGGGGGGGGGGGGGTAAGAGAAAAAATTTGAAAACCGCTGCCGTAAGGGAAGCTGTGACAGCTAACATTTGTTTGTGGCTGTCATTGAAGCGTGTTGTCCTCCATGTTCCCGCCCACTACTTAGCTTACAGGCTGTTGCAGCGTGGTCCCAGAGAGTTCTTAGTTGGTTCTCCACACCTGAGACAGCGATGCATTCGTGTGTCAGAGGAAAAATAATCTTTCCTATTAAAAGGTTAATTATAAATTAACCTTTCGCTTTCTTTTGCGATATGCGTTTTGCACATCTTGATGTCAGGATAACGATAAATCTGCGATATATTGAGCAGGCCTAATGGATACCATCTTTTTGAAAATGATCAGGTCAAAGCAGTTTCACTTGGACATGTTTGGTTAAACCTTGTTTTATTGTTTTGTTTTCAAAGGTTTCTGTAGTGGGCCGAAACATCCGAGATCTGAGGATCAACCAAAGAAGGTAGCATTATAGTTCTGAAGATCCGACTGGACTTCTCTGTGGACAAAACGCACATATTGTGTGGAATGGCTGTACAGCAATACAACATGGAGGACGACGCCTTCATGGAGCCCCTCCCTGAGCCACTCCTCCTTATCCTCTCCCCTCCTCCACCTTTTCTGCCCACTGTTTCTCAGCCGGTCATGGTTTGGCCCAAGTGGCTTAAATCTTTTGAGCGCTACATGCAGGGCCTGGGGGAGACGGACCTGCCGGATTCCAGCAAGCTGGTGCTCCTGCAGAACTGCCTCGGCACCGAAGGGGAGCGCGTCTTCAGAATTCTGATCCGGAACGAAAGCACGTACGCCGCTGCCGTTGGAGCTCTGACCTCTCACTTTAACTCCAGCAGCACGTCTCAGATGCACCGCCTTAAATTCCACCAGAGGGTACAAATGCCAGGAGAGACCGCCGATCAGTTTGTATCCGTGCTGGAAGAACTGGCGATTCCTTGCAAATATCGAAAATCCAAACATAAAGTCATCCTGGATCAGCTGATCAATAAAACAAACTCCGCACAACTGCGAGAGAGTCTGCTGATGAGGAGGACGGATCTGACCCTGCCCACGGCATTGGCTATTGCTCGAGACATGGAGCTGCTTTTGGAAGACTCTCCGCAGTACCATGTCCATGAGGTCAGCGTGGACATCGGAGAGGATTTTGACCCTCCTGTTCCAATCAAACGTAAACGAGGGCGACCTCGCCGGGAGGAACAACGACTTAAAGCCGAGACGCGTGCAGCGCAGCCCCCGGTGAAGCCGCCTACGCGCAAAGACGAGTACTACTACAGCAACGATAAGCTGTACTATGAAAACGACGGGGAAGATCCAGCTCCGGAGGAGTCCGACGGGGCTTGCAGCGTCTCGGTTGATGGTGAAAAGGAAGCTCCAGTGTCACTGCTGAGGGTGAAGGAGGAAGACTCCGGCAAAGACAGCGATGATGCAGAAGATGCCGATGAGAACGAAGAAGACGATGACGACTTTGTGTTGCCGTCTACAAAGCTGAAGGGCCCCGTGTGCCCCATATGCCCCAACAGGCGCTTCAGAAACGCACACAAGCTGGGCAGACACATGCGGACCCACACAAAGGAAAAACCCTTCACCTGCCCGCTCTGCAGCAAGACATTCAGCCAGTCCTACCACATGACCCGACACATGAGGAACCTGCATGGTGCCGCCCAGCACATCTGCGCCACCTGCGGCGAGAGCCTGGAGAGCTGCACGGAGCTCCAGAAACACAAGAGGACGCACCGACCCAAAGTTCTGTTATGTCTGGACTGCAATGAAAAATTCACCAACGCTGAGGAGTTTTCTGCTCACGTCAAGTCACACAGCGCCGCCTTGTCTTCCCAAGAGGAGGGTCAAAGTGGTGATCAGGTTGATGTAAAAAACGAGGAACCACCCGATGATCCGGAGGACGGGGTGTGTCCAGATACAGAGCCTGAGGTCTCTACCTCTGTCAGTGAAAATGGCGAAGCTGAGTCTGAGAATGGAGGTAAAACGAAGCAAAAGGCAACGGCAAAATCTAGAAGAAATGGACATTTCTGTCCTATCTGTGTCAACCGGCACTTCAAAGGATCCAACAAACTGGCCAGACACATGAGGACGCACACTAAAGAGAAACCCTTCGCCTGTCCGGTGTGTGAAATGACCTTCAGTCAGTCCTACCACATGACCAGACACGTGCGGAACCAGCACGGCCTCGGGCAGCACATCTGCTCCAAATGCGGGAAGAGTTTCGACACCTGGCTGGATCTGAAAGTGCACAAAAAGACCCACGCCATCAGGGGCCTGACGTGTTTCGCCTGCGATAAGCAGTTCAAAGGGGAAGCTGCACTCGCCAACCACCTCAAACTGCACCGCAAGGTGGAGTCCTCGCCTCGGAGCCTCGTCTGCAGCGACTGCGGCAAGGAGTTTGGCCGAATGTACCATCTGAAAAGACACCTCATGACTCACCGGAAAGGAGCGACCGCAGAGTGCTACACGTGCCCCGACTGCCAGAAGGTTTTCGTCTTCCCAGAAGACCTCAACAAGCATCTGGAGAACCACGTGAAGGAGAACAGAGGCATGTGTCCAAAGTGTAACGAAAGCTTCACCAGCGCAGAAGAACTCGAGGCTCATATGAGCGTCCATCAGAAGTCCTACTCCTGCAGCATCTGCGGGAAGAAGTTTAAGGTGGAGTACGCTCTGAAGAAGCACGAACAAGGTCACCAAACCGAACAGTATTTCTGCTCTTTGTGCCAGAAGCATTTCCTCAAGCTCTCCCACTATAAGAGGCACGTGTTGGTCCACAACAGACGGGAGTCTAAGTGCCCTCACTGTGACAGCGTTTTCCTGCAGCTAACGGCCTTCAAGTACCACCTACGGACTCACACTGAAGAGAGGCCTTACCAGTGCAGCTGCTGCATCGAATCCTTCCAGCAGAAGGAGGATCTGGAGCAGCACTGCCTCAAACACAGGAAGTTCAAGAAGCAGAAGCCCTACTCCTGCACCCGCTGTGACAGCGCCTTCTCCACGCTGGTGGAGCTGACTGAACACATGAGCCTGCATGAGGGGGAGCCGCCACAAACCTGCCCCGTGTGCGGCAAGAGTTTCCTGAACAAGAACAAGCTGGAGAAGCACCTGAGCATCCACACCGGGGAGAGGCCTCACCTGTGCTCCATCTGCGGCAACGGCTTCCCCTCCGCCGCCAGCCTCAAGCTGCACGCCCACATCCACACGGGGGAGAAGCCCTTCCAGTGCAAACAGTGCAGCAAGAAGTTCAGCTCCAACAGCGGCCTGCGCCTGCACAGCCGGCAGCACATGGACCAGCGGCCCAGCTACGAGTGCCCCGAGTGCGGGAGGACGTACGGCCGCATGACGGAGCTGAAGATGCACCAGCGCTACCACACTGGAGATAAACCCTACGCGTGCACCTGCTGCTCCAAGCGCTTCATCAGCAAGGACAAGCTGATGGTGCACATGAGGACGCACACGGGGGAGAGGCCTTACTCCTGCCCCCACTGCGGACAGACGTTTACGCAGACGGGGGACAGAAACAGACACATCAGTAAACAACACAGCAACTTAATGCAGTGAAGACTGCTCTCAGTCATGAAGCCTTGAACATTGAAAGATTTTAGGAAGTGTCAATATTCTTTGATTTACTCTGAAATAACAAGTTGGAATCATGTTGTGATCGACAAAAACCCGTCGCACTGAAACTGAAAAGCTCCTGCAGACAATTGAGAGGAACAATGCTCCTTGTAGTGCTGATTGTGGCTAAACAACATTTTAGCACTCCAAGCTTCAGTAATAAAGACCAGACAACAATACTGTTATCCAGACATCCATGACATGCCTTTTGTTAGTCAATGTAGAAAAAAATGAATGTTTCTTTGATGAAAGAGGCAGTATGCATTTGCCATGTGTTTGGTTGTGGAAATGTTTTCATAAAAGGTCAGAATGTGTTTTCACATTTCCAACATGTTTGCATGATGATAAAGATCAGAACCTTTGCAATCAGTAAGTGAAAATGATCCAATGTTTGTAGAGTTTAAGCTTGTTAATCAGCAAACTGTTCGGCCGAGCGGCATTTTCTTCAGTCTGCAGTTTTCTGTTTGTGCTTTACGTTTCCTGCAGAAATGCAGAGACTCTGTCTGCAGAGCTTTCTTTAGAAAACCCTCACATCTGGATCACAGACCCAGAAATGTTCTGTAAAAATATTGGCTTTGCATGCCTGCATTGTCTGCCACTGTTGGGGAGAAGTGTTTCCTGTGTGCAGCAGGACCATGCTGATGGAGGCTAAATCACTTCAGAGGACAAAACAAGACTCTTAAAATGTGTATGTTTATTTTTTACTTTTGATCAGTGTTACTTGTCATATTATTTCAGTTTACTTTTGGGTTTTTTAACCCAGGCATAGCCAGAGTTGTGTTGCTGTACCCAAAAAAAATGTAACATTCACTGTTTATATTTTACATTTATAGAATATGTTTCAATTTTACAGCCATTAGAGTAATTCTTATGTTGACATTAAATATAAAACTAAAACAACAAATTTGTAGCATTTGTTTACATCGTGTAAACATAATGCCGAGGTCATAATGTTTCGTGGCCGGAAGTGTTCTACATTACTACACAAAATAACAAAAATTGTCTTCATTGTGACAAAACAGTTGCATGTAGAGGTTTAGGATTGTCTTTAGAATAGTAATACTGTACATCAGTTTGTTGGTCAATCATTCCTTTTAACTAGCCTACATTCAAAATATTGTGAATACATTCTGAATATTTAATTAATACATTCTAATCCAAACATTATTTTTTATTAAATTTATTTATACCACAAAGTGTTTTGTAATGATTTCTATTGTTATGTTAAATGATCTATGAGGATTTCGATGGAGGACATGCAAATCTACGAGCATCCAGAACTGCACAGCGCAGAAATGAGCAGCTCATTATGACCAATCAGAGAGCTGTGTACAATCGCAATGAGGATCACGAGAGCTAAATGAATATGTTAAAGCTTTGGTAAATCCTAATGAAAGCTAAAAATTAAATAAATTACTTTTAACTACCTTTACTTTTTTACTAATGAAAAATAATTTGTTCTTTAATTCTGTGAAATAATGTTTTTTTGTAAGACAAAAAGTATGGGAAGTGATTTAGTTACCTCTATTAGGAGTGTCATTTATAAACAGGCAAATCCAGTCATAGGGCCCTAGGGGTGCCTGAGCACCTGCCCCTTTTTGCCTTTTTTTTTTATTAACATTAATACATTTAGTTAGAGATACAAGAAAAGATGTGGCTTCGACTTGGAGCCCCTGCCCCTCAAAATTCTGTACACGTCCCTGTTTATAAATGCATTTTTTAAATCTTAGTTGTTATAAACCAAATAGAATAAAACATTTTATTTCAATTTAACTAAAAAATGTATTTAAAACACTGTAGCACTATCATTTTTTATTGGTTAATTTTTTTTTATCATCAGACAGCTGTATTACTATGTCAGGGGCGTCAGCAGAAAAGAAGTGCTCCACTTCTGCTCTGAGCCCCCACACCCCCCCCCCCCCCCCACGGCAAGCAGCTTTTATTACCCAACATGTGTAAATCAAGTCATAGCATACAATGGCTCTGTCTGTCCGTACAAGCACGTGGTTAAGAGACCAGCCGTTCCTGGTACAGAGCAGAGTTGGGTCTGCATCCCAACGCGTTTCATTTCTGTTCAATAAGCCATTGAGCACAGACGAAAAACACTTAGTTTTCTGCCCTTCCATGTCCATATATGGCGATTCAGTATGTTTTACGTTTTATGCACATAAGGATGAATATTAAAATAATTTAGCATTTGAAAACTTTAAACATTTTCATCGTCAAACAACATATTAATCTGTGCTATATTTACAATCATAACATCAAAGATAACAGGAAAGATTTTCCCAATGTCACTATGACAATACAATGTTGTTTTGTATTCAGAACTGTGTTTTATTATTACATTGTATTGTTATAAATGTAGTTTTGTATTGTATTATAAAAATGTTCAATAAAAGATAAAAATAAGTTCAATATGACAAAAAGCGACATTCAGCCCAGTAGGTGGCAGCACTCGGTGTTTATGATCAAATAGTCAACTATTAACGCTGTTGTGATGCTAGCAGAAGAAGAGAATCTACCTCCAGATCGATTGTTTTGTATCATTTCCTTTATATATTCCTATACTTTACGCGTTTATCAGTTATATGTGAATTTTTTGGAGGAAAAACTGGTTTTGTGCCTTGTAAAAATTCGGGTAATACATCTCTCAGCGTTTAAAGCTGACAGCTGAAGAGGTTACTAGCTAGCTTAGTTGTCGTTTAGCTTGTAGCCATAAAGCCTTTTGGGATCATCAGAGGAAATCCTGCGTTTACTATAATTTTAGGAGTCGTCTGCTGTTTTTTTTTTTGTTTTGTTTTGTTTTTTAACAGAGTTAACATGCAGCTCTTGACATCTAATGTCTGGTCGAGGTAAAGTTACTTAGCTTTTTCAAAAATTCACGTATGAACATTTAGGGTTGGGGACGTAAATGGCTGCTTTCGGCTTTACTCCAGCCAGCGATGAAGATATTTTTAGTGTTAAAGCAGAACCGTCCGTTTCTAAAATCAATACCACAGTCAACCCAGAAGAAGTCCGAAACTTATATGAAGACTTGATCAGGAACGACATAGAAGATGACGACGTGAGAAGAAACACCGAGGCTAGGAAGGAACCTGGCCACGAGAGACGGAAGAAGAGCAGAAAGAGGAGAGTCAGGCCTGCAGAGGTTCAGCAGGCTCCACCAGAATCTGTCGGGACTGGAGGCGAAACCGAGTCCAACCAGAGCAGGGAGTCCGGCTCAGGCAGGACCGAGGAGCTGCAGGGACTCCGGTTACTGCGTTGTGCACATGAGGGAGACACAGCTGGCATCAGAGAGCTGCTGTCAAGGGGAACTGACATCAACTACCAGGTACAAATGTTAAAACCTTAGTTCATTCTTCTGGGTGTTCCTCTTTTAAACTCTGGCTTGTCATTGCAGGATACATTTCTTTGGACCGCTGTGATGTGTGCAGCCTGGTCAGGACGGAGATCTGCAGTGAGGCTGCTGCTCAGACATGGAGCAGCCTGGGTGGGAGTGGTAGACACTCAGGGAAAGGATGCACAGGACCTGGCCTTGGAAGGTGCAGTCAATACATCTCATTAGAAACTCCAGAAGCACATTTCTGTCTGTAAACATTAACTTATCATTTCCCGTTTTAATCTCAGCTGGACACAGAGAAGTGCTGGAAGATTTGATGAACAACGGGAGAAGTCCAGAGAGAGAAGTACCAGCTGATGACAGGTTATCAGTGTCTTTGACTACAATCAGTTTGATGGTTCTAGTTTTATACCATTGAACAGGCGATACAGCCTCATTAACAACAAAATAAGCTCCAAAAGTTTCTGTTTTCAGCAGCTGCATGTTCATAAAGGCATGCGCTACATCCTACAGGTGGAACCACATTTGAAGGATCTTTTCCTGGTTTTAGTTCTTTGTTGTTCCCTTTTCATATACCTTTTTTTTTAGATTTTAGAAAAGGAAACAAATAAAGACGAAAACGCTTTAAGGATAACCATATATATATATAAAGGTAAAATTTAGATTAAGAAAAATATGAATCCTTTTTTTTTTCTTTCAGTTTTAAATATTTTTGTAGTGTATTTATTGCTGGGAAAACATGGTCATTCAGCATTTAAGCGTACATTAATAGTTTCGTTTGAAATTCATCCTTCTTTGAAAGTTTGAGAAAATAGGTTTTATGGAAATGTTTGTAAAGTTAAATCCTTCAAAAATGATTATTTTTTTTAAATAATAGCTTTTTGACCAAGTAAAAGCCAAAGGAACAGTTACTTTAAGAACTTTTATTTGTTTTATAACTTTCTTTTGTTTTTGTTTTTTTAAGTACCTAAAAATTAGGGGTAATTATGAAATAGCAGTTAAAAATCTGCTGTATGTTATTTTATTTATTTATTTATTTTAACAATTAAACGTTTATGGGAATGTTGCTGCCATTTTTGTTTGTATTTTATAAATATTTTGTTATTATTCAACAGATATGACTCCAATATCTTGCATAGTAAAAAAAGGTTGCATTGTCATTGTAGTTACACAAACCAGCTTAAACTGCTGAACTAGATATATTTAATCCCAGCAAACCTTTAAAACGTATAAATCATAATTCGATTTTCATATTAATTTGAGCATTAAATGTTAGGTTTTTTGTGTGAAATGAGAACGGTTGTTCTTTTAGTGGCCACCAGATGGCGCCTTTTCCCCTTTTTCCAAACCGCCATCATATTTAACCCTTGTGCTATCCTAGGCACTTTAACATTGGGAGTTGGGTCATCTAGACCCACTAGACAGTGCGCTGAACTTTTTTTCTTAAATGATTTGTGATCTTCACTGGTGTCCATGGATTACATTAAATCTTTCCACCTTCATCCACCTTTGTCATGGTAGGGAGAACACGTCAATGTAAGGGTGGGGTCATCTAAGATAGTACAAGGGTTAAATAAAAAAATATATTACTGATCAGTAACATGTGTAACTTATTTTTAATATTTTTAGTTCATATTTATACAAGAAACTTAATAAGCATTTTATATGAAGAATTGTGGTTAACAACCGTTGAAAGTTTACCCAAAAAAAACTGGATTGTAGGATTTTTGCAGCAGTTGATAGGAACATTTTTTAGAGCTAAAATAAGGAAGAAAATGAGAAAAAAAGGCTACTGTTAAAGGGTTAATAATTCTCATATGAATTAGCTGGATGCTAACATCTGTGTTGCATGTCCACAGTGCTGTGCAGCCTCAGTGGTGTGCGACGTGTTCGACTAACTACACAAGCAGCACTTCATCCCATCTGTCCTCTACTCTGCATCAGTTCAACCTGCATCGTCCTCCGGCCACGCCCTACTACTGCCTTCCCCCTTCCAGCAACAGCTACAAGATGATGCTGCGCTGTGGCTGGAAACCAGGCACAGGCCTGGGACCAGAGGGGGAGGGGCCTCAGCAGCCAGTGCCCACTGTGCTGAAGAGAGACCACCAAGGCCTGGGCTACGGAAAGAAGAAAAAAGCCAAAGTCACACACTTCCTAGCCAAGGATCACGATGCTGTGAAGCTGCCGTGCAGGGAGAGAATGGAGATGGGACTGAAAGGACAGAGAAAAGAGGAGGCCAGAAGGAAAGAGCAAAGGGATAAAAACTGGGAAAGAGATTTTCGTTCATCGTTTTATCTCTAAACCGACATTTCCATGTGAGGAGAGAGCTGCAGCACTGAGCAAACACGACCTTTGTGCCAAATAATACTCCTTTTGTTGTCACAGACATTCTAAAAAAGCAGAATTAATGCAGCAAGGAAATAGATATTTGTAAAGATGAATATTTGTAATAAAAGTACAAAACTAAAGTTTCCTGCTTTTCTTGGTTCTTTATGTTATGTAAGCGCTCGCTGGACCTTCCCTTTAGTTCCAGCGCCTTCTCACCTAATAGACACACCTGCAAACATGTCACATGATTGTGCTTTAACTACCTTCTCAGCATTTCACTCGGTGCCCTTTATGCACGCTAACAATTTGTCAGTCATTTATCAGTGTGTAATAAGAGCTCTAAAATCCGATTTGTTCCTGTAACCTCTGGTTCAAATAACAGAGCCAGATCTCTGTTGTCAGTGTGCTTAGTGTGACCGGGCTGCTCTTGTTCATACAGGAAATTGGCCAATGACATCAGACGTTTGGCAAAGCCTCATAAAATTCAGCCGAGTGGCTCTCGTGTCCGATTTGAATTATTATTATACTGGAGATGATTTTATTAACATTTTAAGTCAACTTTTTCCTTTCGCCTTTGTTGTGTTTCTTGAAGAAAAACTTCATTATACAAGACAGACTTTAAATGCATTCAAAACAAGTTTAAACAGATTCTCTTTACTTACTGCTTCATGTTAGGAAGATCCAACAGTTCTTTTGAAGACAAGTAACTTTTACTGACAAAGCAGTCACTAACAACTCAAACATTCTTCCATTAATGATAGAAGAATGTGTTTTATCTAATATTGCTGCAGCACATTTTGAAGAGGAACGTAATGTCCACCAAACCCAGTTCAGCAGCGTGAACTGACAACTTGCTTAATCTGCTTTTTCTTACATCACAAACTTTTGACTGAATACAGTGTAAAACCGGAAGATTTGGGAAAACGACTAAACAAAAAATGTAATCTTCTGAAGAAGAAGTAAAATTCTGAAGTAACCTTTCAAATGAAGCCATATCATTCAGCAAGAACAAGCCACTCGTGTGGATGGGGACTGTTATCATTATGGCAGCAGTCACTGACTGCAAGGACCAGATTGTTTTAGCAGTTGGAAAAATTTCTCCGCCTTTGAGCGAAAATTCGACGCATACTCGAAAATACACCAAAATGTGCACACACCTAGGATAAATTGAAAATGAATTTTCGACAAAGTGAACGTGACTCCCCCGAAGACGATGACATCATGGCGAGCGATCCCGTAAAAAAAATGAATGTGCCAAAAATTGCTTATGGGGCCGAACAAAAAAAATCGTTTCAAAATACAGTTACGAAACAAAAACACATGTCGGGGATATCCCAGAAAAGTTTTGAAATCATTATGGCATGGCCACACGACCTACGGCTTGGCGACCATTTTGTGACAAACTCTGAGAATTGTCAATTTTCATGTTTTTAGACAATATTGGAAATCGACACTTTGGTTTGTGCAATTTTCACGAAAGCGCACAAACATGCTGTTAGCTTAAATCTACAAACACCTAAGAAGTTTCGTTGACCTTTAATCTTGGGAATAGGCCGCCATGTTGAATTTTTGAAAAAAAGCACCTTTAGTACTAGATACAATCGAAAACTCATCCTAGGAATGTTTATCGATTGTCTCGAAACGTCTTGGGCATCAATGACAAGCTACTGTGGAAAAAATGTTGCAATTGCATTTTGTGCCAAAATCTGTGATTTCGCGGTTTTCCAGTTATTACACAATATGGAAAAATGAACTTTTTTTCAAGCAATTTTAGCAAAATTTCCCACACAAACCGCTAGCTTTAGGCTACAACCCCCTATGGAGTTTCATCGACCTTTGACCTCAGGAAAAGGCCGCCATCTTGAATTAAAAAACAAAAGCACCTTTACTACTGGATAAAAACGTAAACTTCTGGTTGGGATTTTTATCATTCGTGTCGTAACTTCTCGGGCATCAATGGCAAGCTACTGTTTAAATATGTTATAACCAGAAGTTGTAGATTTTGAACGGTATGCGTGTGGAAAGCTCGCAAAAGTGGTGTACCATTATAACTCCCATGTCTTTCAATGCAATACTGTGAAAATCTAATGCATTCATCCATGGCTGGAACTGAACATATTGAAAAATACTTGATATGGACATATAAGCAATGTGGGCGTGGTTAGCAAACAAAGCAAGTAGTGTGTGATATAAAAATATTTTCAAATGTGAGATTTGGATTGAAAAGGGATTCTCTGCAAGTGCTGGAGTCCAGGTCCACACTCACTACACAACTTCCCATCACACCTAAGCTGCAGGGTCCAAACGGCCCCTGCCCCCACACCATCAGCTGGTCCTTCCCATACTACAGGGAAGTGTCATGTGATGTGTGATGGGGGTGTAATGACAGATCCACATTTTTCCGTCAACTGAGCTCAAAGATCCTCTTTCTCTCAAATATTGTTGACATGTTTGTCTCCATCTGTGTTAGCCAGTCCTTCTTCTTCTTTGTCGATACGTTTGACCATGCAGGTGTGGCGTACCCAGATGACTTCACAGGTGTGTCTTAAGCTGGCCCCGGAGATGTACTCCCTGTTTCAAATGTAGGATTTGCTTTTAGCTCAGTGGCTAACCATATAGGATTGTGTAATTTGATGAATCACACAGTGTGAACTCACGCAAACACGAGTTTAAAGTAAATTTGTATTTGAATTTTTATAAATACTTAAACTAATAAAACAAAAAAGTGATCCGTCTTTCAACTATTTACCTTTTTGTCTTTAGTTTTATATTTTTGTTCTTTTTTCAAATGATTTTTACATGTTTTTATGCTTAATTCCTTTTTGAAAGGTGTTTGTCCCATGAATATTATTCAGCAGAGAATACCATTATACATCTTAAAGTGGATTACAATTTCTTAAAATAGAGATTTCTATTAAAACAGAAGTTTTAAATTAGAGCAGTTTTTGTTTCCATTCATTCATCTTCAGAACCCTCTTTTAGGGTTCACAGGGTCAACCCAGCTACTGATGGGCAAAGGCGCGATGCACCCTGAACAGGTCGCCCGTCTATTGCAGGGCCACACAATCACACACATACGTATAGAGACAATTTAGAATCCTCAGTCAACCTATGAAGCAGGTCATTGAGTGGATGGAAGCTGAATTTCCTGGAAGAAACTCAAGCATGCGTGAGCAAAACACAAACTTTACCCAGAAAGATCCAAACTGGGATTTGAACCAATGAGGCCAGAGTGCAAACCACTATCCCACTGTACAGTCCTGTTTCAGGGCTCACATTTGTAAATGTTCGCTTCTCTTCATTTGAATCTCATATGAACAACTGGCTGCTTTAGCTACTCTCATGTGATTTACCATGTCATGTTTTTTTATTTCAAGAAAATAGGCTTAATTGTCTTGAATTGTTTTAATATAGTAGAAAATAATTTAGTTTTCTTAATAATAAATGTCTATTTTTGAGCAGAGGCTTATTGTACATACAAAGAGAGAAATGATTCATTTGTTGAACATTTGATTGAAAATCCCTTTTCCTTCTTCACATTCACCAAAACACATTATATAGTGACTCAGTGGCGTCCTGCTCGACAGCATTCAGGGTTGGGTTGTGCCGTTCAATCACCAAACCTCTCCTCAGCAGGGCTGTGGCTCTCCGCTACTCAGGGTCAACAACTGTTGGCATTTGAAGAAAACAAGTGAAGCGTTTTTTCACTAGGATGGTTTTAAGGCCTCTTGAACTCACACATGCTGCTCACTCACAGAAAAGATGTGTTTGTATTAAAAAAAAATCTCTGCAAAACTTATAAAACTGTTCTGCTGCTGGTTCACGTAACAAAGTGAGCCATGCTGAACAAAATCTGCTATACAGAGAAAATGTAACAACTCTTTGTGATCTTGTGGTCTTGAAGCACATTCTTTGGTGTCTAAATAATCAACCTGTATTGATAACTGCACAATGTCTTGTATGTGGAAAATAACAGTAGATAGGGCTTTGTCAACTAAGGTGAACCAGGGGAATTAAAGAAGTAAAGGTATGTCACCATACTACTGGTAAATAATGACAAATATCCAAATTGTGGAAAAAGAAGAGCTAATTTAGAATAAATCATCATCTTGGATTTCTTGGAGTTTGGTGAGCTCAAATGTCAGCGTAACTTCTTATAAAATATGAACGGAAGTTCACCTTTGGTATATTTCTGTCTTATGTGACACTCACACCAAAGCCAAGTGCTTTAGAGAATTAAGGCCTTTGCATCAGAGACTGGAAGCAACTAAATCAGGCCAGCACAGAGGTGGTCATGCGTGCTTTTATTTCTTTGAGGTCACATTATGGTAATGCCTTGCTCACTGGTTGAAGGATATCAAACCTTCAACTGCTGCATATGCTTAATGAGGGGCCTCATCAGGGAACACATTACACCGAAAATCTCTGCATTGGCTCCCTGTGCAACCCAGAATCCATTTGATAGTTCTTTTATTGGTTTATAAATGTTTTGATGGTCTTGGGCCGTCATATCTATCTGATATGATTTTACAGCATGAGTATGAGCACTCAACCACCCTGAGGTTCTGGTTTACACATTTTAGTTATTCCAAAACTTAGAACTGAGACTGTTAATGTTTTTAAAGTAAGGCTCAAGATCTACCCTTTTTACTCAGCTTTTAGCTGAAATTTTAGAATACTTTAATTCGGTATTTCCATTATTTTATGTTATTTCTGTTTTTGCTTATTTGATTAGATCTTTAATTAACCTTGTAGTCTCTTATTTTACTTTGATGCATTTTATTCTTTTTTCATTTTATCTTTACCTCCAGTGTTTTCCTTAGAGGGATTGGGGCTTCTCAATGAAGGGGGTCGCTGCAGTGGGATCTCCCGGGGTTGGCTCCTTGCTCGGATCTGGGAGATTCTGTGCTTCTGTGAACATGAGGGGGGTCACTGGTGTGAACAGGTCCTCAAAATATCATTTCCCCATTGTTATAATTTATGTTTGTGTGTGTAATGGTCTTTTGTTTTGCTGTTGGTTTTTCAAATCGGAGAATGTTTTTGTGTAAAGCACTTTAAGTCACATTAGTTGGAAAAGTTCTAAAAAAATGAAATAATACAAAAAATAAAGCTTTGATTTGATTTGAACAGCAGTGAAGTAGCTGCAATAGATGACATTTATTAAGTATAGAGATTTCTTTTTTCAAATTTTAGACTTTAAAAAGTTGCAAAAAAAGAAAAGAGATATCTCACAAGCACATATCCAACCGCCTTTGCCCGCACATGCAGAAGTCAACCCCTTTTGGGGAGACACATCTTTTTAGTACGTCAGTTAAACACAGACATTTCTGCAAACTGACACTTCCAGATGTTTTGCACGTGATTGCTACATAGGGTGAGGGAACTTTAAATCACACACCACAATGCTGTCTGCAATTTATAAGAAGGTGTGGAGTCCAGGGAAAGAGTTAGGTACTGAAACCACACGCCTGCAATCAGTCACGGTGGTGGAAGAGTGATGATAGGGGCAGTACAGCTCAAACATAAACTCTAAAGTACCAGAATCAGCAACACCAAGATGTAGACTCTGTGCCTTCTGAATTCAAGAATAATGTGTCAGAAATTGTTGAGACCCATTTATGTGAAACTTCCCAATTTACATAAATGCTTTGTTACTCAGAATAAGCAGTTCCTCAAAATCTCGAGTGACCAGAACTGAGCAGAACAGAAGTATGTAGGAAGTGGAAACAAACAGAATGAGTGGAATTCATGTGGAGAAGAAAGGAAATAAAACATGGCTCTGCTGCTTTAAACATCTGTGTTTTGCAGAGAGGAGAGTTACATAATAGTTCAGTTCAATGCCCTTCTTTTTTAATTGTAAGCTTTGAGCAAGCAAAAAAAGGTTTGTACTTTCTGTCATTATCTGGAGGCATTGGTTAATAAACAGTAAAAGACAGTAAAGGTCTTTTTTAAAGCAGCTACATTCATAAAAAAGCAAGCGACACTGTGTTGTTTTTATGCAGTCCGCCTTGTTTATCAGGTATTTTTATGTCAAGCACAGGTTCATTGGCTGAACTCTCACACAGTCTCTTTCATCATATAGTCTACAGCTGGAGATCTGGAGAGCTTCAGAGCACAAGTTCAACCATCAGACAGGCTTTACCTCTGAGGCAAAATGGGAAACTTCCTCTACTTCTCTGCTGAAACATGGACCCTACTTGTTGCTTTTATCACACTGCTGCTTGTGTAAGTGTCAACACATATTTTTTTCTTTTTAACATACGGTAAATAGGAAAACATGGCATAATGCAAAGTTTTCCTGCTCTATAATTTTTTTTACAGGTATGCTTACTGGCCTTATGGGACGTTTAAGAGATTAGGAATTCCTGGTCCTAAACCAGTTCCCTTTTTTGGCACAATGCTGGCTTACAGAAAGGTTAGTATGCTGAACTGTACTGCGTAAAACCCCACAAAAAAAGTTGCCACAATTTATTCATATATTTGAAAGTGTCCTTTAAAAGTATTTTAGATTAATATGTCATGTGTGCATTGCTGGTAGTGATAAATGCATATTTAACTAGAAAAACATGAGTTGAAAGGGTTACAGACATAATTTAAGAGCTTTCTAAAATCATAGCCATTGCTTTTCTTTTAAAAGGGGAAGACCCTGTGCCCCTTTTTTAGTTAATGAAGACCACAGGCATACAGAATCTTCAAGACTTCTCTTTAGCTCTTTAAATGGTCCTTAGTCCTGCTTTTGGAGAAAGCAAATACATTTCAACCCACACTGGTTTGTTTTTATGCTGGATGAGTAGAGATCAATTCTATTAAATCTGTTTAGAGAAATTCTACACAAAATAAATTTTCAATGGACTTAATGACCTTATAACAAAGAAATAAGCAAACCCTGAAGTAATATAGTGTCCCTTCCTCACAAGTGATGAAGAATGATGAAGAGGAGGAGTGTGCACGTGTTGAGAACCTGACAGTTCATGTGCAGAATTCAAAGTCCAAACTAAGCAGAATCTCCACCCTTTGCTTGCTCCGCAAGCAACCTCACATAAAAGACAACATAAAATGAAACCATTACTTTTATTTTTATCACATCCAGTCTACATGGACCAAAAGATTTGATACATTATCTTTTTTTTTTTTTTAATTTTACCTTAATTTCCATCCACACCTATGTTAATTAATCATTTTTCATCTCCTCAATTTTATCTTAGCTGATGTTTTTTTTTTTATTTTAGCCCTGATAACCCTTGGCTTTTGATTAATATTTTTATGCAGACTTTTTTTGAAATATACCAAGAAGTCACTATCTTAAATGCCATGGCTCAAACAATACAAAAAAGTTACCTTTTTGGGACAGCAACAAAATAAATCATGCAAAATCAAACTTTTGCTCACAGCTTTTATGCTAAAGCCCACTAAACTTTGACCTATTTCCAGACCAAAACAGTTATCTTGATTTTACTTTTTACATAAAACGTCTTTTAAAACGCTTTTTAATCCCTTGCACACAAGTTATTCTGTTTCTACGCAGAAGAAGTCCTCAATTCTATGCACACAAAAAGAACATGATATTTCTATCCTATTGGGGCTCTTTTTTTAATATAGCTGTGACTCAAAACCACAAATTTCTACCAAGAACTGTGTTTGAGAATTAATGCTGAATTTTCCTTTTCCAGGGATTCTCTAAATTTGATGAAGAATGCCATAAGAAATATGGAAAAACTTGGGGGTAAGATGGATGTTTGATATTGTACAAACATTAATAATGTTGTGTTTATTAATGCTACCTAATATCTTAACACTGATTGCTTAAAACAGGGGTGTCAAACTCATTTTCACTGAGGGCCACATCAGCATAGTGACTGTCCTCAAAGGGCCAGATATAACTTATATATGTAACTAAATGTAATGAAAAAGAAATGTACCAACTCCTTAATGTTCAATAACTCATTATTTATTTATTATAACTTTTTAAAGTGACAATTACAGTTGCATAGAAAACATGTTTGCTTGTTACTCTAGCATAAATCCTTTTAAATTTGATTCTGTCAGGTTAGGTTAAATGGACAGTGTTTAAGTCATAATGTATAGTTGCACAATCTGATGTTTCAATTTCCTTTCCCCCTAGATATAAATAAATACAAACCAATTTTTATTTTAAGAAATCAAAAACTTTTATGCTCTCGCGGGCCACATAAAATGACATGGAGGGCCACATTTGGCCCCCGGGCCTTGAGTTCGACACATGTGGCTTAAATAGTATCTTGCCGAAAATTTGGGTTTCAAATTATAAAATGGTTAACTTACTCTATAACTTCTGTTCTGCTCTCCTCACTCTCAGCATTTATGACGGCCGTCAGGCAGTGCTGTGCATCACAGATCCTGCCACCATCAAAGCTGTTCTGGTTAAAGAGTGTTACTCTCTCTTCACCAACCGCAGAGTATGCACTCACTGTACAACAATCTATAATAGAGCCCGTTTTGTCTTTCACTATTGCATTTGTCTTCATGAGCATTTCTTCTTGAACAGAATTTCCATCTGAATGGGCCGATGTATGATTCTGTGTTCAATGCTGAAGATGATCAGTGGAAGAGGATCCGCAGCGTCCTCTCTCCTTCCTTCACCTCAGGAAGGCTGAAAGAGGTTTGGGACAATCCTTTCGTTCTGCACTCTGCTTGAAATGAAAGCAGAATTGCTTTTAGACAAGTTAATTCTATAATTATAAATATTAAACCTTATTCTGGCCCTTACTTGGTTTGGTTAATTAAAATTTGCAAAAACAATCTCAGTGTTCCATTGTCAATGCAGCTAGTTTACTGTTTTGTAAAAATAAATGTATTCTTAAAAAAATGAATCCTGATTTGAGATTATGACCAAATTCTGTTCTTTATATTGTTCAATTTATCAGACTTTTAGCTGTAAATCCGGTTGCCCTGAAGAACAGAATCCTGTAATAAAATGACTAAAATTCTTCAAGGACATGACAAATTAGTCAATGAAACAAATTACCATCCACTGATTATTTTGGGCTCACAACAACAGTTTTTGTTGATGCTATCAGTTTTTGTACTGCTAAGAAAAAAACAATTATCCCATAATTCGGTAATTGTTACAATATGGTTTATATGGTTTTATTTTTGGGTCTGTGCTTTAGATGTTTGACATCATGAAGCACCATTCTGCTAACCTGGTCAACAGCATGAAGAAGAAGGCAGACAAAGATGAACCATTGAACCTGAAGGAGTACGAACCTTTAAAAGTTATCACTGAAATTCACCTCGATAAGTAAAAAATAACCACGTCTTACTGAATTTTTTTGCTTTTGTAGCCACTTTGGTCCGTACAGCATGGATGTGGTCACCAGCACAGCCTTCAGTGTGGACATCGACTCACTGAACAACCCCTCAGACCCTTTTGTCACTAACATCAAAAAGATGCTCAAGTTTGACTTTTTGAACCCTCTCTTCCTTCTCGTTGGTAAATACAGACACCATAAAAACACCATTGTCTCTCTGTATTAGCCTTACTTTGGTTGACAGAAATATCCCCCCCCCTTTTTTCCCCAGCTTTCTTTCCTTTTCTTGGACCCATAATGGAAAAGATGGAGTTGTCTTTTTTTCCTGGATCCGCATTCGACTTCTTTTATTCTGCACTCCAAAAGATTAAGTCTGATCATAAAAACAACAAGCAAAAGGTACGGCTTTCTGTAGGTTGTTGTGTGTGGGCACATTTCCTTTTTATGGCAGTTTTACTTAAATTCTCATTCCCCCTCAGAGTCGAATTGACTTCCTGCAGCTGATGATCGACTCTCAGAAGAACAACCAGAATGGGCTGCAAGATAAAGGTAATGAAAAAACACATACATGACCTACCTACACAATTTAACGTGACTGGAAATCTGATGTCTGGATTTGTTCCCTTCAGGTTTAAGCGATCATGAGATCCTTTCCCAGTCCATGATATTCATCTTTGCTGGCTATGAAACTACCAGCAGTTCTCTGACATTCTTGGCTTACAATCTGGCAACAAACCCCGAGGTCATGAAGAAACTGCAGAAGGAGATAGACGCCACCTTCCCTAACAAGGTGTGATTTTTAAATGAGAAGAGAAAAAAAACATGTCAGTCAATTAGAATGTTGTCAAAGTAAATACTTTAGGGGGTTTTGATCATAAATGCAGGTAAGATATCTAATTTTCAAATTTACTTTTTAAATCTCATTTATCATTTGAAGTCAGTGTAACACTGTGAAAGTAAGTAAAACTATAGACTTTATCTTTATATCAATTTCCACAAATTACAACCACAAAATGATTCACTATAATGGAACAGGAAAGTAAAATAAAACACGACACTAGTCAAAGTATGCACTCAAACCCACAAAAAGATATTGAAATAATCCTTGCTGTAAACCATCATTGTAAAATAATCAAAACAGTCCAATCAACTAAAAGGACTGTTTGACTAGTAAATCTTCCCTAATGAAAAAAAAGACAATGAGCTATGTCCCGCTTCGCCACTACTTACAACATAATGCGCTATATAGTGTGTTTGGCATTTTGTAGTATTTTCAAAATCCAGTGCCTACAAATTTCCCAAAGTCTCTGCGAAAAACCAGTGTGCATCGCTGCCCACTTGATTGGTGACTAATATAGACCACAATGCATTGCGTTTGAACAATCTTTGCAAAAGAATAATAAACAATCAACGTTTTTATCTTCGGAACACAGTGGATTCATAAATAGCCATCGTAAACGCTCATAACCTAATGGCGTTCAGAGCGAACAGCAAAGTAAGTAACTTATTGTACAGGGAAAGCCATTTCCTTACTTAACATAAATGTCGCCCTTTGAATTTGAATCATTTTAATTATCAATTGAATTTTTTATTAAGTGAAATCAATAGCTTCAATACTGCAGATTTAAAAGTAGTGAGCTTGGTTTGCTTTTAAAATCCAGGGCACTAGATAGTCTCTTGCCCTTTAAAGTTTTTTAGTAGTTATGGAGTAGGATGGGAATTCAGACAGTGTCAATCAAATGAAAGGAAAAAAGGAGGATGCCCTTTAGAACTTGTGTAACATCCTAGAAAAGTGGTTTGAAGATTTCAATTATCTCATTTGAGCTGAGGAGTGTGTGATGTTACTGATAGTTAGTCATGTATGCTTTCCTGCCATTTAAAAGCAAAGCCGGGTTCATTGGAATCATTTGTGAAAAACACGTTATTTAGTGTCAGTAGACCTCTCAGGTTTTAACCATCTTCCTCAAAGAAATTATTATACAGTATCAAACAGCCCTAGTGTGATATGGATGTTTAGCCCATTGAAATATATAACTAGATAGCCTTTTGCTGTTTGATGCTATAAACGTTTGTGAGCTGGCCGCGGTGCTATGGGATTAGTCAAGTTCAACTGAACCCTCTGCTCCAGTTTGGCAGGGAGGTATCAACCACAAAAATTGTGCAAGCTCCTTCATTTCTTAACTAATTTTCACAGTTAAAGTTTAATTATTGATCTTCTTGTGGTATATTTAAATGGCTACTATCTTAAATATTAGTCAGATTATTGAAGAACTGTGCCCTCTAGTGTAACAGGTAACACATTGCTGTCAAATAAACAGCTTTTATATATCCAGGATTCTTTTTTTCCTATTAGCCAGAATCTATAGAACTGAGCTTGTAAATTTTTGCCACCAAAGCCCAGAAAGGAGGTTTGTTGTTCAAGTTCATTTGCATGAAAGGCTGATAAACTTGACTGAAGTTAAGTAACAAAGCCCTTTTCTAAAAACACATCAAAGGTGCTTTACAGTAAAAAAACAACTCCTCTACCACACATAATCCATGGACACCAGTGAAGATCACAAATCATTGAAGAAAAAAGGTTCAACGCACTGTCTAGTGGGGTGTAGATGACCTCACTCACAATGTTAATGGATAGCACAAGGGTCACATGTCTGACAAGATGCTTCTTTGGAAGATTTCTTTACAATCCAAAAATAAGATTAACTCGTGATACAAACTATGGCACAACTTCCTAAATGCTATAAAAATAGCACGGATTTTTTTTTTATTATTTTGGTCCGATGACTGCTCCTTGTCAAGGACAGTCCATTTAATAAGTTTATAATGTGCATCTTATAGGTTTTATAGTAGTAGTGAATCTGTAGAACATTTGGGGTCTGCAGGATGCTGTTATGATATCATTTCATCTGTTTTTTATATTGTAAACAACATAACAAACATTGATAAATTTTGCTCTCTTTAGTCTTAATCAAACCAAACAAATAAATTAACAATACAGCGTTAACTAGTCCACTAAGAAGCTGTTTTATATATTCATATAAATAGCCAGCAAAGGAAGTACAGTAGTATTGCTTAGTTGGCGTTTTAGTAGCCTGGCACCAACCAAATGTGTCTTATACACAGTCTTCAGCTACAAAGTCTTTTGCAAAAGTATTGAATTTTATTCCTGAACAACAACCCCAACATGTCTTAAAACACATTAAGCATTTAAAAAACATTAGCTTATTAAAAAAAACATTAAATAAGAAAAATATACATCACTGAGCCAAACTAGCATGCTAGGCCCCAGTTAAGTACCCACTTCACACGTCCTAATTTCTCTCTACTAAAATACGATTACTAGCTTGTAAATGGTGGTTCCTCTCAATCTAATTATTTTCTTGTCATAATTTTTGGTTATTTAAAACATTGTAATCTCTTTTTAATGATTCTTCACGTGCCTGTCAGACCCGTGATTTTTTCTACATTTGACAAAAGCGGTCTAGACTCAATGTATAATAATGGTGCATGTGTGTCATGTGACAGCCAATTCAGAAATATATATTGATGGTTCAACCTCTTAAGACCTGGCGTCCACATGCATGGACATTATATTTTGGGTTATATTTATTATTGTAGATAATTCTGCTTAACTAAGGCCCTGTGACTACGTGTTTAGAGGCCAGTTAGTTCAAATATTAGGTCGGGTCTTATCCGGGGCAATAAAAACCTCATAGATGAGTTCACTAAAAGTCATCTAATGCAACACAAAGTATCAACTTTGTAAAATTAACAATGACTGAATATCACCGACGCCTACGAAATAGACTGGCTAAGCACCGGAACAGAACTGAACCCTGAGGGTACCCACAGTACCTATTGTCTTGGTTTGGAGATTATGCTGCCTAATTATTTATATATATATATATATAATATATTAAATCTTTCTACCTTTATCCACCTTTTTCATGGTCGGAATAACACGTCAATGTCAGGGTGGGGTCATCTAAGATAGCACAACGGTTGGAAAGTTGCAGTTCTGTGTCTAACAAGGATGGTTTTGTCTGTGCAGGCTCCTATTCAGTACGCACCACTGTTGGAGATGGAGTACCTGGACTCTGTCGTCAATGAATCTCTCAGACTGTACCCCATTGCAGCACGTTTGGAGCGTGTGGCCAAGGCAACTGTGGAGGTTAATGGGCTGTTGATTCCAAAAAATATGGTTGTCATGGTCCCCACCTGGCCGATACAAAGAGACCCTGAACTGTGGCCTGAACCTGAGAAATTTAAACCTGAGAGGTATGGAATAGTATTTATAAAAATAAATAAATAAACCAACCTCTTACTAGATGACCTACGTATTCCATTGAGAGTTGCATAATAATATTTGTTTTTATATCAAATATTAATATGTGTTCTATTGTGGGTGTTTGTAAACAGATTCAGCAAGGAGAACAAAGAGACAATCGATCCCTACACATATATGCCATTTGGTGCAGGACCGAGAAACTGCATTGGGATGAGATTTGCTCTGGTGTCAATGAAACTTGCCTTGGTGGAGATCCTTCAACAATACAGCTTCTCTGTGTGTAAGGAAACAGAGGTGAGGAAACATGTTTTACCTTCACATAGTCTCTTTCTTATGCTTGGATTTTATGTTATACTATATTGTATATGATACCGACTGGTACAGAAGTTTTGTCTTTGTCCACCCAGGTATACAATGTATTTTAGACGTACTTTTCTTTTTTTTTACAAAAAAACTTGACTTTTGCACTAATTTTTTTTAAGTACTTGAATACCAAGACTTAACTATGCTAAATAATGCTGTTTTTCTTTTGATGTTGTGCCAGATCCCCTTCGAATTGGACATCCAAGGCCTTGTTGCACCAAAACGACCCATCTATCTGAAGCTGGTGCCTCGCTCTGCATGCTAGTAAAAAGAAAAAGATAAAAGTTTTTAATTTGATTTTAATGGTAATGTAAATATTGTGCATAAAGGCACCATTAAAAACCCTACATTTGGCAGAATATCACTTTATACCACTATAAGTAAAGCAAAAATAAAACTCCAACTCAAATAAATAAGAAAGATTTTGTTGTTTGATCTATTTTGTGATGTGTTTCTAATAAATAGCATGCCACATCTTCTCCATAAGGTCACTTATTGGTTTGTCCCCTATTCATCATTTGGATGGTGACATTTTATTTCTGATGTTTGAGTTTCTTCAAATGCGTCTTCAATGTCTGTATACTAATAAAAGTTTTTTAATTAGTACGGAGCACACCCACTATCGCTTCATGCCAAAAAACTTATGGCTTAAGTGATGGACAAATGTCATCATCCAATCAGCAATGTCCCAGAGTGCTTACCTTTTCCGGTTTCCTTAAAAAGGAAAAAAAAATGTTTTGGAAAGCAAAATTATTTTCCAGAATTCAAAATGAACAGTTAAAGTGTGGATGCCATGCTTTGAACAACTTTGTCAAATAAAAAAGCCCTTTAAACGCTGATTCTATTGATACCAATAGTTTGCGTCGAAAATAATCCGAAGCATATGAAAAATAGACATCTTTCGAAGGAATCAGAGATTTGGATCTGCCGCTAGAGCGCAGGCTGGAAGTGAACCCGATATGACCTGTGACGTCACGAAAGGGAGTTGCCTTTCGCAGTTCCGCTTAGGACAGCATGTAAACAAAACAGGTAGTCTTCGTTTCTCTCGTGTTTAAATCTGTTAATCATCAACATGCCAAGTCGTTGTGTGGCAGCTGGATGTAGCAATACATCTAGTGAAAGTGTATCTGTGTATAAAATTCCCAAAACAAGAAACGCTGCTGAAAAGGGGAAAATTTAAGAAGGTGGACGGCGAAGGATTTTTCCCTCCAGATCTGCAGGAGAGAAGTCTGCGTTTTCGAAGGGACAAAAACCGGGACACAAACGAAGAATTTTGAACGGAGAGTTGGGAGGAGGATCTTGGCTTCTGAGTCGAGGAAAGGCGGGTGAGCTGGAAGCGAGCGAGCCGTTTTCTGGGTCGGACAGGACGGCGCTGGAGAGTGGAGTCGGTCGGGAGCGGAGGCTGCTAAGCTAGGCTAGTGTGCATCACGATGGATCACATTGAGGCGAAGTAGTCGTGTTTTCTGTTGTCCTTGGATCCAACTGGAGTATTTCAACGCACTCAATGTTTTGCAAGAGAAGCAACAGTTCTGCAACGTTTTTTTTCTTTTGCTTTTGAGGTGCCGGTACCGTGAGTAAACTGAACTGTGTGTGTGTGTGTGAGCGCTCGCGCACGAGAAAAGGTTTCAAACTGGTTCAAACAGGTAAAACTGTTAATGTTCTGCAGTTGTTAATGGTATACAGTGACTTTGTTAACTAAAGAGTAGTAACATCTGGGAAACTTTTATTTTGTGACATTTATTTTGTAAATTGGGTTGAAAACCAGTGTTTACCTTTGTTTAGATTAGGCCAAAAGGGGACATTTTGAGTATATTTTAGGGTAAGTGGAGTAATTTAATTTTATACATTTTTTAGACTTACTGGAGTCTAGCCGAATCTTCATGCTGGCTATCGTCATCGGCATCACTAGACCTACTACTTTCTGCTATACTATATCTTCCTCACTTTCGCAAAAGGGTTCGAATCGATACGGTTGCAAAAGTGACTCATCATCATGATAATCTCCGCAACTTTCCTCTTCATCTTTCTGTTCATCTGATGATAAATCGCTAATAGAGACAGTAGCATCACTCTGTGCTTCGCTATCGGTGCTAGCCATGTTGTCTGCCTTGTCTTCCTTTCGTTACGTCACAAACAGGGGGGCGAGAATTCGGCGGAATGCGTGAAGCCGGCGGCCGTCCTCGTTGTTTATATTGCGTTTTTCGCTATTTATTCTTTTTCGAAAAATATTAAAAACAATCGCAACATGAAATAGAGACTATTTACTATATTTTGGCTTATTAAAATAGACCATGTCACCCACACTTTAAAGACTGAAACAAAAGAAGAAACTGGATTTCAAATGAAATTATGAATTGTTTTCCTTTTTTAAATATCAGTGTGATCTTTATTATGCTCTGTGATATGTGGGTGTGATTTGCTCTTCAGGGCCAGCGTACAAAGCAGGGTGACCTTAGAACAGGGGTCGGGAACCTATAAATGGCTCTTTTGATGGTCACATGTGGCTCGCAGACAAATCTTTAATTATAAAATCTTTTTTTCATTAGACCAGTCCAGGGGTGCTAATTCTGTGATCGTGATCAACCAGTCAATCTTCAAGGGCATGAGGGTAGAACGCAGGCCAGCAAAGATAAATAAATAAATAATTTACTTCTAAAACATCCACCAGCCAATCAAAATCCTCACTGACAAGTACGGGACTTGATTGACATGCAGAATAGCCAATCGGACATCCTCTGATACATACGTCACAGCAGACGTGTGTTTAAATTCACTGAGGGGAAACTCTCTGTCATCAGAAAGTCGCTTTCTGCCCCGCGACACGTCAAGAGTGTTTATTGAAGCAGCCCTGCGTGTCTCCTACTGCTACCGGCTCTGCAGTTCTCGCCCGATAAAACACGAGCTCATTAGGAAGCTGTTATTTTCTGTGGCATGCGTTTCTTATGGAGCCATCAGCACTTTGGAAATGCCATGCTCCCCCCATTGCACAATTTACAACAATGCATGACAAATGATAGTCGCTGCTTTTTGTCTTAAAACGCCTCATCGAAGAAAGAGAGGCACAGTCGCAGGGACGGGATGTGAGGAAGAAGGGGGGGGGGGGTTAGTGGGCACATTGTCATAACTTAAAACACACAACCCGTCACTCACTGCAGCGTGAGTGTGTGTTTGGCTCCACGTCTGCATGTGAGCAATCTTTCTACATCTAAAGAACATTCAGACCACCCTACGATCACGTTTAACGGATGAAACTCTCAACGCCTGCATGAAGCTGAAACTCACCACTTATCAACCGGACTAGATAGACCATCAGCAAAACCAATACGCAGCACCAGAAGTCACATTAATGCTAAGAAATACTCATCATGTATTAGCAACAGCATAACAATGTTATCAAAAGGAATCCACAGACTTATTGTACTTCAAAAGTGTTGAAACTACATCAAATGCACACATTCCCTTGTATATTTAGTTTTAAACATATTGTAGCAGACTGAGTTGAGTTGGGTCGCGTTATAAGTTCTGCAGTTTGTTGAACGCATCATGCAGAGATGCTGATTGGCAGTCCTGTCGCTCAGCCTGTCATTGGGGAGTTTGGTCAATCGGGTTCAGCCATGGTCCGAATAAGGGAAATGGGAGGAATGTGGCAGTGAGGAAATATAAAGTTTGAAGAAGCACTCTCCTCTCCGAGGGAGAGATTGAGGAGTTGTTGAATTAATGGAATGGCGTTTGCTGCAGTCTACAGTAACCAGAATAAAGAACCTTAAAAGAGGTTAAGTCTCTGTGTCTCAGTGTGGGAAAGGGACGCTACATTATTGTATGGCTCTTTCGAAATCACATTTAAAAATATGTGGCGTTTATGGTTTCTCTCGGCCAAAAAGGTTCCCGACCCCTGCCTTAGAACCACTGAGAATGTACTTGGCAGCAAGTTAAGAGCAAAACTGATTGGTTCCAAAAACTAAAAGAAAAGAAAATGATTTTTAAACATAAAATCAAACTTCCTATGTGTTCTTTGAATTCAAGATAAAGGCTAAATAACACTTAAATCAAACAATACAATTTTTTTTTCCATATTAAACATGTCACTATAAAGCTTGTGAAAAACAGCTACAAGTGGTTTCAAACTTTTGTGTCTTCAATCCATAATGATACTGTAAAAGAGCCCAGTTGAAGTGCGGTTGCTGCCTGGATTCTGTGCAAATATTTTATTCATCTCTTCTAGGAAAAGGATGTTTTCTATCAAAGTTACACAGCTGAAAGTCATAAAATGTGTGATTGGATTTTCAATGTAGTCAACATAAGGTTCCTTCTGTGGCCATATCTGTGCTTGAAAGCAGTTTTATTAATACAACCACACCTATCTATACGACCTCTGATCTCTCAAAATACACACTCGCACGCAATGAAACCACGTCTTCTACTTCCTCATTTTGAAGATCTGTTCTTGTGTGTCTGTATTTATGGTAATATGACTGACCATTCTTAGTCAATCAGAAACAGTGGCTAAAAACACATAACCTTTCAGTCCTTCTTTAGTTTAAACTCTGCTTGGGCTTTTGAATTGTGTTTAGAGCAGTATCACAAAGAAAATCTCTATTTTCTTTGTCAACACTGCTTTAAAGGAGTTTTTTCATGATCAACTCCCAGAAGAACAACCTGCCTGAGGACAGTTTTTTTCATCTGTGTCTCTGCCTCTGATCACTCTACTTACGTTTACAGATGAGTTTTCAAGAAAACATTAGCTGCTCTACCCTATTTTATTGACTGTGGGTACATAATATATAGTACAAAGTATACTGATAGTATTCTAATAAACATCAATCAAAAGGAAGAGGCCCACTTAGAAGTTTGGAAAAAGAAAGAAATACACAAGAAAAATGTGATCTACAGGTTCTAATGCACCAATCAATATCAGATGATTCAGCTTAAATATAATCATTGACATTAAAAGAGTTCCTGCCAGAAAAAACAACAGACAGTTTACATTTTGAAGATATTTACAAGTATAAAACTTAATGTCTATGAAGCTTCTCGCCATTTTAATACTATGTTGTTTCCTTTTTTTGTAATTTAGTAAAGTCGATGTTTAAGCTGATACTGGAGGGGGAAAAAAAGCAGGTTTTTTTGCAGGTGACTCATTTGAATGCAGGTTTTCATTGGCTGAACTCTGACACAGCAGCCCTGTTTCTTGCACAACCGGTCTGTGCTGCAGGAGATAAAACCTTCAAGTCACGAGTTCGACCATCAGAGAGGCTTGTACTTTCCCAGAGGCAGGAAACAAAGAAAGGAGAAATGGGAAACTTCCTTTACTTCTCTGCTGAAACATGGACCCTTCTTGTTGCTTTTATCACACTGCTGCTTGTGTAAGTGTCACAGATCAATATGAAAACAACAGATATTACTCCTTGCATGCTTTGACCACTACCATATTTCCTCTCGGTCTCTAATTTCTTTTTTTTTCAGGTATGCTTACTGGCCTTATGGGACGTTTAAGAGATTAGGAATTCCTGGTCCTAAACCAGTTCCCTTTTTTGGCACAATGCTGGCTTACAGAAAGGTTAGTATGCTGAACTGTACTGTGTAAACCACTATTTAGTAAAGCATGTGTATTTAATTCTTAAAGGTATTTTAGTTTAAGGCTGAAAAGTGCTGTAGATGACTATCTTAGATAAACATTGTTTATTGTTTTTGCTGCAAAGTCATGGCAGAATTATTTAGATAATGCGACTGAATGGAGAGAGGAGTGTAACCACGTATCTGTATGTTTATTTTGTTTTAAAAGAGACATTTAAAAATGCTTTCCAATGTTTTCTATAATTGAACTATTTCTAAAATATTTCCTGACACGACAAGATTCACACAAAGACCACAGGGAGACAGAACACAATCATACAAGTCAAGCTATTACAAATCCATTCACATAATCTGAAAAAGACAATCATCCTGGCTTGACTCTCCTCCTCAATGTGCCCGCCTTCATTCTCAAGTTGATCATCACAAGCTTACCTCCAGGAAATTTAATAAGAATAAATGCAACATGAACAGTAGCAACTTTCTCAAAAACAACTTACTTTACTTAGTAAACAAAGTAAGAAGATTTGATATAACTTGTAACTGGAAGGTCGTGAGTTCAAACCCAGGCGGAGTCATACCGAAGACTTTAGAAATGGGACCCAATGCCTCCCTGCTTGACACTCAGCATTACGGGGTTGGACTGGGGGGTTGAACCACCAAATTGTTCCAGAGCATGGCTGTGTCTGCAGCTCACCACTCCCCCAGGGGATGGGTCAAATGCGGAGAGTAAATTTCGCAAGCCTAGGTGTGTGACAGCTAATGGGACTTTAACTAACTAATGATTTAACCCTTGTGCTATCCTATGGGGTGAAGATGACCATTGATGTGTCCTCCTTACCATAACAAAGGTGGATAAAGGTGGAGAGGATTTCATGTAATCCATGGACACCAGTGAAGATCACAAATCATTGAAGAAAAAAGGTTCAGAGCACTGTCTAGTGGGTCTAGATGACCCAACTCCTAATGTTAAAGTGCCTAGGATAGCACAAGGAGAGCAGTCAGGAATGGTATATTGTTCTTGGTGTTTTCAGATAAAAGTGACATTAAAATTGATAGTAGAGTACTAACATTTTTTTGATTTGACAGACTCTGGTACTGCTTCAATGATTAATGGTTTTAATTGTTACTAAAACAATCAAATCCGACTTGTATCACTAGTCAAGTTGATGAGTGAGCGTTGATGAGTGAGCCTGTGTTAAAGAGATGAGGGTTTAAATGAACAAAAGTACTCAACTGGCCAGTGAGTGCGTACAGGTTAGCCTTTAATGCTGCATTCTGTATATATGCAAAGTATCCAAATGACCCATTACATTTTGCTGAAGAGGATCTAAAAATAGAATGCCCTTTTTCTGGTACACTTCACGTTGTCTCAAATGTTTTCTTAACAGGCAAAATTACATTTTAAAAAGCTCTAAATTAAGATTGCAGACTTCATGGTTGAGCGGTTAGCACTGTCGTCTCACAGCAACGACGTTCCTTATTCAGTAGTCATGTTTCTGCTTTGAGTTTGTATATGTTTTTGCTGCCTCTGTAAGAATTGTTTCCCTGTGCTCTAGTTTTTTCCTGAAAACATATTTCCAATTTCAAAGGGAGAGTTGTTTCTGAGAAGTGAGTGGGTGTGGCCAAAGCAGGTGGAGAAAGCAGGTATAGTTAAAGGATGGAGAAAAATTGCTAGACCCAGCAGAAAAAAATATATATTGGATAAAGTCATATTTAAAAAGGAATTGAACAAGACTTTATTGTTCATTTTGTCAAAGTCCCTCATAAGGGGACTTTGACAAATAATAAAATTGCTTAACTTGTGTTTTTAACGAAAACATTCCCAGTGGTGTTTTAATTATAATTATGAAGTCTTTAACCAAAATCCCACAACCTAAATGTCTTAAAAATACAAATATCATGTTTATCTGAAGCCTCTGTTTCAAAAATCTCTTCTATCAAGCCGTGGCCATTGGTGTGAGCTGAGTATCCCCTTCTTGACCCCCCCTTTCTGCAAGCTGTGTCTTGCACGAGTAAAGAGCTTGACACGGGGGGAGGGGGGGCACAAACAACACCGACTGACAGTCTCTATTTTCCAGTTTAACTTAAGTTTCTCTTTAGTGATAAAGAAACAGTGAAAACTGACGTCTTTTTGGTTCCGTTTCGACACTTTTTGAACAATGTGTGGAATGACAAAACAAATGTGTGAGTCAGACCCTGCTGTGTAAGAAATTTACAAACGAAAAAGTACTTTGATAAACCCACAAAAAATGCTTTGATTTACATTTTATTTTAGGCTACCTTGCACCAGCAAGCAGCACTGGCAGTGGCTCGGAACGGATTTGATGCTAGCACATGCATATCGTTGAATTAATAATAGTCACCACAAAAAAAGTGACTATTCACATGAAATTTTCCAAATACGTGCAGCCAGTGCTGAACTTTTTTTTGGCCGTACGGAGATGGAGACTTTAACGGGAAAATCTGTCTAATAAATAAAATATCAATCAAAATGTCTGTTACAGTTGATAATGTTAGATAGGATGAATTACCAAGATAGATTTATCTTATTTATCAAATGAAGTAATTCTATTTTTTTGTGGTGGTGTAATCTCTCTGATGTATATAATTTCTTTTTGTACAATAGGGATTATTCAACTTTGATGAAGAATGTCGTAAGAAATATGGGAAAACATGGGGGTAAGTTTGCATACAGAAAGTTTTTTCTATCAGTTCATCAGATTTCCTCATTCATGTTTCCCTTCTGCTTTCCTCACTTCCAGCATTTACGACGGCCGTCAGCCAGTGCTGTGCATCACAGATCCTGCCACCATCAAAGCAGTTCTGGTTAAAGAATGTTACTCTCTCTTCACCAACCGCAGAGTATGCACTCACTGTACAACTGTCTATAATACTCGTGTTCATTTTCAGTTGGGTTTTTCTCCTCATAAGCAGCTGTTTCTTTATTGCTACAGAATTTCCGTCTAAATGGGCCGTTGTACGATGCTGTTTCTATCGCTGAAGATGATCAGTGGAAGAGGATCCGCAGCGTTCTCTCTCCTTCCTTCACCTCAGGAAGGCTCAAAGAGGTTGGTTGGCTTCTGGCTCCTATTATTATCCCAATACTTGGTCTTTTCTTGTTTTCGTTCTTGGTCTTTACTTGTTTTTGAACCAGTATTTAACTATGTGCCCAAAACAGACTGTCTACAAATAATTGGCTATAAATATGTTTTGGTTGAAGATTTTAACTCAATGTCTAATTTAGGCTCTTATATAGCCTCAGCAGTGGGAGCCGGTTTAGCTCATGCTGGTTTGCGGCGCCTTCCGTCCGTAAAACCAGGGTTCAATTCCGGGCTGCTCCCTGTTCCCTTCTCCACTTCTGTGCCGGTCCCAAGCCCAGTTGCTTTGAGAAGGTTGCGTCAGGAAGGGCATCCGGCATAAAACATTGCCAAGTTTACCATGCAACTTGTTCGCTGTGGCGACCCCTGATGGGAAAAGCCGAAAGAGAACGAAAGAAGATATGGCCTCAGCAGTACTTTGTTACGCTGTTGTCATACCATACCATTTTCTTTTTGTCTGTGCTTTAGATGTTTGACATCATGAAGCACCATTCTGCTAACCTGGTCAACAGCATGAAGAAGAAGGTGGACAAGGATGAACCATTAGAGCTAAAAGAGTACGAACAGCATCTTTAGTTTTATTTTTCCAGAAACTCACAAATTCGGTTCATCTCAAATGTTTCAAAAGGTTGACATTAAACATTGTCTTCCTCCAGGTACTTTGGTCCGTACAGCATGGATGTGGTCACCAGCACAGCCTTCAGTGTGGACATCGACTCACTGAACAACCCCTCAGACCCTTTTGTCACTAACATCAAAAAGATGCTCAAGTTTGACTTTCTGAACCCTCTCTTCCTTGCTGTTGGTAAATATTGCTTCAAAAGTAAAAAAAAAACGAACTCTCTGTAGGTGGAAAATAAAGATTTAAGAGCAATACTACAAATGTATGCATGAATTCGTGTAGCGTGATAAAACTAATGCAGGTAAACACCAGGCATGTAATACGCCTTCAAGAACGTGCTGAACCCAGGTTCTTGAATGTGCTTTTAGCATACAGTGTTCACACTGGAGTGTCGCTACCCGATACCAGTGCATGTACTAACAGCTGCAAGAGGTTTCATTCATTCATTCATCTTCTACCGTTTTGTCCCTTTCTGGGTCACGGGGCTGCCGCAGCCTATCCCGGCTGCTTGTGGGCAAAGGCAGGGGTTCAGTGCAAAATGTGAAAAAGCGGTGCAAATCTTGCTCCAGGCTTTTCAAGACATTAAAAGAAGAAGAAAAGAAATTGACATTAAAATACATTTTAACATTTCACCAGATCTAATTTTTTTAAATCAAATTGTCAGGGGTGTTGTCATGATGTCCTTAACTTTTTATTTTTTTTTAGCTTTCTTTCCATTCCTTGGTCCCATTCTGGAAAAGTTTGAGCTTTCCTTGTTCCCTTCATCAGTAACTGACTTCTTCTTTGCTGCCCTCCGAAAAATTAAGGCTAACCATGAGAACAACAAGCAAAAGGTACAATTGTCTGTAAAATAAGTCACATTTATTTCCATCAACAGTTTCCCTTAAAATAGATTCTGCTCTCATCTCTTCACAGAGTCGAATCGACTTCCTGCAGTTGATGATCGACTCTCAGAAGAACAACCAGAATGGCCTGCAGGATAAAGGTAATGAAAAAAGACATACATGACCCCCTTACTCAACTTAACATGTCTGGTAATCTAATATCTTGATGTTTTCTCTTCAGGTTTAAGCGATCATGAGATCCTTTCCCAGTCCATGATATTCATCTTTGCTGGCTATGAAACTACCAGCAGTTCTCTGACATTCTTGGCTTACAATCTGGCAACAAACCCTGAGGTCATGAAGAAACTGCAGAAGGAGATAGACGCCACCTTCCCTAACAAGGTCTGTGATTTTAAGAGAAAAGTTCACTTTTCAGTGATCAGTTGTAACATTTGAGGTGGGCCAAAATCCAATTGCTTGATTTGTTTGTCTGTGCAGGCCCCTATTCAGTACGTTCCACTGATGGAGATGGAGTACCTGGACTGCGTCGTCAATGAATCTCTCAGACTGTACCCCATTGCAGCACGTCTGGAGCGTGTGGCCAAAGCAACTGTAGAGGTTAACGGGTTGGTGATTCCAAAAGATATGGTTGTCGTGGTCCCCACATGGCCGTTACACAGAGACCCTGAACTGTGGCCTGAACCTGAGAAATTTAAACCTGAGAGGTATGTAAGAGAAAAATGCAATCTGTCAGTGGTAAACTCCTAATTTCAAATGCATTGATATGTGCACACTTGTGGATGTTTGTAATCAGATTCAGCAAGGAGAACAAAGACACTTTTGACCCCTACACATACATGCCATTTGGGGCAGGACCAAGAAACTGCATTGGGATGAGATTTGCTCTGGTGATGATGAAACTTGCGGTGGCGGAGATCCTCCAGACATATGATTTCTCTGTGTGCAAGGAAACAGAGGTGAATAAACTATGTGCATTTACCATTTTTACTATTGTTTTAGTTCCCATTTGAATTAAAAATGGTAAGCTTGTAGGATTTGTGAAAAGGTCAAATATTTTTTGTGTTGTTAATCTTTTTACTTATGTTTTTTTTTACAGGTTCCCTTTGAGATGGATGTCCAGGGTTTCCTTGCACCAAAACGACCCCTCCAGCTGAAGCTCACGCCTCGCTCTGCATCTTCTAGTTAGTTAAAAGAAAAATTCTCATTTACACTGGTTTTTACAGAGTATTGTGGATAACCCTTCAATTGCCTGCTCAACCAAATAGTTGAGCACATTCTGATAACATTTGTTTTATAAAACACTGACTGTATGCATTTCCAGCCAAGGCAACAAGAAATAGAAGAAAAACACTTGTTTTTGTCTTCATTGGGTTGTTAAACAGACAAAACATCAAACTACTTTCTTTGAACAACTCAAAATTCTGAGCTGACTGACAAGGAAATTCTTTAAAAAAATGTCAGTGAATTTCTCATTTTACAAACTTCAACCAGATGTCATGATGAGAAGTAAAACCTTCCAGCTGACAAGTTGATCAACAAAAAACAAAAAAAATGGTTTTCAATTTTAATTTTAATTTAAAATTGTTGTAACATGCAACACAAATACAAACTATTTCTGCAAAAGTTTGACGTTTTAAGACTACATTTTAAAAACTGCTAATAAAATTTGTGTTGTAGATCCTAACATCCTGTAAATGAATGTGTGTACTTGCTATCACACAACTGTGCATGAGAAACTAAAAAGTGTTCAAAAAGAGAACCATTACATCTGCAGACTGTACAAATTTACATCGACAATGTGGACCCGAAGATCTCCAACATGTCAAATGCTCCAGTATCAATGTTTTTATTAAGATAAAGGGAGAAGCCTTTGGTTTTGTTTTCCTCTCTCTTCAACAAGTGTTTTGCCACGAAGTAAAGTATCTCAAACTCTACTCTTGTTTTGTCTTCTTGATTTGCTTTTTCTCTATTGTAATTATTGTTCTGTGTAAATTCAATGTAGGACTCAAGGGCTGTTCCTAAAAACAGGTTAATGAAACTCTTGTTTCCATAATACTTGTATTGATGACTGTCTTGAACCGAAAATTCAGGGTTTCTGTTAAATGAATGAACGAATTAAACATCTAACCAAGGATGAGGCTTTTTTTAACCCTTGTGCTATCCCATGGGGTCAAGATGACCATTGACGTGTTCTCCCTACCATGACAAAGGTTGATAAAGGTGAAGAAGATTTCATGTAATCCATGGACACCAGTGAAGATCACAAATCATTGAAGAAAAGGGTTCAGTGCACCGTCTAGTGGGTCTGGATGACCCCACTCCCAATGTTAGAGTGCCTAGGATAGCACAAGGGTTAAAGGCTGTACCCCATTGCACCTCATCTGGAGTGTGTGGCCAAGAAAACTGTAGAGTTTAATGGGCTGGTGATTCCAAAAGATATGGTTGTCATGGTACTCACGTGGCCTATGGTGGACCGAGCAGAGTAAGACCAGGACAGCAAACAATTTTATCAAACATTTTCTAATTTATTTTTCAAAACTTGTAAATGGTTAAAAAAGGGCCCTTCAAAGAGGTAAAAGTAACTAGCTTAACTCAAGCTTTAAATTTAACAGGGGCCATCTGAACAGACAAACAAACTTACTCAAACTGACCTACCTAATTGGAAATACAAGGGAACATATATAATGGCTGATCAAACCAACTAGACACACAAGGGGGGACTTAAAAAGACTAAGACAAAATACAAAGAACAAACTAAACTAATATCCAACATGTGATAAATTAACATACACAATGAATGAAACTAATGACCATCAAAATGGAAACTAAAGAAACACAAAAAGAGTTCCTTGTCCACTGGGCGATGGTTCAGTCCAATTAGCTGCCTGCTGAATATAAGGCCTCTGCTGACTGGCATGCATTGTTGTGTCAGACCTGACTTGATGGTTCCAGCAGCAGATGGCAGCAGCAGCAACAATGGTTCCCTCAGCACTGGTAACTCATAGCACAACATTAAATTAATGAAGCAAATTATAGCAAAGTAAACTGAAATGTGTTAATAAATTTTATGTTCAAATGTGTGTGTTATGTTTGAAACAGAAATCTAAAAGGATATGCAAACAAATAAATTGAACAGATATATGTAGGGTGTGCAGCAGGAGGTTACTGCCCTGATGGGGTGGCAGCATTGGCAGCCATCATATGGCTGTTACACAGAAACCCTGAACTATGGCCTGAACCTGATAAATTTAAACCTGAGAAGTACAGAAGAGAGTTTTACGTTTAGCAAAACTACTGCTGAATAAGAAAAAATGCGCAAAATGTGAAGCAATATCTCTCTGTATGGAACTGCATATTTCAGAGATCCTTGTATGTGTACACTTGTCAAAATTCTAATCAGATTCAGCAATCGATCCCTACACGCCATTTAGGGCAGGAGCAAGAAACTGCATTGGAATGAGATTTGCTTGATGATGGTGATGGTGATGATGAAACTTGCAGTGGTGGAGATTCTACAGCTATAGGATTTCTCTGTATGTAAGCAAACAGATATGAGTAAACACGTTTTACCTTTTGTCTTTCTTTATGCTTTGATATGGTGATTAAACACCAAACATGATCTTTTAAGCAGAGATACTGACTGTTATATAACTTTATGAGTTGCATCTCTGTGCAAAGGTCAAATTTCACGCTGGGCACTGAACTTGCAAAGATCAAATTTAATGTCACGTTTTGTTAGGTCTTGTTCTGTCTTTACACACATAAGAAAAAAAGATCCATAAGATTTTTGCTTTCTGTGTCGTCTTTGTTGCAAAATGGACATGTCCTCCCTGAGTCAGTTTTCAGTTATTAATGAGTAAACGCGAAATGGCTTTCAGTTTCAATTACGCAGCAGAGTGGAGGATAGGGAAAAAACATTTAGCAGAACACAGAGTTTTAGTAAATCATTTTGCCAAATCTCAGGCATTGTTTCCCTCACAGAAAACATTTTTACATCAAGATGAAGGTATTTTTCTTGGCTGGAAAACACTGAGGCATGTAAGCTGTGTCCGAATTCCCACCCAAACCGTAACAACAAAAAAAAAACTACAAAACACCAAACATTTGTATTTCCATATGAGTATTTCTTTATCCTGATTAGTGTTTACAGAAGTTGTTTTCTCTTTGTTGACAATTAGCCAAATGCAATCTCACTTAAAGAGCATTCAGAATTTTAGACCAAGCTATTTTTTATTTCATAAATGAAAGTACATAGAATTGCACAAAAAATGCATGGGCATTACCACGCGCCTCAGTGATTCAACAGGTTGTAGATCCATCTATCTGCTGTAACCCAAAGCCATTCTTTCATGTGAGATTTTATTCACATTGTTGTGGAAAATAAAAATAACCCTCTTGTTCATCACAGCAGGCTAAACATTAGGGTTTGTAGCAGTAGCTGATAGAAGCTCTACTGAGGCTCCACTGCAAAATGCTGAATTGACGTTTGACTGGAAAAATAGATCAATATTTTTATGTTTCAGCCATACTACTGCACATTTTCTCCTAAAATGACAACGATTTGAGCAACCTTTAGCTGACAAATGGATAACCTTTAGAATACTCTCAAAGAGCGACATGGCTGCAAAACAAGCTCAGATTATCCCTGTACTAAGAATTATTTTAACAAAGTCTATGAACAAGTTTGTAGGATGCTTGCTTGAAAGTATATTTGACAATTTCTGTTTTAATGTTCTATCCTTTTTATTTCCTGGATGTTGTTCTCAGCATTAAGGTCAAATAACTAGTGCTTCCATGTTGCCATTAGGTGTCCTAAAAGCAGAACTTTTAAATAAACTAAATCTATTATATTTTCTCTGGGAATTTCATGATCCAGCTTTTTGTATTTCTCTAAGTTTTATTGTCTGACATTAAAACACCAAATCTCCTGAAAATTTATGAATCATTTTCTCAATAAAGATAATTGAATGTTCATCTGATTTCTGGTGCGGACTAAGACTCCGCTCTGCCAGTGACCAGGGAAAAGACGTTGGAAAACAAATCATGGTCTGCAAATATGATGCAGTGAGAAGGGTTAAGGTTTTTATGGATCTATGATAGCCAAAGGACTCGATAGGCAATGTGTTGTTTCTTCTTATTCTGAAGAAACAGAATAAGAAAAATAATCTTATTTTTACCCCCAAATGGTTAGCTGTTAACCCTTGTGCTATCCTAGGCACTTTAACATTGGGAGTTGGGTCATCTAGACCCACTAGACAGTGTGCTGAATCTTTTTTCTTAATTTGTGATCTTCACTGGTGTCCATGGATTACATGAAATCCTCTTCACCTATATCCACCTTTGTCATGGTAGGGAGAACAGGGTGGGGTCACAGGATAGCACAAGGGTTAATAAAAAAGGTTTAGTATAAACGCAAACAAACAAAATTATATTGACATTTGTTTTGACATCCCCCACCTGTTTGAACCAAGTACATAAGACTTTAATTGCAAAATGCGTTGAGTGGCTTTTCCTTGTCAACATAGGGTTAAGCAGCCAATTAAATAACTTGAGCTTTGATCAGCTGATCAAATAGTGTATCTGTCTAAAACGTGGTCAATTAAATATTATAAAACCAAAAATGCTGTGTTATCACTCACTATTGACATGAAAAATAGATTAAGGTTTTGACCATCGATTGGATTGGCCTGACGATAACACCTGATCAAGAACTGGGTGTTTTTGTACTTTCCCATTTACAATCTTAAAATACAAAATTACTTTTTTAAACTGGTCATTTTTCTGCACATTAGGCCTATGTGTTTTTAATATCTCTAAATATAATGCAGAAAGTAAATGCACTTTTACAACAGGAGTTGGTCCTTCAACCTGGGGGGTATTCCAGAAAGCAGGTTATGCTAGTTACCACAGTAAGTGTGAGGGTAGGGAAGCGGATAACCTCAGCTTTCGGTTCCAAAAACAGAGATGTTTCAGGGAATGTTAAATTGCCATAGCAACTCATGCTCTGAATATAACCTGGTCTGGAGCAGGTTTAGTTGAAGGTTAGTTTGTTTACAGAGAGGTGAAGCAGCATGGCGTGTCCATTTGAAGATGATTTAGTGGATGAAGAAGCTCAGATAATATTTTTTCCACCATGAGAGAGTGATAAGACCACGTATGGATGTTGGAAAGATACATTTTTTTACATTGATCTAACTTAATTATTTGCTTCAGTTACGATAAATCTTTTTTTAAGTTAAGTCAGCTTAACATTTAATTGAATTGGAGTAAAATTGCATTTAGTTAGATAAATGTGTAAATTTGAGTTGTCAAAAAAGATATTGAGTTGGATAGACGTAAGAAATTAGGTTGAATAAACTTAACTCAATTAATTGTTACCAACTGAATTAATTCATTTAAGTTGGATAAGTTATATATTTATATGTGTCACAATGAAAATGGAAATGAGATAGAAACTAGTGCGTTTACTTTGTAATTTTTCTCCAAGCAGAAACTCTTTCTTTTGCTGATGCGGCCATATTACTTTTTTAATGGGTGTACAATCTTCATATGCCGTCATTTAAATATCCGACTCCGTCTCACTGAAGTATAGCGCTGTCTTTTTTTCTCCACGCATTTCCATGGTGACTCCGGACATCGGCAATCCATTGAGAATGTCTTCATGTACTTGACGTGCACGTGCATTAACCCAGGGTTACCAAGTCGAGCGTAATTACGCCAACTCATATCCGGTCTTTTGGAACCCACATACCCAGAGTAAACAAATTCAGGCGGATTTCAGCCAGAGTTCAGGGTTAAAGTCAGGGTAGTTTGAACCTGCTTTCTGGAATACCCCCGCTCCGCATCAGAAATGCTCTATCTATACCACAGTAGCGCTCTCATGTGGCTGGCCTGTGTAGTTTTTGCTCATCTGTTCCTCCTGTGCTCCTGCTCCCTGATCCATTCTCCAGAGTTTACCACCATCTTGTTCTTTCTATGTTTATAAACAGTGGAGAGATTAAAAAAAATAGAAACAAAAAAAACCCTAGGTGGGCAAACCAGCTCCACTGCAGACACCACGTGTACTTAATGCAGAGATCATTTGCTGACTATATCCTGACACTATGTCATCCATGTCAAACCAGTGCACCACATGTATCTTTCATTTAGTGCTTCAACTCTATAAATACACTTCTTGGAGTGGAGAAACATGAAATTGAAAAAAGTGCAAGGCAAGTTCTGTGTAAAAATAAAAGGGCTGTGTCTCAAGTATCAAAATAACACTAAAGTTAAACTCTAATTACGGAAGTGACACCCTAAACTGTAGCTGACCTACTGAGAAGTTTCAGAGAAATGAGCCACAGTTTTGTTTGTGCTGACAGCAACAAACATGTGGTTTGCTCCTACGACAGACAGGAAGTGTTCTCTAGGCTGCATTGACATTTTGTTGCTGACATTTTTTTTTGACTGGTGTAATCTCTGAATGAGGGCTGCACGGTGGCGCAGTGGTTAGCGCTCTTGCCTCACAGCAAGAAGGCCCCTGGTTCAAGTCCCGGCTGGGGGACATGAAAAATACATCAATGGGGGACCTTTCTGTGTGGAGTTTGCATGTTCTCCCCGTGCATGCGTGGGTTCTCTCCGGGATCTCCGGCTTCCTCCCACCGTCCAAAAACATGCTTCATAGGTTAATTGGCAACTCTAAATTGTCCATAGGTGTGAATGTGAGAGTGCATGGATGTGTGATTGTGGACGTTCTACCTTGCGACAGACTGGCGATCTGTCCAGGGCATCCCCTGCCTACGCCCAAGTAGCCGGGATAGGCTCCGGCAGCCCCGTGACCCCGAAAGGGACAAAGCGGTACAGAAAATGAATGAATGAATGAATCTCTGAATGACTATCTCAGTGACAAGACAATATATTATTGTGTAAATGACTTTAGGTTTATACACCTTTTCTCTTTTTTATTTTTAGTCTGCTACAATGCAGGTGAGATGCATCCTTTTCTGTCTTTGACAGGAAATAAGTAAAACAACATAGTACCCCTTTTCACATCAATGGCCAATGTGGGTTAGAGACAATATGTAGTCAGGGTATCCTCAGAAAATAGGGACACTGAAGATAAAACACTAAATAGGGGCAATACAGAGGCATTTACACTTTTAAAGATGAGGAATACAAAAAGTTTATTGTTTTGCGTGGGACTTTGTGTCTGATGAGATTAAATTGTTAACAACATAGACGGCCTTGACAAAAAAATTAAAATTGTGGCTTGTCAAAACCCACAACTACCAACACTAAAAGATAAATCTGTTTTGATGATGTGATTAAATGCTGTGTGATGTTCTAAAACCTTCTTTGATCTACTTGTTTAGTAAGTGTGTGTAAAAGCATTTTGTAGCATATTGTATATGTGTGTGATTTTTCTTACATCATGACCAGGGGATTACAGATGAAGACTAGCTATTGGCTTATTATGGCTTTTTTAATCACGTCTTATTAATTTTTTTTATTAAACTGTCCTTTTTAAAACTAACTATTATTCCTATTATTATTATTATTATTATTTTTAATATTATTATTTTATGAGATATTTTACCCTCCATGATTATTTCATAACTTCTAAGATCTCAAAATGTTTTTTGGCCCAAGTCTATCCCTTGTGCTATTCTACGGGGTCAAGATGACCATTGACGTGTTCTCCCTACCATGACAAAGGTGGATAAAGGTAAGTAAGTATGGATACGTGCTCTTCAGGAATCCATGAAATAAGTTGTGGGGTTCCCCGAGGATCGATTTTAGGGCCAATACTGTTTAATTTATATATGTTGCCTCTTGGGGGGGTCATCAGGAGACACGGCGTTGACTTTCACAGCTATGCTGATGATACACAGCTTTACATCGCTGTGTCTCCTGATGACCTTGAACCTGTTAACACTCTTTTAAAATGCATTTTAGATATTAAGTCATGGATGGCAGAAAACTTCTTACAGCTCAACCAGGACAAAACTGAAGTTTTAATCATCGGTTCTGAAGACAAGAGAGAGAGGATTTTACCACATCTTCATAATTTTAAACCTTCTCCATGTGTGAGAAAGGTGGGGGCGTACTTTTTGACTCTGAGCTAAATTTTATCCCACACATTAAAAATGTTGTTAAGACAGGATTTTATCATCTTAAGAACATTGCCAGAGTCCGCCCGTTCCTCTCTCTTGCCAGCACAGAGGTGCTGATGCATGCTTTTATTTTCAGTTGTTTAGATTATTGTAATGCCCTGCTCTGTGGTTTACCAAAAAAGTCTATTTCAAACTTACAACTTCTACAGAACTCAGCGGCACGAGTTCTGATGAGGACCAGAGGGGCGGGAACACATTACACCTATTTTAAAATCGCTGCATTGGTTCCTGTGCGTTTCAGGATTGATTTTAACATTCTTTTAATGGTTTATAAATGTTTTTATGGTCTTGGGCCTTCTTATTTAAATGAAATCATTTTAAAATATGAACCCTCGCAGACCCTGAGGTCCTCTGGCACTGGCCTCTTAGTTGTTCCAAAGGTGAGGACCAAAACTTATGGTGAGGCTTCGACCTACCATCAGGGCCCTCGCCTGTGGAACGGCCTTCCGGAGGGCCTCAGGGCCGCAGAGACTGTACAGGTTTTTAAGAAGAGGCTCAAGACCCACCTTTTTAATTTAGCTTTTAGTTGATTTTAACTGCTAATTTATTCTATTAGTTTTAGTCTAGGCTATTTTAGGTATTTATTTTCATTTAATGCATCTTATTCTCAATTTTATGTTTTTTTCTTCTTTTTTATGTTTTTAATTTTAGTATCTTATCATAATTTTAGCCCCAGTGTTTCTTGTTGGGATCTTTTCCTCCAGGGCTTGCCGGCTTGGTCAGCGGTTGTTGCAGAAGTTCTTGCCCTTGCTGGGGCGGCTGGGGTCTAACTTTGCAGCTTCACGGCTGTGTAGTGGACCCCAGTGTTGTCCCGGTTTTGGTGGGCGCTGTGGCGATGCTCCAGTGGCCGGGCTGGCTCCTGGTATGAAAGGATCCCGAAAGCCTTACTTGTTTGTTTGCTTGCTTGCTTGCTTATTTATTTATTTATTTATTTATTTATTTATTTATTTATTTATTTATTTATTTAATCTACATAGTCATCATCTTTGTACGTGGGGGCCATGGGTCATATGTTTTAACGGAGGGGAGTGGGAAGGGTGAAGGGTGGGTTGGGTTTTTACTGTAATGTTGTGCGTTTTCTGTTTTTAATGTTAAAGCGCTTCGAGCTGCACAAAGTGCATGAGAAGCGCTATTTTATAAATAAAGTTTGATTTGATTTGATTTGAAAGGTGGAAAGATTTCATGTAATCCATGGAAACCAGTGAAGACCACAAATCATTGAAGAAAAAAGTTCAGCGCACTGTGTAGTGGGTCTAGATGACCCAACTCCCAATGTCAAAGTGCCTAGGATAGCACAAGGGCTATTGGAAACTTCAACATGCAGTCTGACAGGAGACGATCCAAGTTAAGAATGAATGGGATGACTTCTAAAAGTACAGCAAGCCTCCTGTGCTGACACAATAGGTGGCACTGATAATACTGATCACTGAGATCAACTGAGACTCTTAGATATGTAATATTTATAAAATACAACCTTTTTTTCGACTTTGTGAGCATGATTTGTTTGGTAGACAAACCAGAAGAAATTGCAATGAAGGTAGCTCAGAAATGCATGCGTGACTGTGTGTGTGTGTGAGAAAGAAATGGTGGCTCTGAAGTGCAAATCACATCAACAACTCGCTCAATGCAAAATGTTAGGTACTAGAGGTGTAAAGATTTATCAATCAATTAATAAATAGATATAAATGGACTTGGTTCAATCACCAGACTCTTGCCGATACACACCCCTAAACGATTCATTTTAACAGCGATTTGATTCATATCATAATTTCCACACATTGGACTGGAATGATGGCTAAATCGTTTTTTGCTGTCATCTCGTGTGTGTCTTCAGCTGATGGTGCTTTGTTGTTTTTACGTTATAGTAAAACAAACCTACAATGTCCCAATCCAAATGGTATTTTTTCAAGATCAATAAAACAAATATTCTTTTTCAATTTGAAATAATTTATAATTAGGGGTGTGTATCGGCAAGAGTCTGGCATATCGGGATACAATCCCGATATGCGTCCCACGACACGATACATATCCCGATATTGTACCGGAAGACTTTTATTTTTTTAATAGTATGACTTAGAAAAAACTCATATGCCTTTCATTATAATGAAATTGTAAAACTCATTTTATTCAACGATCACAATGTTAAGCACTGCAACTGTATCTTATATTAAAGTCTATTTTACCCAAGCATATTCATAGTGCTTTTATTTTGGTTACTTGAAATTTGTTCTTAAAGGGAACAGTCAACATTGTCTGATTTCTACAACAAAATATTTTCACTATAAGAAAATAAAAAGAATGAATGTGGCTTAACCAATATGATTCTAAAATATTTTCAATATTGCTTAATGTAGCTTCTCCAGAACTTTTAAATAGTTAAGGAGCCTGATCTGTGCTGCAAAAATAAATGGGGGAAATAAACAATCCCCTTTGAAGAATGAAGGAGTTCACTTTAATGTGGCTAAGATGGTTTGTGCACATGACAGTCTGCACTGCAGCGCTGCAGCTCAGTTTCCGCATTTTTATGATACTGGCAGCAACGTGGCACAGAGTTTTTAAGTAAAAACTAAGTGGTGTATGTCTCATAACAACAAAACAAGCTGCTTCTCGCTGAGATCTTGTTTTGTGCGATGTAGAGCTGCTCAAAGAGGCTCAGTGTGCTCTGCTGCCAACTAGCGGTCGGAGGTGGAAAACACGAGTCAGACGCCGAAGAATGCTCATAATAATAGAATAAATATCGTCCTGACAGCATTTTAAATCGATACAAATGTCGCGAAATGTAATATCGCGATATATCGCCGAATAGTTTTTCCCTACACCCTTGGAATTGTTACACTCCTAGTATGGACTATTGGACATCCCTGATTGGATGATGATGTTTGTTCATATTTTAAATTGAAGATTATTTGGAATGAAACAATACTGTATAGGATCCGTAGTAATAATAAAACCTGTATAAATATGTTGAAATTGATGACGTATTTAAAAAACTCAAAACAACAAAAATCAAACACCCAATCAATGATGTCCCATAATACGTACATATTTGGGTTTCTTATTGATGTGTTTTAATTTTTTAACATTTCATATTGATTTCTAGATATTTTAGTTCATTTAATATTTTCTTAGTTATTTTTTGGTTTCTGGAATTTTGTTTTGATGTCCAAGATGTAAGATGTTTTTTTTTATTATTTGTTTTGCTTTTTTCATTGCCGTTTTGATCTTTATGCGTTTGCGTTGAGTGATTTGTTGGTTTGATTTGTACTTCAGGGCCACCGTACTTTCACAAAGTGAACTTGACGCATCAGCAGTCCGGATCCTGAAAAACCCGCTCCTGTTTTTACACCAACCCAGCTGGACTCCATGTTGTTCCGTCAGCCACGGGGAGAGCAAGTGCCCTGACCGAAAACTCACGTTGCAACTCTGTGTGTCAGAAAGTGGAGTGTGTGTTTGTGTTGACCCTGGAGAAGAAGATGGCAGACTACAGGGAAGACACCGGGGCTAGAGCCCTGCTAGCTTTACAGTCGGCTCCGTGCAGCCCCGTACGCGTTGCAGTGACCTCTCACGCGTTTCACCAGCCGTCGCTTGCCCTCTTGGGCCCTCCAATGATGGATGCCCGCACCGACGCCGGCCTTTTCCCTGCTCGGCTCTCCTCTACGCCTCCACGGGCCCTGGCGAGGCTCGAGGGCCGAGACTTTGAGTTTGTCATGCGCCAGAGAACGGTCACCATCGGCCGGAACTCGTCTCATGGCTCAGTGGACATCAACATGGGTCACTCGAGCTTCATTTCAAGGCGACACCTGCTGATAAGTTACGACGAAGCCAGCGGGTTCTCGCTCCGCTGCCTGGGCAAGAACGGCGTCTTCGTTGACGGAGTGTTCCAGCGAAGAGGGGCCCCGCCGCTGTCGCTGCCGAGAGAGTGAGTCAGTGCAGACTAGCATAGCCGGTAGTCCAACTTTGGCGTCTTCTCTAGACTTTAAACGCTGTTTTATATTTCCATAGCCCATTATTATTATCAGTTAAGATTTAAATTGTTACACATTTTCTTGATAGTAATTTATTAAATAAAATGTTGCATGGCCTTTATGGGAAGGAGAAAATGCATTTCGTGTAGCAGATTAGCCAAACGTGTTGGTGGTCGGTAAAAACATTTTTAAGCATACAGCCCAAAAAAATGACTCATTTTAACACAGGGATGCAAAGTTTGGTATGACACCACTACCCTCAAAACACTATAGCCGCTACAGTAAACCAATCATCACCGGCTATGCTTACATATTTTTTTTATAAACCCCATAACTTGAAGTCTAATAATCCCCCCCCCCCCCTTGTCGACATCTCCCCCTTCCCAGTACAGTAGTTTTGCTCTAACTGCCCAGCAAACTTCAGCCTCGTGTTCGCTCGGCTCAGTGGCTAGCCACACTAGTGCTTTGGGTGAACATGGCGCTGGCCTCTCAATTCAATTCAATTCAATTTTATTTGTATAGCCCACACAAAAAGAGTCGTTGTTACGGTGTTATTGTTTTTTTGTTTTGTTTTTAAGAATGGACTGCAGCCGCGATGAAGGCTCGCGCAGGCGCTTCCTCGTGAATGTCTTGTGGCTGCTGGTCAAAGTCGTTTTATTCTTGTGTCTGTCAGGACTGTTATTGTAGCTGCACACTGGACGTCAATGAGTCACCGACTGTACAAACATTCATGTAAACAAACGCGCTTCTCTCACGTCTGGTGGGAAGGAGTTTGCTCCATGCAGACTTCAGGTCCTCTTTTTCTTTTCTCCTTCAGAACGGAAATCACACACAGAATAGTTTTACTGTCAGGGCAGTTGCATCATGCGTGTTCGTGGGTATTTTTTGGAGTCACAAAGGATTAGATAAAAAAAAAAAGTGAAAGCTGTGAAATCACAGGAGCAACAGAATTACACAGTGGGTGGTATTGGTGTGTTGTGTGTGTATATGTGGGGGTGGGGGGCTTTTACGCCTCTTCTGATTGGCTGATTGCACAGATGGGATGTGTGAGAGGCATTGAACGGTAAGTTTTGCTTTTCTACATGCTGACAGAGATGGAGTCAACTGAAGATCACTCCTTGGCACAGCAGTGTTCTCTCAACCTAACCCTGTGACTTCAATGCTTTTATGCAACCATAAACCATCCTCATGCTGGTAGGATCATAAAGGAAGGATAAAACCAACAACAGACCCACTTCCATGAAAATGTTTTATTATGTTCTTGTGGCATTTTTCTCACAATGGAGGTCAAATATAAAGAAAATGCGGCCTAGTAATTTGTGTTCATATTGTGAATCAAAAGCAGATTTGAAAAAGATTGTAGTTGTGTGGCAGCTACTACAGCAAACCACAAGCTTCCTACTCTGATGCAGACAGAAGCATGGAGATGACTAGAACTATGCAGAAACTATGTCAAGAAAACGACCTTTTAAAAAAAAAACATTTTGTTTGGCCTAAAAACAGTAAAGTCACAAGTAAAAGACCATTGGGAAGGCTTTTTACAATGGATCAAAAAATGATTGGAGTGAGACTTTCATGTTTTTGATCAATCTAAGGTGGCTAATTGCTAAACATGTTTATAATTCGCTTTAAAGATTTTCTTTTCAGCTGTTTGTTTACACACTAGTTCTTAGGAATGCATTTGCTTATCTGTAATGTTGTGATAGCTACAGAGATTACTGAATGTTTACTAGAAAACTGGACCAAAAATGATTTTATTTGCTCCTTTAATTTGAAACAATCTTATAGGTTCCTAGTTTTTCGATGTGAATGTAGTCGTCTAGAGGTGGATGCATCAGAATGGAGCAGAGCAGGGAGCTTGTGGTCCATCCAGTCTATTTTCCATGTCACAAAAACGGCTCTTTGCATTTTTTTTGTCTGCTCGTTTTGCACAAAGAAATACTTAGAAATGCAATTTTAAGCTTAATTTTTTTTATAAATGTCCTCCAACATAAGAAAAACGACACGAGAACATGTTAAAAACAGAATTTTCATCGGAGTGGGTCTTTCAGAGTAAAACATAATCAGGTTTGTTTAATGAATCGGTTTATGTGCAAATTCTTCAAGAAAGTTCTAACTTTAGCCAAATAAGCTGGTGTGAATTTTTTCAAAGGTTAAAAGTTAAACGTATTGGTGAAAGAAGTAGGAAAAGCACTCAATTAGGGTTTTTGTTGAAATTAGTCAAAAGGAAACTTGAAGTCATCTTTTTCTGAGACTCTATCGTGTAATTTTCATTTTGTCATCAAATGATTTATCACAACCGGCCACTGCTTTCCATCCAGCAAACTTCCTTTGCATTTTCCTCCTGGAAGTTCAGAAAGTCCTCCAGGCGCTGTGTTCACAGATCCAGTGTTTGAGTGACGGCACCCAGTACAGCAGGAGGCACAGGAAAGATGGGAAATCTATTTCCTGCAGTTTCAACCCACAGGCCCTTTATTAAATAAAAAAATGTTTCGTTTAATAACAGGACTGCAGCTAGCAGAGACTATGTTTCTCACTGAGAAACTATCCTGGGAAGATTTTTTCTTCTTCTAGTGTTTGTATTTACACAGACTGCTGAGTACATAAATCTGTTGCTGGGCAGAATTGAACTCTATTGTAAAACATTTACTAAGCCCTTTACATATGATTATGTTCATTGAGTTTGTTTATACTTGAACCAACCTGTCCATCTGACTGATCCTTGCTTTCATTGAGGGATTTGTCCAGACCTGCTGAAAGCAGAGAAGAAAAAGCCACGCAGGCCGGCACTTTTACTATTAGTTTACTGTCAAATATTACTTTCACTTTCAAAAATGGTTAATGTTTATCTTTTAAAAACGTTGCACTGAAAGCATCAGTTGTATGTGTTTTACTTCCTGTTTTCCCGTCATAATTTCCTCAGATGTGTCCTGCACGGCCGTCACTGAATTAGCTGGTCTCACTCTGTAGTGTTTTTTTATGCTCTGTAAAAGACAAACCAACATCTTTATTCACACCTTCATCAGGAAGTATTCAGTCACGGGCACTCCGTGTTTCAGAGTCCACCCACAGTCGTATGTCTTGCTGATGAGCGGCTGGAGAAAGCCAACCTTCAGATTACCGCCAGCAGGATTCTGATGATGCCAGAAAGAGCTGAACTTCAATGAATGGACTCCAGATGCCTTTTGTGAAAAGGCATTTACCTTTGGAAACAACATTTAATGGAAAAGTAAACTTCCTGCCATAAATATGTCTAAGAAAGACGAGCTAATCTAATGCTCTGACTTCCATCTGCAAGAAGCTACTGCAAAGGAGTGTCAGACATAAATATGTTATTTGAATTTTTCCTTCTTATGTCGGTGAAAAAACTCATTAAAGATGTATTAGGTTGCAGAAATGTTGGCGTTAGGAATTATTTTTGGATGTGAGGAGTTTTAGAGAAACTTCTAGTGTCTGTATTTCTGTGACAAACAGACTTGTCTTTTAAAGATCATGTGATTTGATGGAATTGCAGAATTGAACTACCTAATGCCTTTTTGTCCCCTTCTCTTCCTCCTGTCTGTCCTGCTGTCTTAGGTGTGTGTTTCGTTTTCCCAGCACCGTAATCAAGATCCAGTTCATGTCATTCCTGGATGCTGAGGAGCACAGAGAGACGGAGCAGCCCTCTCCGCCCCCTGCACCCCTCCTGCCCCGCATGTCCCCTCTGAAAATCAGCATTCCCACTGCTCAACAGCACGAAGAGCACATCAGGGCGTTCAGCTCGCCGCTTCCCTCGCCCACCGGCACCATCAGGTAAATAAAAAACATATTTTGAGTCTGATTACCAAACAAAAACACACAGACCAGAACAAGGAACGTTGCAGAGCTTGTATGCATCAAAAGCTAGTTTAGTTATGAGTCTTAACAAGTGACCCATCTCTGGGACTGTTGGGTTTCCTTAGCGAGCTCTTATCTCTTTAGGCCGTCATCACCAGTATTTTTGTTTGGAGAACTGTCTGCACGTGTGGATTCTGGCCCGTGCGCCCTCTTGTGGCCAGCGTTTGTTCTGACGGCATTCAGCTCGGGTGTGCATGCCTTATATGGGATGGCTGCAGCTTCGGGGTGCGTGATTGGCTGCTGGGCAGCTTGTTTTGCCTGTTGGACATTTTTGCGCCTGTGAGTGGTTTCCTTTTGGGTGCCCCCTCCTGTGGCGGCGAGCCCTCTGCTCCTCGTCTCGTGCACATGGGCCCAGAACAGAAATGGAGTGAAGATGGGCGCTGCTTCACTTTCACTGTGGCCTTTTTTTCCTTTTCTCTATTATTTTTTAACTGCCTCTTGTCTCGCCCACATGCAGTTTGTTGAAACAAAGTATTGCGTAAAAGCACGTGCTTTTATTTAAACAACAGTGGAAAGAGTCACTCTTCCTGTCCAACCACTGTAACAAGTGATAGAATGAAAATGAACCAATTGAGCAATTTTTAACAGTCTTCTTTCTTTTGCAAAATGGAGCATTTCCTTGTATCATCATCACCTTTTTCTTCCAATCTTGCTGAGGTGTTACTACATAGGACAGCCTTCAGCCTGGTAGTTTCTCCAGCTAAATCCATAAACAGACAGTATTGTTCTCTCTCGGTGTTTGTCTCACTTCCACTGTCTGTGCTTCTCTCCTGCCAGAGGCAAATCAAAGCTTGTGGACTCTCAGAAACCACTGTTTACTTTACTAACAGAAGCAGATGTGTGTTGTGTAACCAGTCGTTGGCTTTTCTTTGTGCTCTTTCTCCAATGCAGCAAATAACAGAAGATTGAGTTAAATATTAACCCAGTCCTGTGCTTAGTTTTGTTCTCTACTCAGTATTTCTTCATTTATCGTCTCTTTTTTTTTGTTTTTTTGCTCTGATCAGAAAGGTTTAGTGTAAATGGAAGGTAAGGCACAGGAAAAATATCAATGTTTCAGGTTGCAGTGGATGAGTTTGAATAGATGAAACAAAGCTGTCCTGCTCTTCCATTCATATGTTGTTCTGGGACATTTGTGTTCAACGTTTGAGCAGTGACAGATGGAGTTGGAAATGCTATCGCATGAAGCTTTTAAACACCCTGCATGCCTTTTTTTAACGTCTGAAGGGTTAAAATTAGAGGACAATAAAAATGTTACATTTTTAGGATCGGGAACACTAAAAACTAACATGTATGTGTGTGACTGAACTGCAGAGTCCTAAAGCTGCTGAGCTGCTGCCGTTTAGGTTAATGTTTACCAGCTGGGGGTCACAGTTGGTTTGCTGCTTTACTCGAGAGAAGTAAACGCCAAGCAACGAGTTGGTCAACTTTAAACCTAGACGTGTGGCGGCTCAAAAAAACATCAGAACAACAGAAGGGGGGGTGAGAGAGTGTTTTTAGCAAAGGAGGGAACTGATATCTGACCCGATAAACTTTAATGGTTCTCGACAGCCACGCCTTCTGATTGGCTGATATTCACCCCGTCACACTCCTGTCCTGATCACTGGAAAGTTTAGACCAGAAAAGCACAGGTGTGGGTGATGGAGGTCACTGTTGGTACACACAACACCACACACTGGCCGGTTTGGGTCTGGTATCTGTGGAGTGTCCACATGCGGTGTAGACACACATTTGACATCCCAGCTCCTGTGACGGAGCTCAGTGAGAGTTTTCCTTCAGTTCAGCAGCACTTCTAAAGCCAGAAATCTAACAGGCTTTTGTCTTCTTCCTCAGTGTTCCTAACTCATGTCCAGCCAGTCCACGAGGAGCAGGGTCGTCAGGGTATCGCTATGGACGCAATGTGACCTCTGACCTCCAGTTAGCAGCTGAATTTGCTGCCAAGGCTGTTTCCGAGCAAAGGCGAGGCCTGGCGGAGCAGAGAGGCGGAGGGAGTGAGCAGCGAGGGGAGGCAGCTGGAGGAGACAGCCCCAAGGTGACGAGTCCAAAAACAGTTGGAGCCTAAAATGAAGCGGGCCACCGTTTCATTTTAGGCCACCGGCCTCCTTCTAAGGAAGCGGGCCACCGTTCTCCTTCATGTGAACCCCAGAAGATCTGATGTTTTAAGAAGTGCTTTCATGTTCTCTCTTCACTGTCCAGGATGAGTCCAAACCTCCTTATTCGTATGCGCAGCTAATAGTCCAGGCTATCTCCTCAGCTCCAGACAAACAGCTGACTCTCAGCGGCATCTACGCCCACATCACTAAACACTACCCATACTACCGCACTGCAGATAAGGGCTGGCAGGTAGAGTCCTCCTTCCTTTGCTCTCAAATGTCTGTCATGTTTGTAGACTGGAGGGAAACTTGGATAAAGGGCAAAATGAAGGGCTTTTCTATTTCAATGCAGAAAGTGTAAACTTTCATTTTGTTTTCTTCTAGAACTCGATCAGACACAATCTGTCTCTCAACCGCTACTTCCTGAAAGTAGCCCGTTCCCAGGATGAGCCAGGGAAAGGAAGCTTTTGGCGCCTGGATTCTGCCTCTGAAACCAAGCTGGTGGAGCAGGCCTTCAGGAAAAGGCGACAAAGAGGAGTGGCGTGCTTCCGGACGCCTTTCGGCCCTCTGTCTTCCAGGTACAATCTCCAAACTGTTTCCAATGACTGTTGAGCTCATAGAGACGCCGTTAACCCTTTGTTCCCTTTCTCACGTGGCTATCATTTGATTGGGCAGAACAAAGTAAGTGGGATCAGCAGAAGGAGTCAACCACTCGATGCAGCGTTTTGATGCCTTTGTTTGTTTTTCCTCCCTTCTTTGTGACTCAGGAGTGCTCCCGCATCCCCCACCCATCAAGGACTTCTTTCTCCTTCCTCCAGCGGGCTGCAGACTCCAGAGTGTCTGAGCCGAGAAGGCTCGCCTGTCCCCCAAGACCACCATGAACAGCTAGTTAGCAAGCTGGCCTCCGTACCAGAGTACCGGTACTCTCAAAGTGCCCCTGGTGAGCATCCCATATAGAAGAACCCTGAAGTGACTGACTCTGCAGTGTTCATAAAGGGAACTTGTTTGGTCCTATCTTTAAATAGGTTCTCCAATCAGTGCTCAGCCCGTCATCATGGCTGCCCCCGCCCATCCATCCGTCCTGAATTCAGGCCCAGGCAAAGCCCTTACAATCCTCTCAGGTGGTGTCGGGCAAGCCCAGCCCATCCATGTGCTTCAAACCACCCCTCAGTCCTCTGTCACCATGGTGCGGGTGGTCACCAGCGCCCCGCAGTCTTCCTACCCTTCAAATGGATACAGCAACCCTGTTGGTGGAGGACTAGAAGGGAGCAGTGATATCAGAGGTACAGCTGTCACCCATTTCTTTGCAGCATCATCCAGCCTCTCGAGTCCATCAAATAGCTCTACAAGTTAGAGGGCTGAAAGTCCCCGTGGTCTTTTAAGTATTATTATTATTATTTTGCAGTTTTTAGCCAAAAATCAAACCTGTCGTTTTCTAGGACATAGTTTCTGCAGAGTGGCAGTAGTTCATTAGAAATTCACCTCTGATTTGTGGGCGGGACTGTTGGCGTGAAGCAACCTCACTCCGTCTTCCCCTCTTCGATGCTGAGAGCTCAGAGCAGGGAGCTTGTGGCCCACCCAGTGTGTTTCAGCGGATCTCACTAAAGCGCTCTTTTTCAAACAGCATTTTTCATCTGCTCCTGATTCACAACCATTTCAATAAAGAAATACTCACAAGTGCAATTGTAAACTTAATTTTCTGTCAGGAAAATGCCAAAAGAACATGTAAAAACACCCAAAACACAATTTTTTTTTATCAGAATAGGTCTTTAACTATAGAACTACCCTTGTGGTATCCTATGGGGTCAAGATGACCATTGACGTGTTCTCCCACCACGACAAAGGTAGAGAGGATTTCATGTAATCCATGGACACCAGTGAAGATCACAAATCATTGAAGAAAAAAGGTTCAAAGCACTGTCTAGTGGGTCTAGATGACCCAACTCCCAATGTTAAAGTGCCTAGGATAGCACAAGGGTTATAGAGACTGTTCTGTCTGCACCACAGTAGGTTTTCTCAGGGGTGATAGTTACCTGAACTATGCTGCAGACGGACCCTAATGAAAGGTGACCAGAGTGAAGGAATCACAGTCGTATCTTCTACGCGAGCTGAACAGTTGTTGTGCGTCGTTGAGGAGCGCGAAGCTTTCAGAACCAATTCCACCCGTCAGAGACGACCCAGGACCGTTTCCTGCCTTTACAACCCGGCGTTCCATCCAAAATATAGAATCAAATCCGTTTTATTTCACAAGTCTGTTATTCAATTGGATTCAACACGAATTGATTAAATATCAATTTTCCTGAAGACCTTCTCCACCAGCTTTGTTTCAGAGGCAGAATTCATTCATTCATTCATTCATTCATTCATTCATTCATTCATTCATTGTGTTATCCTTATGAAGAATGATTGCATGAAAAAGCAATTTAATCTGAGCTGTAATGGATCCTCCTGCATTGAGACTTGAACCTAAACTTACTGACCAACCAACTGGAATGCAGCATGAATGACATGGTGATCCCATGATGCAACACCTGTGCAGCAGATGGGTGACGAAGACAAATGAGCAGAATGTCATTTGATCATATTTAGAATTCCGTGTTTGGATTCCAAGGAACCCGACTGGGTCCACGTTGTCGTCCTCCTGCTGGAGTTGAGTTTCACTATTACCCGACAGTTGCTGTTGGAGTCGGCGTTTGTCGATTAAAAACACAGGTATTCACTGGGCTTTTGCTCGAGGGAGGCAACAGGTGTCGTCTGCACACTTGACGCGTTACGCTGTAATTCAACATGTGCTGGACTGTTTGAAAAATAGATGAGATGCTTTGTGTCGTTCAAACCTTGATCCCAGTCAGCGTCTGGAAGATGTTGACATTTATCCATGCTGATGTCATACATGCTAAATGACGACAAGTAAAGTTGATAGTATTTCAAATATTTGATAGAATAGAATATAGAATAATATTTCAAAAACATACTCAATAAAGCAAAGGTTCATATCACTGTCATTGACATATTAGATCCTAAACTTTAAGATGTTTGTCAGAAATGGCAGTTTCCTATTTCCCAAATTCGCTTAAATTCGCTGTTGAAATGGTTTGTTTTGATCTTTTTCTACATGATAGTTTTATCAGTCAAGCCAAGTTTAATTAAAGCTGAACAGAGACAATTTAACGAACTTTAATGAAAGCATGGATATTATAATCAAGGTGCAATCTCACTCCTCACATTTCTGCAGGAAGACTGTAGCGCCCTCTGCTGGGGTCGTTTCAAACTGCAAGTGTGTTTTACTGTGCAGGTTCTGTTGTGGAAAGTTGAGTTTTTTTATTTCAGAAAATGTGGAGTCATGCATCTTTTTACCTTAATATCTAGCAATGATGTGTTTGGATTTACTATGCGAGTTAATGGATTGGATCATAAACATAACATCCACATTGTAGATCCTTAAATAACAGACTTTAAACTGATATTGAAGAAAAACCTTACTGCAGCATGCTTTTTGATGGAAAAAGTTATACATGATAAATACAGTCTTAAATAATAATACTTAAAGAAAAATACTTTCCTTTAGGCAAAAAAAATTGTTTAGAATATTTGTCAACATGTTAGACATAAAAGAATTGGGTTAGTGCTATGGTTAGGAACTTTTCCTATTCAAATAAGTCTGCTTAACTTTCTGTAGAGTGTTCTTCATCCAATTATTTTGTTAATATAGTTCATATTAGTCAATGATGCTTCATCGTGCTTTAACTGCACTTCGTTTCCTCAGATGCCCAGCTGAGCCGCGAGCGGGTCATCCACACGGTTGACAGTGCAGTGCAGGGCGGGGAGGGACGCCACCTTACCCCCGGTTTACACCAGCTTCCTGTTCGCCCCGTTACTCAAAATGGCAAACACACCATGGCTGCTGTTTCCATGGCAACCAGCCTTGCCAATGCATCTGGTAAGACTTTGTATGTTGATGATTCTTTTTCTTTTACCCTCTTAAAAAAGGCGGTATGTTCCATTACTATGGGACATAGTAGGAGAAGGACTCTATTTTGCACTTCATAGGGTGCAACAGTTAAGGCACCATTTTCGAGCTTGTGTCACATGAGGCGCACCGAACTATAAGGCGCATTCAGCGAGACAAGAGCCAGATAACTGTGATATTAAGTGTGTTCACAGTAACTCCAGAACTCGTTTGTAACACGTTAGCCTGGTTAGAATATTCACAATACCTGTAACTCCCAACCTTATTTGTAGCAGGTAAAAAAAACAAACAATAGTGTGACCATGCCATCAATTAAGTAACTCGTAAAGAAAATCGATCTGACAATCTACAAGTTAAAAAACGAACAAAAACTGACTAACATTTTGACAGAGCGCCATCTGTGTACCCCTCAAAATTGCTTTGACTTCCGTAAGCACAACCAAAATGAATCAATATAGAAAGAACTCTGGCCTATAAGGCGTACTGTCTTTTTTTTTAAAGAAATAAAGGCTTTTCAGTTCGCCATATAGTGTGAAGAATATAGTAAGTAGTTGTTTTTTTACTGATGGCTCATCCTGATTCTAAAAGCAGAGAATCTGTGATCCACAGTAGTCAGATGACTCTTCTGTTCTCTTTGTAGTTACTTTATAACCTAATTCTATTAAGTTCCAGTCACAGATGGTTTCTTTCTCCATTTTCCGTTGGTTCTATGTAGTGGAACACTATTTATATTAAGTAATGTAACTTTTCTCTTTTTCCTTTTTTTTTTTTAGTTTTTCATACAAAACATTTGATTTTCAGCTCATTAGACAGAACATTTAGCTGATTTCCCCTTCTGTATAGTTTCACCCACTTCTCATCTCCTCCGTAGTCCTGAACAGTCCTCTGCAGATCTTGGCAGCTCAGGCCTCCAGCTCTCCTCCGGTTCTGGTGACCAGACAGCCTCCAGCTAGTCAATCCAGCGAGCCCCAGGCCAAGCGGCTGAAAATGGATGTGGAGGGAGACGGCGAACCTGCTCAGCATCAAGTCCCACCCGCCCAGCAGCCTGTCATCGTCGCCATGGCATCACAAAACCACGATTCCAGGCAATAACACCAAGGACCTTTATAGTTGGTAGAAAATGGACAGCCTCTGTTGTATCTTGATGCTTTGCCTTTCAAAACAGGTGGATATGACTGTAACTGTCATGGCTAAAACACAGGCAGGTTGTCTCAGAAGGGAAATGAATCATTAAATAAAAAACATTGGTTCAAAGTAGGTGAAACCTTTAAATGTTCTCAATTTTTAAAAAAACAAGTACGTACTTTTCCATCTTTTGTGTGTGTTCCACATTTCACTGACAGGTGCATCTGAGACAGGTACACCTACCTGTTTTGAAGCTTTTACCATGTCAGGTTTTGGCGGCCTTTTGCCCCACAAACAGCTCCTTGTGTTGATAAATGACATGGACTGCAGGCCAAAAAAACCCCACCTTGCCACTGTTTTCTGCTCTGATCAGCATCACTGCCGCTTTCTAAGTGAGCCGCGGCCTGAGAGGCCTGTGGGGGCTGGGACGACACACCAAACCTGAAGAAAAGGTTGGAGCTGCAGCTCCTGCAGAAACTGCTTGAATACGACTGTGGCTATCAGAAGGAAAATCTGCTTATGAAATGACACATAAAAAAGATAGAATGTGTTTTCTCAGTCATTTGAATCGTAATACTAAAGCCAAGACTAGACTGTAAAACATCACTTGCCTTCTTTGTTTATGGAGTTACCGGGCGTTCAGGAACCCGATGTTGGCAATTTGACGCTGCTGCAGCTGCTCAGTCGCCACTGTGAGGCCAGAGTCAGGATGATGGGCGCCAAAACACAGCAGCTTTATGCAGAGGTCAAAAAATAAAGAGGGCTGATTTGACTGAAGTGGAGCTAACCTAATGTTGACACGCTGATTGTTTTCATGTTTTCTGTTTTTTTTTTGTAGTGGTATAAAGGAAGTGAAACAGCCTGTTCATACAGCTTAGAAAAGCATAATAATTATCCTTAATGCCTTAAATGGTTATTTTTTTTAGCTTCAGGTTTAAAGTAACATAGCGCTTTAACAGCACAAGATCAGCAACACTACTATGATGACAGTTGTGTTGCATCAGTTTTAGTAGGGTAAGGGGCGGGACCAACTCATACCTGCAGACTCTGACTTCATCTTTCTGTCTCTGTTTTTACAGTCGAGCTGTCACAGACTCGCTTTAATTAGACCTTCTCTAGCACTTTCCCCCCCGCTCTGTTCTGTTGTCCCACTGCCTTTAGCGTTTTCGAATGTACTTTTTTTTTATCATTTGGTGATCAGGCACACAAATTCAATAATTATTGTTGCACATTAGAAGAAAAAAAGATGCATAATGATTGTATTCTGCTCTATTTGCTAAATGACAAAGCTATTTAGAAGGTATTTTTTTCTTTTTGAGAAAAATCTATTTTGCTAAATGTAAAAACTGTCTTTAATACGTAAACATTCTGGGAATAGAGAAATATGTATTTTTAAATGTTCCTGTTATTGTGATTTCTTCAAACGTGTAGCACAAATTAAAATTCCTCATTGTCATATCGCATCGTCTTCTCGTGAGAAATCTTGTTTTCCAGGGAAACAGCCAGTATCCAACCATCTTTATTCATCGTTTTGTTATTGTATAAATAATGACCAGGTAGACATGCATATAAAGTTTTATACAAACTTCACACAAAGTGAAATTTCATAAAAAAAAAAAAATAAACAGCAGAGTATAAAACAAAGGTAAAACAAACCATCTGGATTTCTTGTAAAGTTGGCAAGCTTCTCCAGTCCAAGGATTTAGGGGTCTGATTCGTTTTAACCCTTGTGCTATCTTAGATGACCCCACCCTCACATTGACGTGTTCTCCCTACGATGACAAAGGTGGATAAAGGTGGAAAGATTCCATGTAATCCATGGACACCAGTGAAGATCACAAATCATTGAAGAAAAAAGGTTCAGATCACTGTCTAGTGGGTCTAGATGACCCAACTCCCAACGTTGAAGTGTCTAGGATAGCACAAGGGTTAAAGGTGCAAAGATTTCCTGTAATCCATGGACACACAAGGGTTAAATGATCCTTTTGGACCAAACGATGAGCCCAATGAGTGGGTTAAGTCTTCGGTGTTTGTAGGCCCAGCAACTAAAATGTAATGTGAAATTCACAGGTTTATTTATGTAATTGGTTATTGTAACCCTTGTGGGCTTGCATCAAAATAGAAAACCGTTTCTCAAAATTGGGCCAAAATAATAAGAATTATTACAAGTTTTCTTTTTACAAACAAAGGTAAGGTAAGTCTACAATCAAGAGTAGTATGCATTTCCTCACTGCAAAAACACTTTCATGGAAGCTGAAATAAATAAATCAGACAACTTGTGACTAACTTCTTTTTAACCTTTTTTTTGGTTTTTAGAAATTATTTTCCCCACAGTAAACCCTCTAAACCCTTCAAGAAAAACACATTTTATTTCAAATCATCTTCTCTCAACTTCAAAATATGTTACAAACATGAATAAATACTGCAGAGCTTTGTACACATCAGGCTCAAAAGGACTAGACGTGATGAAGCGTTCGTTAAAAATGTTTCAAAAAAGCTGCATGCTCTTTTAGAGCACTAAGACTCTCAGGTCGTCATTTAGAGCTGAATGAGGTTAAAACTTTTGGAATTTGTTTTGTACTTTTGCCTCCATACATAAAAAACATTCAACCAGAAAAGTTTGCTTTACAGACGCAGAGGTGATGGGGGTTCCTAAAGAACAGGTTGAGAAAAAAATCGGACTCTTAAAGCACTGAGGGAAACATTCAGCATTCACTAAGGCTGTGCTCTTATGGAAGCAAATGCTTCAGAATTGTAAGGAGACACGGCTTTGAAAGTGAGCAGAAACTATTCTCAGGAGGTGAAAAAGTCCCATGTGTGCCAGAGGCTGACGAGGATGGATTGACTGTGCTTCAGATGACATCAGACTGCATATGAGAGCTGGTTAGACCACAAACTGAGTTGGTTCCAAATCCTGCGTTGAACCAAAGTGGCTTGAGGGAAGTGTGTGGAGAGGTACCATGACGCGCTCTCTTCTGCTGGAGTGCTTAGCTTTATGTTGGTTCACATTCAGGTGACGATAGGTTTACTGTTGAACTGCGATGTTCTTCCAACCATTTTGTGCGTGCCAGCTGGGAGGCAAAGGCCGTCAGCAGGAGGAGGCGCTGATCTTCTCTGAGACTTCTGGATCTGACTTGGCTACTAGGAAACGCAATCGACCCCCACCCATACGGATCTGATCCACAGCGCTGTAAGAAGTGTATAGGAGGATGGGGCGGGAGACAAAGGAGAGACGAAAACAAATCAGGTTAGGAGGTTTAACAGCGAAGAGCATCAGTGGCAGTGAGGCGAGGCTTCTCGCTGCGGGGACACACCTCTGGTAGTCTGCTCCGATCAGGCTGGTCCCATTCACGGCAAGAATGCGATCACCGATCCTGAGTCTGCCGTCAGAAGCAGCAGGTCCATCCGGAATCAGAGTCCGGATGTAAATGCCAGGAGCATTGAGAGGAGTATGCTGGCAGAGGCAGAATGTGTGTCACCGTCAACGTGTCTTTTCAGCTTCAGCCACACCAAACAGAACCAGAACCTTTCAGATTTCTCCCTGAACAGTCAGGAGATCATTGAGTTGCTGTGTGTCATCGATGCATTAGAAGGAATGTTTGCTGGTGTGATCAAGGGAGTTAGAGAAAACTCTTCTTACAATCCAAGTTCACGTATTTTGAGGGCAGGTTAGAGGTCCCCATATGAAAAGTAATCACAAAGGAAAAGTTGAACTTGGCCGATCATTTTTGGGTCTATTTTGAAAGCGTTCCCAGTAATCTTCATTATAATTATGCTACTTTAAGTAAAAGGAAAAAAAAAATGTTGTTTTCTAGAACATAGTGGTAGTAGCTAATTCTCCTCCGAGCAATCCTGCCCCCTGTTCCCCTCCCAGTTACTAAGAGCACTCCATTTACACACTCTCTCCTGCAGCTTACAGCCCCTCACACCCCCAGCCTAACATTATCGGTGCAACAGTAGAGGTGACCATTATTGGAGCTATTCAGCCGTACAGTTCCGAGTCAGATTCCAGCTAAGATGAGGAAAACAAAGACATTCATCTGCAAGTGGATGCATCGGAATGGGGTAAAGCAGGAAGCTTGTGGCCCATCCAGTGCATTTTCTACATCACAAATAAGCTCTTTTTCAAACTGCATTTTTGTTTGCTCCTCATTCACATTGCTTCGAATAAAGACCAACTTAGAAATGCTAATTTAAGCTTTGTTTTCTGTGTCATCTTTCAGCAGAAAATGCCACAAGAAAATGTTAAAAAGAATATTTCCATCAGGGTGGATCTTTAACACTTGGAGTCGACTTCCAAAATGACTTGACCACGATGGCGCACAGCTGGACATCATTTATTTCATGGACTGGCAGAGCAGCAAACTAAACCTGCTGATACAAAGCAAAACTCTATCCTGAAGAATTTCTATTTATACAGAATATACAGGCTGAATGGCGAGCTTGGGTATTGGTTCAACTATTTACGTCTGACTGAATGCTGTAAATCAGACCTTTTTTGTTATATTAAACTTTCAGTTCCTCCAAGTCATAACCTTCTCAGCCATCTTCCTGGCATAATTAGAAGATGAGATTTATTATATTATATTATAGGAATACCTTGTAAGTAAATATTTTACATATGCTAGCAAAACTTGGGATATCAAAGCATGAAATAAAAATGAAATACTCCAAACCAAAAGAAAGATAACACATTGTCATGGACAATCAACAGTTGATTCATTCTAAACTTTCACAACCTCAGACAGATTAAATTAGTGTGTAGATCCAGGGCTTGCTAAATGTGATTCATTGATTTTTTTTAACACCTTGACGCCTGAATTTATTTCCAGCTAAGAAAAAAATAAAATCACTTATGTTTTTGCTTATGTTTTTACTTTCAAGCAGACCCTAAATTAAGGTATGTTTGGAGCAGAAGTGGTTTGATGGATATTTGTGTCAAGGGGTTGAAAACTACCTCTTGAATTTAAGTAAAAGTATCAGGAAAAAAACATTTTCTCTTAACTTACCAGTCCGTCAATGAGTCCCATGCCGAGTCCATAAGGTCCTTTATCCAGCTCCACTACAAACACCACACACAAGTCATCAGGAAGGGAAGGAGCTCCAGAGGAGGAGACAGGGAAAGGAAACTCACATCCACTAATACACCCTGCAGAGGACACAGACACCCAAAGGCACAAAAACACACATATGCAATCACACACAGAGGGTTTTTCTATGGGAGTGCACAACAACTAAAAAACTTTAGGGAACGGTTGAGAAATTGGACATAAATTGGACACAGACATTCACAGACATGCAAATGTTTGGCTGTGGACTGAACATAAACACCAGCATGCTGCTGAACCCGACAGTCACATCCACCACACGGAAATTTGTCAAACAGACGGCATGTACAGCATGGGAAGAATGTCCACTCATTACACAGCTCTTAATCAATCATCCTGACCAGAAACTGCTCTGAGGCATTTCGGCATGTTTTAAAACAGCACATCTTTGGCAGCTTTGGCTTTAGTGCTGCTTGTCCTGCAATTTACACGTCACACTCGAGCACAATGAAGCTGACACTTCATCTGAGAGATGCACTGCTTTGCCCTCACACTACAAAAAGAAGATGAACAGCTTCATTCAAGTGTTTCTCAACCGTCTTTGAGCTCAGTTACCCTTTTTCCTTGATAAAAATCATAAGGTACACTACCACAAAAATGTAAAACATAATGTAAAAAAACTACAAAATGCTATATTAACAATAAACAGTCGTTCTTATTAAAGTGTCTTGAATATGAATCAAATTAAAAGAAAACAGGATCTTTAATCGTTTTTTCTCCTGTGAAAGCTGGGCCTGTTGGAAGAACACAAGCGCTGAAATCCTGGCAATGGTGAATATTTTTTAGACCACTTAGGTGAAATTAAATAATTTCCCACACCTATTCATCTCTTAGAGCACAGTAGTGTACTGTAGTACACAGGGTAAAAGAAACATTGTTTCAGATATGCATGAAAACCTGCAAAAATATAAAAAAAAATTCTTACAACTTTTTTGATTTTTTTCTTGAGACCATCATGATTTCTGCATTTTATTAATCATTTGAAGCAAAATGTACTATTTTTAAATTCTGTTTATCCCTTACATTAAAATTAGTTTGAACTTAATTAATGAAGAATGATAATTATGCAGAACAATCAGAAGATTTTGTTCACAGCACCCATCTTTGATCAATCAAATGGTTTATTTTTCAATCTCCTGATTTTACGGCTAATGTAAAGAAAGCTGCTCCTTAAGTTCTGTAAATTAATCAAATACTGTCTCTGGATTCCGTGAAGCTTCTTACAAGTTATTTGGATTTCATCACTGTCATGTGTGTCCTTGAGCCTACCTTCAAGCCCATTGGAGATGAGCCCGTTGGTCTTTTTACATTCTGCAACGGTTCTGCCGGAGCAGCCGTTGGTACTGGCGGCTGGCCCAGGCCCCGCTCCTCCACCCTCTGGGTACAAGGGCGTGTTGGGTGGGGTCAGGAGGCAGGACGGGTCGGGATTTGCTGCTCGAGGGTGGTGAAGTGTGCCGTTTCTTCTGAGGCTGTGTGTGTGCATTTGTGCCGGTGCTCGATCGCGTCCTCGCTCCTCCTTCTCTGCTGCCCCTTCATCTCCAGCTGAAGCAGCAGGAGCAGCAGAGCGGGGACTGCTGTGGGCTGCAGGCAGCAGCTCCCTCTGTGTGATGACCGAGAAAAGTGGAAAAATATCCATAAATGTATATGTGTTGCCTTGTGCACCTGTGTACATATGAGGGTGCTGTAACACCGAGGATTATAATCTGGTCAGCCGTTCCCACTAATTAGACAGCCTAAAGACTAATAAGATTAACCATGATTTAACCATGTCTAGGTTTAAGTGTATGTGCACTCGTGTTGACTGGTGTGGGAGGTTTTGTCTTTCAGCTATAGGATTAGGAAGAGCTCCTCCACAACCCCAGCTGCTGAGGCACATGGCCTGGATTATCGTAGGAGTGTATATTTGAGTGGAAGCGTGTGCGAGGCTGACCTGAACCTCCGGCCAGTCGGCGGTGTTGGTTCCGTTGGATTGCGTGTGCGCTCCGGGAACGCCGCTGTGTGTTTGTGGCTTGGTGCGGAGCCCCCACAGGTAGTGGCGGACGTAAAGCAGTTGTCTGTAGATGCTGTCCTCGACGGACTCGCTCTCCAGGTCCACCCTGAACCCAGAGCTGGGCAGCACGATGGGAGGATGATTCTCAAAGCTTTCCAGAAGGTCAACTAAGCACATACAACAATGTTAAATGCACACACTGACCTTCACCTTAACATACTGTTGTAGGTAAAATAAAAACCCTGTTTCAAAATCATCATATATGTTTACAATGTGCCGCTATTTGTCAAATAGAACCATTGTGTTGTAGATGTGTGCACATATACATCATAGGTGGGGATCTCCAAGCCTTAAAGTTTCATCTTTTGATTTATTTTAAAAGCCTTACCAGAGGTCTTTTATTTATAAACCTCTGAATTGTGAGTGGGATTGTTGGTGTGGAGTAAGCCCACTTTTACTTCCCATGATTCATTTGTAATCTTCCCCCGCTATCTTACAGCCCCTCACAACCCCAAGCTAACATTAACGGTGTAACAAAAATGGCGAGCAGGATTGAAACTATCCAGCCGTATAGTTTTGAGCCACAAGCCAGCTCAGACGAAAAAACGAAAGACAGATCTATTTGTCTGTAAGTGGATGCATCGGAATGGAGCGCAGCAGGAAGCTCGTGACCCACCGATTGAAGTTCTAAATCACACCTACAAGCTTTTTCAAATGCCCTTTTCTTATTGGCTCCCGATTCACAACGCTTTAAGTGAAGAAACCTAAAAATGTAATTTTACTTCTTAGTTTTCCTAATATATGGCCTCCATCGTCAGAAAAATGACCACAAAAACAGGTTAAAACCCGCAAAAACATGATTTTGTGGCATTTGTTTCCTGGCATATTGCTTGGTTTCCAGATCCCCTAATCAGGTGTTTCTAGCATATATAGCCAAGTATGCTGAAAACAAGCAGGAACGCAACTCTCTATCCCCACCCCTAATATAGATGAACCTGTCTGCCACTAGACTGCAGTGTTGGCTGGACTTCTACCTCACCAACACACCTGTTCTGTAAATGTACGGCTCATCCTCACTGCTGGGTTGCCATATTTGGACAGGGCCCACCTCTGCTGTGAGCTGGTGCTGAATGAGAATCCGGTGAAGCTGGACTGGTTTTAGAGTTGGGTGTTCACTCGTCAGTGCCCGCCAGCTCATCTACAGAAAAAACAAAAGAGGTAGATTGAGGATCCACAGGAGATGAGATGATTTTCAGGGCGTCCTAAACTGATGCTGCAGCAGGTTGTCCTTCGCCTGCTCATCAGAATTCTACAACGTCACGGCATGAGGTGCACAAAATCCCAAAATGCTCTCAGATAATTAAAATATTGGACAACAAATTTTGAATAAGACAACTTAATAAATGTGCGTTTCACCTGTGTCAGCTGCTGGGGGGGCATGGCGACCACGGACACAGCGCTGTTCAATTTGGCAAAGAACTTCTCGGCCAAATGTCCCAGACCAGATCTGCTTGCCCATTCCATTACCATTCGCAAACAAGCTTGAATCTGCAGTGCCTTTGAATGCTGGAACCACCCTCGAGATGGACCTGGACCCCCACACACACAAACACACATGAGACCCACTGCAGCAGATTGCAATTCAAATGTGTGTGCATAACTCAAAGAAAGGGAGAATAAAATTCAAACCTATCTTTGACTACGTGTGTGTGCTGTTTTCTGACAATACATACATTCATTTTAAATTAAGATGTGATTGAACTCAGGGAAACCGAGGCAACACACACAAATTGCCTGAAGAATACAAATCCACTGCTGCTGCAGCTTTTTACTGCACAGTAAACCAGCTAACACTTGCTTCCCTGCATGTGTAAATACTGCCTCTCTTTAGCACACGAACTAAAAGACATTTTTATAGATGAAAAACAAATGCAAACTCTAAATAAAATACTTTTATTTATTGTTACTTTGGCATCCTATAGTTTGTCAGTTTGCAGTTTTATCAACTCACTGACTCATATTACATCTAATACTTTTTCTCCAATAACATACTTGACACAGAGAGGACTCGTCCTCACATCATTCACGTTTTTATCAAACACTTAAAATTTTCACCTTCTATGGGACAAGAATATCTTGCAGAGAATCTAACGCTCTCTGACCCAGGAAGAAAGTAAACAAAACACATTTAAAGCACAGCACAAATCCACCTTGCTTGTCACCCATTTGTTTATAGAGAACATTTGGTTGTAGTGGATAGTCCCTGCTCTAGTTGCCTTGGCAACCATTTGTACATTTCCACTCCAAATGCATTGGGGTCCCACAAAAATGAGTAATACCCTTCTCTCCCTCTGGTTGTTGCCTCAGTCCTGATGCCTAAGAATTGAACATTTTAACTCCAGAGCTTCAAGTCTGACAGTGGCCCATTAATTCACTGCACTAACGTGCTAAACTCTTGTTATTTAAAAACACCATAACATAGCTTTAGGTTTTACAGAAGCAAAAGGTTAGAGAAGTTACAAGGATATACTTTTTATGAACAAATGACAAAAATATGCAGCTTTTTCCTTCAAAAGGAGCAACATTTTCCAACTATTAACTTCCATTCTTTTCATCAATTTTTATGAAATTAGCCTTAAATGTATAATTCATGTGGCAGCTTTTATCTATTATAAAAGTGTTCCCAGTGGTCTTGTAATTGTGATTAGGCTGTTGTTTTAGCCAAATATCAACAAAACTGTAGGACACAGTTTCTGCAGGGAACCTAGGGTTTCTTAGAAATTCACCTCTGAGTGGTGGGCGAGACCATTGGTGCAGAGTAAGGCTGTCTCCATTTCCCATCATCCCTTTGTTCACAGTCTCTCCTGTTAGCTTGCAGCCTCGCAGTACACCAACCTAAACATTACTGGTGCAACAAAAATGGCGAGCAATAGAGGAGCCATTCAGCCGTACAGTTTTGATCCAGATGCCAGCTCAGACGAGGAAAACAAAGATGAATCTATTTGTCTGCAAGTAGATGCATCAGAGTGGAGGGAGCTTGTGACCCACCGGTTGTAGCTTCTACGTCACAACTATAGACTTTTTCAAACAACATTTTTACGTCAGCACCTGATTCAACACAATAAAGAAATACCAAAAATTGCATTTTTAATCTTAATTTTCTTTATAGATGTTCCCCATCATGATGTTAATAACGCCATTTTCATCGGAGTGGGTATTTTAAGCATATTAATCAGGTTTGAACTAAATTGATTGCTACCTTTATGTTTACAGTAAGTTTTATTTACTATCTTTTGCCTCAAAACTTATATCTAAGCCAAATTCTTAAATAAAAACAAGTTTTTTTTTCAGTAAACGGACAAGCTAAGCAAACAGCTTTACAATATACAACCACACTGGTTTGTTTAGAGAATTATTGATTCTCCACTGACAGCTGCACTTTTTTTTTGCTTCGTCTCTTTCTATCAGCTATTGATAACTCAGAGAAGGATGGTGAACACTCAGACCAAAATCATGCAGCTTCAAAAGGCCCAAACTTTGTTGTGTTTTACATTAAAACATGTTTTACAGTGTGATCACATACATCTTGTTCACACACACACACATTAAATGCTTCACATATTCTGCCATATGTTCTGGAAGTACACGCATATACACAGCCAGACCCTCCTCTCTTTAATAGGCTTATGTCTAGGCATACAGTAATCTATGTTTGAGGTTCTCAAACAGACGAGACATCACTTAACCTCTTCACAAACGTGTGATAATGCTTCATGGCAGCTGTTGGCATTTAAACAGAGAAAAGCTTCTGTGCAAACTCAAAAAGTACAAACCCCACATTCCTTTACATCTTTTTCCAGTGAGCAACACATCTGTGTCCAAACATTCTAACTCTTATCTGGGTCCTGGTTTTGGTCTTTCTGCAGCTGCATTGACACACACTGGGTGAGCACAGTTTGTGAATGTGAGTGGGTGTGCATGTTCCTTGTGATGCAAACGTCAGCGATACCTGCCAGAAACTCACTTCCCTGTTTCCATGGACACCATCAGAGGAGAAATATCAATGAGCAACAAAAAGGGGAGTGAAGGAGGGAGGTAGGAAGCCAGACAGACAAAGTGTGTGTGTGTGTGTGTGTGTGTGTGTGTGTGTGTGTGTGTGTGTGTGTGTGTGTGTGTGTGTGTGTGTGTGTGTGTGTGTGGAGAGGGGGGCTCTGAGATGAAGGACAATGGAGTTCCTGCGTGACTATAGGGGGATTTCTCCTCCTGGATGTTCAGGCATGTGATCTTTCTTGTCTCCAACAGCTAATGAAGACATATGGAATGATAGTGAGTGTCCGTGTGTATGTAATGAAGGATCTATGAGGTAAAGCCTATAAATGCTTCAGACGGTGAATTCCCATTCTTTATCTATAGATAAAATAATGTGAGCCTAACAGGATAATCACAAGAACGGAGCTGCCTTCCAGCCTTTCTCCCTTCAGTCTGCTCTTTTTCACTCCATCCATTTACAGCTCTCCTTTGACCCATTACTTGATGACCGGATGGAAAGAAGGGAGGTAAGAAAGTGGAGGAGGAAGAGTGGGGGAAGAAGCAGAATGGAGATGGGAGAAGGGCATTGAGGACAAATCTGGGTTAGTCTCTGTCAAAATGCTGACAAGGACAAAAGGGCACACACACTCGCTTACTGTCTATCTGACATGAACAAAAATCTTTAGGGAGGTCTAATGGGAAAGAGAGAGAGGGGGGGGGTCTTAGTGTGTGTTTGTCCTACCTTTGTCCATCAGCTGGTTAAACAGGGAGACGTTGGAGAAGAAGAACAGGTATGCAAACATCTGAGCCTGGATCTCCGGGTGAACCTGGTAGCCTTGCAGAAGCTCCTGTGCACTCTGCAACACCTGTGGATAAAGACACACTGCTCCAACATGTGCCAGTTGTGTTTTCTGCTCACTCAAACATCTGCAGCGGCACCACCAGACATCATCTTAGAAAGATCTGAGTGAACTCCTAGCTTCCTGTGATTCCATGACTTAAAGAGTGCTTGTGATTAAAATATAACAGTTGCCTCATTCAAAATTGGGTCGTCAAAAAATTAAATAATCCCTGAAATACTGATGTAAAAAAATATCTAGATCTTACTTCAAATGCTACTTTTTTTACAATCACATACATAGACTAACTTTTGGACTTAATGGATTGATTTTTTTTGCTTAGTTTTTCATAGTGAGATGCAGATATCATGACAAAAGCATTATGCGTATTGATTCAGAAAAGAAAAAAAATTCCTAGAGACAGAATGCAAAAAAAGAATCCAGGAAATAAAGTTGTATATATTTTTACACCGTCTTTCACAAAGTGAATCAATGAAGAACATTTCAAACCTCTCGTCTTTTTGAGTGGGGCAACTTGCAGGATGACAAATACGTTCAAATAAGGAGTAAATGTAAAAACTTGACTTTTGTTTTTATTTTCCTTAAATTTGTCCCACAATTAAACATGCATAAAAATGAAAGCAGGAGCAAAGGGCATATTTATGAAATAAAAATGATATTTATCAAAATAGGAAGACATTTAATTATTCTTTAAATTCTGTTTTAAATTTAATGTTCTAAAACTGAATCATATAAATATTTGTTCAGAACAAAGAGCCCTGCAAGGGAAATATACAGGTCCAGCACAGGAACTAAAAAATAAAAAAACGTATTTTGCCCCAAAACTGTATTATGTCAGTGACTGACGAGCCCCATTATATCTGTACCTCAACAAATACCCTTTGCACCGAGTCATACAGTCTTAGGTTAAGTTAATAAAAGTTAATAAAAACTTGCATATCAATATATTTGTCTTTGTTCTTTTTTTAAATATTTTTTTTCCTTGCTTTTTTCTCCCAGAAATGATCCAGAAAGTTCTATGCTTACTGCACATTTGTGAGGATTCTCAGATGATTGTGAAAACTGCACACACTAAATAGCATAAATTCATGTTGACAAGTAAAAAAAACAAACAAACATATATATTAAAAAAAAAAAAACGCCCCTCTCACCCTCCGCGGGTGGTTTCTCCTCCAAGCTCGGGTCCTCTACCAGAGGCCTGGGAGCTTGAGGGTCCTGCGCAGTATCTTAGCTGTTCCTAGCACTGCGCTTTTCTGGACTGAGAGGTCTGAGGTCTTTCCAGATATCTGTTGTAGCCACTCCTCCAGCTTGGGGGTTACTGCCCCCGAGTGCTCCAATTACCACAGACACGACTGTCACCTTCACTTTCCAGGCTTTCTCCAGTTCTTCTCTGAGTCCCTGGTATTTCTCCAGTTTCTCATGTTCCTTCTTCCTGATGTTCCCATCGCTTGGCACTGCCACATCCACCACAACGGCTTTCCTCTGTTCTTTATCCTCCACTACAATGTCTGGTTGGTTCGCCATTACCATCCTATCAGTCTGGATCTGGAAGTCCCACAGGATCTTTGCTCTCTCATTCTCTACTACCTTCGGAGGTGTTTCCCATTTTGACCTTGGGGTTTCCAGTCCATATTCTGCACACGTTCCTGTATATTATTCCAGCCACTTGATTGTGGCGCTCCATGTATGCTTTACCTACCAGCATCTTACACCCTGCAGTTAGCCTACACTTTGGGTCTTGTCTGGTGTGGTAGATCTGAGCCTCTATCGCTCTGGTGCTCAGGGCTTGTTCCTGAGCTGCCAGGATGAGTGCTTCAGTGCTGTCCTGTAGGCCAGCCCTTTCTAGCCATTGGTAGGACTTCTTGATATCAGCCACTTCAGTTATGGTCCGGTGGTACATCCCATGCAGGGGTTTGTCCTCCCATGAGGATCTGTCCTCCAACACTGCATCCTCTGCTCTCCATTGCCTGAGACATTCACTGAGCACACTGTCAGTTGGGGCCTTAAGCTTGATGTACTCGTGCATCTTGGATGTTTCATCCTGGATAGTGGCTTCTACGCTCACTAGTCCTCGGCCTCCTTTCTTGCGGCTAGCATACAGTCTCAGGGTGCTGGATTTGGGATGGAACCCTCCATGCATGGTGAGAATCTTTCGTGTTTTAACATCCGTGGTCTGTGTCTCTTCCTTTGGCCATCTTATTATTCCTGAAGGGTATCTGATAACTGGCAGTGCGTAGCTGTTTATTGCCCGGGTCTTATTTTTGCCGTTGAGCTGGCTTCTCAGGACTTGTCTTACTCGTTGGAGTTAGTTAGCTATTGCAGCTTTCCTTGTTGCCTGCTCCAGGTTGCCATTGCCTGTGGAATTCCAAGGTACTTGTAACTGTCCTCGATGTCTGCTATTGTTTCTTCTGGGAGTGAGACCCCTCCTGTGTGGACTACCTTGCCTCTCTTTGTCACTATCCGGCTGCATTTCTCGAGCCCGAATGACATCCCAATGTCAGTACTGTAGATCCTGGTGGTGTGGATCAGGGAGTCAATGTCACGCTCGCTCTTAGCATATAGCTTGATGTCATCCATGTATAGGAGGTTACTAATGTTGGCCCCATTTCTGAGTCGGTATCCATAGCCAGTCTTGTTGATTATTTGGCTGAGGGGTTTCAGACCTATGCAGAACAGCAGTAGGGACAGAGCATCACCTTGGTATATCCCACATTTGATGGACACTTGTGCGAGTGGCTTCCCATTGGCTTCAAGGGTGGTTTTCCACAGCTTCATTGAGTTTCCTATGAAGGCTCTTAGAGTCCTGAGCTACTGTTCTGTCGACCAGGAGTTGGTGTTTGGCTCCTCTGGAGTCTCTACCAATGCCCTTCGGTGTGTTACTCATGAATTGATCCATGTGCCTATTTATCTTGGTTGCCATGATGCCTGACATGAGCTTCGATGTTCGGGGTGAGTCCCATCTCTTAGCAGCTGGTTCATTTGTGCTGCCAGGCACTCATGGAGTGCGGTGAGCTTCTTTAGCCAGTAGGCATGTATCATGTCAGGGCCCGGTGCTGTCCAGTTCTTCATACCTGAGATTCTTTCTTGGATGTCTGCCACTGTGATGGTTACTGGATTCTGTTCAGGGAGGTTGCTATGTTCCTTTCTCAGAGAGACCAGCCACTGGGCCTTGCTGTTATGTGCTCTCTTTCTCCCATATACTTTTCCAGTACTGTTCAGTTTCTAGCCTTGGTGGGTCTGCTCGGCTGTTTTGACCCTGCCACTGAGCGTACACTTTTGCAGGTTGAGTTGCGAAGAGCTTGTGTATTCGTCTGGCTTCATTGTCTCTTGTGTACCTTTTTAGGCGGCTGCTCAAATCTAGGAGCCTTTGTTTGGCAGTTTCTAGTGCTTCAGGTATGGGCATCTGGCTGTATCTTTTAGGTACTTGCTTTCTCATTGTACCTCTTTGAGCCTCTGTCAGCTTACTCACATCCTGCCGAGTTGCCTTGATTTTGGCCTCCAACCGTTGCTTCCATGGTGGGTACTGTTTTCTTCTATGGTTGCTCTTAAAGCCAAGTATCAAAAAACATACATATATATATACAAGTATATATATATACAAGTGTCCCATCAGGGGTCGCCACAGCGAACAAGTCGCATGGTAAACTTGGCAATGTTTTACGCTGGATGCCCTTCCTGACGCAACTTTCTCAAAGCAACCAGGCTTGGGACCGGCACAGAAGTAGAGAAGGGAACAGGGAGCAGCCCGGATTCGAACCCGGACGGAAGGCGCCGCAAACCAGCACGAGCTAAACCGTCTCGTGTATGTGTGTGTGTGTGTGTGTGTGTGTGTGTGTATGTATGTATGTATATATATATATATATATATATTTATATATATATATATTCATACATACACACACTCCCACTTCATATTTATGCATTCTGATGCCTGGCTGTCAGTTAACATAATAATTTTTAAAAAAACTAAGAATTTACCCACATATCTTATAGTGAATGGAAATTTGTTTTGGTAATTATGTATCACAGCACTAACTAAACAGCCCTGTGCTTCATCAACAAGAAATGAGCAGCAGTGTAGAAATGCACAGGCTTACCTGCAGGATCCTGCGTACAGGTTCAGGAAACCCGACACCTCCTTTCCAGCAGGGATCAGAGCTGTCCACGGGGAACGGATTACAATCTAACAAACCTGGTAGTACTACATAGAGAGCCTGCACACATGAACACACGCAAAAAGACAAATGTAGAACATACACAAAAAACATATATATCTTTGCAAACACCTAATGTGCAAAAAAACAGTTTTAATTTGAAAATTCATCAGCTGCTGCTGACATGGAATACCTTAGTGATATAATAGACACACTGCTGGAAAGTGTACATAATAACTTCTTCCAGGATAGTCATAGCTTCCTCATTAGCTGATATGGTTGCTGATAGCAACGACTCTTTTGACCCTAAAAAGAAAACACAAAAGTACATGCATCGTCATAGGGGGAGAAAGCAAAGCCTGCAGTTGTGTCACTTCCTGTGATTTGTCAGTGTGAGTAATGACTCTACAGCTGAATTACATTCACAATTATAACCCCTTTCTAGTGTGTGTGTGTCCACACCTTGAAGTGTCTCTATGTTGTGAGTGTAGGCTGGGGCTCTTTGCTGAATAAAGTAGAGGATCTCAATGGAGTTGGACATCCAGAAGAAGATGGTCTGCAGATCCGGGATCAGGTCTGAGATGCTGAGTAGAGATAGGGTGGCTGGATCCTGACTGCGTACACGCACATACACATACACACAGAGGGGAAAGATCACACAAGAAATACCAAACTGAGAAGAAGTCACTGATGGTGCACTTCAATCCTCTCAAATATAAGAAAGTGAAACTCACTGCTGAGCTTGCTTTTGAGCCAGCTCCTTTGTCTTTTCCTGCAGGGCACCCACACACACACACACACACCCACACACACACACACACACACACACACACACAGGAGCAATTAAAATCCCATTAAAATTTTAGGATAGGCGTAGGAGAATCCTAACGTCATGACGCCGTTGCTGAACCAGCAGTATCATTTACAAAAACCCTGGCAAACTCTTGGTATTTGTGCGCAGCTGGCCATAGCAGTAACGCTTCAAAAAGCCAAAATAATTAGCCACAAATATACAATCTATCTTAAATGTTTGCTGTAGTTTTACCACTTGTCTCACTTTGTGAAAATTTGAAACCAAGATGAAAAAAATGTACATAATTTTAATTATTTTAAAATGATTTGACTTATTTTAAGCACATTAATTAAAAATATTCTACTGTCGAACTCATGAGGCAACAAATCAATGGATTTTGGATGAAAAGTGCTATTGAGCTCAAATTGAACAGATGTCTTTGACAGAAGGATTTCAAACCTGTAATCTTTCCTTAGCATTCTCTGCATCCATCTACAATCACATCATGACAGGGTAGCTTCTGCTGCTAGAAGCTTCCAAGAATGCTTTTGTTTTTGGAGAAAATAAAGATACTTTGCAAGTATTCCTGTATTAGATGGATAGATAGTTCTTAATATGTCATTGCCACTGGTACAAGGAAATTTCAAAAAGTACTCTTTGGTCATTGCAATATTAAAACAATAATTTGCCATGATAAAAGTCACTAAATAAAGTACTTCATTGGATCACTAAAAAGGAAATTATAATTAAAGATAAGTGTTAAAATTGTTAAAACTAGAAGAATATAATAAATGTGAAAGAAAACATTACATGACTGCTGTACATCAACAGTTCAAGCTGGTCCAAATTTAACTGTAACAGTTTTTTTGGCATGTTTACTGCTGAAAGCAGTAAAGAAATGAAAGAATAAAAAAAAAAACATATCGGGCTCAATCAGGCTTAAATGGTGAATACCTGGTAGTAAAGTTCAGCAATACAAACTCAGGGTGAAAAGCAGGTGTGTGTGTGCTAGGGTGTCTCAGTATTAAACGCGTAACATGAGGCCCTGTTGAAGTATTCATCTGATCTGACACGGCTGACGAGCTTTTCTCCTCGTGAGCTCATGCTGAGCACAGACGAGCATGCTTCATGACACTAACCCATGCAATGCTTTGGATCCGACGGACGATTTTGAGCAGCAGTTTTCCAAAACTCCCCGGAGGAAAGGCTGAGGCAGAGTGTTGTATGCACATACACAGCAGGTATGCTGGCGTCAGCTTGTGGTCGTCTCCTGAGCAAAAGACACAGTTTTGAAGGATTTGTTTATGAAAAGAAACATTCTGATTTCACAATGGGCCATCAATAAATCTTCACTTTCCCACTCTAATTAAGTTAACATGAATAATCACATGGGTTGAAAGCAAAGTTGGAAAAACACAGAGTGTGCAGATCTCAGTAGCTTTCTGTAGACACACATATGTACATCTTAACAGCACTTCTGAATCCATTTGAGTTTTTGCAACATCTGCAAATGCGCAGAAGAGCTGCCAGCTACTTGATAAAAAGTGCCCTTGGTTCCAGCAGACAGTGTAAACAGAAAAGCAGTATAAAACACACTCAGCATTACTCAGGGAAATGCCCAAGTGAAGCTCCCCACTTTGAAGGACATCCTGTTGAGGCCTGCACGGTAGCTCAAGCTAATAAACACACATCATTTGGTAAAAAAAAGACATTTCTGTAAGCATTTACTTGTCAGAATAAGATATTTTCTAATTTAAATCAAGGTTAACAGCTGTTCTAATAGCATAAATGTAATATTCTGCGATTAAAACAATATATAAAAGAAAATTATCATATTTTTTTTCTATTTGCTTTTCTCTGTAAAAAAAATTGAAATTGAGTTCACTTAGTTTCAGGAAAAACATTTTGATCTTTTAATTTATGTTTTAAGAATATTTCAAGCCGTTAAACACATTTTATCTCTGTAGAGCACAAAAGGATACATTTAAAGGTCTTAGGTGGAGGTAAAGAGCTTTTTGTTTCTAAGAGTTACTTGTTACATTGGATCCAAAAAAAAATAGAAAAGAAAGAACTGCCTCAAAAACTCAAAATAAAGACCAGGAGAACAACAAACCACTTTTTTCATATTTCACATAGAAATTATATTATTTTGTGACTAATAAGTAATCTGACGCACATCAGCATGTCATCAGCAGGTCCAGCAGATGGAACTGGCAGCCAAAGCATTTATATCTGAAACCCCCAGTGAATACTTTTCATTCTGATTGAAGACTGAAAGATCCAGATGCTTATTAAATCTGCTATGCTAACTGCTTGATCCCAATTCCCAAACACACTCCATGCCTTGTAATAACTTTTGACAAATCAATATGCCCCACAGATTTTTTTAATCAATGCAATTAGAAATGCCAATTCACCCCCGCCAGTACCATCTTCCTAGTTTCACGGAATCATTATTGTTTGTTTTTAACCCTTGTGCTATCCTAGGCACTTTAACGTTGGGAGTTGGATCATCTAGACCCACTAGACAGTGCTCTGAACCTTTTTTCTTCAATGATTTGTGATCTTCACTGGTGTCCATGGATTACATGAAACCTTTCCACCTTTATCATGGTAGGGAGAACACGTCAGTGTAAGGGTGGGGTAATCTAAGATAGCACAAGGGTTAAAGTCACTCATTTCAATAGTATTTAAGCTCCTAAATGTTGTTTTTGGATTTGTTCCATTTATGATTTGGGAGATTTTGGAAGTCCCCAAGACCCCTTTCAATCTTTATTTAAGTAGCATGGTTTGGAAACAGACTGGGCTGTATTGTGAAGTCTCATTTCAGATCTGAGATATTTCTGGGTGAACTTTTTGGGTTTCTGTTAGTGTGGGCTTTGGTCCAGTACGTTGTCCTCCTCCCACAGTCCATAAACAAAAAATAGCACAGAGTTTTTTAAATTCCCTTAATTTTCCTTTTAATTAAACAAACATATTTTAGATGTTGTCATTTATTCAAAAACTGGCTTTTGTGAACACTGTCCTGCTGTCCCAAATCAAACAAATATCTTTTATTGAAAAACTTTTGCTAACCATATGTAGGTGCCAGAATAAATATACACTGAATTAATAAATAAACTTGACAAGACCAACCCATTAGACCATCTGGTCTTAAGAAAAAAAAAAAAGAGTTTAATAATGTATTTATTGATGTAACAGTATATATATTTTTCTATTCCTATCCTTTTTAATTGAATGCTTACAGCTTTTAACTTTGAGTGATTTGAAAAGAAAAGTTAAAACTTCTTTGGTGAAAGAATTGATTTATTGAAAAATAATCTTTTGTCTTTATTTTTCCCAGCGTAGTTCAGACAATGTACTGAAGTAAGTGGAAACCAGATTTTTTAAGAAATGAAAATAGAAATTGAAAAGTGTGTTAAAAATGGTTTTGAAAAGGCTTTAAAAGAGAAGACCCCCAAAAGAAAAGTCATCTAATCAGTGTTGCTTCAGTGTGATGTGCGCACAGACCTCCTGGTTCAATGAGAGACACGATTCTGTTCAACAGCTGGTCTTCATGTGCCTGGTCAAACTCAAGCTGCAGCCTCCTTTTTTGACACCCTCCACCTCCTCTTCCTCCGTCACCTCCGGACAAAGAAGGGGGCCCTCCTGCTGTTGTCCCCACATTCCGAGATTTCAGCAGGTGAGGTTTGAAACTCCGTCTTCCTGCTGGCATACTTGACACCTGTGCAGCTTTGTCCTTCAGTGCAGAGCCGCACATTTTACAAACAGCAGCCCCGCCCTCTCCTTCGTCTGGCTCTGTGTCGTAAAGCTGCCCCAGTGAACGTAGGCGAGCCAAGGTTTGTGCAGGCAGGGGCTTGGCACCTGTAGGGTCCTTATAAAGAAAGATGTAATGTGCTCCAAAGGAGAGAAGGTCGCCGTGACGCAGCGTGGTGGAGCGCTCACAACGGGAGAAGTTCACCAGAACCGTAGCGTTGAGCACTGGCTCCACAGCCACGCAGAACCGCTGAGTCTCCGACTGCTCCTCCCCCTTGTTCATGTGGTTGGCATAGCGCCGGGTAATGGGGACTCGGCGCAGGCGGCAGTGCAGAGGCAGGATGTCAGGGGAGAAGAGGCAGATATTGGGGCGAGCAGACGGCGTCTCATGGCCGACTGTGTGCTGCTCTCTGTTCAACAGGTACACCAAGCAGTCCTGCAGCACAAAAGACAATGGAACCTCACAAAAACAGCACTTCAGACGCAGCACCCCAATGTGCACCCCAGGTGTGTCCTCACTTGTCGATTGTACCCCTGCAGTAGCAACAGGTGAGGGGACTGATACAGAGAGTGCCTCACCCCTCCTCCCTCCTCCTTCGTGCGGCTGCTGGATGCTCCTTCTCGGCCCCTGATTGGCCCGGGTAGGGTGGAGTAAAAACGCTTGGGTTCCTCACCGACTCCAACCTGCAGACGCAGGCACACACATAAAGCCAAATAATCACTGGAGGTTTGAATAATGCAGAAAAAGTAAAAACGAACAAACAACAACTGGGCTTCACCTGGTTCAGGCTGGTTTCACTGAGGCTGCGGCAAAACAGGGAGTTGCTAGAGCGAGGAAGGGTCAGTGTCCCCTTTGCCCTGTTTCTCTGGAGCTTACGGGCCTGAGCATTAATGTCTACAGGGAGGGAAAAAAATAGAGAATGAAAGATGTCAGAATGAGGAGATGAGGGCAGAGCAGGCAATTTAATTAATTATGAGGACAGGACAACAAAAATTAAAGACAAATTTCTAAAACTTAGTTTGACACATGACCAAACACGTTTACTCAGGCTACAATGACAATAGAGCACTAACATCCATGTGGGAGCTGAGTGAAAACCACCAAAGTCAGATGGAGTAAATGGAGCAATATGGAGCAGCGGACTCAGCTGCATGACAACTCCTGGTGACTTGAGTTTGAGGAACTTCAGGCCATGCAATGGCTCACACAGGGGTTACCCACACACTAAAAATCACTGGCACATGGGGGTGACAAGGCAGGTAGAGGTGGGCTTCATGGCAATGACTGACAGCCAACCCTACCTGAGGCCAGTCCCCACCTTTAGAACTGGACTGTACCACTCGACCAGACCGCAGAGGGGAGCTCTTGTATTTGCCCAGCCCAGACCGACCCATTAGTGCCATCAGGAATTGGGGGGTTCTGGGCCCTATAGCAGGGTGGGAGGGGTTAGAATGAGGAGGAGGGGCTAAGACAACAACCCCAATTACCAAGCACAGAGTTACCCCCAAAACGCAAGAAATATGCATGCACTGTGGAGTCAGCAGTTAGTAGAGATGCACATTTAAAGGTAGGAGATTTTCCTCTGATCCAGCATAGTCTAGTAGTCATAGTCAATGCCTAATCAGATACTAAATTTTGACAATTTCAGATCTTATCTGCAGTTAGGTATTATTAAAAAAATGTTCACGTTCATTAGGTCCATTGAGCATTTCAAAAAATAAAAGCTTTATTGTCTTTGCGTGGAACTTGATCTGCCACAAACAAGCCTCAACTAAACCTTTTCTGTCCGTCAGTATTTAAAAAATATAATTCTCTTTTCTAAAATCTTTTATTCTTTTATTATCTTTTATTGTTATAGTTACTTTTTTAAAAACTCTTGCTTTTTTGGTTGGCATTGTTAAGTCATTCAGTTTTTTTTTCTTTACGTAAGTATGGCTTAATTTGTATGGTGGTCCTTGCTTTACACAAAAAGAAATGGAGAAAGACAGAGACCAGCATATATAATATGGACAAGAGAAGTCCAAAATGTTAAAAGAAATAAAGTAACAAAAGTGCAGATCATTTACCACAGGCTCAATGGACACAGCATGTGAACACACAGGTTAACTGATATATTATCAATATCACTTAATGACATCAATACAAAGCATTTGGCAGAAATGGATTGATGGTTTCAGAGAAAATCCCAACACTACCTTTAAATTGTGATCTTATTTAACAACACTTGAGCATGCACAAACACACTTAGACTGACTGAGGTCCAATAGGAAAACAAAGGATGGAAGATTTAAAAAAATGTGTGAGCCTTGTAATAAAACCAAACAATTAAAAAAAAAGATTTATGTGAAAATGCATACATATTTTATCTGCTCTACTAACATGCACTACTTCCATGTATCTGAAGACCTGGTTCAAAAGAAATCAGTTAAAATATAAAACATTCTTCTAGTGTATGGGATCCTCAATGTTTTAACATAAAGTTTGAAATCTGCTATGAAAAATTGATAGTTCAGAGGATTCTGGACCTTTGGGAATGCCTTTAAGAAAAATGATTCAAACTCCTCACAAAATATTCTATAAAAGTTAAACATTTGTTCTTCATACTTTAAAGCTGTAGTACAAATAGAAAAGACTCAGTAGCATCACGTGCAGTTTCTAAAGTTGCTATTGAGTAGAGCTAAATTTGCATTAAGACATGTCACCATGAAACATTTGACCCACTTCACATAAAGTCTTAGTTTGTTTAAAACAAGAAGATTTGACTCCTAAAAAGCAGAGAAGACTTTATCCAGTAACTTTCTTATGGTAAGCATCACTTTCACAAGACCGATCTTATTTTTTGGGGGGAAATGGAAAAAAAGATAAAAAAGAAAGACAGTTTTGGACTAAATTAGACTTAGACTGGTGAAGGAGGTGTTGGTGCTGGCATCACAAACTTCCAGATGTAACCCCATCAGTGAAACATGACAGAGGGAGTATTAAGAGGAGGGGATGCTCACCTTCTCAGACGCACATTGCAGGAATTCTCTTAACATTTTTGGTTGACCATTCAATTGTTCTGTGAAGCTGCTAAACTCTTCTAGATCACTAATACAGTCAAATTCATTTAACTCAGTGGTTCACATACTTTGTCTGTGCATTGTTGGTCTCTTATTTAGATGCCTTTCTAATGCTATGTTCACACTGGGCATGTGACGCGCAGTCTGGAACGTGAGTTTAGCATATGGTGTTCACACTGAGGTGTTGCTACTTGATAATAGCACATGTCTGGTGTGAAAGGTCAAAACGGTTCAAATCTCCAGGCTTTTTCTTTCACAGCTCCATTCCCATGTATGAAAGGCTTTGTGTCATATACTGTCAGGACCATGAATATTTGGACAGAGACACATTTTTTCTAATTTAGTTTCTGTACATTACCACAGTAAATTTTAAATAAAACAACTCAGATGCCATTGAAGTGCAGACTTTCAGCTTTTATTCCATGGGTTGAACAAAAAGATTGCATAAAAATGTGAAAAACGAAAGCATTTTTTAAACATAATCCCTTCATTTCATGGGCTCTTAAGTAATTGGACAAATGAAATAACTGAAAACAAAATGGTCATCACTAATATTTGGTTGAAAATCCTTTGTTGGCAATGACAGCCTGAAGTCTTGAATTCATGGACATCACCAGATGCTGGGTTTTCACCTTCTGAATGCTCTGCCAGGCCTTTACTGCAGCAGCTTTCAGTTGCTGTTTGTTTGTGGGCCTTTCTGTCTGAAGTTTAGTCTTCAACAAGTGAAATGCTCAATGGGGTTAAGAACAGGTGACTGATTTGGCCATTCAAGAATATTCCACTTCGTTGCTTTAATAAACTCCTGAGTTGCTTTGGCTGTATGTTTTGGGTCGCTGTCCATCTGTATTATGAAACACCGCCCAATCAGTTTGGCTGCATTCCCCTGGATCTGCGCAGACATTATGTCTCTGAACACCTCAGAATTCATTGGGCTGCTTCTGTCCTGTGTCACGTCATCAATAAACACTAGTGTCCCAGTGCCACTAGCAGCCATGCACGCCCAGACCATCACACTGCCTCCACCGTGTTTTACTGATGATGTAGTGTGCTTTGGATCACGAGCTTCTCCACGCCTTCTCCATACTTTTCTCTTGCCATCATTCTGGTAGAGGTTGATTTTGGTTTCATCTATCCAAAGAATGGCTTGCATCTTGCAGTGTACCCTCTGTATCTACTTTCATGCAGTTTTCTTTGGTAGACTTGGATATTGATACGCCTACCTCCTGGAGAGTGTTGTTCACTTGGATGGCTGTAGTGAACAGGTTCCTCTTCACCATAGAAATGATTCTGCGATCATCCACCACTGTTGTCTTCCGTGGACGTCCAGGTCTTTTTGCGTTGCTGAGTTCACCAGTGCTATCTTTCTTTCTCAGGATGTACCACACTGTTGATTTTGCCACTCCTAATACTGTAGCAATTTCTGGCCTTGTTTTTTTCGGTTTTCTCAGCTTAATGATGGCTCTTTTCACCTGCATGGAGAGCTCCTTTGAGAGCATGTTGTCTGTTCACAGCAAAATCTTCAAAATGCAAGCACGAGTCCTCTAATCAACTCCAGACCTTTTATCTGCTTCAATCATAATGACATAACAAAGGAATGGCCCACACCTGCCCATGCAATAGCATGGAAGTCAATTGTCCGATTACTTATGAGCCCATGAAATGAAGGGATTGTGTTTAAAAAAGGCTTTCGTTTTTCACATTTTTATGCAATCTTTTTGTTCAACCCATGGAATAAAAGCTGAAAGTCTGCACTCCAATGGCATCTGAGTGGTTTTATTTAAAATTCACTGTGGTAATGTACAGAAACAACATTAGAAAGAATGTGTCTCTGTCCAAATATTTATGGTCCTGACTGTAATTCCAGTCAGGAACAAACCACAATTAATAGTTTCTCCTCCATGATCGATTTTCAAACAGTTAGGACATCATCAAAAAGGACATAATCCATACAACGCTGCCAAATCCGAGTCCCTGAGGCCTGACCACACTTATAGTCAAAGTTCAACCCTGCATATAGAACCCAAAAGATTTCTTAAAAATGTGTGTAGCTGCGCGTAAAAGTGAGAATTTTGAACACGATAACCCGAAACAGGCATATATGCACATTTACAAAGACTTTACAATGAAAGTGGCCACTTGAACACGTGTTGTCGAGGGCGGTGTGCACGTAGCTTCAGGATGATTCTATACTAAGATAGTCCTGCAGACAATTTGAATGAGCATGAAAATGTCACATCCGCATTTAGTTTAGTTTCACAATGTGTTCTTGAGAGAGGACCAAACCACCTGGTAACAGCAACCAGTCACAGTGAATCCCTTAAGGGTTGATATATGGTAATCTAAAATGAATACTGACCAGAACAAAATAAAGCATAAATGAGAAAAGCAGCCCATCCTCTGAGCCTCTCTAACAAATGCATTCTGCTTCTCACTACACCACATTTCCTTATTAAAGCCAGACAAAATGAAGACGTTACAAATGACTGCTTTTAGTGCCCATTCAAACTAAGTATGTCAAAACATCCTAGTGTGAGAAAAGTTAGAGACCCACAGAGATGAAAATTGTGTTTTTGGTGTTTTTAACATGTTCCTGTGGCATTTTACTAATAATAGAGGACATATATAAAATAAATTTAAGCTTAAAATTGCATTTCTAAGTATTTCTTAATTCAAATTGTTGTGAATAAGAAGCAGATACAAAAATGCCATTGAAAAAAACACTTGTAGGTATGATGTATGATGAGGGAGCTACAATCAACAGGCCACAAGCTCCTACTCTGCTTCATTCTGAAACATCCACCAGCAGACAAATAGATCAATGTCCGTCTTAATTTTCCCCGTCTGAGCTGAATAATTTTACATGCCTAATTTTTCAGTATTTTATTTGTTGAAAAAGTTTGAAACATCCAATAAATTTCATTCCCCTTCATGAGTGTGTCCCACTTATTGATTTTTCTAAAAACAATTACAGTTTTATATCTTTGTGTTTGCAGACTGAAATATGGCAAAAGGTGGGAAAATTGAAGGGGGCCGAATACTTTCGTAAGGCACTGTACATATGGATGACGGGAAAGAAATGCCCACAACTCAGAGCTGAATTTGTAATAAACTCTTGCTGCTCTGCAGAAAGTGTCCTCGAAAATGAAACAGGCTTTTTGATTTTGGCCGAAAACGGCATCATCATAACAAAAAAAAGAAAAAAAACAAACACCGGGAACACTTTTACAATATATAAAAATAGATCAGACTGGAACTTCAACATTTCCACAAAGTATTAGGAAAGAAATCCCAAATTTACACTTTAGTTCACAAACGTCTTTTGGATCTCCATTTGTAACACAGTGGTTCCAACAGACATACTAGCCTACACATGGTGCAGATTTTAGGTCACCATAACTGCTTTTGTAGTTTCACTGAGAAAGTAAAATCTGAATCAGTGAAAAGCTTTTTGGAGGAACACGCGATCACATTACTGTCCTAAGAACCTGTCATTCATAAAAGCATCAGTGTCAATACCAATCCACACCTCCCATTTGAAAAGGTTTTAGCTTTCGCTCAATCAATCGACATGCTGTCCATGCATTTCCAGGGCACCAGTGCTACACTTGCATGTGTGGGTTTTTAAATATCTTATTCCCTGTGTGTGTGTGTGTGTGTGTGTGTGTGTGTGTGTGTGTGTGTGTGTGTGTGTGTGTGTGTGTGTGTGTGTGTGTGTGTGTGTGCCTTATGAAACCCTTTGACGTCTTCACAGCCTTTCCATAAAAACCCAGATAACCACACAGGAACGATATCTTCTCTACGAGATAATAGCCGTGACAAAAAGTCCTATTCTGCAACTCCGCGCACACACTCCCACACATGCTCAGACTGCTGAGAAGCTAACGAGCTGTGGTTTTCTGCTGAGTTTGACATGTGAAGAAAGGAAGCAAGCTAGACCAGCTGCCGTGTGTGTTTGAGTGTGTACCTCTCAATCTGTGTGCGCATGTGTGCTTGTGACTTTTTGCATCCCCTCACCAGCAGTGACGGTGTCCTTGTCCTTGGCATTGAGTTCCTCAACCTCTGCTCTTCTACGCAGCTCAAATCTTCGAGCGTGGCCCTCTCTGGGTTTCCATAGTTCCTGGAGCAACAGCGGCTTCTCGTTATCTCCCAGGGCTCGCAGGCACTCAGTCCGCCACACTGCTCCTGTTGTGATCCCGCCTCCATCTTCTAGACGCCCAATCACGTCACACAGTACATAAGAACGAGCTGCATCTTTGTTGAGCGAGTAACGCTCAAGTGCTTCTTTCACAAGTTCCTGAGCACTTGAGCGCGGCGTGGCCAGGACGCTCTTGTAGTTGGCACCAGCACAGATTTCATCTCCAAATATCTTCAGCACCCCCGGGGCCGAACTCTGTGTGGAGAGTTCAGCTGGGTCGTCTGCTGGCCGCTCTGGGGGTTCAGTGGTAGAACGCCGGTCGCAACGGGTGTTCGTTCCAGCTTCTGCAGGGACTCTGTCTCTGTAACTCAGTGTGCGGTACAAGACCTGGTAGACAGAAGCAATAATGAATGCCCTGCTGAACTGCTGCATCTAAACATGAGCCACACTGTGCTCTTTGAATGAGAGGATTCCAATGTTAAAACAGCAGCTGCAGGTGTGAGATCAATGCATGATGTGCACTAAAAATAAAGTTTTGATGAAAGTAATGAAGGCTGATAGAGAGGTGTGGCATGAACAAATAAATACATGAGTTGGATAATAACAGTTTTCTTTTAAAACTGCAAAAGAAAAACATTAAGTTGTTTTAAAAAACCCACTCTGGTCATCTTTTGAGTAATTTTAAAAGCGTTCCCAGTAAGGTGTAACAATTAATTGATTAATTGATTTATATTTCAACGATCCAACCAGATCAGTCTTCCTAAGGCAAGTTGTTAATCAAGTCAACATAAATCATAATAAAATTGCTTCAAAATGAAATAAATCGATAAAATCGATATTGGAAAATACTTTTGGATTGAGACATGGTAAGTTTAAAAGATAAAAATGACCAAGGTCCATCGCAGTGGACAACACACACTTGATGCAGCAAAGAATGATCAGTCCATCATTCCAGTCCAATGTGTGGAAACACTTTGGATTGAGCAAAGACATGTGACCATACAGTATGCTAGAATGTTCTAATAATTGTCTAATAATGTTCCCTTTGGATTATTTGGATGAAGAAGAACAACAGTGGGCTGAACTAAATGAGAATGGATTTGTCAATTCTTGTTTACTTGTTTATTTGTACACATGTCTAGTTTAAACTTGATTATTTTGCAAGAAATACAAGGAATCTGGAAAATTTCACCTGCACTCTTCAGTACCCAGGTGTTTATCTCTGAGTCACACTGGTGGAATGTTGGGTTAAAGATGTCCTGGATCGATTTTAGGTCAGTAAATCAGATCCAGACACATTGTTCAAAATGAACCGATGTTGATTATGAATCGTATCGTCAAACACAAATTATTATTATTTGAAACAAATCATTGTTAAAATGAATTGTTGCACTCTTTTTCAAACTGCATTTTTTCATCCATTCCTGATTCACAATTATTTAAAGAATGAAATATTTAGAAACGCAATTTTAATCTTAATTTTTTTTTCTATATGGCCATCATTTAAAAACAAAAATGCCACAAAAACATGTTGAAAAAAACAAAAAAACATTTTCCTCAGAGTGGGTCTTTAAGAGTAATTTTTTTTTTAAATAATCTATTTTGTTTGCTTGAATGAAAACCAAACCTTGAAATGTCGAACCAAAACCCCACAGCATGATGCTTATGTCTGTGTGCTTCCACCTGAGTGAAGGTCCTGCTCTGGCGTTTCAGGCGGCTCTTGGACGGCAGGGACATACTGGCCCCGGAGGAAGAACCGTAGAACATGGTGATGGGGTTTGTGTCACAAACTCTGCAACTATAGCAACAACAAAAAAATCACAACCATGAGTGTAATACTAGCACTCCTGAAATAGTAACACTGAAAATGGGTGATGAGGCAAATAATTAATACCCTTTACTAATATTTACATAGATTAGGTGTCCATATTTGTATTTGAAAAAAAGACTAGTTGATAAAGATTTGGCAGCATTTAAATGTGACTTACAGAAAAAGGACTCAGAGCTTCATAAAGGCACCTGGATGCAGTTAAGTCTTTCCAGTAGTTTGTGCTCCAGCTCTGGAGAAAGACTTACAGTCGATCATCAGATGTTTTGAACTTCATTTCCACTGTCACCTTTCACACTGAGGAGACAAAACAATCAACATTGAAGCCAGTTTTAAGAAGAGTATTAATCACACTTAAAATTGCAAAAATGTCCACTTATAGTCTAGGACACTTCATTATTTAAGCGGAGGTCAGCAACCTGAGGCTCTGGAGCCACATGTGGCTCTTTGATCCCTCTATTGTGGCTCTCCGGCTGAAGGCAATAAAATAATTGTAGCAATGGTTTTGGTGCTGCAGCTCAAAAGGTGTCAATTAACTCGAGACTAAAATTAACACAATACACAAGGTTAATGCGTACATATGTAACACCAGCGGATTTAAAAATGTATAACAGAAATATACCAGATGTTTGCTCCAAATGTATGGAAATGAAAGGAACATTCTTCCACTGTACTTGGGAATGCAAATATATACAAACATTTGTTTGTATATATTTTTTAACATTTTGTATGTTGTGTTGAGATTTAAGTCTCAGTAAGACTAAATTAGATGCTGAAGACATTAGATCATTGATTTCCTAAATTGCAATATAAATTAAGCTAAATTAGTTTAATTTCCTTAATGGGCTTTAAGTCTTAACATTAGCAAAAACTAAAAAAAAGAAAAAAGCAACTCTGCAAATGCTTAAAGCACATATGGTTGGATTTGCAACCATGGTACATAAAGCCTGCAGACCTAAACCATAGAATGATGTACATTTTGACAAATATATTCTATGTTTACTGATGATCCTGTTAGTCTTTAGTTAGTTAGCTACAGATAAAATGCATAAGCCCAAAATAACCCAATGACTTTTTGAGCAACAGTTGTGTTTATACAACCATTCAAAAATTCAGTCATAAAAGCATTGCTAAGACAACACAACAAAAACTAAAACTGAAATAAGAGGCACAAGATATTATACACATTTGATTAAAAATGGATATTCCCTGCAAAGAACAGACATTTTTTCTTATAAATTCCAAGTTCTTTTCCAGTCAGTCATATATATATGACAAAAAAAGGAAAATCTATCTATCTATCTATCTATCTATCTATCTATCTATCTATCTATCTATCTATCTATCTATATTCCCTTCTTTTTGTTCCAGCCAGAATATTTGTTTCTAGTGCACCAAAAGATGGAAGACTCATTTAGAAAACAAACCATCCTAACGCATGGCATTCTGGACCAGTGCATCTTATTTTACTGCAGAAACAGCCTCGGATGAAAGTAGGGTGGGATGCAGCTGCATGGATGGCACCTTGTGCCCTCTTATGTTGTGACTTCTTCTTTCTTTTACTTTTTCTTTGTAAAAGGGCAGTCAGCCAAATGGGTTTGGTGTTGTAGCTGACTCTGCAAGGGCTGGTGGGATAACGTGACTGTTTGAAAGGCCTACTAATCCAAAATAATCTGGCTACTTGGCAGCCGTTAACTCAATCCAGGAAACCCCTCCTGTCTCTACACAAAAACAACACAAAAAAGACAGACTTTATGTGTTGATGCGTCGTTTTAAAGGACTCAGGAGGTTGCAAAAGGGTTTAGTACCTGGAACCTGACCTGCTTGTTCTCTGATTATTTATTTATTTTAATTTAATTTGTTCGAAATTAATGACCACATAAGGGAAAACTTTACAGCCGAATAGAGATTTCGTCCAAAAATACTGCAGGTCTTTTTCAGCCACTGTCTGTCCGTCTGTGTACCACTTTGGATTCACTGGTCGTCCCTAGCAACCGCCGTAGCAACAAACGACATGAGAAAAGCCTCAGAATTAATCCGCTAATGAGCCGTCAGGCACTACAAACTCACGGAGCGGCCTGCTCCGGTCAGCAGGTGTTTGCAATAACATTAATCAGTCTTGTTACAATGCAGGTATTTAGTTGGGCTAATTCCATGCCTGAAAGCCACCGAAATGAGCAAAAATGGGCACGCAGTATCCTAAAAACTGTGGGCCGATAGCATTTTCTCATTGGCAGAGTAGGTGGCTAAAAAGTTAAGTGAAGGATTTCACCGGTGCCGAGCCCACTCCCGTGGGGGCTCTCCTGTTGGTACTCACGTTGTCTGCAATGCGCGTCTCCATAGTGCTGTTGGGGAATCCTGAGCTCCTCTCTCAATCCTCCCATCCCCCAAATAAAAATATACAAAGAACGAGCAGGGGGGAGACAAGCGGACCGCCGTCCCGGTTTCAGATACACCCCGCCGTCCAGGGTTCCCACCCGCATCCCCGCGACACAGCCGGCTAAGCAGCAGGACAGCCAGCCGCGGTGGGCTCCCTTCCCCGTGCGCACATCTCCGCGGAGCGTCCACAAATGCCCACAGCCACCGGCAACCGCATTCCCACATCCACGCCACGGATCGGCTGCCGAGACGCGCCGGAAAAACCCGAGCTGCTGCACCTCCGTACACCTGAGCTGCGGGTTACAAATCCATGGCAACTGCACCCCCTGGGGGACACATGAGGTATGCGCAGTCTGAGAGTGAGATCTCTGGTGTTTAAAATAAAAGGAATACATATACAGACCCATCACCAAAACTCAAAATACCATACCATTTAAAAAAATTAAACTGTGAAATCTCCACAGTCGGTCATGATTTGGGCTGTAATGTCCAGCGCTGGTGTTGGTAGACTCAGCTTTTTTCAACCCAAAATCACTGCATAGTCTAGCTAGCAGAATTTTCTAGAGGATTTCGTGATTCCTTTCACTGATTATCTGGATGTTGAAGAATTAATATTCCAGCACGAGCCGCAAATAGTATTGAACTATTGAAGATGATCATATCAATTTAAAAAATACTTTATTTTTATTGATTTGAGGAAATCATATCTGTCTTTGTTTTGTGTGCAAAAACTGAGAAGTAAACAGTCTCCACGGGATTCTAATTTTGCTGATCTGAAACCTCATTATATGAATAATAACAAATACTTAAAATCAATTTAAAAAATGACCCTGAATCTATATCATACAGGAGATTATGGAAATTAATACATATTTCCATGATAAAGAAAACTCTTTGAAAGAGAAAGTGTGTCCAAACTTTTGGTCTGTACTATATATGTACAGGCCTTCATGGTGATCATTTTAACCCTTGTGCTATCTTAGATGACCCCACCCTTACATTGATGTGTTCTCCCTACCATGACAAAGGTGGATAAAGGTGGAAAGATTTCATGTAATCCATGGACACCAGAGAAGATCACAAATCATTGAAGAAAAAAGGTTCAGAGCACTGTCTAGTGGGTCTAGATGACCCAACTCCCAATGTTAAAGTGCCTAGGATAGCACAAGGGTTAAGGAGCACAGGTAAGAAGCTCAGTAACATTCATAAATGAGCTGCAGCATAAAAGTCTTTGAAAGATGCTCAGTCAGATGAGGTCATGACTAAAGCCGTTCTAGGAACAACACCTATCCATCCAGGGATCTTGTCACCAGATTTTCATGGTGAAACAGCTCGTGTGTCGGTAACTGATTGTGAAAGGATGGTGTTTCACAGTTCCTTTAAAGGAGTCTCCCTGTGCCTGTTCCCAGCCTGGATAAAATACAGGGCTGGTTCAGGAAGGACATCTGGTGTAGAAAATGCTTCCAAACCAAATGTGTGAATCAGTGAAAGCTGGCTCGTTGTGGCGACCCCTGAAGGGATATGCTAAAAGGTAAACGACAACCTTTAAATACATCTGACAGTGTTTTATTCTTACCTTTATGTGCACAGGGCGTTGTAAACATTTGAATACACGCAACTGAGTTGAAGATTGTGTTTAACATTGTTATGCTGTTTATTTTGTCTGCAACCTATAACTTAAATGTAAAAAATTGAAAACTGTTATTTTTCCAGTGCTCTTCTCAAGTTATTTCAGCCAGTTCCATGATTTGATTTGATGATTCTAGATTTACAATAAAACAATCTTCTGCTTTTCCAGTGACACCTTGGTTGCAATAATGGAAACAACTTACTGCAAGAAAAGGCCTTTTATTACAATCAAAATAGAAAATATAGAAGCATTGTTGGCCTCAGTTCAGCTTTTCACGGCACAAAAAAAAAATCACCACAGATAAACCAATTAATATAAAAAAAAGTATTGACACTTTATGAGAATTCATATATCAATTGAGTAATTTGATGGAACAAAAAGAAATAAGAAGTGAACTGAAAGCAGGTACCGGCTCTACAATCACAGAGCAAAATGATTCTCAGATTTTACAAATGACTGCTATGCAGCTAATAAATACACATTTATTTAAATATGACAAATCGTCTTCTTCATTACAGCTATGATTGAAACATGAACAAAGAATTCAGACTATTCTGGTGCACAAGTCTTTATTCGAACACTGAATGTAATTTCAGGTATTATTGTGAAATATTGTTTATCAAGCCATCTGAATCAGTGATAGGGACATTTTTTTATTTGTCATAAAAATTTCCCAACTTCTGCTTCTTATGTTGTAAATTAGCATATTTTTGACATGGAGGAATAAACAAACCTAATTTGCTAGGAATTTATTTTTTCTGTAATAAATTCACATTTTTCCTGCATGTTCTGTTCACTGTGATTGCTTTGGTCCACATCATTATGTTTCAGTTTGGCAAAACATTAAAAAACAAAAAAGCTAAAGAAATAAAGTCGTGGTGTCCCATCCCACCATTTCTGAACCTTTATTTCCTACAATAAAGCAACACCCACCCTTCGGAGCATGTCATCAGCTGCAACACTTATGAAATATGCAAAGAAAGAGCAAACAAGTGTTTATCACAGTGAGTCTTTTGTTATTTTGGCGCAAATTTAACAATAATAGGCTTTTTTTTGGCAGATCTACCCAAGCAGGACTCTCTCTGGTTGTGTATTATGATCTCTTTGAGTTTTATATCAGTTGTCATTGTGCCTTTAAAGGTGTGTCCTTTTTTTGTTCTTTTCCAAATATACACAAACATGTAAAACATATTTAAATAAAAAAATAACTTTAGGACACTGCACCATTTGGAGAAGTGCGCCAGCACATAATGCTGCGAGGAAGGGTGCAGAGTCAACATCAACCTTCACATGAACAGCAGCAGCACCTACACAACCTGACCAGCATGACTGATGCTTGTCTGGGAATTTGTGTTCTTTCAAGCCAAAATAGTCCAGATCCTGGTCGTGAAAATTGAACGAGTCTCCCTTTAACTCTGCATCCATTCACAACTTCAGATAACTTGATCATGTGCTTACATGTAAACATGGGTGGAGCCAATAAGTGTCGAATCGGATACAGACACACAAGGGCAGCTGTAGAAACAACGCACACCTGAGATGCTTTTTTCTGACCAAAGTTGTTCAACCGTCCTTCAGCTTCCCTCCCAGAGGGAGTCATCTTGGTTTTTTTTTGGCAGTGCTGAGTTGTATTTTGGTTCTCTTTTGAGAATCAACAAGATAATTTAGGCAAACTATAGTTTTGTATTTATTTTGGAAACTACAACACATTGAAATAAAAACATCTATTTCTTTTTAAGTTACCAGACATACACTGTACAGCTGATAAATACTGTTTAAACTGTTCTGATGGCATTTTCCCTTACTAAACCTCATGAACTGCACTATAATATTAAGATTCAGTAAATATGCTTGATATTCTGAGCTGTAAATAAATGCAGACAGGCACAAAAAAAGCCTCCAGGATTATAAATATCGAACACAAAAACCTCACCATTCTAGTCATGCTTGACATGAAAATGAGAGTTATCACTAACAGAAGCCACTTTTGTTCAAAGCAAACTGTCTCGACAGCCTGGCTAATAAATGTGACAGTAATAACACGTCCAGCTGGAGTGCTGGATTAGAATTTTAATCTTAAAATGTGGCAGTCTCTGTAGTAAGTGCACAAATGCTTTCAACAATGATGACACTAAAAGGACCGTCACTAGTCAAGGCAGCTAATTGTAAACATTTCCTCCTCCTGACATGAAGACCATGTCAGCTTTTCAGCCTGAATGCTGAATCTGGACATGCTCCACGGACGGAGGACTCGCCATCACTGGAATGACTCAGAATTCCTGGGTAATATTGGGATTTTACATTTATATTCAACATGGCGTGTTTTTGGTGTTTGCACACTCCATCGCTTATCCAATGATGCTTTCAAATGACCTTATCTGCTCATTAAGTCTCTAAGTACCTGGTATAATCTAATCCTTAGATTTCAGGTGAATCTTGAGATGAAATCCAGAAGCTGCAAAGCAGAATTTGCAGGCTTGACACATTTGTGAAAGGGGAAAACAAATGGCCGGAAGGCTTTCTGGCTACATGAGCTGTTTCCAAAATTCACTAAATTAAATCTCAATTTGGTGAATATTTTTAGAAACTTTTTTTTCTAGATCTTAGTTTTGTCATATCAATAACTAGTTTTGCTGTTGTTTTCTTCATATTGCTGCATTAGCTACCTATATTTTTTTTTGTTTAACTGTCATCATAAAGGACTTTGTATGCTTTGTTATTAAGACCCCCAACTTTTTATTTTTAATTTTTTTAACCAAATTTAATAAGGTTAATGTGTTTGACCTTTTGTATTGTGAAATTTATTTAAGATACAATTAAACAATTTTAAGACCCACTCTGGTGTTCTTAACATGTTCTTGTGGCATTTTTCTGATGAAGAAGAAAATGAAAAAGGCATTTTTGAGTTTGTCTTTCTGCACACCCTTGTGAATCAGGAGCAGATGAAAAATTGTCATTGGAAAAAGCCTGTAGCAGGGCACAACCTCCCTGCTCCGCTCCATTCTGATGCATCCATCATGACTGGACTTTAAAAAAAAACCCAGCTTGATGTGATTGTAATCAGACCTGTGAAACCACAAACTTAAGTTTTAGTGCTGAATTCAGCAGGATTGGGAAGACACCTTAATGTTGAAAGTAGAAATCTTAGACTTTATGAGCTGATTTAGGTCACCTGAACGCAGTAGCAGTTTTTATCTCAATGAGGTCACATGGTAAGTATACTCCCACTCTGAAAGCCTCCAGATGAAGCAACCCCTGAATTAGCTTGAATCAACTCCAAGAAGCAGTCCAATCCCAGGAGTCGCCTCACATGAGATCAGCACTGATGTCACCTGGAGGTCTGGAACTGAGACGGCGAGGCGGCATAGAGGTACTTCCAGATGGCGTAGTAATGTACAGCTGCTCCCATGGCGACAAACAGGTGCCAAATGGCGTGAGCGAATGGAACGATGCCGTCACTTTTGAAGAAGATCATACCAAGGCAGTAGCAGGCTCCGCCGACCAGCAGCTCAAACAACCCCGACTGCTCCGACTGAAGGAGATGCATCGGGTTAATATTGTGTCATTTTTGCTACCCTCTTAAAAAAGGGGCCCTGTCTTACCATTGAGACGATAACAAGGGCAGGAAACACTCCCATCACCGTGTAGCAGATCAACTCCACGAGCTTGTACCTGTAAATGGGTAAGAGCACAAGAGCTCAGTCTGCTTTTTCATGACACTTGGCAAAGTGACAGCAACATTATTTAAAAACCAAAACAAAAGGCAGGACTATTGCAGAGATGATGCAACAAGTTTCTTGTGTTTGAATTGATTAACAATGATAAATGTCTGTACATTATTGCTGATTTATTGATCCTCAGAGCTCTTACTCGGGGAATTCCTGCACTATCAAGAGTCAGGGTCTTAATATGTGTGCATGTGGTGCTAAAGCTGCACGGTTGTATCAAGCCTAAAAATCTACTCTAGATTTCTCCATAAGTATTGAGTTTAAGGTTGGATATTACTGTAACACTAATGCGTTTATTTCATTTGGATGCACAAGTTAACTGCTTCAACTTTTATAGCTAACAGTGTAAATTAAATAAGGATAACAGTTTTATACAAAAAAAACATTTTAATAATAAAATGTATTTCAAAAAAAGACTTTCTAAATAAAGTCCAAGAAAATGCTTTAGAAAAATAAATCCATGCATTTAATGAAATACATCTTCTATGTGTAGATCTGACAATATTCTTTTAAAGTTACAATCAAAACTTTAAAAGCTAGGCCAGCAGATAATTTCTTTGATTGTGTGCACATGCATAACCCTCATGATTTATCTTTACACATTGGAGTCAAACATTCACTGGAATGTTCATGTCTAATAAATATCAGATCACTGACAAAATACTGTAGAAAATTACTTTTTTAAATTTACAGTCTGTATGGTCATTTTAAAGCAACATGTAACATATAATAGTAAGGAAAAATAGACTTATACTTTCTAAGATCAACATTTAAGTATCCCACACTTGAGAAAGTCAAATTATCTAACTTTATTTGCTATCAGAAATTCATAAAATCTTTTTACAAAAAAAAGAAAACTTTTTTGAATTGGTGCTGTGTTTAATTATGGATGCGATTCTGTAGCATACTTAAAAATAAAAGTCAAAACCAGAAATGCTTTTTCATTTTCAAAATGAAGCTGCATTTTTTTGACTCAAAATTAAAGGGAAAAAGCAATCCGCTAAACGGCTTTTTCTTTTTCTTCTTCAACATCGCTTATTCTGTCACTTAATTAAAATGATAAAGAAAATGGTATTTGACATTTCATTTTCAAAAGGTTCTCTGGTAAATGTGTAGCAAAATTCATTTAGAAATGTCTATTTTGACAATTCAAATGGATTAACAGAAATGCTTTTTCATTTTCAAAATGAAGCTGCATCAAAATTAAAATTAAAAATCAATACTTCAAAATGCTTTTTCATTTCTACTTAAAAACAGCTTATTCTGTGTCATAATGTCAGACGCAGATGGCGCTGACATCATCGCCCCGCCCCTCCCCCCTGGAAATGCTAATTCGAATTGAATTATGTGACACTATTCGCGGGGTGGATGTGAAAATGAAAATGCAATCCCCTCTTTGCATTTTCATTTTAATTATGACACAGAAAAAGCGGTTTTAAGTAGAAAATGAAAAAGCATTTTTAATTATTGATTTTTCATTTTAATTTTGAGTCATTTGATGCAGCTTCATTTTGAAAATGAAAAAGCATTTCTGGTTTGACTTTTATTTTTAATTATGTTACAGAATCGCTTCCATATTTTCTAAACTAGATTTTGAAAGTTCACCAAGTTTTCTTCCGTTACTTTTGTTTTTACCCTGTTTTCCCTCATGCAGATGAGTGTGTTCTTTTGTTGTGCTGCTGTTACCTCCTCTTTATGCGGTAAGCACAAAAAGGTGTGACACAAGCAAAAGAAAAAAGTTTTCAGAGAAGATTTTGACTCAATAAAATGTAGATTAAAATGTAGTTTAAAGTCAGGGTTTGGATGTGAAAGAAGGGAAATCAGTCTTATGCAGGATGTTCTCACAGTATTTATAGCATCAGATCTTCACTAAAAACCGAAAAATGTCACTTGGCAGACTTGTTGTGTGTGAACTTGGAACAAACCTTTCGTGAAAGAAGAAAACGTATGTGATTCCAAAAGACGCCATAACCCACACCAGCCAGCGCATGTGGCACGCCCACGGACCCAGCTCCCGCAGGTTCAACCTGGAAAAACATCAACAGATGAAGATGAAGCTGTAATCAAAGAAAGCATGGAGGGAGTGCATCTACCCACACTCTCACACACTGAAGAGGCTGGGCTGTTTACCAAGGAGCGTAGGAAGCGGCAATGAAGAAGTAGATGACCATCCTGTCACACATGTGGAAACATTGCTCCACAGACCTGCAGAAAGTGTCTTTGTTTAACACAAATGGCATGACGTGGTCGATTTTGAGTGCATGTTTTCTGAGTTTGTGAGTACCGGAGATGGCTCTTCTTCCAGGCCACAGTATGGAACAGGGTGGAGATGATGAAGAGTGAGCTGAGTCCCGCCCCATACACCCAGGCTGACAGTCGCTCCCACTGGTCCTCTGACCAGAAATGCAACACCAAGCTGCCGAGCAGGCTGGGAATTATCCACAACTGAAAGATGTCACACCATAAGTGAGATCAGAGAGGAAAGCGGGCACATCTGCAGGATGGACTGTAAAATCATGCACGATGCACATGCATTTCCAAAAATAGTTGTGGCACATTTATTTCCTTGATTATCATTGATATCTTTTTCCTGAGTGGAGCACTTAATCTGTAATGCATGTTTAAGTGCACACTCACCGCATGCGTTGCACAGTTGGCTGCATGCTCATATTCCGTGGGCTGGTATCTCTTGTTAGAAGGAACGCGTTTGTTCATAAATCTAAAAACACATTATATATCATAAATATGAGTCAGAATCCATCATCTTAAACCTAATCTGTAAAAGTTTACGTAAGATTAGAAGTTATTGTATTGTGTTATTGAAAAAGAAAAATAGCAAAAGTTATAGACTTCAAGACCTTTATTGTTTTCAACTAATCAAATTTAAGTTTGCAGGGCTTTCTATGGTTTGTGGATGCTTGTACCTAGAGTTAACTTACATACTACGCAAACTGATAGTATGTCACAATCATGCAACAGTTGCAGCAACATCCATCTTCTAAACCCGTTTTGTCCCTTTCGGGGTCACGGGGCAACTGGAGCCTATCCCGGCCACATGTGGGCGAAGGCAGGGGACACCCTGGACAGGGCACAAAATTTCAAGTCACCAATTAACCATGTTTTTGGATGGTGGGCGGAAGCCAGAGTCCCCGGAGAAAGCCCAAGCATGCACGGGGAGAACATGCAACATCTGATCCTGAATTCCTTACTTTAGAATATGTTATAAGATGAAAAAAGGTTTTCACAACTTTTTTCTTCTTGTTTCCTACAACAACATTTATTTAAATGTATTTTCCCACAGTAACAAAACAATTTTTGTCTTGAAATTAAACAGAATCAAAGTTTATAGGTTTAAGGTTGTAACCACTGATTCAGATTGTTTTTAAAATAACATTAATCATATTTTGTGAGTCTTTTGAGGTAAAATCATTTGATCTAAATATTAGGACTTGGTTTTGCAGGTTTGATTGTAAGATAATAGCACTTTCCCATGTTTGTTGTGGTGAAGAGAGTTTAGCCGTGACTGTAGAGACCTTTGATGTTGACAGTCAGGAAGAGTAGGATTTTTTCAGTGAGTTATGAAAACCCTATTTCCTCATATTTCCACTCCACTAAACAAACAGCAGAAAAGACATCATTTCTGAGAATTTTTTTTTTATCTGCTTACATAATATATGTATGTATTTGTGTGGATGTGTATAACATAAATATGTATTTGGTTAAGTGTTTTGATTGTATGTTTGTGGCATAATTGTCAGCTTGATGTTCAGTTTTGTTTCAATCCCTGTTTTCTTTGGATGCCCTTCAATAAGCATGATGCCTCAGCTATTGTCCCTGTTAGTTGAAGCATGTTGATAGTTGTTTAAAAATACTAAGTGTCATATTTGAAGAACCAAATAAACTTCAGGCATTGTGGTGTCCTGAAGTCTTCTTAATCACACCCACAAGATAATAACCAACTAGAAAACCCTGGAACTAAAGTGAAAGGGCTTCACCTCCAACCAGGTATATATGCATATATGCAACACAGAGACAAAAACACATTTTCAAGAAACCAGGGCTTATTGAAATTCATTGATCATGTGAACGTTAAACATTCATCTCTGTTTGTAAACACAAGCTGTGTTAAGTTCTATTAATAGTATGATTGTTTCCAGAGCTGCTAATAAAATATATCCCCACCATCCATCTTTGCTTAGCAGCTCCAGATTATGCCTTAACTTGTTGTCAAGGCAACTGTTGCCGAGTAACAATCTGTAACCATCCAGAGGCTTCTGGAAAATTTCTGTCATGTGTACAGTGATGCTGGGATGTTCACGCACAGAAGAAACACATACGTGCACAGCTGTTTGAATCTGGGACTCTAAACATAGAACAGATTGAAGAAGCACTCGCAAGGAATGCATATTAGCTCAGGATGTAGCTCTGCATACATCAGTGATGTCACCGTTGTCATGGAAACTGCAGAGCAGGGATTGTCTTTTTCTTGACAACAGAAAACTCCTTCTCTGATTCTGTGTTGCCTCTGTAGCTGCTCCATCTCCTCTGGGATTAAATGAAAATGCATCTTAATGGACAAAGAGATCACTTCACACATCCACACATAAACCGAAACAATACCTCTCTACTTTAAGGCTGCATGCTGTAGAGCTTGATTGCATAAGAGACCTAGATTAGGTCCTGTCTGTGCCCGTTCTTCAAAGGCAGAACACACAGACAGACAAATCTAATTCAAGATCTACTCAAGAAATTCAAAATAAAATATACACTGATTTATTCCATAGAAAAATTTAGGCAAAAAGGAAAAAAAAATCCCCATGCTTTTTGAACACACCCTACAGCAGGGCTGTCAAACTCATTTTCACTGAGGGTAACTAAATACAATGAAAAAGTAACGTAACTACTCCTTAATGTTAAAAAACGCATTTATTTATTTATGATAACTTTTTAAAGTGAAAATTACAGTTGCATAGAAAACATGTTTGCTTGTTACTCTAGCATAAATCCTTTTACATTTGATTCTTTCAGGTTAGGTTATATGGACAGTGTTGAAGTCCTAATGTTTAGTTGCCTAATCCGATATTTCAAGTCCAATTCCCCCTAAATATGAATGAATACATACCAATTTTTATTTTTTATTTCAAGAAATTAAAAGCTTTTATGCTCTCGCGAGCCACATTAAATGACACGGCGGGCCATATTTGAGTTTGACACATGTGCCCTACAATTAGCCCTTTGTGTAATTTTTGCACACTCAATAAAATGTGTGCTCCTCTCACTGCAGAAGTCCCATACCTTGTTATTGCAACAGGAAACCTGTGATAGTAGGAGGCAAATGACACAAAAGAGAGGCCTCACCATGAACTTCCTCCTCCTCTGTGTTGTCTCTCACCTAACAGCTGTTTTTAGAGCGACACTCTTTCCGAGCTATTAATTCCAACAGCCTCAGCCCAGAAACTCACTGCCATGGCCTAAATAAAAGGCTTCCTGTGTCCAACAGCAGCTTCCCTCTGTCTGTCTCAATGACTGACTCTCCCTTTGGAGTGGGAGCGTGCGTCAGCCCCTGTCCTGGCAGGTCATTAATGGCTTTCTCCAACTGTTGGGCTAAAGGCCAAGATTAGAGACACAACCATGGACAGAGAGGAGAAGACTTGTGGGGAGATTGTGACAATTGTCTCAGGGTGATGGGAAAGACCAGATACATACACCTTTAGTTTTTCCTTCAATAGTGAATTATTTATTTTTACTGCAAACTAAAGGACAGGAGTTTTAGAAACCTCACCAGTGTTCATCAACATGTAGTTTTTCATTGTTTACATTTTTTGTATAAATATATAATGTTATACAGTATTTTACATGCTTGTGTTTTGGATTAAAGAGAAACATCAAGGACCCACTCCAATGAAAATGGTCTTTTTTGGTGTTTGTAACATGTTCTTGTAGCATTTTTCACATGATGGAGGACATTTATAAAATTAAACTTAAAATTGCATTTCTTGTGAATCTGGAGCAGATGAAAAAATGCTGCTTGAAAAAGCTTGTGGTTGTAATGTAAAATCTACAATCGGTGATGAATTTGATTCATCCACTTGCAGACAAATACATCCATGTACGTCTCTGTTTTCCTCGTCTGAGCTTGAATCTGGTGTAAAACGAAATAGCTGGATTGGTCCAATACTGCGCACTATTTGTGTTGCACCAGTAATGTTAGGTTGAGGTTGTGAAGAGCTGTAAACTAGTGGGAGAAAGTGTAAACAAAAGGGTGATGGGAAATGAGGGCAGGCTCACTCTGCACTAACAGTCCCACCCACAACTCAGAGGAGAACTTCTATTGAACTCCTGCTGCTCTGCAGAAACTATGTCCTGGAAACCAACATAAGTGTTAAGATTTGGCTAAAAACGACATCATCATAATTAAAAAAACAAAGACTGGGAACGCTTTAGATATCAATTCAAAGATGATCGGAGTGGGACTTTAAACAAACTTACACATATTTACTTGCTTGCAGACATCAGGCCTTTTATGCTTGCCAGCCTGCTCTTATCATACGTTTTATATATTTTCAGGGTTCCTTCAGCTGCTTCCTGCCTGACCTTCTTAAAAAGTAAGATCATTTTATCAGTTGTGGTCAGTTGCAGTATTTACTTGATATTTTCCTCCCCCTCCTTACTGTACACTTATTTATTTCAATAACACAGTTATTAACCTATATTCCTTTTGTTCTATGACATATGCTCGAGGTTTCTTCCTAAACTTTCATAGTTTTCCTCTCCATTGTTGCTGTTCAATACAGCAAAAGCCTTCCATCTAATCTGGTGGTCACTTAAATAGGTAAGACATTTTGGTCTTTAGGAATGATAAAAAATGAACTGGATCAACAGTAAAAATCATCTAGTTTGATTTGTTCCTAGTTTTTTTTAAATAGAATTTAACAGAATGTGTTAATATATATATATATATATATATATATATATACACACACACATATATTTCTTTTTTTTTATTTTGTGTGCAACGACTATAATAGAATTCATTTTGAAAATTCTCCCTGTCAAATACAGACAGCTGGTGTGCAAAAAGTAGTATTACGCTTATTAGGAAAATTTCAAACACATCAGATTAGGAACCAAAGAATGTGTCAGCAGGAATTACATCCAGGAAATAGGTATAGGTATACGTGCATATATATATACATCTTTAAAAAAAAAAAGTTTTTTTTTCTTCATTTATTTTGATGCAAAGGAAATCGAACCAAAAAATTGCATTTTAAGTATCAAAACTAAAAACAAGGTTTAGCAGTATGTTGTTTGATGCAGTAAAAAACATTAAAAATATGTGGTAAATTGATTTCTCTTTTTCTAAAGTATTCTCTCAGCTTTTATAGAAAATATAAAACATTCAAGCAAACCATAAAAATAACAAAGAGGGAGACCTTCTGGATGAAAGTAGAAATATTTGATAGAAATGTGAAAAAACAGAAATCATTAAACCGCCCAAAATAAATCTGAAAATACATAAAGCCAGTTGTTTCATTGGTTTTTATTTTTGAAATTGCTTAAAATGATAGATCAGACACACCATAAGGAGGACTGGAAGACGTTTCGCGTTTGTATTGTCTGATTGTGTCTGCACATCAGCAGTTAGAAAAAAATCGTGTCAGCTGAGGGGAACGTCTGGAGCCTTCGACATGATACTAAAACATTTGCCCCCCCCCTCAAATTAGCATTTTGTGCACACATTTTAACATTTTATGTGCACAAATTACTATTTTGTTTGCACAAATAGCTGTTTGTGGCCACAAATGAGCTTTGTATTAACAGTCTGTGCACAGAAGTTAGCATTTTGTGCACCAAATTATCATTTTGAGTGCACAACTTAGCATTTTGTGGGCATATTTTAGCGTTTTTTGCACATGTAGCATTTTGTGCACCCTATTAGTATTTTGTGTGCACAAGTTATCATTTTGTGCATACAAATTATTATTTTGTATGCACAAATTAGCATAATATTAACATTCTGTGCACACAAGTTAACCTTATGTGCACACAAATTGGCATTTTGTTTACTCAAGTTAGTATTTTGAGTGAACAAATTGAAATTTTGTGCACACGAGTTAAGGTTTTTTCTGTCTTAAGTTAGCATTTTGTGCACATAAGTTGGTTTATTGCGTTCACGAAATGCATATTTGCTGCAACAAATTAACAATGTATTTACACAAAATAGTAATTTGAATGCACAAAATACCAATTTATGCACACACAATGCTAGTTTTAGAGAACTTTTTAAAAATGTCTTGTCCAGGGCTCCGTAGCAGTAATTGAAAATGTTGAGAGGGAAAGGCTCACTCATGTCTGCAGCAGCCAGAAAACAAGGATGCTTTTCTCTGTTTTACCTGTAGTTTCTATATCTGCCAGTGTAATAATCAGAGAGAGGGAAGCTCCTACCTGTCAAGATTCATTTACAGTGGAAATAAGCAACAGTTGACAGCGGACAGGCGGTGCGGCTGAAAGCCTGGATCCTCTGTGAGTGACCGCGGGGATCAAATTACTTCCGCTCGGCGGACTGAAATGGCTTCACAACGTCACCGACATCCTCCTGCTCTCGGTACCAGTAGCTCTGAGACGCGGACGGATCCCGTCTCAACACAGAGTTCCGCTCCACCGGAAGTGTGGGCGTCGTGGATGAGTCTGTTCAGGGATTCAGAGCACGCGCTCGCTCCCTCGCTCTCTTCTCTCTATTTCTCTCTCTCTCTCTAGCCGCCGGCGAACTTCCACATCACGACTCCATATATTAAAGATGCATCATGATGTCATCGAGCAATTTTCAATGAGACTGCACTACATTATGCCATAAAAATACAAATATAGATAAAAAAATGTTTATATTTCTAAAGCAACTCATAATCAAGCTTAGAGGAAGTAATGACAGTCAGTGTTGCCACATTGATTTTTCAGCCCAAAAGGCATCTGAAAACCACCCATGTCACATTGTGTCACTCAGTTCTGAGCCAGGGATTCATATATTAAATTATTACAAATTTCCGGTTAAAAAATAAAAGGGCAGGCAACAGGGGAACGCCATGCTTATGCCTTCAATATCTGCAACTTCTAATTTCAACCCCCCCCCCCCCAAGTAGATGCTGAATGATTCTCAAGAAGTTATGAGGTTATAGATCATAATCTGAAGGAGGAGTTTAAATTTGTACCTGGCTCTGAAGTTTATCATTATTATTATTATTATTTTAATTCAAGATAGTGTTTTCTTTAAATGGTCATAGGCCAACAAAACTTTGGTTGTGGTTGTCTTGTAGCATATGTGGGAAATTTATTGAAGATTATTTGAACACGTTTTTTTTTCCCCACCCATATTGTGTGGAAAATGTGAACAATTGCCATATTTCACACTTGGCCACAAAAAGGCTACGAAACCATAGATCCTGTAGCCATCCTATAATACAGTGAGGCAAAAATGTATTTGAATACCCTGTGATCTTGCAAGTTCTCTCTTAGAAATCATGGAGGGATCGGAAATTTTCATCTTAGGTGCATGTCCACAGTGAGAGACATAAATCTAAACAAAAAATCTGTATATCACATTGCATTATTTTGAAATCATTTATTTGCATGTTACTGTTGCAAATAAGTATTTGAACACCTGAGAAAATCATTGTGATGTCCAAGGTACAGTAGTCTTTGTTTGCGATTACACAGGTCAAACATTTCCTGCAGTTGACACACACTGTAGGAGGGATTTTGGCCCACTCCTCCATGCAGATCTTCTATAGATCAGTCAAATTTCTGGGCACTATAAGAAACACTGAGTTTGAACTCCCTCCAAAGATTTTCTGTTGGGTTGAGGTCTGGAGACTGGCTAGGCCACTCCAGAACTTTGATATGCTTCTTACAGAGCCACTCCTTTGTTCTCCTGACTGTGTGCTTTGGGTCATTTTCATGTTGAAAGAACCAACCATGACCCATCTTCAATGCTCAAACTGAAGGAAAGAGGATGTTCCCCAAAATCTCACAATACATGGCCTTGGTAATCTTTTCCTTTATACAGTGCGGTTGTTCTGTCCCATTGGCAGAAAAACTCCCCCATAGCATGATGCTTCCACCCATGTGTTTCACAGTAGGGCTAATGTTCTTGGGATGGTACACATCATTCTGCTTCCTACAAACATTGAGTGGAATTAGGACCAAAAAGTTCTATTTTGGTCTTATCTTACCATACGACTTTCTCCTTTGACTCCTCTGGATTGTCCAAATGGTCATTTTCCAACTTTAGACAGGCCTGGACATGTGTTGGTTTAAGCAGGGGAACCTTCCATGCCATGCATGATTTTAAACCATGACGTCTTAGTGTACTACCAACAATAACCCTGAAAATGGTGGCCCCAGCTCTTTTCAGGTCATTGACCAGCTCCTCCCAAGTACTTCTGTGCTGAGTCTTCACCTTTCTTATGATCATTGGGACTCCACAGGATGGGAGCATGGAGCCCCATTCCAAGGCAGACTGACAGTATGTTTAGCTTCTGTCATCTTCAAATAAATGGTAAATGGTAAATGGCGTATACTTATATAGCGCTTTCTACCTTCTTATGAAGGCCCAAAGCGCTTTACAGTCACAGTCCCATTCACCCATGCACACACACATTCACACACTGGCGGCGGCTCCGCTGCCGAACACTGGCGCCAACCTCCCACCAGAGGCAAGGTGGGGTTCAGTGTCTTGCCCAAGGACACTTCGACACATGGGCGTGCAAGGTGGGAATCGAACCTGCAATCTTATGATCATGGGTCGACCGCCCTACCGCTGCACCGCTGCAATTACCCCATAGCCCTTTCCAGCCTTGTGGAGTTCTATAATTTTGTCTTTAGTGTCTTTAATCAAATCAAATCAAAGTTTATTTGTACAGCAATTTTCCAACACAAAGTACTCAAAGTGCTTTAGATGTTGAAATTTAAAAACAAAGGACAAAACAAACAAATATGTAATTAAAAAACCGGCAAAATGTCACCCCCCCCCCCCACACACACACACACACACATGTACTCTCTCGCTGTGATAAAAGGACAAAAGGATGCAATGTAGAAACCGGGCTTTGTACTATGGTTGGGGAAATGGTGTTTTTAGGACATGTCCACATCAGTGACACCCCGCCCAGGTTCAGACAAAGAGCTGGACCTGAGACATCCCATCGCAGCGACCCCGCTCACTGGGAAGGGGCCATCACCGATATGGAGGATCCATCGGAAGGAAAGTGGAATTACAGCTAAAATGTAAAAGGAGTAAAATAAAAGATAAAATAAATTTAAAAAATAATTGCAGAACTTCCTTTGAATATTCTTGAGACGTGCATTCTGGATTTGTTATTCGAACTATTTTTTTGTGCCCCATAAGAGATTGTGGTCCCATTCATTTTTTTGACGATTTCACCTAACGTGATGCAATTTTTCCCCCCTTTTTTGTTTGTGTGCGTGAGGGGTCATTCACTGTTACAATAATCTGGTCCTTGCAGTCCAGGACTGCTGTAGGACATAATAGATGAACCATGCTAAATGCAAGTGAAGGTACAATCCAAGCTAAGAGGACAGCAGAAGATTTTTACACACAGATGCAGATTTTTGATGCACAAGTATTCAGATTCTATATTACAAGTTCTCAAATCAAATCTACAAGTGCGTTCTTTTTGACACATTTTTACCTTCATAAGAAACGTATAAGATCTACAAATGAAAGCTTTATTTAGTTCAGGAAAAATACTCACTGTTACAGTTTTAATGTGACTAAATGAATTTTTTTCTTCCTCTTTGTTCTAAATATGCTGTCTTTTAGTTTTATTGCGTCGTTGAAACAGGTCTTTAGAGGCTCTGTTGGCCAGTAACAGCCTAACAAGAACAAAAACCTCTGGCTGAATTTTAGAAACCAATAAAGCACCTTCATGTTTAAATCTAGGACACCATCATTGGAGGCGCTGGGGCAGCAATTTGTCCTGTCCTGCTTTGCTGTCTGTGATTTAACCCTTGTGCTATCTTAGATGACCCTACCCTTACATTGACGTGTTCTCCCTACCATGACAAAGGTGGATAAAGTTGGAAAGATTTCATGTAATCCATGGACACCAGTGAAGATCACAAATTATTGAAGAAAAAAGGTTCAGCACACTGTCTTGTGGGTCTAGATGACCCAACTCCCAATGCTAAAGTGCCTAGGATAGCACAAGGGTTTCACGTGTACGCACGCCAGTGGACATTGTGGCATCACTGCTTGGACATCACTGCCAGTAAGCAGAAGGTGTCTTCTCAGTGACCTACCTGCCCATTTTAACAGCATCTTTTATCACACACATCCCTTACCCCATCGCACCATACACTCAAACACACGCACACATTGCACAAGGAAGAAGGGGTGGGGGGCACTGATCTTCTATTCCCTACGTCATCCCTAGTGGGGGAACCCAACCCTCAGCAATTATGACCAGGTCCTCTCTCTACGCAGGGAAAGGGTTCACTGAGCTCCCTGGCTAAACTATTTAATTCTTGTTTAAGACATATGGGATGTTAAATGTTTAACAGGAATGTAAACGTTAAACGTTTATCCAACTGCAATGAAATCCAAAAAACTCAAAACAACAACAAAGTTCTCAGGGGCACATTCAATACACTGACAAGGAAAAACTCTCAAAGATTATGTCATGATGGTTGTAATAAGTGGGTTGGTCCAAAACTTTATTAGCAAGTTGAAAGCAGCACAAAAATAGGAGACAAATAAAAACATCAGTTGAAGCTCAAATTCATAAATGGATGAGAAAAGTTTATTCTCTTAGTGCTCATCAGTGATTCAAACACTGTTAATTGTCAAGATTATTCATGGAATATCCTTGTCATGTAAAAGTAAAAAAAATGCATTTACATGCATCACAAAAAGCTAAACTCCTCACTGCCACCACTGAGTGAGTCCACACACTCATCCAGCATCAATGTCCGTCATCTGAGAAACTTTGTGGATGTGATGGCAGCTGTGTCAGAGCTCAGAGACAAACTGCAGGACATTCTGAGAGAGGAACAGACAAACATCTCACTGACAGCCACTCATGTGGATGTTTGATCCTCATGGGCCAGATGTTCAAAAAGTTTAATCTGGATCAAAATCATCCGGATTTGGAAATCACATTTTTTCCTATGCAGGATCAAGTAATCCGTCTTACTTTTATGCCGGTTTTTCAAAGCAACATTGGACTGGATCACCCTGATCCAGATACACAGTTTTCAAGATTACCAAATCCAGATTACCTGTGCTCTAAATGGGACAACATATCACAACACGGGCTGCCAGCTATGTAAAGAACAGGTAGAAGAGCCAACATGGGGTCACTGTAAGAGTTTGTTATTCTGAGACAAAACACAAAAATAACAAACATCCACTTCCATTCATAATTTCTTTTATGACCCCTTATCTGAGTCACAAAAAATAAAAAACAAATATACATTAACAAATACATTGTGGATATTTTGAAAACGTCTTAAATAAAATGGCTAAATGTCCAATAGTTAACAAAATAAAGACTGTTCAGGGAAATTTTCAATCTGAGGAAGAGACCAGCATTTCCAAGCTCTGCTTTTAGGAGGCGGATCTGCAGTTCCGCTTTGGTTATTTTTACTTCACTGAATAGCTTAACTGGTAGCCTATGTCTACAGTATTTACTTCATCACTGTTACAACGGTTACACAAGTCAAGTGCAAAATATATATAAAAGTATAAACACTAAATGAAACAAATGTATTATTTGACCAATTTTAAAGTTTTTCTACATTTCCCTCCTGGAATCCACCTTTAAATCCTACCCCCTGTTGGGATCAGGATAATCCAGTTTTTTTGGATCAAAGTTATCCAAATCCTACTGACAAGTTTTGAACAACACAAACTGAAGGTTTGATCCAGATTAGAACTAGGATTGGATTCTGTGATCTAATCTGATTTCAGATTCCTTCTTTCCCTTTTGAACAACCCATTTTCAAGATTTGATCCAGTCCGATCACCAAAATCCGATCAGTTTACCTTTGAACAACTGCTGACCCCATGAGATAACAACAGCTGCAGAAAACAAAGGAACGCTGCTTTGCTGCCATCTACTGGGGAAGAGAATGAACCAAGATTCTAATCTTTTTTCCACTAATAGGCCAGAAGGTGAACCAAGGAAAAGTGTTTAGAAAATGATTATCATTCCCCTGTCTGGGAACTACATTTTGAATACATAACAATACTTAATAAGTTGAAAGTTCTCCACAATATATCTTGCAGTGTCTTTGTCACAAGCCAAAAATGCCAAATGTAAATATAAAGAAGAGAAAATCCAGTGGTGCTGGTTTCATTTGTTTTATCAAAATTCACTTCAGCAACTTCAGCAATCACAAATCTCTCACCAATTGACACTTACACATACAACATCCTAAATGTCCTAAAGTATCAGTACCCTAACATTTGAAGCAAAACACTTTTTCTTTGTAATCCATGGTCAACGTCGTAACAGAATTGCTACTAATTTTTTCAGTGTTAACAGTTGCAGGGATTCTGTTCCTTCATTTGTAGATGATGTTGCATTGTTTTTTCAGATGTTTATTCATCCCCATCACTGTCAGAAATAGCAATCCCTTATATAGTGCCTTGCAAAAGTATTTACCCCATTGGATGTTTGTCCCTTTTGTTGCTTTCATAAATCATTCATTCATCTTCTGAACCAGCTTTGTCCCTGTCAGGGTCACAGGGCTGCTGGAGCCTATCCCAGCCCTTATGGTTCCCAGGCCACCCAAATCACTCACCTAGGGACAATTTATAGTAACCAATTAACCTATAAAGCATGTTTTTGGACGGTGGGAGCAAGTCTGAGTCCTTGGGGAAAACCCATGCACACAGAAAGGTCCCCAGGTCCCCCCATGGTGTTCTGTTAAAGTTCCGGCTCGGGGCCTACTTGCTGTGAGGCAAGAGCACTTGACCACAGCACCACCCTGTAACTCGATTCATAAATCACTCGTGGTCAAAAGAATTTGTCTTTCTTTGTACAAGAAATTACTAGAAAAAAAACCCAATGTCAGTGTAAAAACAGGATTCTACAAAGTAATGTCAATTAAACAAAAATATAAAATAAAATATCATTGTTTGCATAATTATTCACCCCCCTTCAAGTCAGTATTTGGTAAAAGCACCTTTGGCTACAATCACAGCACTGAGTCTGTGTGGTTAAGTCTCAACCGGGCAGCAGTTGTTACATACACAGTCTCTCCCGTCTCAGCTGCTTCAAAGTAGTCAAAGGGGTCTTGGTTGCTTCTCTCACAAATCTCCTATACTTGCACCGTTACTCAGTTTATGAGGGTGGCCTGATCAGATTCACACATGTGCCTTATTCCTTTCCACTTACTGATGATTAATTTCACTGAACTCCGAGGGATGTTCAATGCTTTTGTATCTATCCCCTGACTTGTTCCTTTCAACAACCCTTTCTTGAGTTTCTTGAATGTTCTTCATGGTGAAATGGTAGTCAGGAATACCGCTCCACCAGTGTCTGGACCTTATAAAACACCATAGACTGGTGTTGGTATGGTTGCCCTCTGGTGTTTTTTTTTGCTTTTGTTTTTGGCAGGTTAGCCGTGGTCTCTGCCTGATTGATCGCAGCTGCCTGCAATTATCCTGCTTCCTATATAATTCTGTTCTTTCTGTGTTTTGTGTTGGAGTGTCGTCTATGTGGGATCATTTGTTTGGACTCTCAAGTAAATCCTTAAAACTTGATAAACGTGTTTGAGTCTTCCTGCTCCTGGGTTTATCTTCTCTGACCAACTGGTGTTTTATAACTGTCACTTGGGACACACCCACACCACTCAGGCAATCTTCATTTCACTAATTGTGAGACTATTGGCACTAATTTGATGGACTTCTATTGAATTAAAACATATAATTTAAAATTGGGTGAACAATTATGCAAATAATTAAATTTCACATTTTATTTTTGTGTCATTGACATTACTTTGTAGAATTCTGTTTTTACATTGACATTGAAGGTTTTTTTCTAGTAAATATTTGTGAGATGAAAGACCATTTTTATTGATCATGAGTGATTTATGAAAGCAACAAAAGGGACAAACATCCAAGGGGGTGAATACTTTTGCAAGACACTGTAGCCCTTGAAGATTCACACAGTGTTTGCACTTATACACAAGTCATTCTAGAACAGTTGTCTGCATCACATTTGCCTTGCTTGGATCTGCAGTGATACAAACCAGTTTGAGGAGCAGGAGTGTTAGTCATCCAGGTCACTTCTAATTCTCCATCCTCAACGTGCCATCCACTACCAATGGATGACAGAGCACACATGATACATTTCAGACTATTTCTCATTACTGCTGCTTTCCTCATTGCTGCTTGGTCATTTGTGTTGGTGTAATCATACGTATGTTGGAGGGAATGATAGTTCTGGCAGAGCAGAAATGTTGGCATAATGCTGTATGGCTTTAGTCGTTTAACATGTCCTGCAGATGATTGGCCATACAGGTGGCAAACATATTTGCTAAGAATTTTAAACTTGAACTGATCCAGCTTTAAACTTTTACCCAAATTTGCAAATGCAGTGGGATTTTTCTAATTTTCATAAGCAACAGTGAAAAACTTTTTTTCATCCTTGCGATGAAAAGCACTTGTAGTCACAACCTGAAAATGTATGAAGCCCAATAAGGGCTAAACATAGACTGATACCAAGAGCTGGGGTCACCTTGGATAAATCTATCATCCTTATTCTGTTGGCAACTCCTGTGTGAAGTACAACCTACAGGGTAGATCTTTCTCCAGACTTAAAGCAATGACTGCCACATCAGTATCAGGGTAGGAGAGTCATATACTGTAAGCCTCTTCAGCCATAATTGCTACATTATTAAAAGTCTTTGTGTCCTCAGGGGTTTGCCAATCGGCTTTTCTCCTGTCTGCTTTCAGTGTCACTTTCTGCTGTTGTTTCTGTGCCTGATGTCTGAGGTAGCCTGTGCATGAGCTTATCTGCTGTAAGTGTCTCCACAAAATCCCCCGCTTAGGGAGCGAAACACTAGCTGAGGGAAATCAAGAGTAATAAATGTAATTGATCTCCCAATGACAACAAAGACTATTCTATTCTATTCTATTCTATTCTATTCTATTCTATTCTATTCTATTCTATTCTATTCTATTCTATTCTATCATTGTGTATTAGTGATTTAGCTGAAGCAAGGACATTTTTGGTCATCTCTTCTACACTACATGTAGTTTGCAGCATCACCATTCTCCTTTTTTTTCACGAAACTGATGGAGTTTCTTTTCAGCTGATTCATCCTCAGCACCAGCTCAGTGGCCTTATGGAGGAGTGTCCGTCCTGGGTCGTAAGTTTAAATCCAGATCGAGTCATACCAAAGACTATAAAAAATGCCTCCCTGCTTGACACTCAGCATTGAGGGTTGGATTCTTAAACCACCAAATAGTTTCCAGAGTGTGGCCGTGTCTGCAGCTCACTGCTCCCCCAGGGGATGGGTGAAATGCGGAGAACAAATTTCACACACCTAGGTGTGGCAAAATGAGCCACTTTGACTCCTTAAATAGTAAATTCGGTCTTATTTGGTGTCTAGCCAGTGTTAATTTTGGACAGCGCCTGCATTCCTTTTTCCTTGTAGTGTTTTCTTTCTCTTCTTTTCTTTCTAAACTGGGCACCTGATGTTTCTTTTGATCTTTTTCCCATTTTCCAGAACCCTGAATAGACTTTTCTGTCTGTCAAACATCTGAAGTTTATATGTTTTAAAAAATAAATCCCATACAGATAAATTTTCAATTTGGTAACAACAAAAATCCATAACTTCAAGGATTATGGTGTGTATGTGTATTTAGCATGAGTGTTTACCTCAATGTTAGATCTTGAACCATCCACAGACCAGTCAGCAATAAGAAAGCTGTTCACTGTCAGAGAATCCTTTTTTAGTTCATTAAAAAACATACTTGTGTTTGTTCGGAACTAAATGAGTTGACAACATTTCAGTGGAGTGGAAAGAGTTTGGTTTTCTTTTATTATTCTTTACTTTTAGATCACATGTAAACGTGTCATTGCAATGTATTGTCTAAATGCATTGAGCCATTTTAAAGATGTAAAAAAGAGAAGCCAAGCTGGCTGAAGATCAGCAGTGATGGGAAGGATCGCCCCAAGTTTCTACAGGAAAAAAGTTAACTTTAGCTTTTATTTTAGGCTCATGTCCACCAATGTGAGTATAAAACTCAGGTGACTGCTGGACAGGTGCTTCAAGATAAGTCAGGAAGCTGTCACTCAGGTCTAAAAAGTCCCTTTCCTTAAAGTCAGCCTGCTCCTGTCTTCCTGTGTAGAAAAGGAAAACTTCTGGCTGTTTTACAGTCATATCCTCGGGGCCCTGACATACAAAAATGAGAGCAACATGGGAGTTGGGCAGAACTTTGCCCCCGTTTTCCTGAGACATCCAACATCTCCTCCACAAACCTCAGGCTCATATGCATGTAGCACCACAGCCTTCACCTTCTCATAGTCCAGACTTGCAGTGGTTGGCCCTCCCAGTAAGGACTCTCTGCAGCAAAAGTGACCAAATGGTTTTAGGCTACTGCATCACCTTAGCAGCATGCCCAAACAAAGCAACTGAACACGCTAATATGTAGGGGCTTAACCAATAAACAAGACAGGGAGATAAAAAATTGAGGAAGAAAGTAGTAAACAACAAGAAACCAAGAAAAGTCGTTTCTATAGATGTGCAAACAAATTCACACAAATAAGCAAAAAGGCTCAAACAAAGTGTCAGTACGAGGCCCAAAGAAAAACACCCCCAAACAAAGTACTGACACAAAAATGCTCATACCAGCGACCAAAAAACCCCAAGACAGAAGACAAGGGCAACTCAAGCTGCAAAAAGACAGACCTCCAAATAAGTACCAACACTGCCAAAATATGAGCCCCTAAATATGCTACGACCCCAACAGGCAAACCTGTCTCGAGTCTTGGGGAAACTCGAAAAGGGGGCCATAACATATGAAAACTGGAGACCAAAAAGATGAGGAACACGGTTTATTGAAGAAAAAAGGAGAGAGAAATTTTGTGCTGTAAAGCAAAAAGAAACAATTTGCATAATCAAACAAACCATTAAGTAATGGTAAATAAGAAAATAAAATTTGTGTATAGAGCAGCAGTAGTTGAGTAGTTGAGTTGGGCCCATCAAAAAATTCTAAATTTATTCTGCTAATGCATATCTACTACGAAGAATGGTACAACAATGAAATAATATAGCAAACTCGGATTCCTACTAATTTGTGTGTGTGTCTTTTCTTTTCAGATCCTAATGTAATATAGCTAGGAGAAAGCTCCACTTCTCTCACCACAAGTGTAATTTATGGTGGTTAAGCACAATTCATAAAAAAGAAAATGCAGAAAATGTTTACTATACCTATTTGTCTGTAAGTCCAACACCACTTTCTCATTTTTTAATATTTTTCCCTACCATAAATATTGATCATTTCATTCTAAATAGATTCAAATAAACAACACACAAGCCTCAATAATGAACCTTAGTCTGAAGATCTCTGTGACAGCAATTATTTATTAAATGCATATTATGACCAGCATAAGCTTTGTGCAAGGATTTTCCAGATTTTCATTGGCAGGAATATAAAATAGCTACTTTAAGCATTAAGCTTAGACTGAGCTGTGCCTGTGCTAATGCAGCAGAATAAGTACCACTCGTCAATCTGAGGTCAGCCCCTTGTTACAGAGCCTTGTCATGAACAGACAATAAGATGAAAAAACACTGTTTCATTTGTATGTTTTAAAAAAGGGGACACATTTGATTAAAAAAACAGCCAAGAAGCTTTGTTGCAGCAGATTTCATAACACAGAAATATTTTGCCTTTGATGGGGTAGATACGAAGCAGCTCAGACGATCTTCAAGTCCTTCATAGCCGACTCCAGAGTCTGAAAAGATTATGATGAGCATATGAAGTCAGATATTTAAAAACCAAACTAAATGCTGGTGTTTATGCTTGTGGTACCTTGACATCCCAGATGCTCATTCCTCCATCCATGCCGGTGGTGCAGAACTTGGTGCACTGGCTTCTTCCTCCTTCCAGCAAAGAGATTTGACTGAAAACAAATCATTGGATAGAAGTCAAAATCAGTGGATTAAGAAGCCAAAGAATCCAGAAATGTGTGTTAAGAAAATACTTAAGTAATTAATCCCCCCCCCCAAAATTTCATGTAATATCAAAAAATAAACTTCCTAAATGTATCAGATGATTGGTCTAAATGTATAATTTCTTATCTTGTTTGTGCTTTTGTGATCAGTTAAAGCAAATTAAAAAAAATAACTTGAAAAACATTTCCAACTTTTCACACTTTTCTCCTGCAACAACCTTTGTAAAAGCATCATTTTGTCAGTATTCTTTGAAACGTTGACCATTTCATTTTTTGCCCACACTCCAAAGCACTAGCCTGACCTGATGCTGTTCTTGTGCAGCGTGTTGAGGTCCTTGTCAGTGCCCTGACTCTCTGAAGCTCGGCGGTCCAGATTCTGGAAACGCTCTCTGGCGCTGATTCCCTTCTGGGCAGCTTGCTTTGGAACATCCAGCTTACCGCCAAATGTCAGGCTGACTTTGGCGCCATCGTACACAAACAGCACTGGGTAACAGTCGTGACCCTGAAGACACAGAGGGATGTTGGTGATACTGAGAGACAACGCCGGGGCAATTCACTTTTAGCACACAAGACATGTTTTTTTCTCTCTCAATTAGAGCTGATAGCTTGTACAAACAAAAAAGAAGAAAAAAATGAATGAATATATCCACTATGTATATTTTACACAATGCAAAAGAAGCTGCTGCTAGATTATCATAATTATGTGTAAAATTAAATTATATTTAATTTACATGTAATCATTGCAAGTCACATTTCCATCATTGTTAAATATCCAAGCTTGAAGTTCTGTATGTGTGCAGCAACTTTTGTGCCACTCAGAGACAGAAAAAAATTTCAAAATAAAATCACTCAAGTATTAGTAACAAGTACATGCCCAAACAGCTAGAGTAAACTCAGTAAACTACTAAAATAACTGATAAAATAGTGAGTTTTATGGCTTAAAGAAAAAAATAAAAGTGTAATGTGCTTCATAAATACTAACTCAATTTATCGGTTGCACAGAAATTTTGTCGGAAAAAAACAAACCAACCCAATCACAGGGTGAAATTATGCCATCAAGTGAAATGTACCACCAGGAGTGAAAAATAATCAAATAAAGCCTAATTAATTCTGCATGACGAGCTTGAGTGTGGTCAGATAAAGTGATGGATTGGTGCTGAATACTCACAGCTGCTATTAAGCTGTTCTCAGTGATGAAGGTCACACACAGCAGAGGAAGCGTCTCTGAGCTCAGGCTGCTCACCCTGTAGTGGTCACAACAGAAGGTCATACACCTGCACGACCTACACTGTCACGTGCACCGGTTTGCCCGCCTCTCTTACGTTCCAGTCTTGCCTCCCTCTGCGACAGACACCGTGGAATCATGGGAAACCCAGGCCAGACGGTTGCCGGAGTGTGAGAAACACACACTATGCACCCAACCGCCTCCTCCTCCTCCTGAAGCCTGGACCTGAGCTTCTGAACCTCCAGACTCAAACAAGACCTCCCCAAAAGGCATCTTGCTGCCCCAAGGGGTGGGGCTCGGCTTCTCCTCCACCTCCTTTATATAGGCAGAGAAAACCCTGTGCAAGAGCAATTACAAAACTTTCATTACTGATTTATGGAAAATGCAGGTAGATGTCACTGTAAACAGACGCCGAACCTTAAGATTTACATAGAGGAGCCTTTAGATCAGGGGTGTCAAACTTATTTTCCCCAAGGGCCACATCAGCATAGTGGCTGTCCTCAAAGGGCCAGATATAACTTATACATGTAACTAAATGTAATGAAAAATAAATGTAACTACTCCTTAATGTTCAATAACTCATTATTTATTTATTATAACTTTTTAAGTGACAATTACAGTTGCATGGAAAACATATGTTTGCTTGTTTCTCTAGCATAAATCCTTTTAAATTTGATTCTGTCAGGTTAGGTTATATGGACAGTGTTTAAGCCCAATCATATATTTCAAGTCTGATTCCCCCTAGATATGGATAAATACACACCAAATCTTTATTTTATTTAAAGAAATTAAGAACTATTATGCTCTCGCGGGCCACATAAAATGACATGGAGGGCCACATTTGGCCCCCGGGCCTTGAGTTTGACACATGTGCTTTAGATTAACAAAATACCTGCATTTGAAGTCACATGATCCGGCTGCCAGCAGCACATTATTGGGATGCCAGTCCAAACTCAAGATGGTAGAGCGGATTGGCTTCTTGATGTGCTTGCACACCCACCTGAAGGGAGAGATGTTCATTTTATATAATCAGAATATTTGGTTTGGCTGATTAAATGAAGCTGTTTTAAAGTTCTTGAGATGGATCACCAGTCATTTTCCTGCTCAAAATAGCAGATAGAGATGAGCCGCGAGCCGCTGCCGACAGCAAACTTGTTCTCCTTTGGCGACCACTTAACACAGCGAGCGGCACGGTTGATCCTGAGGATGACCAGGGTGGGCTTCCAGACCCCCTCTTTAAGGGTCCACACGTAAGCATTACGATCTGCTCCACAGGTGACTATACGGTTACTCTCTGGAGCCCAGTCAATTCCTGCATTGACAATAAATCCTTCAAAACTCTCCATTTCAGACGCACACACAAGTGTAGAGTAAAATAAAGTATATTTTATTTCTATCCCAAGCCCAAATAAAAACAGCTTCAGTTCAAATTCTTTGCAAATATAAAAAGTTTTCAATTGAGTTTTAAAAGAATTCACAAGTAAAGCGTAAAGTCTCACTCTGAATATCTTTTGATCTATTGTAAAAGTGTTTCCAGTGGTCTTTCTAATAATGATGATGCTGTTTTTAGCCAAAAATAAAAAATACTGTCGTTTGCTGGAATTTGGAATTTGCCTCTGAGTTGTGGGCGGGACCGTTGGCACCCCCTCACTTCCCAACATCCACAAGTGGCAGTTCTCTGTTTACATGCTGTCCCGCTAACTTACAGCCCCTCACACCCCCAACCTCACATTATCAGTGCAACAAAAATGAGCCAGAGGCAAACTCAGACGAGGAAAACAAAGAAGTTCATGGATCTATATGTCTGCAAACATCAGAATGGATTGGAACAGGGAGCTCAGCCAGTGTATTTTCTATGTCACTAATATGCTCTTTTTCAAACAACAGTTTTTTTCTCTGCACCTGATTCACAACAATTTGAATAAAGAAATACTCAGAAATGTGATGTTAAGCTTCATTTTCTTTATAAGTGCCCTTCATCATGAGATACATGCCACAATAGCATGTTAAAGCACCAAAAACACCAGTGGGACTTTAACATTTAGGTTATGGAAGTTACTATAGCCTACTGCAGGTGGGCAAATATTGCATGCTGCACAAGAAGCACTACACTTATTGACTTAAAATGAAGAAAATATGTGATAAAATGAACAACTCCATTATTTAAAACTACAAAAATAAAGGAAAGTCACAAGAATGAATGTTTTTTTACCTGTCACCTGTCCATTATGCTCCTTCAGCTCGTGGATTTTGGTCCACTTAGCCCCATCTTTCTTGTAGATGTGGACCTCATGGTTGTTGGGGCACAGTGCGATCTCTGGAGCACAGAAACCGTTAAATTCATGAAAGATGTTCCACAAGAAGTTTTTGTTTTTTTTTCAACAGCGGAAGAACAAATTGCAAAGTAACAGGGTGGAAACTGTCTGAGAGGGTGGTCAGCTGACGGTGCACAAAAACTTGAAACAATGAAATGTATCAGCGTGGAGGGGGGGGGCTGGGAGACGTGTGGTAGATTTAAATAGAATGCCTTCAAGAACAACCACCTCCTTTTTGCCACATGCTAACCCCTAAGACTGCACGTCTTTTCAGATGAGTCATGAGGAGTGTGATGTGTAGGAGCAGCATTGTGGCTGCTGTGGTGTGCATTTTCTGTGAGCTTTGCAAGGTGAATGAAACTAATGCGTCTGTGTGTGTCTTCATCACAGATGTCTGTCACATCCGCTTTACCCAGAAAGCACAGCGCTGATCATGAAAGCCAAATAAGGCATCAGTTCCCCCTAACTGACAGAGAACAAGGACCTTCAGACGAGCCCGTCCTCCCACCGGCCTCAGTGTGAAACAAAACAGGAAATACCTTCTCCCACCTGGGAGAAAAATTACGACACTGTTTGTTGTCTGGCAGACTTCCACCTAAGATATGCATGGACTTTAGACTAAACAACATAAGCACAGTGTTTCTTGTGACTGATGAACTTACGGGTTCGATCTTTGTTCCAGGCGTGGCAGCTAATTGGTTCCAGTAAAAAGCTGTGGTACGACATGGCCAATCAAATGTCAGAACCAGAACAGGAAGTAGGGAGAGGAACCAGGAGCCGATGAGCTGAGAGATTAACAGTCAGGTCTAGGAAAACGGAAGTGACAAGATTTATTGATAGCAGAGGCGAGAAAATATTAAAAATGTTATAGAATTCAGAACTATCTTTTTGCTTTTTTTCAGAAACTGGTGACCCAGACTGTGTGATTGTGTGCTCAGAAATTTGTGTGGCAGAGGTTATCTGGCACAGTGTGTGTTAATCAAACACAGATTTTCAGAGGTGTGTCGAGAAATTTGCAGGTCAAGAGGTACAAAGATCTCCGCAACAACCTATGCTCAAAAGTTTACAATACGCAAGAGCAGAAAAATGTTCAAATGAAACAACTTACAAACTGTTTTCACGCAATTTTAGTGTCATATGTTTTGAATTTGTCATTTTCATGTCCTACTAAAATACTGTTTTCTTTAGAAAATGAACCACCTAAAGTGAGTATGTGTGACATGTTCAAACACCTTCATCAAGATGGGAAAAAAAACAAAAAACTTGCTACTTACTTACCCAGAGGGCAGGACTGAGGTGCATTAATGTCACAGGTAGCAACAGAACAGAGGCAGAGGAACACTGTGGACCAAAGCAGGATGTTCAGCTCGCGGACTCTGGCCAGTCAACACGAACGCAGTCGGCAGAGTGAGCTCAGGAAGAAGAGGAGCTCAGCTGAAGAGAGAGGAGAAGCTGGCGGGGGAAGTAGTGGAGGAGGGTACACTGAAACTCACACATACAGGAAGTTTGCAGGGTTTTGAACTAAAAACAAACAAACATGGGTGTAACATGCAAAAGAATGTGGGAAAAATGTCTAACTTCCCCTTTTTAAATATAATTTTATACAAAAATAAAGTGGAAAGTTGAAGGGAAATGGAAAAATAGAAGAGAAGGGAGGAGTTTGGGCACAATGCAGTGTTACACAAAAAGGAGGAGGCTGACACTGAGAGGGGGGGCAAAGAAACTTGAAAAGAAAGAAAGAAGAAAAAAAGGGGGCGGGACATGTGGGCAAACTTCTGCATGCAGAAAGAGGAACTTACAAAGACGGAAGGAAAAGTGAGGAGGTGTTTGGGGGGTGGGTCTAATTGGTGGAGGAGAGCATAAATTATAGCTTCTGTATTTTTTTCCCTAAACTAAACCCATTCAGATGTCTCCAACTGTTCATATTTTTGTTATTATTCTTTAAAGAATCAGTATTGTTAAGTCTTCCACCCTTTTTTTGATTTTTGATATATGCATGTCTCAATAAATTATCTTAGGGAAGATAAAAAGGAGGGGATTAAAAAAAGCTGAAAAGATCCGTCATTTTAAAATACCCAAGCCCCCCACAGTTGCTTCTACAGCACACCAAAGTTACCAAAGCAGAGAGGTCAAATGTCACTTCACATAATGCCAGGTCACAGGATCCCATTTTATTTCATGCTTTAAACATTAAACTAAACATTTGCACCAATATGTTGTCAAATCGAAATTTTTACACCCCCTTTTTAAATGTACTGATAGCTGCCATAGCGACGCAATTTAACACAGTGAGTCATGACCTACATAGGACGGAAATTTGAACACAGCCGTGCATTGTCGGTAAGTACAGAGATGTACTAACAAGCCAGTTGTGCTGATTCGTGCACAGCTCCAGGGGGAGATGTGGAGCAAGGTTTAAGGGGGCAAGGCAGCACTTCGGGGCAGTAAGCTGTCACTTACTGCCCCGTCCACTGTTACATCCCTCTTCGGGTAGACGGGAGAAAATAGGTAAAAGAGAAAAAATAACAACCGGATGGGGTTAAAGTTGGCCACACAGCTGTTTCTTCGGGTGACACGAACAAAATTAAAGAAAATTATCTGTCAGCTCCATGGACCCGAAGGTTACATTATTGTTCTATGATCGTGGCCTTTGACTACAGGAGTTGGGCTTTAATAAATACAGAATGAAGATTTGCAGGATGTTCTTTTAATTCAAAGGGACCTCTGCCAGAAAAGTCATAAGTTTTTTTAAAAAGCATTAAGGCATTAATAGTGTCCACAGACAGTTTTTGTGGTAAGTACCAGTGAGTCAGCCAAATGTCTAACGGCTACACTCAAGGATTCTGCGACTTATACAAGCCATTAGTTATGATTTGGAAGAAGAGTTCAGTTTTGTCTTTGTTTATTGACAGTACTGACATTTGCTAAGTTTGTGTTGTAGCGTAAAAACTGTGTTCTTTCTCTTTTTTGTTTGCAACCTAATAAATGCATCTCCAGTCCAGTTGTCAATATGGACCTCCACTTGTGCAAGCAAGATAAACAAGTGGGGTGTACAAGTTGCTCCCTTTAGATGCTTTCACATCATTCCACACATTTTTCCATCGGTTGCTAAAATTATCTGAGAGGTTTTTGCAGATGGCACGGCTCTGAGTTGCAATGAAAGACCTAAAATTAGTCATATATTGCACCTCACTCCAGCTTCCTATGGAGTTTTCCTCCAACAGTCCACACAAAGTTGTTTTTCTCTGCAGCGACTTACATCATGAAGCAAATCCTTTATCTTCTTTGTGGGATGGCCGTGGTGCAGAGGTAGAGCGGTCAGCCTCTGATCAGAGTATTGCACGTTCAGTTCCCACCTTGCTCGTGTGTCGAAGCATCCTTGGGCAACTGAAACCTGCGCTACCCCTGGTGGGTATAAGTTAGGCAGCGTGTTGGGCAGTAGTGCCCATCAGTTTAAGAATGTGTGTGATTGGGACTGTGAATGTTAATTGCTTTGGGCCTTCAAAGAAGGTAGCAAAGTGATATAGAACTATGGTATATGTTATTTAGCATTTAGTGATTATCCACCTTCCGCTGAATCCACACAGCAGGTGGTTTGTTTCATGGAACTGAATTAGAAAACCTATTAAACACAGAAACATCTACTTAGAAAATCAACAGTTCCTTGATGAGAATTCAAGAATCGCAGAACTGGTTCAGAAAAAGGGCTTATTTAACTTTATTTATTTTATAAAGTCAGTAAAAAATCCACAAGCCTCGAACACAGCCTTTCACTTTTGCTTTCCCCTTGAGCTTTGAGACTCAGAGTGCTTTTAGTCTTTTTAACCTCATTTACAGACCCTAAAGACAAAAGCAGAGGCCTGCCTCTGTTAGCCACTTTAATATTCCAGATACAAATGACCTCCTGCCACTTACACAGTTCCCAATTATTTTTAGAAGAAGAATACACTATAAAAAGTTACTCTTCAGAGACTATTTTTGTCTTCAGCTTTAAGAATTCAGGAAAATAAGCTCTGGGATTTCCATCGTGAACTGTTTAGGTTTAGTCTCCAACAGTGAGCTACTACATGAGAACGGATCTTGTCAGGGCTCTCCCATTTCAGTTAATATAGTGTCAGGACTTACTTTTAACTACAGCTGATTTACTGTCATTTCAGAGAAAAAAACAAAACCTTTTTTTTCCTTGTTAAAAAATTCAACACTGTATTATTGGTTAAAAAAAATCCATCAAAATGTTTTAATTAGAAAATCTATTCCATCTCTACTAATTCTACTGGTTTTGCATATTTTTGTTGTACTGAGACCTAAATAAAATGTTCTATGTATTTTAAGGTAATGTACCATGAGTAAAACCTCACAATGGGAAAACAATTAACATGTTTCCTATTTTATAAATACGTTTTTTTCCATTTTAACCAAAATGTCAGTGTTTGATAAATGTATGATCAGCTTTTTATAACAGACTGTCCCACAACTGAGAGGAAACAGGAATTTCTACACATTGTGGAGCTCCTTATTCCAGATTGTGTGGACAAAAAAAAAAGATTCCAAGTTGAAAGACATCCCAGAATGCTGGGAATCTCTGCCATCCTATCAAGTTGAATGTGTGGTCACTTCAGACCCCGAGGTTTCCTGTAGTATCTTTAAGATGCTAAGAAAAAAAAGATTAGTCTGCTTGAAAGGGCTTCTAGAAGAGGGTAGGGCATAGATGACACAGCAGTTAAGATTTGTAAAGTGTTGACATAAATGATAATAAAAAAAGCCTTGCATGATAAGGTTTCTTTTTTTTTGCGACCAAAGTGAAAATGAATCAAATCTGCCGTCAATCCAAGGTTCCACTTTTGGTAATACCCAAACATCCACAAATATACCTCATGCAAGCTTTTAGGGATGGGGATGAAAGTATGATGATCTGATAGTTTTAACATTGATCACACGCTCTCTATTTATAGAAGTAAAAAAAAATGAGCGATTTTTTGTAATAAAAAAAATGTACAAAAATCCCCAAAAGCCTTCAGAATTTAACATAAAAAAACAATGAGCAACTTTTGGTTTTTTGCTTTGGACACATTTTCTCATTTAAGAGTAAGTAACGGGAAAACTAATCTTCCATTATTCTCTGGTATCTAATATAGATAAGGTATATTTTAGAATAGGCTCTGCTCATAATGAGAGGGGAACCATGTCAATTAAGGAACACAGAAAAGTCTGTAGACATGAGTCATCTAGTGTAAATGTTTTTAATCTTTATTTGATGTCTACCTCATGATCAGTTACATAGAAATCCTCCATCTTGTGTGGTTTTAGTGTAGTAGCCACAGAGCCGTGGCTCTGCGGCCGTTCAGAAAGCTGCCCCCCCACTATCAGAATCTGTCCAGGTTTTAAACCGACAACCAGCAGCGAAGACTCAGAATAACAGGAAAGCCCAACAGTCGCTGAAGTCCGCCACATCCTCAACACCGACATTCTGAGATCAGAGGGTTGATCTGAGGTGAGATACAGTCTGCTTTTTGGATAAAACGCACCTTTTAGTGTTCAACTTTAGGTACAGGAGGTTAGAGAACATAAAAACATCAAAGTCACATCACGTTTATTTTGTCAGAAGACCCTCCCACTTAAACTCTTTGCTAACCTTCATTTAAAAACAAACAAAACAAAAAGAAAACAGTGAAGTCACACGGCAGCTCAGTGTGTATAAGTGTGTTCTAGTGTGTATAGGTGTGAGCATGTTTAGTACAAACCCACACTGCGTGTGTTATGGCCTGATCAGTGCTTCAGCAGACACTCGTGAGGTTGTCAGTTTGTTACTGGCTGCGTGACGGACAGGGAAGGAGTGGCGAGGGCTGAAGTGAAAGAAAAGAAGAGGAAAGGTAAGAATTTCTGAAGAGGGCCGGTGGGGAGAAGTAAGGACACGGCATCTCTTCATTCCTTCATGATATTAGTTCACATGATGCGGAGACCCTGGATGGAAGCTTCTAGACTCTGAAGAGGAAAAAATTAGTTCTCAATGAAACATTTAAGAGAAAAGCTGATCAAAATGTTTTTCCCCCGAGTGAAACTTCTTCTACCTTAAAGTCCCAAATGGTCATTGCTCCATCGATGCCTGTAGTGCAGAACTTGCGACAATCCCTTTTGTCTCCTTCATAGATAGACACTTGGCTGAAGAGGAAAAACAGGCAGACAGAAACGTATAATCATCAGTATAGAAGGTGACATCCACAGTAAACATGAGCAGGTTATGATTAACTGCAACAATGGCTTGTTAAGCCACTCTGAAATATTCAGAATAGTCTTTTATAAAAGAGCAGTTTGGGAATATACTTTACAACATCTATTCATAAACACGTTCATTAGTTTTGAGCACTAATAAAGGATAGTTTGAGGGCCCATATTGAAAATACAAGAATTAGGTGTTTGTGGTTATAGGAGTTTTGACACATCATTCAAAAAAATGCTGTCTTGATGGAAGATATATCAAACTAAAAAAACATAAAAAGAAACATCAAGGATATTACCATTAGATAAACACAGTGCGGACAGTTAAGGGCACTATAGTGGATTCAGATCATTGTCTGTATAAGAAAATGGTTCACTTCCAACCAAATGAAGTTAATTTAATCGCTGTTTTATCGCAATATATAAGTTAGAGTCAGTAAGCAGTGATTGGTCCACTTCAATCACTTATCGTTTCTATGGCAAACACCATCACCAATTAGTAGCGAGCTTGTTGGAAGTCCACACCCCTACCATTTGAAAGCGGCTCGGGAGAACCTGCCAATCAAACGCTTTGAATGTGAGATTCTTGTATTGATTGGCTGATTTATAACCTGAATAACTTTCAATATAAGAAAAAAATATCATGAAAAAAACTTGGATTAGCAGGAACATGTTAAAAACAGTTCTGTAAGTAGAGCGATAAGGTTCTTCTGACCAATAGCTGCCTATTTCTCTATAGAAGTCTATGGGATTTTGGCTTCTTGGAACCAGTAGGTACTTCCTGCTTGGAATGGTGGGCGGGGGGGGGGGGGGGGGGAGTGACGCGGTCAGTTCTTGAGACATTCAAAGAACTTGAATGGAACCACTAGAAGGGTAAAATATTTACATGAACACCAGACTCAGAGTGCAGCAGCAAACAGTGCATTTGACAGAATAACTGTTGGGGAAGGAAGAAGGGCAGCCACATTTCTAGAATTGTACATGGATAAAATGACAACTAAACTGACAAGATTGTGTGAACAGACCCTAAAAATATTCAACACTAAATCACACAATAGGCCAAAATATTTGCAGATTTAGCTGCCAACACATCCATCTTTAAAGGTCAAAACCTACGTGATGCTGTTCTGGTGCAGTGTGTCCAGGGCTGTGTTGCGGTCTTCAGTGGTGGCTCTCTTGTCCATGTTCCTGAAGCGCTCCATAGCGGAGATGTTCCTCTGGATGCTCTGCTTGGGGAGGTCCAGCTTTGAGACAAACGAGAGCGTCCCCATGTCGTCACAGCGGAACAGCATTGGGCAGCAGTCGTGACCCTGAAACGGCAAACGGAACAGAGGGGAGGATTTCAGGAATGACAAAAATCCTGCATTTGAAAACATTGAAGGACGTGGCGTTTAGACTTACTGCAGCCACTAAACTGTTCTCTGACACAAAAATGACACTGAGGAGAGGAAGGAACTCCGTCTTGAGCTGTAAGGGACTGAATACACAAACCAATGTCATTTTTCAACAAAAGTATTTGAATTTGCACATATTGTTTTGCCATACAGCCATAATCTGATTGCCGAGATGCATGTCGTATGTTAAACCCTCAATCGATAGTTCCTCCGTACCTGCATGTTCACCAGCTTTGTCTCACAGTCAAGCAGAAAGGACAAATTATTGTTGATATCTTAACCTCTCATCAAAATCGTATGGTTTAATAAACTAACAGATGATTTGAGTTTTTCAGCTGGGCCTGGGACACAATGAATGTACTTGCTGTATTTTGAAATGACTGATGTTAGACATATAGAAATAAGCATATTGTTCACAAACTATCCTAACCGTTTTTTTTAAACCATCAGCATGCAATTGATCTTTATAGTTTTATTCCAGCACACTCACCCACCCACCCAGAAGCCTCCATCCACAGACATTAGTATCAAGCTACTCGGGTTTTGGATGGATGATTTGATTAGGAAACATTAACAGCGTCCATTATCATAGTGGAGGACGTTCACAGCGAAGCACAGATCCAAACGCTGCAGAACAGATGTGATCCATCACCTTAAGTTTAATACTCTACTAGATCAGGAAAGCCTTGAACTCTAATTGAACTAATTTCTGTGTCCTAATAGCAGAAAACCGTAAACGAAAAAAACAAACAACTGACCCGTACACAAAAGAAAAATTAAATTAAATTAAAAAGTTAACCCCCCCCCACAAACACACACTTTTGCTCATTTTTGCCTTTATAGGCTTTATAAAGGAAAAAACGACACTTTGACTTACATTTGGAATTAGAATTTCCAGGAACTGTCAACTTTTTAAAATGCTATTTCTCTCCTTTGAAGATAAACTATTTTTTACATTTTTAAATCTTTCAGGCAAACTCTAGTTTATTTGTTTTAACTTGGAGGTGATTTTTACTCAAGTCTTTTCATGCGTTTTAATGCTTATATTATCACACACCCTTGCATCCGCAGACTATTTGACTAATGTAGACTATTTGACTAACATCAGCACCATATCATTTAAAAAATAAAAAGGCAAAATCACCCAGCCTTAAAGTTAGTCATCACTTTTCTTATGCCTAATGGCAACATCTCACTGAAATTTTACTAACAAATTATATCTTCTGGATAATACAATTTAGATCATGTTCATTTGTCAATAAAGCCGCTTTTGATTTATGTTTTGTGCAGCAGAAATAAATGACATTGCAGATTTTTGTTAGGAATTATTAGAAGCAGTTGTGTTTGTAGACAGACATATCTAACAATAGACAATCTTCTTGCATGCGTGTGCGCAGCTGAACAAACCTGGCAGTCTTAGAACTGTCTACCACAGTGACGGTGCTGTCATGGCTGACCCAAGCCAGACGATTACCAGAAGAGGAGAAAGAAACTGAGTGGACCCAACCCCCTCCACCTGGAGCACAAAAGGCAAACAAAAAAATAATATATAAGCAATGTGATTCAGTTTAAAAATGTCTGCAAAGTCTATTAACACAGACCTGCTCCTCCAAATTCTGCTAGCACAGCTCCAAACGGCATCTTGCTGCCCCAGGGTGTGGGACCTGGTTTCTCTTCCACCTCTTTTATGTAGGCTGAGAAAACCCTGGAGGCCCAAGTAGAAGGGGTAAGTGGAGTGATGATTAAAAAGGAAAGGAAAAAAAACTAAAAATTCGAAATATAGGGAGCAGTCCAGTTAGTTAGGAGCCAGAATGACCCAATGAGATTCTACCTGCATTTAAAGTCACATGAACCAGCAGCCAGTAAGACATTGTTGGGATGCCAGTCCAGACTGAGGATGGTGGAGCGGATAGGCTTTTTGATGTGTTTGCTCACCCACCTGAAAACATGAAAAGGACCATTTCTGTAGCATTAAGGCAGTTACACTTTGTACAGAAAAACTGAAGCAAATTTCAAAGAAATAAATTAGCCATTAAAAACCCACTCCAATGAAAATCATGTTTTTAACATGTTCTTGTGGCATTTTTCTGACAATGAGCAACATTTATCAAGAAAAGTAAGTTTAAAGTAGCATTTCTGAGTAGTTATTAATTCAAATTGTTGTGAATCAGGAACAGATGAAAAAAATGCAGTTTGTAAAAGATCACATTTGTGACCGAGAAAATACACTAGAAAGGCCACAAGCTCCCTGCTCTGCCCCATTCTGCATTTTGGTTGAACCGGTAATATTCGGTTGGGGTTGTGAGGGGCTGTAAGCTAGCGGGAGAGAATGTAAAAACAGAGAACTCTCAGCGGGGAGGGGGGGTGGCTCCATGCCAACTCAGGTGAATTTCTAATGAACTACTGCCACTCTGCAGAGATGGTCCTTAAAAACAACACAGGATTTTAGGATAAAAATGGTATAATCAAAATTAAAAAGATTGGAGTGGGTCAATAAAAAGAAAAAGCAACTGAAGTGGAATTAATAATATGAAGTGGAAACTTTTATAATAAAGATTTGTAAAAATAAACACGTTTACAGCATTTTATGACAGATACAGTACACTTACCAGTCGTTCTCAGACTCAAAGTAGCAGACAGAAATGAGCCGAGCACCACTGCCAACTGCAAACTTGTTCTCCAGCGGAGACCACTTCACAAAAGTGGCTGCTCGGTTGATCCTGAGGATGACCAACGTGGGCTTCCATACTCCTTCCTTTTGGGACCATACGTAAGCGTTACGATCTGCTCCACAAGTTACTATACGGTCGCTTTTGGGAGCCCAGTCAATACCTACAACACAACATCATTTAAAGTTACGTGATGCGGGATGGGATGGTGAAAATGTTAGTAACTGAAAACTGGATAACATATCCAAGTAAAAAAATAACTAAGTACAGATTGATTTCTATACTTAAGTGGGTAAACTCCATACTGGTATCTTATTGGTGGTTCCTTTTTGGTAACAAACTGAAAGAAGTAATTAGGAATCTATAACATTCACAAGCCTTGTTTGCAGACTCCAGATCCCGTCAGATCAATCAGTATAAAGTGGAATGGCTCTTGTGCTTTAACTTGAACTAATAAATTCAACTTGAATTCAAACATGTTAGCTAAAGAGCAGCTAAATAAACCTAATATGTTTACATACAAACTTAAAAAAAGAAAAGAAAAAGTATTTGAATATTCACTTTAAAAGTAAAAAAGGATTTGACAAAATTGCTTTCATTATACATTGTGTCAAGTGGATTACTTTTAAATTAAAAAAGATGAATAAAATCATATCATATTCATGTAAACATGTTTTTGTACATCCTGTCACACATTCATAAAGAAAGACCTTAGCAGTCTGCATGAATACCTGTAATGTGTCCATTGTGCTCCTTCAGCTCGTGGGTTTTCACCCACTGGTTGCCACTCTTCTTGTAGATATGAACTTCATGGTTATTTGGACTGATGGCAATTTCTGAAAACAAAAAATGAAAGCATGCAGGTTCTCGAGATGGATAAAAGATATTCAAATAAGGATAAGTGTTCTGCATGTGTCAAAAACTGAGATAAGGGGCACATAGTTTGCAATCAGGCCTTTCCTGGAACACTTTTTTTTTAAAGTTAAAGTCAGATTTGACACAAACAGGCACAAGTATAATGTTATTTGTTGCCAGGGCTGTTATACAGTGTTCGAAATGTCCATTGTGACTCGGATGTAAAGATAATTTTTCTCTCACGTGTCCTGTCGCGATTCCATGCGTGGCAGGTGATGGGTTCCAGCAAAAACTGATGAAGGGACATCTTGTCTGGGTGTGGTCCTTAGGTGCAGTTCTACAAACCAAAACTTATTTAGCATGTAGCCACGGATAGCTATTTAGCCAACAATGAGCTAAGCTGTTTTCTTTTGATGGTCCAGAAATATCTCAGAACGCAAACAACCAACAAGACATGTCTGATTAGTTGTCTAATGGAGCAATCTACTGAACAGAAGAGAAGCGTTAATGTCATGAAGTTAAACATGAGGATAGCAGCTAGCTTACTTCTGAAACTAACTAACGGCATGCTAATTCTGTTAGCTTACGGTTAGGCTAAACAGTAACGTAATGTAATACATTACAAACCATATTGTTCTCTTAATTTAAATATTTTAGCACTAATGCTGTTGCCGGAAAAAATGTTGACCCGGTTAGCTAACTAAACTAGGCATAGCTTCCATGGGAGGGTGAGGGGCTACTTACAGTTACACGCTACGGCTGTCAAAACAATTACACTATCAGTGTTCCCTACAAGTTAGCGGGGGGAAAAATACATCAATTGATAAAACTATGCCATACGGACGTTATGAAGACGTGATATTTTCGTTAAGTGGTCACTTTTACGGCAGGGCCTACATTGTCACTTTTCAGCCTCGAGTATTTCCTCCTAGAAAATCCTTTTCTACATTCATTACATTCCGCTGGCCCGCATGCTAACTTACCTCGTAAGCCTCTTTCTCTCAGTGCACCGTCGTTAGCAGTCAAGTCAATTCAAGCTAGCAAATAAATGTTATATATGGAATGGGCCCGAATTCGTGGACTCTGGTCAGTCAACACGAATTCGTCCAGGAATGATGGGGAGATGTCAAGACGGCCACGGGGATACGACCGAGAACATCCGGTAGCTAACTAGGCAGCGAAACCTGTGGATACCTGGCTATCAGCTAGCTTAGCATCATGACATTCAAGTGAATAAACCAGTTCAGCCAGTTTCTGGTTCACGTTAATGTGTCATCAACTGCTGCCTGCACGGAAGAGCTCCCCTAGCGGCTAATGGGCGGAACAGTGGAACACCATTGTAGTAATTTGCAACATGAATGATTAGGTTTTTCTTATTCCTGTATCCTTTTTTTTGGTTTATATAAAAGGCCGCGTAAAATGTTAAATATTTTATGCAACATGCTTGAAAAATTATATAGACAAAGTCGTGAATTTTAACCTTTATTTTGTTGATTTCTAAGTTCTTGCTTCAGTGGAGTTGTGGGTAGTAGGTTTTTAACCAATCAGCGGAAAGTTGAATTAATTGCACCTGGTGACACTGCAAGCACATTGCTGTTGGATGCTCGCATACAAACAGAAGTGTTTTACTTTTTTTATGTTTGAGCAAATCTGTTAATGGAGTCAGTGAAAAGAATTGAGGATCCTTTTACAGCACCTCCTCCATATTTATTATCAGGTAAAAAGGAAAATCTGCATTCTGGTATTTGAAAAAAACTGATTCTCCGCTTTGAGATTGTCAGACTTTGTTGAATGCAAATTTACTTCAGTGCAAACACAATATTTTTCCCCTCAGATAAAAAAGAAATAAAGAGAAATGTGGGGGTGTACCACATTAGCTCAACCTACAACACTTCACCACTTCATCCATCTCCACTTCATGGTACGCATACTATTATTGAACAAAAGGGCCACATGTCATTTGTTGATTGTAGACTTGCTTGTACTTCTATGGCTGCTGTGGTTGTGGGTAACTTTCTAGATTCTTTTGTAAGGTGTTAGTTTAGTGTTCTTTCTGACAGACTAACTGCATTTTTGCTTTCTTGAGACTCGACAAGCTTTACTTGCAAAAAGAGCCAGCACAGGAAATTTATGATTGTAATTTCCTTTTTTTCACATTTATGTGATAGGAGCCACTCCAGTCATCGTTTGAGATATTTTTTAAGCGTTCCCTGTGGTCTTATTATTATTATGTTTTTTATTTTTATTATTTTGCTATAAATTCTTTTAGCTAAGATTAAGAAAACAACTGGGTTGTTTTCGAGGACAATGTTTCTCCAGAGCGGCAGGAGTTCATTAGAAATTCACCGGACTGTTAGCACAGAGCAATCCCAACCCCCATCCCCTGGCCGTTGCTGAGAGTTCTCTGTTTACATGCTCTCCCACTAGTTTACAGCCCCTCCCACCAATCTAACATTGCAATAAAAATGGTGAGCAATATTGGAGCTATCCAGCCACACAATTTTGAGCCAGATGCGGCTTGGACAAGGAAAACAAAGATGCACATGGATCTAGTCAGAATGGAGCAGAGCAGGGAGCCTGTGACCCACCTGAGCGTATTTTCTACATCACAAATAAGCTTTTTTTTCAAACTGAATTTTATAATCTGCTCCTAATTCACAACAATTTGAATAAAGGAATACTCATAAATGCAATTTTGAGCTTAGTTTTCCATATACATATTCTCCGTCGTCAGAAAAATGCCACAAGAACTTGTTAAAAACACAATTTGCATTGGAGTTTGTCTTTAACAGTTGTATTATTATTATTGCCACACTTGGATTCACTTAATCTCCTTTTGGAATCTCTTTAGTGCCTGCCACCACTTCATTGCCTCTAAGGGTCAAGTCTGTGAGACGTGAAATTGAGTTGTTTCGCTCTCCGGCACTGATGACATGTGATTCCTGCCAGATTCAGGTCACGACACAAGTCAGCTTCAAAGTTGGGACCTATGCCTGGTTTATGTGTCTTGTGTTTGTGTTATGTGGGTGAGAAAACGCATTCAAACAACTTTGGTTTCAATCTAACTAATGTCCAAAAGACATCTTTAATTTAATAATTTCTCAAAATTCTGTCTTGCAGGTTGATGCTTGGCTGCTGCTTGATTCCATTTTTTGTAAACCACTTCAAGGATGCCTACCACACGTGTCCTCACTGTCAGCGGGTTCTTCACGTACACAGGAGGGCATGTTTCAAATGAAGACATGCTTTTAAGCTTAAAATCACACTTCCACATCTTTAAAAATGGGTTTTGTATTTTAGGGTGTATCATACGTTTAGTCTATTTGTTGCTTTAGGTTTAATCACATTTGATTAAATAAATAGGTTTTATCAATCCATTTGTAAAGTGTCCTGATTTTTAACAAACTTACTTATGGGAGAACTGTAGAACTACAGAGTATTTTGTATGTTGGAGAGCCATTATTACTGAAAACAAAGCTCAAAACATGGCGGGTTTCCCTAGATTTAAACTACTGTTAAAACCCTGGAATCGTTGTGGATTAAATCCTACTTTTGCCTTGTGCTGCGTGTCGTAAACGTGCCCTCACTGATTAGACTGGAAGATTACAAGAGTAGGTTTATTTAGAGCTTTGAGCCTCTGGGTAATCAGCACGGAGACGTTGCAAAGGCTTTTATTGACGTCTTCTGAGACCATACACGCTTTTTGAGGCCTGCCAAACCACACCCACCCTGTTGGGTATAAGACATCAGCCTGTCTGGCGTTTCATGGGAAACAAGCTCTGGGTAAGGTCATGAGCAGTGTACTTACTTCCTGCTGACTGCTGCATGGCTGAGAAAACCTTAAAGTATCATGGCTGCTTAATGAAATCTGCCTCCTTTGTACTTTCCTCCTATTTCTTCCAGCATTTTCTGCGCAAAAGAGAAATCCTCTTTTATTTGCTTATCTGTGTTGCCAAAATGCCATTCATACCACCGGTATCAATTGCACGCTCTGTATCAGGACTGACCGGAAAGGAGAGAACTGTCAACACTGCAGCAACAAACCCTGCAGCAAAACCTACAGATTCAAGAGAAGGCAAAGGTGGATCAGTCAAGGAGCGTCTGACTTTAAACTTGAAGCATCTAGGGAGGAAGAATCAGCCCAAGAGTCCCCTTCCAACTGCAAAAGGAGTATCAGCGGTTGAACTGAATTCAAAGAAAAGGGATCGCTTTTTCTCTTCATCCCAAACTGTCAGCTCCCCTACATCCACTTCAGGAGAGTGTCTTCCAAAGAAACAGCAGCACAAACCTGCGAGCCACAGCTCTGACAAGAGTGAACCAATGCTGAAGGCAAGAACCAGAGATCAAGAGGGGGTCCGTTTTACATTGACCCTCACCCCTGAAGCTGTGCTGTTGCTGCAGCGGAGGAACAGTGAAAAGCATCAGCGACCAGCTGCCAGATACGCTGGAGGTGGAGGCAGTGTCTCCGGAAACGCCACGGATGCCAGACGCAGGAGGCTGCAGTCGACACCTCCAGGAAATGACTCAATAAATGGCAGAGTGAGTGCAAAAAAAACAGTTGACGCTGACTTGGTGGATATAAGTTCAATTGTAAAAGTTTCCCTCCTGAACGAGAAACACAAATATGATGACGTGGAGTACGAAGAAGAAGACAATTATGGTGCGGATGAACATGTGGTGCTGAAATGCACAGAGTGGCTCCGGGGGCTGGAGAACACTACAGTTACAGTTGGGGACAGTCTGAAAAGGAGTTCAAACAGCCTGAAAAATTACCAGGGTGATTTTAAAAATTGAATTTAGTTAAAAAAAATAAAGTAACAGTTGAAAATGTTCCTCTATGTTACAATGCTAATTAGTTTGTAGATATTGTTTTCAATATGTGAAAAGAGGCTAGCTGTCTCATTTCTCTGGCAGTTGCTGTAAACATACTTAAAACTCTTAAAATATTTAAAGTCTTGTGCTTTCTTGAAAGACCCATACATTTTTATCCACACATTTGGATAGGGAGGCTTTGTGTGGTTTCTTGCCAAGTTCAATCTTGACACCGTTTTGATTGGAGATACAAAATGCAGATGACAAATTTTGGAGTGTAATAATATTGTTGTGCAAAGATTGGTAGTCTTTATGGAGGGTTTTTGTAACATCTCTGCATGTGTGTGACTGCAGTCAGAAATACTGTAAAATCATTGAAAAATACACGTTAAATCTCAACAGTTGCTTAAAGAATTAAAGCTTTCAAAAACGTGCTATTGTTGGACAATCCTGAACTTTTCTTCTTGAATTGAATGTGCATCCAAGGCATTGCATATGTGTTGAAAACAGAATAAAAAAAACGAAAAATATTGGACAAAAGCAGAACAACTAAAGTGGTTATATCTGTAGAGATTTGCATGTCATGAAAGATGAAAGAAAGACGATCAAAATAATTTTGTGCTCAACGTATATTTAATTTACACAACTAATAACTGTTGCATAGAGATCATGGAATCTTCCATATTAAAAGGTTTAAAGCCACACGATGCCAATGGAAACACTCTGTTGTGCGCAATTTTTCACAAACTTTTGAACTGGTAAACATCATTTTACACAGTACCTAAAGTGATTGATTTGGCCGCTATTTTTTGGTAAATAGCGGCCAAAAAATAGAGAAAAACAGGATGCAAATTTGGGTTAAAGTTCAACATTAGTAGATTTGTTAATATCGTTATTCAAATATTAAAATAAATGTCTGGCAAGGTAATAAATAAGCGAAAAACGTTTCTGCAATGATTCCATCATTTTTTTGACAATCCATTTTTTTTACTTTATCCCGAGAATGCCAGTGGAATAGGAAATTTGTTCAAACTTTCTTTAAACCATCAGCCAAAGTTAGCTCATTCATTCTAAGCAGCTTTGTAAGGACTCAGACACTGGCTTGCCCCTTGTTAGACGCCCACTTAAGCAAAGTCAGCAGCACTTAGTGAGAGCTTATCGCCTGGTCAAATGTTACAACATGGGTTCCTGGGGAAAGTGCATCAGCCAGTCAGACATGTGCCTTAGACAAATATGAAGATTTAAGAATAAAAAAAACAACTATGTTTTTCCCTTTCTATTATTTGTTTTTCTTGTTGAAATAAAGTGAAAGAGTGCAGAAGTGATGCTGGGCGATGTGAGAAGATGGGCGTCCATCATTTCCAGCGGTTGATTCGTCGAAGCTGCACGTAGGCCAAGATCATGCAGATGATGATGATTCCCAGCAGAGCAACAATGTTCTGCCAGAAACCCCAAACAGAGTAGTCCAGGCCTAAGCTCACCAAATATAACTCTCCTGGAAAGCTGCGTTACAGAGGTGAGACACCTAGTGTCAAAAGGATGATAATGCACTTTGTGTCTTCTGGTGGGAACACACTTACATGGTGTTGTTACTGTAGAACACTTGTCCTTTCATCTCATTGATAAATGCAGCCTGAAAGAGAAAGATAAAAGCTCATAAACATCTGATTAATGTACCTAGACTTTTTTAGCCATTCTTTTAATAACTTACATTTAATCCATATCTGAAAATGCTGATCCATTTAAGCCAAGAGAGCCAATCCAACATGGCATTTAGATTAACAAGATATCCACCAAAGACCTACAGCAAGAGAGGTACACTTTAGAATGAGATGGAAGTTCTTCAAACACGGCCAGAAATACGTGTTCCAAAATGATGCTGAACGTTGAGCTTTTCACCATCATGAAGACAAAGGGCAGAGCTATGAGGATGTTGGCCATTGCAAATGTTGACACACTGGCTGAAACGAGGAAGGCAAGGCCAACTCCTGCCAGACTGACCAGAGACATGATCAGCGCGAAGCAGATGAAGTTTTCAAAGGCTGGCTTCAACCCTGAAGAAGAACAACCCTGTCTTTAGTGAATCGTTCATGGTGAGTTTTTTTTAATGACAAAGTTAAAAAATAAAAGCCTCCGAACAATACCTGATTAGCTAATACTAAAATGCAGTTACATCTTCTTCCCCTCACAGTGGTAAACTCAGTTAAAATAGTTTTTTTTTTACATATTATGTTGCCCTTTTCTTTTAAAAGCTCTTATCACACATGTATAAAAAAGCAATCTATCTACTTTCTGAACTTACTGAATCCACCCTGAACAGGTTTCCTGTCTGTTGCAAGGCTGCACAAACACACACACTCTCAGGGACACTTTAGAATCCTCAACTGAAGCATGTTTTTGGACGGTGGGAAGAAGCTGTAGTGCCTGGAGAAAACCCACACATGCACGGGGAGAACATGGGATCTCCACACAGAAAGCTCCCAGCTGGGATTTGAACCATTACGCCACTGTGCAGCCTTTCAAAATGATTCCTGCTCTAGTTTTTTTTCAACACCCACAAAACACTTTAGCACTACAAAACAAATGTGTCTTTGCTTGGATAAAGATACATTACCCATCATATAGTAGGCAATTGCTGAAAACACAAAGATTGGAATAATGCGGTTGGGGATGAGATCAGCAAAGATTTTGGACAGGAAGTAAACAGAGGTGCGGTAGTAGCCGCTGGAATTCTCGTGTCTGTAAGACAGAAAATCACAGATATGTAAGCATTACTATGGATTGGGGCCACAAAAAACAGAAAATACCTAATTGGAAACATTTCTTACATTTAAGTCGGACAACTGACTTCAGCGCAACTTTTTTTAATTATTATATTTTTTAGCTTTATGAGTCAGTTCTTTTTCAAATCTTGATTGAAGTGAGTTATTTGGCAAGTATGGTTTTACAAATGTACATTTAGAAAACATATGCATATTTGAATATAAATAGCATTGAGTAAATAGTATGAATATTTCAAAAGGTACTCATCTTGAAAAAACTGAAAAGAAAACTAAAACATCAGGCTATCAGTGTAAGGGTGCACATAACACCATTAAAGTCTGACTCACATGAAGATCGCTCTTTCGTTGATGAAAAGTTCAACAGCAGAAAGATTCCCAAACACCATGTTGATAATAAGGAAGAAAAATGCACCGCTCCTGTGGTGAAGAAAGAAAGAAAAAGTGGTTGCATTTTCTTTTTATCTCTACCTCTTTTTTTACTTACCCTAATCAAATACTTTATTTCAAATTTGCATAATTCTGTCAGTGACGTGTTTTACTAAAAAAAAAAAAAAAAGAATTCATTTAGAATTTTACCACTTTGTTCTTGGAAAGGTAAATATATACCATAAAAAAACTTTATTGAGTTTTAAAACCTGTGGGTAACTTTTTATTGGCTGTCATGCTGCAGGTAAGGCTCACCTGTTCTGCAAAGCCTCAGGCAGCGTTAAGGGCATCTGATAGTAAATGAGGCCCACCAGAATGGCAAAAAAAATTTGGAGAGCCAGCTGGGCATAGGAGGTCTGTGGATTCCTGAGGATGTTCCTCACTGTCCTGCCACACACCACTCGCATCTGTCTCGCACGCACAGAAACATCATTACATTTTCTATGGCCTTTATGACAGGGTTTAAGTAGCAGACAGCCAAGTGCAGTCATGGCCAACACGGTCATTAAACTCTGTGACGAAACATCACAAACTCCTCTTTTCTTGTTAGTCATTGAATGTTATTTTCGGTTGTCTTATCTGGTTGGTGTTTATTAAAAGAGCATATTTATTTTCTTTTATCCACCCTCTTAAATTTGTGTTTGCTCACCTGATAGAGAAAAGAAGTGGCGTAGCCGGCCTTCTCTTTATCTACGCCGTCATTTTCTATGCTTTTGTTTATGTGTTCCAACTCCTCCCTCACATTTTTGTACAACTGGGACTGCCGATACTTTTCTGATAGTGATTTTTGACTTTTCTCTTTAAAAAAGAAAAGAAAGAAAACATAAAACATTATATCATATTACAGACAGATAAGGGGACAGACACAAGTTAAAAATATTCCTGACATCATGTGTAGGGTCAATCAAGGGTCAATTCTGGGTCCACTCATGGTTTGCTTTGTATTTCCTTTTTCTGAGGTTTCTTTTTAAAACGCAATAACCTATTCAATTGATACGCTGGTGTCTATCAGATTTATGAAACTAACTTTTTAAATTAAAATGAACAACTATGATTAAATCCATTCTTCCAATGCATCACATTGAAAACTTGTATTTTGATTTTGCAACAAAACAATTACCGGTAGACTGATGCAGTTTATCCACTTCATTCAAACCTCAATTTTTGAGTTTTCACATAGATCACAAAAAACAAAAAATAAAACAATGGTGGCTGTGTTTTTTTCTATGACAACGCTAATTTAGTTGCTAATACACATCTAGCAGCTTAAATACAGTAAATTCTTGTTTTTTTTAAATCTCATCTTAAACCCCTTTTCTTTCTTTGGCTTTCCCCAAACTTTTCATGACACACGTTTAGATTTATTATATACTTTTTTAACGTTTAACTGTTTTATTGCTCTTTATTTACTGTTTTCTAATGTGTTTTGCACTTTGGTCAACCTTGCAGTTTTATAGTTGTTACATAAAAAAACTGGGCTGAAAAAAGAACAGATGGCATGTGTATGTAAAAAGTAGGAATGTGCACACATTTCTGTACTGTGACTGTTACAAAACAGACAGTGTGATTCAAATAGTAATGCAATGTTGCTGCTTATAACACTTAGACTTCATCCCTGAAGCAAAGGGTTACCTCCAATGTGCAAGTCCGCTGTTGATGTTATTTCCCCATTTGTGATGTCCATGAAGAAGTCAGCGGGGTTGTTGAAAGCTTCAATCTGGTATCCTGTCCAGACAAAAGATCTTTATTTTTTTTAGTTTTAGATGAACACACTAAGTACAGTGTACAGGGAAAAATGTGCAAAAATGTAACTTTATTAAAATGATTGTTGTATTTGAACTTTAGAAGAAGAAACGTCAGAACCAAATTATAGAGTTTTTCAGATATAATTTTCAACCAGAACTTTGAAGACCAAATTCAAAATCACTGAGAAACATACCAAGGTTGGTAAAATAGTCCAAGGCTTGAGCTGCTGCTCCAGCGTACACAACCTCGCCTTTGTGCATGAGTGTCAGGTGGTCAAACTGTTTGAAGATGGAGTACCGTGGCTGATGGATGGAGAAGATCACAGTCTTCCCCCTTCTGGCCAGCCTGGAAAGGTGTTTGAAAATGACAATGGAGTTGCAATAGCGGCCACAAATGGTGAGGAGCAGTAGAATATCTGTTGCGCTGTACTTGTGCAGTAGACCAATGATGCAGTTTGCAGTGTTGGAATCCAGTCCAGTAGTTGGCTCATCCAGAAACAGCAGTGAGGGAGATGTAATGAGCTCCATCCCGATGCTGCACCTCTTCCTCTCCCCGCCTGACACTCCACGCAGGAACTCAGTTCCAATCTGAATGATGACACAACAAAGAAACAAAGGATTTCTTTACATTCCAGAAAACAGGAAATCAAGATGCACTTATTATGCATTTCATTGAGGAATTTTAGCCTTAAAAAAGTCTGATATAACTTTTTTATGCCATTTAATGCAGCAGTTACCGGTACCTGGAGTGTGTAAGAATGTTGAAACATTCCTTTGTGCAATAATTATAGTACCTTGGTGTCAGCGCAGTCTGTGAGGCCCAGGTCATTTATGATGACGTTTACTCGGTTGTTTTTATCAGTACTGGAGTGATGCTTTGGGTTGAGACGCAGGTTGGCACTGAACAGAAGGTTCTCTCTCACAGTAAGAGTGCCCATCAGAATGTCATCCTGAAAACACAGAGACAATGGAGAAGTAAGAAAGCTTAACCATGTATCATTAAACAAGTGTTTGTCTGTGCTTACCTGAACTACATAGGCAGAGCTAAGCCTCAATTCAGATGTGACCACTTGGCCATCTACTAAGACCTGTCCTTGCCGCAATCCGGCAGGATCTTTTCTACCAGCAATGACATCCAAGAGTCTGGGAGAAGGGTGGGAATGATTATTAAATTCCTCACAATTTAAAAGTTTGCATAACGAGTGTCTAATATTATGTTCCTTACGATGTTTTACCACTTCCTGTAGCTCCCATGATAGCATTCATGCCGGGTTTCATGATGCCGCTATGACAAACAAAAAATATTATTTTCACGTCTTTGTGTTGACAAAACTAAGTTTTAGAAACAACACTGGAAAATGTACGCAACATATATAATTTTTTTTCATATTTACTTTATTATTTTTAATGGTATACAAATTTGTTTTAGGTTTTTAAAGTATCATAGAATGGAATACAAGTAGAGCTTTCTATTGATGTCAATGGTTAACCAAATTTCAAAATGATTAATTATAATCTCTTCTTTACAGTAAAATAAAACAATTTAAAATTATAGCTTTACACTGTGTCTGTCATGTGAGTATAAACCTGCTTGTCCATTGGTTACATTCTGGCATTTTCTGCTTTTACTTTTGTTTAGGATTTTGTTTTTCATTTCTGTAGGTTCATTCAGTTATTAAAAAAAATTTGGAAGAGAATTGTTTTTAGTAGTAGTCACCCTTATGCCTCCTCTGGACCAAAGGGATTTTTGACTTTGGATCTGACTATTCGCCAAATTCAGGGGCAGAAAAAGACTTTGATTTCGTCCTGTAAAGAAGCCTCTAGATAGGACCACAGAGCTTGTTCATTAAAGATACTGGCATTTGATAAGCAGAGAAGTTAAAGAGTAGATCCACCCGTTTGATTCAATCCCCCATGCGGATGCTGTAGGTTTATAGGATGTCTCAGCTCATCAAGGGTCGTAGAAAAGAGTGGCTGCATCTTTAAGGGAGCACAGGTGCGTCCTGCAGTTCTCTAGAGGCTTGTGCAGCCACCTCAAGGGACATCATGAACATAGAATGTACGATTGTCATGGATGTGATAAGTGTATTTGGAAGTATTTGGAAAGCTAATGTAAGTTCACTTATGCTCTGTGGGTGATGCTGTTGCATGATGCCCTTATATTACACTCTAGTCGTTAGGAAAGTATGAGTATTGCCCCTCACAGACCCTGCACAAATGCACAGACATGTACCTCAGTGCCCGTAGGACACCTGTAGGATGTCCATAAAAACTATATTTAACTGTTAGGTTGCACGCTGTGCATGAATATTGTCACTCTACGGGTTCACCGAGTGGTCTTCGTCAATGATATTTCATGCAGCCACCAAGTTTGTCCAGTTTACCCCCACAAGACTGACTGTATCTGGCTGTAAGGGCAGTTGTATGGCCAAAGAGTTTTCAAACACACAGCAAAGCTGCAGTAGACCAGCTGTGGAACTCCAGATCTGATCAACTTTTCATTGGTGCATTCCCAAGATGGCAATGGGGAAAGTAATGGTAATGTCTGATGTGTTTTCCAAAATAAATCTTAAGCTGTTGCTACCAGAGGCCAGAGGTCTGCAAGAGTTACTGGCAAAGCTTTAGTGCAATTTCAAAAAGGAAGATCTACTTCATATTAAGACATGCTTATTCATCACTCCACAGGTCGCTCATCAATTGGTCTTCACTCTGAGCCAATAGTTAAAGTGCTTACTTTCCTTACAGCCAATCACAATCAAATTCCTGCCTTTAAAATATTTGAAGTTTGTTTATCCACATTCCAGACATTTTGCTGGCGCTTCTCCTCCCTGCTCTTTGATTTGGCACAGTCTGGCTTTAACTACCATCAGTATCTAGGATTAGTAAATGGTGTGCACAGTTTACTAATACATGCGCATGGTTTATCTGATTTTATCTTTTCAAACCACTGGCACCTGGAGGACTCCGTGCATGTTAAGATACATTTTGATACAATTTGAAAACCAAATGATTTCAAGTAAAAAGTGGGAAAATTTTAATCAAACCCCTCATAAACTCCTTGGAACCCTGTCAAATATAATTGAAACAGTGCTGGTCTAAATAGAGTATCTGCCTCAAGTCACCTTCCTCTACATCTTCATGGGCAACAGTGGCTCAGGTGGTTGAGCGGGTCGTGCAATGATTGAAGGGTCAGCGGTTCGATCCCACCAGACAAATGTCGTTGTGTCCTTGGGCAAGACACTTCACCCTCCTTGCCTCCAGTGTGGCTCCACTGGTGTGTCAATGTGTGTGAATGATCCCGATGATGGTCAGAGGGGCCGTAGACGCGAACTGGCAGCTACGCCTCTGTCAGTCTGTCAGGGCAGCTGTGGCTACAACCATAGCTTACCATCACCAAGTATGAATGAGGAGTGAATGAATAATGGACACAATGTAAGCGCTTTGAGCATATGGAAAAGCGCAAAATCCAATCCATTATTATTATAACTCATAAGTCAACAAGAAAGACTCCCGACTTCCTGATGTTTGGGAGGGAGATAAACCTGCCAGTGAACTTTCTTCTGGGGAGGGTTCCAAAAAGCACAGTTGTAGACTGGATTTCCAAAAACATCAATAGCAACTCAAAGTAGCTTTTGATGAGACAGATCAATATTGGTGGCAACCAATCGAATCCTAATCATCCATGGGATAGAGACGACCCTAGATGCTGGAGGTTTGGTTTACTCCATTGCACCACTTGAAGGTGAGGAATGTGCATTGAATTGAATACAGCATTACATAATCTAATGAACATGGTTCATTTGACAGTTTTGATTGCTGTTGCAATAGATCAGTATCAAACTACCAAACTGAAAGTTAAATGGCTCAAAACTATTGAACTCTAACCAGCATTAAGGCAATTTTAAAAAGCAATTACTGAACTTCACTTCACTGTTTAAAGTACTGCTGGAGAAATTAACATTGTACTCAATTTCCATTTAAATGTTGTTCACCTTTCACCAAATCCCTTCAAGGGTCGCCACAGCAAATTGGCTTTCAATGAGCTGCACAGGTAGTTTAGCAGAGAAGTTTACGTTGGATGCCCATCCTGACACAAACCTGTAGTATTTTAGTTGTGGGGCTGGAGAAGGGAGATTTAGTCTTTGCCTGTGGCAATAAGAAACTCTTTTTTTGGTGTTTGATCACAGCCATGAATAGGCAGTCAATTCTGTTGTTTACTGTTTTAAATATAGATTTTTATAAGGCATGTATAGTCCTTGCTTACTTTAAAAATTAAACAAAACGATAAATAAAGGATTTTGCTTTTCTAATGATGTTTTCTATGGTAAAAAGCTGACTCTCAGCTGTTTTTTTAAACTGCAACCATTACGTAATAAATACAAATTGTTTATGTTTTAGAGTATTTAAATGAATGCGTTAAACTTGCCCGCTCTCAATATAAAAAAATACTTCTTTTCCCACAGAATCAGACACAAGAACATAGTAAAAGGTTATCAGGTAGCTTAAAACTCCATAATGTCTCTCAGGTCTTACAAGTGTCTCGTGTGTCTTACCTCACATCTTTAAGAATGTGTTTTTCAGGACCATTCTTACGGCAGAACGTTTTCTCTTGGACACTATAATGTAAGTTGCTGAATGTGATGGTCGGCCCCCGTTCATGAGAAGATTCCTCATCAATGGAGGTGACACGGTCCCCCATTGACATCTCCATTCACAGCAGTGTCAGAGAGATGAACAAAAAAACATGAGCTGTGGACAAGATGATAGAGTGGAGACCTGGACAACAGAAGGACGAGTGAGAAAGAGCAGGAGGATTTATTTCTCATTTGGACTTTGGATGTCCTCTGTTACGCACTCAGGCTACAATAGACGGAGCAAGACTGAACTTTCCCCTCTGGTTATGTACTGCAATTAAAACTGAAAAGCCATTAAAACCTGGTACATAACAGTTGATAAGGGTTCCGTACAATTACACTTATCTTCCTGCTAACCTGATAGACAGACCTCGTAAAAACAGGGTTGGTTCCGCTGTTGTGACTGACATTGACTCCTAAAAAAGAAAACTAATTCACTCCTGGCTCTCATGTGAACACATCCCAATGTTGATCTTCCTGGTGGATCAATTATAAGTTTATAAAATATTAAAATAACACTAATCTCTGGAATATCTAAAACATAAAAATTTGGTAGTAATGTTTAGGGAGCATGGGGAATGAGTGCACTGCCATGTGTATGAGCCAAATCTACTAAAATGAATGAATAGTGATGGTAAAGTCGTTTAATGATAACGTTTTTTATGAGCTGCACAGGGCTGTAGTGGTTAGCACTCTCACCTCACAGCAATGAGGCCCTGGTTTAAATCCCAGCTGGGATCTTTCTGTGTGGAGTTTGCATGTTCTCCCAGTGCATGCATGGGTTTTCTCCGGGCACTCTGGCTTCCTCCCACAGTCCAAAAATTTGCATCATAGGTCAATTGGTGACTCTAAATAGTCTCTTAAATGTGAATATGTGTGGTTGTGTCTCTTTGTATTCCTGTGAAGAACTGGTAAACTGTTCAGGGTAAACCTAGATTTCCCCTGTCATTAGCTGGGATAGGCTCCAGCAACCCTGTGACCCCAGAAGGGATTAAGTAAATTAAGAAAAAGGATGGATGGATGGATGGATGGATGGATGGATGGATGGATGGATGGATGGATGGATGGGCAATTATTAGGACGGATGGATGGATGGATGGATGGATGGACTGAGACGGATCTGGATGGATGGATGGATGGATGGATGGATGGATGGGCGGATGGATGGATGGATGTTGGATGGATGGATGGATGGATGGATGGATGGATGGATGGATGGATGGATGGATGGATGGATGGATGGATGGATGGATGGATGGATGGATGGGCAATTATTATGCTATCAATCCAGCAAGGAGTGCAAGTCTTGCCAAGCATTGCTTCAAGCTGTCAAGATTTACGCCCTCTGCTGGTTAATCAGGGTGTTACGAAAATGATGGAAAATTGGCAGACAAAGTGTGCTTTCGTTAAAACATCAGTTTGAGGACTGTGCGTTTCAATCTGAAGTTTGAGATGGAATCTCAAGAAGGATCTGTCTTCCTCGTGTCCTCTTAAAGAACGGTTTGTCCCAGACCATTAAATGCAAATAATCTTGTACAAAGACTGGTGGAATCATGGAATTGTTCCAAAACTCTAACAATGGTTTCCAGCTTCTTCTGTGACACAAAAACATACCATGAGAACATCGTTTCGGTATTTCCGTGGTCAGAAGTTGCTTTTGCAAAGCAAATTCCCACGTACATGGATAGTTGTCCACATTTTTCTGGTGCTGAAAAAGTTCCTCAAAAAAAATACGAGTTGCCTTGAGCCCTTGACCCCACAATTTTATTTTCAGCTATGAAAAAAAATTACTTATGATTTTGCTTTTATGTAGTTGCTAAATTAAGGTTATTTTAATACAATTCAATTCAATTTCAATTCAATTTTATTTGTACAGCCCAAATTCACAACAACAATCGTCTCAATGTGCTTTGATTTTTAGATTTTATATTATTATTATTATTATTACTATTATTTTTTTTTTTTAGATTCGATTTTAGAGTTACATTGGTTTGATCAATGGGCATCAAGGAGCAAGAAGAGACTTCCAATGAAGTAGCTTGACTCAGTTTATTTTTCCTCAGCTGTACAGCAGTTCAGGGCTTTACCTAAAATAGTCTGAACTGAACGAAATCCTTGCCAATGAAATCACAGTTTCACTCCTTGAATGCTTGCTTGGCGCTTCGAGCGAGTCATCTTCTCAAAGGTGTTGCAGCCTCTTCATCTTTCCAGTTCCAAAACTGTATCTGATTATTTTTGAACATCCTGCGAGCTCTCTCATAGCAGTTATGTAATGGGATGCAATGACTTTGGGGTCACTCTTTGAAGTGTTTGGTTGCATCCAAACAACATGACGTGGAAATCTGCTGATGGACCCATTCATCCTAATTCCAAACGGGGTGCGTTTATCATGTGTCCATATGTCTCATAAGTTCTTTGAAATCCCACTTTAATCATTTTATGATCTATTTTAAAAGTGTTCCTAGTGGTCCTTCAATTATGATTATGTGTTTTTTTTAACAAAAAAAAAGGTGTTGTTTTCTAGGACATAGTTTCTGAAGAGCAGCAGAAGTTTGTCATAAATCGGCTCTGAGTTGTGCTCTCCTCCCATCATGTATCTGTTTACACCATCTCCCGTTAGCTTAGAGCCCCTCACATCCCTAACCTAATATTATCAGTGCAACAAAAAAGGCAAGCCATATTGGAGCTGTACAGGTTTGAGCCACATATTAGCTCAGAGGAGGAACACAAAGATGCTCATGGATCCAGTTGGCTACAAGTGGATGCGTTAGAATGGAGCAGAACAGGGAGCTTGTGGCTCACTGTAATAACTTGTATTTATTTGTTTTATTTTTACAAAAGTATTGAGTGAGAAGGTCAGACAGTTTAGATTAGTTGTGGTTCCATAACTTTAATACCTGACTGGGACAGTATTTTTATGACAACTTGTTAGTAGGCCTTCGATCCCCTTTTAAGACTATTTTTCACGAACGCTTCTGGCCTGAAGGAGAAATTAAAGAGTTAACTGTGTCCTAATAATTCTAAACCCAAGATCCCCCTCTAGCGAAATGAATGCTGTGTGGGTACAGTGTAGGAAGCTCTTCTCAGAGATCAACTTTGTTTTTCTCTGACCTTTTCTCTTTTTTACAGTTGTCCAATCAAGCTTCGAGTTTTATGGAACGACCCGCCCAAAACTGTGTGGTAGCCAATCATCTTTCAGTAAAGTGGGAAAGGGGGAGGTGCTTGATTGAGAAATCCAAAGGTGTTGTCATCTGCGTTCTTTAATTTAGTGTGTTTAACATTGGGTGTGCTGTGGTGGCGTCGACAAACAGACAATGCGCCTCTAAAACGTGTTTTTTCCTCCATTCTCCATATGTTGGAGCTAAGTAACTTATTTGTCGAATATAATCGATAGAGGTAAGGGTTAAGTTGTCCAAAACGCGAACATTTTGTCTGAAATACGAAGGCCGGCTTCGAAGCTTTTAAGCTAACGCCTAACGTTAGCTATGGAGGAGAAGAAGGAGGAGGGAGAGGCTGAAATTCAGGAGCACGGCCCCGAGCACTGGTTCTCCAAATGGGAGCGGCAGTGTTTGGCCGAGGCTGAACAGGATACTTCAAACGAAGAGGAGACGGAACAAAGTCAGCAAAAGCTGTGGCACCTTTTTCAAAACTCTGCCACTGCTGTGGCGCAGCTGTATAAAGGTATGCCGAAGTTCAAGTTAGGCTGCTAAACCGAGCTAACACCAACACAAGCTAAATGCTTGTTAGCTTAGCGGCTAAACTGAGACTTTCTTGATAACATACTAGTGATATTTCATCTCATATTATTCAGTATAGTGTTCATGAATTTGATTAGGGTGACATAAATACGTTTGTTTTTGAAAATGTATCGTATATGTTTGATTTCGTTGTTGTGACCCCGATGTGCGGCCAACTAGCTGAAGCTAACGAAGCCGCCTGTTAGCTTTAGCTAGCTGCCGCAAATAGCCGGTCAGTGTCAGAGTTGCGGACAAGGCAAATACTCCCCGAGCCCCGAACTGTCAAGAGTTCTGTCAAGGCTCATCCACAATAGCCGGCTTTGACCAAACACGGTGAAGGATCTCGCCAGTTCTGTTAAATGTTTCATTATACGATCGTTCGATCGCTGTACTATGACAGCTTGTACTTTTAGGTTTATTTTACCGTTAATATTTATTTAGCTAGTCAAAATGGCGATTTTGTTTAGAGGTTAACAGCAGCGAGCAGTACCTCGGATTGCTGACGTTTTTGCAGCAACTACATTTTTTTAAAGTAAAAACAATTTTAATAGTCTACGACAATAACTTCCCCCTCCCCTCAAACAATCTTACTGCATATTGATTATTATTTTCAGAAAAACATGCTCAAGCAGCATTGGGTTTTGTGTCCGATGTTTTAACATTTTTCGTTTCTTTTTTTGTTATTGTTTGATCTTAAGCTCCGGTTTAAGGCAAGATAAACACAAAAGTTCAGTTTCATGTATAAAGTGCATCAGCTTTCGCTTTTAAATGTAAGTTTTCAAGTTTCATAGTAATTTACAGTCAAAAACTGGCATTTTAACATTTATCTTGGAATGCTGCCTGAAATGGCTCTGCTGCAGGTTTACCTGTCCTTCCAGAGACGGCAGTGCTGTCTGTCATATGTTCAAAGAACCCAAACTGAGTATTTCTGGATACTTTTGCTGATTAAAAAAAGAAACTTTTTTCTGATATTGATTTTAACTGAAAAAGCTTTGATTGTCAACATAGTATTATTTTTAAAACTAAAAGTTTTAACCGATTAGGCACAAGAATTACCATAAAATGCAGGGAAAACTTTGAAGTTACTGTTGCTAAACAGTAGTAGCTAGAGTAAAAAAAAATAGAAAAATGTCCTTTAAAAGTATTTTTTAATACAAATTAAACACTCATACAAATGATATTAATACAAATGTTTATTTGGAGTCGGAAATTTGTTTTATTTTTGTTTATTTTTCAAACACTGTCTCCCTGTTTACATGTGATTCATAGATCGAGTATGTCAGCAACAAGGCTTCTCTATGTGGGTTCCCTTCCAGAACGCTGCCACAGCCGTCACCAACCTGTACAAAGGCAAGTAACAGTGCACTACACTGGCTTTCCAAGTTATTTGTGTTTTAATGGTGTCTGTCTGTGCATTATGGCTTGTATTCGCACACACTGTTCAACAGTGTGTGGTAGTTTGATACTGATTTCATTTTGTTTTGGTGGCTTTAGTTTATGAGGCTAAGAGGCGTGATTCCTGGTGGTCATTGTGAATGCGTCTTTATACAACCTGTCTGTGAGTTGCAATGAATGAAATAATCTTCCTAGTTTAATAAAGAGACGTATCCCTTTGTGCTTTCAGAGAGTATGGACGCCCACCAGCGGAGCTATGACCTGGGAATCCACTTAGGCCATCAGAGGAGGAATAAAGAGGTGATAGCATGGGTTAAGAAGCGACGAAGAACTATCAGAAGAGAAGACCTTATTAGCTTTCTATGTGGCAAAGCTCCACCTCCACGAACCGCTCGTGCCCCGCCAAGAGTTGCCATGGTGTCTTCTAGCCGATCATCTCCCACAGAGACAGACAATTCTGTTGAGACCGACTTGCAGCCCTTCAGAGAGGCCATAGCCCTGCACGGTTAGACATGGTTTATGGTACATGAGGTAAGACTGTCAAGTTGAAGTGGGCTCATACGGTTATCATTTCCCTCCAGGTCTCAGTGGTGCCATGGCAAGCATTTCCGTGCGCTCTGGTCCTCCCGGCTCCCCGACTCACCCCGCTCAGCCACTCGGTCGTCGTAGAAATGGCCTTCATGACGTGGACCTCAACACCTTTATTGCTGAGGAAATGGCACTTCATTTAGATTCCGCTGCCAATCGTAAACGAGTGTCTGCACCTTGTAGCGACGTCATAACAGACTCACCCACGCATAAACGTAACAGGATGCTCTGAACTTTTTCACTATTAACTCCTTGTTGTCCTCTCGTCGATGGCCGATTGGACACTTGATGGGGGGGGGGGGGGGGGACTGTTGCCTTGGCCAGCCACAAAATCCTCTGTCTTAGTTAAACATGTGACTATTACCAGACTGCATAGTTAACTCATTCTTTATTTTCTCACCTTCTACTTCCGCCTCAAATAAAATTAGTCTCATTTGTCAAAAATATTTTTTTCTCCCCTCAGTTGGTCTGACAAAGAAGCACAGCCTTAACCTGAAATCTTTAAAAGTAGATTTTATTTTTAAATCAATTTCACATTTAAGAACTACAAGCACTAGACAACTGTTTGCAGTTCTCTCTGCCCCAAGATAGCTTCTTTTTTTGTGGAGTGTGGGTCAAACTAAACTGAAGTCTTACCTGATGAGGAGACTAAACTCTTTCTGCTGTTTGGCTTGATTGAAAAACACTTGTGTGTTTTCTTCTGTGGCTTTTGTGTGTTTGCATATCTGACAACTGCCACTTAATGTGTCTTATAGGTCTCTTGCCCTTGATTGAGGCTGCTACTGTGTAAACTAGTTGATGTGCAACAGGAAGTGCGCGTGTGTGTGTGCGTGTGCGTGCATGCGTGTGTGATTGTTTCCTCTTTCACTAAAACTCACTCCTACCTTTATTGGCTTTTTGCAGACCAAACCAGGGTTTTATCACAAAGCAGCTCAGTTCTGATTAAAAGAGAGAGGTGGTATGACGTATTTAGAAAAATTTGAATAATAAATCTTTTTTTTTTCTATTTTAAAGCCACACTATTTCATCCTTTTGAGTTTTTACAGTTCTCTTAAGTCGGCACAAAGTTGGTAACAATGTTTACATTAGGCCTCAACATAAAAACCTAAACCTCTTTCATCCTCATCACTCTTTATTTAACAAGGAAAGGAAACAAAACAGCTCCTGGTGTAACAGCTTTAAACAAAGAATTACAGTGGCCAACCAAATGTCTGTGAACTTCTAAAGGCCGATGGCTGTGACATGATCTTTAGCCGGGTTAGACTTTATTGGGTGTATTAGTTTAGCAAAACCTGTTTTTGCTCACTTTGCACACTGCTTTGTGATATAATCTTGTGTATTGTAAATAATGTGGGTGCTGTTATGTAGTACATATTGTAAAAAAAAAAAAGTGTTAATTCATCAGGATGTCCTTGTATAGTAATGATTCTGACAATAAACATAATACAAATAGCGGTGGGAGGAGTTGTGGACCCTCTTTGTCAAAAGAAACCAAAAACAGAAAGAGGTTGGTGACCCGTAATTTTAGGTGAGCGTCAAAGCGTCATGCAGACAGAAAAAAAAGCTGCTGTTAAGCGACTGGTTGCAGCTGTCAGCTTCTTCATTTGAAGAGGAAGAATCTCATCTTTCCTTGGAATTTCTGAAGCGAACTTTGACACACGAGGTTGCTGATATTCACTAAACAGCAGGGGAGTGTATCCGGTTTTAGTCTGCCATCTGAAATCTGCTCCCAAACACAGGGAAAGGCAGAAACAGGAAAGTAAAACCTTTCCTATTTGAATTTTTCCCATACGAGATATTTTCTCTTATTAACCAGTGTGTCTGGTTGTTTTGCCATCATTACTTCATGAAACCACTTAAAGACAGCAAATCAAAAATTAGGGAACACAAAAAAAAAGAACTAACTGAGGCACGGGTGATGAGTATCCTGATGGATTTGATGCCAGACACTTTTCAAACGTAAAAAAACAAACTGCAGAAAAAGCAGTCTCTTATTGTGTTCTAGCTATTGCAAGGACAAGCTGGTCGTCAGATTGAAGGGAACAAAATGAGCATTCATTTTATGACTTACTAAAACAAATAGGAAGTCAGAAAAAAAGGTACAAGAATAGCTGCCACCTTTTTTCACCAGCTGCACGTGTAAAAGGGACACCTGGCAACCCCTAATAAAGAGGAGCTTTTGCATTATTTCAATAAGGAAGATCTACTTCCCTTCCAGGTACTTTGGATTGCTGCTACTTCACTTTTCATGCCACTTGTCATTTTGCATCCATTCAGAGCCAATTTCCACCTTTCTTCTCTGCCAATCAGAGTCATATTTTTGCCTTTAACTTCATGAATCTTTAATTTTTTTTTTGATTCCAGATGATTTCTCCGATCCCCCTTCACCCTGTTCTCATCCAGAAGGGGGTGGTCTTGAACCACCATCAGCTCTGGTGTATTCAACTATAGTCCGAGCTCATCTCACTAATGCAAGACTGCAATGTTAAAGGCCCAGAGCCTAACTGCCTAATGAACTCATTTCTTTTCTTTCTGCATTAGAATTAAATTATTACTTGTATTCCTAAAATCTCTCTCTATTGAAGTAACGCTAGTCCTAGTAACACTAGGCTTGCATTTTGGCCTGAAAGGAGCCAGTTCTCTTAGATTTCTTTAGCAGTCTAGTTCAGCTGCTCCATTTGACCACAAAACGTTTGATGGAAAAAATTTTTATTGGAGTGCAGCTGCTTAGTTGACAGAAAGGGGACTGCTTTTACTGATAGTTTGTAAACTTTCTCTATTGCAGTTTGCAAGACAAATAGGATTCTTGTACTCAAAAGTATCAAAACTCTCGATAAGACATTAAATAAAATAAGAAATTTTTGATTGTCCCAGAGAAGTCATAAAATGAGCTTTTGGAGTTTCCAAGTGTGCATCATACGAATAACCTTGAACAATTTCCCACATGAACCCTGAAAAACTGAGCTCTAACATGACAAGCTGTGAAAATGAATAATTTAATAATTGAACCTGACTATTCAAGGAGTGTATTACAGGAAGGAGTGACAGGAAATCAAGTCAACTACAAAATAAAAGCATGACGAAATATCTAATGTCTCAAAGTACATAAATCAGGACCACCAAAATAAGGTCATTAAAAATATATAACCCCATTTAAAGCTGGTTATTTTTCAACGTCATTTAAATTGTACAGCGAACACATTGTTGCACAGATGGATCATTTGAAATGGTTCTTTCTGAAGTATTAATAAATGAAAAAGCCGATTGCTGTAGAACAGACTGAGACTTCCACAAAAACAGTTTTCATCGATAAATCAGTTTTTGAATGCCCGTCTTTCAGTAGTTTTTAAGTGGTGTAAATCTGAAAAATTAAGATGAATGACTTTAATTACTTTTCTGTGAGCCAAAAGTTTGTTTGTGTATCCCGTTCAAACCATTATCACCATCATTATTCAAGTTCAAGAACAGAAAGGTAATTTCTCTTTATATCAAAACTCTTTTGAAGCTTCAGAGCCTTTCCCAAAAAATTAGAAGCCTATGTTATGTAAACATAAACAAGTAAATACTTGAAATCTATTAAGCAGTGGGGCCTGAATCTGTGTCCTATTAAAGTTACATTTTTTCTAATAGAATTATGGAATTGAAGACACTTTTCCATGAAATTTGATTTTGTTTGGAAAGGAATTTTATTTGAGGACATTTTACTGGATGTTTCTAACCACATGTTTAGATCTTAGAACTGAAAACACACTTTTCCCCTCTGTGAACCGCCACCTTGCTGTGGTGAAGGGGTTTGAGGGTTTGAGGGATCCTAAGCTGTGCTGTGCTGTGCAAAGACGTCCTATGTGACAAGCCGGACTAAGAGCGGCTCAGGAAATGTTGCAACAAGGTCATTCTTACATATCTAATCGGATTTTGGGATAACAATTTTTCAGTTTTTGTTTGGTAACATCTTTTTTTTTTATTTGTATCTGTTTTGTTTTGGTAACACTTTGTTTCTTTTCTAATGTCTTTTTCTGTTCTTTGTCTGTGTGTATATTTTATCTTTGATAACTTTTTTGCATGTATGAGGACACAAAAACACACGTGTGCACACTCATGTAATAGTAGTCCTGATGTCTCCCTTGAGTCACTGTCAAACCAGCACTGACAGGAGTCATCCAGGAGGCGTCAGAGCTTTAAAATGCCAGGGCAAAGATCCAGCAGGTCAAAAGTCTGCGCTTGATCTTTCCTTTTCTGGTCTCATCCAGACAAAGAGCAAAATTTGATCCCCCTTTGCCACTTTATAGCCACAGCCGGATTAAAAACAGCACATGGAGACAAAAATGTCTGCTCCCTTTTCCTCCACTAACTCTGTGAAGTTTTTTTGTTTTGTTTCATCATGCGTCTGAAAGCTCTAAATGCTGCATTTGATGGGAGAGGAAAAGAGCTGAGCACAAGCTGCTTCACACTTCAAAAGAAGCACAGAGTGTGTGTGTGTGTGTGTGTGTGTGTGTGTCAAGGAGAAAGAGGGGGTGAGAGAAGGAGAGAACTAGACATGGTGAGAAGCAACAAGTGTCTGAACGTTCAAGAAAAAAGAACCTTGAAGATGGCCATCTGGGCCACACACGCACCCAAGCACACACTTCTTTGCACACACACACACACACACACATTTAATATAGGTGTCCTCTAAGGAAGCTGTCTGGCCTGACTCATCTGATCACTGCAGACACACAATCAAATGTGCTTTTCATCAGCGATTGCATTTCTGTGTGGGCTTGACCGTTAGGGAGTCTTCAGTGGTAGACAGCTGGCGATCAGTGATGCACTACTTACCCTTGGTGAGCGTGTGTGGATGTGCATGGAAATACGCAGCAGAAGCACAACAGATAATGGTAATTGCTGCACCAGCTTGCTCTAATTGATTGAGGGCAGCATGCTTATTCATTCACATACACACACACACACATTAACACATGAGCACATCCACATAAGTCGAGGCCAATCAGGCAGTCTGTAAATGTGTCCCTAGAGAGATGGAGCAGCCGGAGATCAGAGGTGGTGATGGAAGGGGGTAGGAGGACGGAAGGGAGAAGGGGTTAAACACTCCCCAGAGACAGATTCTGGTCAGGGCTCTTGGTTTTGTGCACATGAGCAGCAGCAGGTAAGCGTGGCATGCATGAGAAAACAAGATCAGAGGGGTGTCTGGCGTTTTGAGACTGCTGGATTTTTGTGAATGCTGCTCCTCCTTCTCCCCCTCTCTAACATACTGGGTGTTATATGGGCACACAAACATTTTCAGAGCTCCCTGCGCATCACCACCTCCTTGTCTTCCACAAACTATGAAAATAAAGCCCCCAGATCTGATCACCATGGCAACACGTTGAGCAGCATTTTCCAGCAGAAGAAGGAGGGGTTGTGTTGATAGTGTAGATTAGAAAAAAAAAAGAAGGCAGTGGTGTTAGGAAGTGTGAAAAGGGGGGTCATGATGTAACTAGTCTGAAAATCAACTGGTCAACATACAGGAGGGGATTGCAGTTCATATGATTGGCCACAGGGCGGCAGCAGTGTCCAGCACATGAGGCTGAATCATCACCAAAGCCCAGTGAGTCTCCAATGTGCCAAAACAAAGATGACAGACTGCAGACTTCCAGGTAAAATCCCACCAGGTTTCTGCAGTTCTTCTCGGGAGTGTGCCTTAGAGGGAAATCGGTCAGGGTGTTCTTCCTCTGTGACCCTTCCTTGACTTGTGTACTGCAGACACTAGAATAGACGTGGAAAGCTTTAGAAGGAAACAGCCCTTCCAGCATTCCCCTTGGAAGCTACCAGTGGTGCGCCGGGCGTGCATTGAAAAAAAATAAGTGATGGGGCAGAAAAAGGGCAGGAATGATTGTAAGGTCCCCCCTCCTCCCCAAAGCTTATGAGGATTAGATGCTGTGCTGCTGGCCACAGATGGGTTTGTGGTGGATTCTCTATGCTTGCGCATGGTGTGGAATGCAGTTTGTGCATGTTTAGAGCTTTTTTCTCCAAATTATTTTCGAGGTGGGGGGTGTCGAGGAAAAGGAGTGGGAAGTGAATGAAGAGGAGGAGGACAGGTAGGTGAGACCATAGGAGGTGAAGGGGGCTAAATCCTCACTGAGCTCCTAAGAGAGAGCAAGAAGATCCCCACAGAGACTAATGACGTGTGGAAAGGAAAAACGTGGGGAAGAAAAGGGGGGAACGCACAAATGAGTGTGTATGTCTAAGAGACAGATGGATAGGAATGGGGGCCATATTTTGCAAATGAAGCATAAGTCCCTTTGCTCACCACTTTGTACTGATAAAGCCACCGTTACCCGACAAGAGACAAATAGGATGAGTTCGTCTACATATTCCCTCACTCATGCACTCCCACACTCTTGCCTTCACACACTTTCACACTCCCACTTGACCTCGCTTTAGCGCCACTTCATTTGTCGAATACGCTGTACCTGAAGTGATTTTTAGTTTTTGCACATTCTAAATTTTTCAGCAGGCGTTACCTTGTCTGACTTTTCGAGCCATTAGGTTTGACAGAGCCTGACCTGTGTACTACCCCTGCAGACGGCTCAGCCCTTCACAATGTTCTGCACTCTCGTTACTTCATGGAAAGGTGAGCCACAACAGCCAAAACACTTGACACATTTTGTTATAACTTTAGAAGTCTCAGCATCACCATTGGTGTGCTATTTTTTTAAATGTGAAGATTTGCTGGCACTCATCTTGCTCGTTTTCTTACTGGTCTGAGATTGCGTCAACTACCTGCCTCAGTTCACTGTGGGCTCGATCTGAATTAAACTCAAACCACATCCCAATGTACAGTACATCTTAGTTTGCAGCACCTGATTATTTTTAAGCCACTCACCCAACACCTTGTTGAGCACACAGCAGCCTAACACACAACCTCACGCATGTATCAGATTAAAATCAGCAACAGTTTGCAGTCTACATTTCGACAACCTCGACTTTCATTCTGGCTATCACAAGGTTGTGTGTTACGGATTTTATTTCCTTCTTTAATTCATTCAGTTTGGAAGTTAACAAATGGCAGCAAATGCAGCACTTGAGGGTTCCTAAAGATGTTTAAGATATACTCCTTATTGGCTTTTTATTTTTTATTTTTTATTTTTCAAGATTCCACTTTAAGAACAAAGCAATTTTATAAGTACATTTTTCAGACCTTCCTAAAAAAATGGCAACAAATTGGGAACAAGGATTCAGACAGTGGAAAGTTGATTAGGAAAAGAAATTTGCGCAGGGATTTGGCAAAGGTTTACTGCACACATTCCCTGACACAGCAGGGTTTTGACTGAACAGTGGCAAACTGGTGACTGTCAGTGAGCCGTCCCCACTGCTGCACTGCCCAAGGGAGAGAGACTTCATTTGTCTTTATCAGTGAATAACTATTCTGTTTGGAAAGGTTTAAACATCACATTTGTTTTCATTAGAGGTCTTGTTTTTTGGCTCTCATAGGTAAGTTTTCTGGTTTCTCTTTTTCATTTGGTGTTTCCAGACTTATTGTCTGAATTGTTTTACTGTATTTTCAGCACTATAGGACACTCAAATTATAAAGCGCATTGAAAATGATTGGTCTACTTTCAAAAATATGTCACATTCTTACAATACCTGTAACTGCCAACGTTGCTTGCAACACGTAAAATTGTGGCGCTCCATGAATGCTTTCCCTGCCAGCATCTTACACCCTGCAGCTATATATATGTATATATATATATATACATATATATGAGAAGGGAACAGGGAGCAGCCCGCATTCAAACCCTGGTTTCACGGACGGCAGGCGCAGTAAACCAGCACGAGTTAAAACGGCTCCCTACGTGTATGTATGTATATATGTGTGTGTAATTTTATATAAATATAAAATATAAAACCTGATTTACAAAGATTTTGACAGATGGCTGTGTACCTTTATCTCACTATATCCCTTTAACATCAGTAAACATAACCATAATTGATCCATATACAGTAGAAGGTGCTCCAGATTATAGAAAGTGCATTGAAATTATATATATATTATAGAGATTATTGATAATTTTGTCCTTTTTTAAAAAATTTAAGGGTTTTTGGAGCACCTGATAGTGTGGAAAACACAATAATCGGAATTGTTGTCTATGTTCATCCCCCAGTCCTCACAATTCCTTCTGAATTTTTCCTTCTTTTTGCTCTAGACAGTATGGGGTCTTTCTTGTGGTCCTGCAATGACAGCACTGTTGGATTGTATTCAAAACAAATCAGCCTGCCCCTTAATTCCTGCACAAAAGCCTGGACTCAACCAGGTTTCAGCAACTAAAAGCCCCTCTGTTCAATAAATAAATGCAAAGACAGCCACACCAGAGGGAAGACATTCTGATTCACCAATATAATAAAAGAAGTAATAACATTGTTTTCTGTGGTGCTAGTAAAAACATCCAACATGTGAAACAAAGATGAGATATTGCTTCCATTTCACACATTTCTCTGTTTTCAGCAGTGTGATTGATCTGACCCTTGTGCAAAGCCTCGAAGTTTTTCCTGACATGGTCTGAAAATACCTTTTGTCTTGGTCAAAAATATATGCAGTTACACACTATTATTACTCAACTTAGGCCCCTTTGCTGTAGACTTATAAGATGACAAAAAGTCAGAGTTTTTTCCCCCCCCTCAATCTTCACCACCAAAAAAATCAAGCAAAGCCTTGCTGGACATAAATGCTGAGTAAGGCTGACCTGCTGGAAATTAGATTGGAAAAATCCAACAATTAGAAGATCCGGTGGGGAGCACAACTCAGAGAGCAAACAGGAGTACAAAATCCTTGAAGCAACCTGTGGAAAGTTTGTCCTGTCAGCAGTTCCTTTCAGGGGTCACTACAGTGAATTACCCCACAATTTGCACTTGTGATTTGGCTTCAGTTGGAGGGCAGATGTCCCTCCCGACCCGACCTTGAGCATTTACTTATTCCTGGGAAGGGGACATGGAAACACTGGAAAGTGGCCGTACCATTTTGTAAACAGTCTAAGAGGCAGAGCTCTATAAAAGTACATTTTTTTAAAGAAGTTAGTGATAAAAGATGGTACTAGAGGACAGAATGTAATTTTCTACTTATTTGATTTGATTTAACATTTATTTTACCACAAAGTCCTCTTGAGATAAACTCTGAAAGGCTCCATCTGTCATGGTGCCTCTGTCAGCTCTCCTCCCTCTGCTCTGCTCCGGAGGATCCCAGCTGTTGCCACTCAACTCATCACCTGCAGCCTTCTTAAGGAGATCCACAGCCAGTATTTGTCGCCAGTTCGTTGCTTCTCCACGGTGCTTGTCTAGTCACTCATGGTCTCGCCTTGTGATTATTTCTCGCCTCTTAACCTTATCCTACGCCTTTAACCAGGATTATTCCACCACGAGTGTAACCTGGGAATTCCTCCGGACCTGTCTGTTCGCTCCACGTTTGCCACGCCTGCAGTGCCTGCTAAACCTCCACAGAAGCCCTCCAGCCACGCCACGTCTTCCTACTACTCACCTGTTGTCTACGGCAGAAGATCCTCGTCATCGGCCAACATCCAGCAAGAAAATAAATACAATTGCTTACCATACAACCTCCTGTTTTCCTTCTGGGTTCCAGCATCTGGGTCTGTCACGAATCCTCAAAACCATGATGCCATCACAATAAAAACATACAGTTAAAACAACAAATTAGAAATAAAATACTATTAAGATGAACAGTCTAACAGTAGTAAAAGAAATGCATATTCAAAGTATTATTCAGGCTACCAGAAAACAAGTGACTTAATGACAATATACAGGATCCTAAGTCTATATTTTGTATTTTAAGGTTTTATTTTTAGTGCTCTTAAAGCATTTGGTTTCTCATTCACAAAGCACTTTAAAGTTAATTGAAGATACTGTGGGGAAAAAGTCTTGGCTGTCAATGTTAAACATTTTTGAGCATCAGGCTTTAGCTTGTCATTTGCTTGGCTCCTCTAATGTATTTGAGTAAAAGCTTGATGGCAATGGACACTCTTACACACACACTCTGGAGTTTATTTAGGGGAATCAATTATTAAAATGAGGAAAGACAAGTTTCCTTGTGTTTTGATGAAATTACGTTTTTAGTAAGAAGTGCTTGGAAGAATGGAGTTTACCCCAGTGTGCTAATGTTCTGTTTAATCAAAAGGTCACGAATGGTTTAAGTCAGTCTGGACATACTGCTGTCACGCTCATGGACTGAAAAAAAAAAATCGACCACTGCTCAGATTTTTTATTTCTGCAAGCTAAGAAGGTTGCCTGCGTCGGGCGTTTTTAAAAAGGATTAGACGGTCTTTGCCAGAGATAATTCAAGTTTAAGCAGATGAGGTCTGAAGTGTATGACAGATTACAGGAATGTCATTGTGTACTTGTTATGAGCTTTTTTTAATTGAAGAATATAGGATGGTGCTATGGGATTAAATTTCTGCCATTAATTGAAAGGGCGTAAAGACAACTGAGCAGGCGTATGTAGGAACTGAGTGAGTGAACATTACAACGTGCTGGCGCAATTCTAACTAAGCGACCCCGTATTTCACAATTACACGGCTGCAATCCTAACTGAGCAGTGATCTTGCTTGGTCAGATCCTTTTGCGCGCTCACCTAGATTTACTGTGCGGTCAGATCCTTTTTGTGCGCTCACCTGAATTTACGCTCAGTGTTAAGGGGGTGTTTTTGTCACTTGTGGGGCGGTGTTCAGGGGTGTGTTTGTGCTCATTGGTGAGGCAGAGGGGCGGGACTTTCATTTTTCAGAGCCAGGGGGTGGGGGATGGTGGGGGCGCTAACAGGCGGCTCTTGAGCTCCATGCGGCTCTCTGCCTTTTAGCATAGTTTCTAAATACAGTACTTCCACAACCATAAGGTGAAAGTTTTACATTTTCTTCTACATGTACAGAGCGGCCCTAATGTGTTGTTGCGTGACTTACAACAGCGTTCAAATGTGTTAGCAAGTACCTCAATCATTTTGTATTTACACAGAGAGTGAACTACAAAAGCATTTTTAAAGAAAAAAGATCGTTTTTATTGCCTTTTAATCAGAATTGTTTGTTTTAAGCTGTGAATGCAAACAGAGCAAGTAGCTGGCTGCTAAGGGACTGTCAATAAAGTGCAACCTTTGTGAAACACATTCTGTAAAAATCAGCAATAAACTTTTAAAAAGTGAATACATGTCTATATTTATATGAACTGGTAATGAAGACTCATCAGCATAGTCATGCTACATTATTATTATTATACTAAATTTTGTTAGAAAGTCAACCTCTATTTTATTGCTTATAGTTTTTAAAATTTAATAGAGACATGAATCATATAATAAATGCTCAATAGCTCTGAAGATACTAAAACTTCTGTCACCAAACCTCCTGTACTGACTAATCATGACCTTATTGTCCTACTGCAATAAAGATTATGTCATAATTCACGTTGTTTATTGTTAGGAATTTTTCAAATTTAAATATTGATCAGATTTGGTCAAAAATCCTCAATAGCTTTGAAGATGCTGTAGTTACTGACACAAAACTTACTGAACTGACTAATCATGACCTTATTTTCCTACTACAATAAAGATTATGTAAAAAAAAAAAATCTAGCATCTTCAGAGCTATTAAGGATTTTTGACCAAATTGGATCCATTTGTAAATATAAACAATTCCTAAAAATAAACAAAGTTAACTATTGACATTTATGATATATATTTTAATATGACAATAAGGTCATTTTTAGTCCGTACAGAAGGTTTGGTGACAGTAGCTTCAGTATCTTTATAACTACTGATAACTTTAGTCATGATTCATATCTATTAAAATTTGAAAAAGTATCTGCAACAAGATAAAATAAAGATGGACTTTCTTCCAAAATATTTATTGTAACACGAATTTGCTGACGAGTCTTCATTACCAGTTCATATAAATATAGACATTTATTATTTTTGGTGAGATTAGTGATTTTTTAAGAATGGTGTTTCACAGTCCAGAGGTTGCACTTTGTTGACGGTCCCTTGGCAGCCACTTGCTGCGTGTTTGTATTCACAGCTTGAAGCAAACAATTCTGATTAAAAGGCAAAAAAACGATCTTTTTTCTTTAGAAATGCATTTGTGGTTCACTCTCTGTGTTGATACAAAAGGATTGAGATACTTGCTGACACATGTTTTGCAAGTGAGGACGCTGGCAAACCAAAAAAACTGAAAAAGACTGAAAAAATAAATCACAACCAACTCAGTTTTGCGCTCGCTGCCTTTTTAAAACACACACCAGCATGCACGTTTCACTGGTATTTGTTAACGTTAAATACAAAAAAAACGCTCAAAACTGAAACGGCGCCGTTTAATCCAGCGCTGTTGTAAGGAGAGGACTGGGTTATGGAAATAACATGGCTTTAATTGTGTGTTTGTGTATGTGTCTGGCAGGTCAGTGTGTGGTCTGGCTCTTTGACTATCACAGTTAGAAATGTCGGCTCATTGTGTCAAACTTGTTCGCCCCTCCCTCCCTTAGTGTTACAGGCATTCATAGAAAAAAACGGCAGATGTAACGTGGATTCAAACATTAACCAACGACCCAAAACCAAGGTAAGAGGGTGCAGCGGGTTTTTTTGTGCTGTAACTTTCTCATGTGAAACTCACTGCATTTGTTACCGTTTTAATGCTTTTAATCCACGTTACAGCCGCCGTTCCTTTTCTATTAAAGACCCAAAATGAAAGTCCTGCCACGCTGCTTCACATGCAAATTTTAGCCAATCAGATCAACCAGAAAGGTTCTTGCCCCCAAGTGACAAACACACCCCTGAACACCGCCCACTTAGCGTAAATCCAGGTGAGCGAGGAAAAAGGATCTGACTGCACAGTAAATCTAGGTGAGCGCACAAAAAGGATCTGACCGAGCAAGATCACTGCTCAGTTAGGATTGCAGCCGTGCAATTGTGAAATACGGGGTCGCTTAGTTAGTATTGCGCCAACGCGGTTGTAATGTTCACTCACTCAGTTCCTAAATACGCCCGCTCAGTTGTCTGTACGCCCTTTCAATTAATGGCAGAAATGTAATCCCATTGGTGCCTTCTGTTTTTTTTCCAGTCATTTTCTTGGTTCTGTCTTAGGCTTGTTTTTACTGTCACAGTCTCAGCTGGTTTCATTTGTTGATTACCCTCAGCTGTCTTCATTTGAGTTAATTATCCTCACTTTGATGAAGTGTCGGGTTTTCAGTTGATCATTATCAAGTCATCTGCTTCTGTCACCTTTTTCTCAGAATCAGGATCAGAATGCCTTTTATTGTCACTGTCCCCTTAGCAAAATCTAGTCATTTAAGTATACTAAAAGAATACCATCACTTTTCAGTGAAAAACTATACATTCATAATATGAATATTTACAGTATGGACCAAAAGTTTGGACACACCTTCTCATTCAAAGAGTTTGCTTTTTTTTCATGACTATGATAATTGTAGATTTACACTGAAGGCATCAAAACTGTGAATTAGTACATTAGGAATTATATAAATAAAAAAAAAGTGTGAAACAACTGAAAATATGTCATATTCTAGGTTCTTCAAAATAGCCACCTTTTGATTTAATTACTGCTTTGCACACTCTTGGCATTCTCTTGATGTTTCATAGCTATGAAAATAAAGAAAACTATTTGGATGAGAATGTGTGTCCAAACTTTTGGTCTGTACTGTAGGTTATGTGCACACAACATACTGAATACAGTAATTAAGTAAGTATGTATGTTGCAGATAAAAAATAGTTGACTTTGTTGTCAATTTAAATAAAGGTAAGCAAGGTTAGAGCTGTTCCAATATCACAGCACAAAGCGGCACCAGAGCAGCTCCCTTTGTTCATGTTTTTTTCATGTTTGATATTTTTTGTTAAAGGGTTATGATTAGAATTTTAAGTATTCCAGAATTGCGGCTCCCAAAAGTTATGGTACTAAATGACATAACAGTGGCATTTCTAGAAAGACTACCAAATTAAAGCATTTTCTTCATGATAAAAAACTTGAAACTCAAATTAATTTGAGGACCAAAAACCTCACATACTCTAGAAGCAGTTTGGACCTGTTTAACTCTTGTGCTATCTTAGATGACCCCACCCTTACATTGACGTGTTCTCCCTACCATGACAAAAGTGGAGAAAGATGGAAAGCTTTCATGTAATCCATGGACATCAGTGAAGATCAAAAATCATTGAAGAAAAAAGGTTCAGAGCATTGTCTAGTGGGGTCTAGATGACCCAACTCCCAATGTTAAAGTGCCTAGGGTAGCACAAGGGTTACGCGGTCCAGTTTAGGTCTTGTTCTTTCTCTTTATGTCGCATGTTGACTTTTGCTCGTCAAACTAAGATTGATCCAGAATGATTTTGTTTAGACAGACATGATTTCATTTTTTTCTCTTACAAATAACAAATGGTCATTTTTAAAAAAAATCCTTTATAAGTATTTATATGATTTATAACAGCTTACCTTTGTGTTCTCTGAAGCGATTTTAAGGTGGTGGTTGTTTGGAGTCTTTTAGTCCTTTTACATTCAGCAAAGCTGTGTTTTTTCACCTGCCGTCAAATCATCATGAGTCCCACAGTAGTTCTGTCAGAAAGTTTGTGAAAGTTACTGAAGGTAGTGGAAACTGTCTGTTGAGGCCTTAAAAAACTGTCAAAACTGTGGAAAACAAAAACAAACAAAAAACAAACAAACAATTGACACGGCTTCTTCTTGAACTCAGTTAGAATTTTATTTACAGTCATGTGATGTCTTCACTAAGAGGTCTTTACCGTTATAGTCATAAAATAGTTTCTGAACCACCTACCAAAACTTGTTAGGCAGTTTGTCACCCTGTCCTCTGTTTTTTTTTTGACTATTAAACTTCAAAAATTAAAAAAAGTCTCAATAAAAAAAAAAAAAAAAAACTTATAAAGAAGCTCATGAAACTGACCGTCATGACACATTTCTGTGTGTCCAAACTTTTCTTTTTAAATGTGTGACATTTCAAAGTGCAACAAGAATGTACAAACTATAAACAGCCGTCATGAAAACAATATGTAGTTAATAGCCCATCAGAAACAGGAAGACAGGAGTTTTAAGTGACTTAGACGTTGCACTGTTGTTTATCTCTGATGAAAAGAAGAAGAAAAACATTCAACTAGCATCAGTGTCGTCTTTAAATCAGAAGACTTCAGAAAGGTTTGAGATGAGAAAAAAGTTTACATCAAAGGAAAGACTTACAAACTAAGCCACACAGTAGACACCAACAGTGAAACAGCAGACTTGGAGTGAAACAACAGACGACTTCGCTGACTACTGCATGTAGTTTTTCTTGATTTCCTTGAATCTATTTTCTTTGTGTGGATATGAAATCACTTTAGTTATTTCTAACTGAACATGCAAATGCCAGTCTGTCATATATGTGGGTTTGAGTGTATTTGCAAATAGATGTCTTATTTATTACATGCATTTTGGCATGAAAAGTTATGTTACTTTTTATAATACATTTTTTTATTTTATTTCAAACACAAAATCAGAATAAACACAATTGTCAAAAACAGACAAATAAAACAAAACGATGTGCTGGAAAAGGAGTGGGTAGTAGAAGAATCTTGAATAGTCCCACCCCTTTTTACAAAACCTTATGCTGTGCATATTTCTATTTACAGTTTTTCTTTCTGAAAACATTCAAACTACCTTCTGTATGACATCAATGCAAAAAAAAACATTTGCTTATTTGTTTTTATTAATCATTTCTAGTCTTGCTGCACGGTGGCGCACTGGTTAGATCTCTGGTTAGAGCAGTAGTTAGCGCTCTTGCCTCACAGATGGCCCCTGGTTCAAGTCTCTAGGGGACTTGAAACAGAATAACCAATGCGGGATCTTTCCATGTGGAGTTTGCATGTTTTCCAAGTGCATGGGTGGATTTTCTCCAAAAAAATAGTTGATTGGTTACTCCTTAAGGGTGAATGAGTGTTTGGTCCTGTGACAAAATGGCAACCTGTCCAGAATGTCCCCAGCCTTTGACCATGAGTTGCCAGGATGGGCTCCAGCAGCCCCGTAACCTCAAAAGGGATAAAAGGGGGTTTAGAAGATAAATGAATTTCTAGGAATGTAAAGTGACATCTTGTAGGTTTTTTCTAATGCATGTAAACCTTTCCCTTTTACTTTTGTTTTAAGCCTTGATCCAACCCGTTCTATAAATCCACACCAAAAATTGATAAGCACGTTTGCTTTTTTGTGGTACAAATGCACTGCTTTTGGACATTCAGCTGATTTCTTAACTTGTAACCCTAATCTCTGTCCTTGGACATTTTTGTGTGTTTCCTGGAAGTAGGCTGTTTCTGGCTTCAAACATAGTGAGTGCTGTTTAAGTTTAACTAGTTTCCATAATTTCAATAAACCCGACTTTAAAAACAGTGCATTCATGTGTGTCCCATAATCCACACCATGAACAATTCAAATAGCTTTTTTTGTAAGAAAGAGTGGTAACATTGTAACCCTTGTGCTATCCTAGGCACTTTAACGTTGGAAGTGGGGTCATCTAGACCCCACAAGCCAGTGCGCTGAACCTTTTTTCTTCAATGATTTTTGATCTTCACTGGTGTCCATGGATTACATGAAATCCTCTACACATTTATCCACCTTTGTCATGGTAGGAATAACACGTCAATATTAGGGTGGGGTCATCTGGACCCCACAGGATAGCACAAGGGTTTTAACAAAACAAGTTCCACGCAAAGAACAGTTGGAGAAAAGTGGTCAGACATGACAACTAAGACAAAGATAACTGTGCCAAAATATAGCTTAACAGATACATAAATGAAATAAGATGAATGTACTTATTTTTAGTAAAAAAAAGATACATATTCTACAATTACTTCTGTGGGTTTTCAATGTTTCTTTGTTAAAAAAGTGAATTGAAGAATTTCTTGTTCATATACATGAGAAAGCGGCAGGTGAGGCACCAGCTGCCCGTGCCTCAACTGCACCCAGACTGCACCTCACACACTGACTGAGCTGCAGCTGACTCATGTGCTTTACTGTTTGAGTCTTTCTATTGCCAAATAAGACACTTTATTTCTATTTAAGTCAGGGTTTTTTTCTCGCCAACTGTCTGATTACTTTGGTTTCACTTTGTGAGTCATTTAGTCTTTTTTATCTGCTAAAAATTTGCATTAGAAATACACAAGGTGAGGTCTGCAGTACACCTCAAGGCAGAGGCCATTGGTGATCCCAGATAATGTGACATTGCAGCTAAAGAATAATAAAATAGTGGTAGCAAGTCAACTGCAGAAGTCCAAATATGCTTTAATATTGTTTGGCATCATTTTATAAATTGAGAATTATGTGTCTAAACTCAGGAGTTTGTTTAGACACGTCACTGGCAGTGATCTCCGTTGAGACAGAGACTTTTAAAACTGAAGAAAGAAAAGGAACACTTCTAGAAACAGGTTATCCATGTGTTTCTTTAGAGGGAGCTAGACTTCATTTATAAGTAAAAGTTCATTCATTCATTCATTCATTCATTCATTCATTCATTCATTCATTCATTCATTCATTCATTCATTCATTCATTCATTCATTCATTCATTCATTCATTCATTCATTCATTCATTCATTCATTCATTCATTCATTCATTCATTCATTCATTCATTCATTCATTCATTCATTCATTCATTCATTCATTCATTCATTCATTCATTCATTCATTCATTCATTCATTCATTCATTCATTCATTCATTCATTCATTCATTCATTCATTCATTCATTCATTCATTCATTCATTCATTCATTCATTCATTCATTCATTCATTCATTCATTCATTCATTCATTCATTCATTCATTCATTCATTCATTCATTCATTCATTCATTCATTCATTCATTCATTCATTCATTCATTCATTCATTCATTCATTCATTCATTCATTCACTCACTCATTCATTCATTCATTCATTCATTTATTCATTCATTCATTCATTCATTCATTCATTCATTCATTCATTCATTCATTCATTCATTCATTCACTCACTCATTCATTCATTCGCGGGGCTGCCTGTGCCTACCCCAGCCAATCATGGGTGAAGGCCTGTCGCATGGGATATAAGTAAAAGTAAGTCAATGATAACAATTTGGGTGATTTTTTTTTCCCGTACTACAGTTTGTAAATGGACCAAAAATGCTGAAATGAATTTTTAAACAACACACTTTAACTGTTGCCAATCAAATGGTAAATAAGATACTTTGCATGGTTCATGTCATCTATATATATTACTGAATTGGCTTTGCCTTATGCATGCCTTGAGTCACATCAACTGAACCCCGCTGCTCCAGGTTAGGATATGCAGGCATCAACCAAAAGAAAATGGACTAGCTCCCTCATTTTTTAACTGATTTTCAGAAAGCATAGCTCAAATTAAAGCTTGGAAAACCATTGATCTACTGGTAAATTTAAATATCTCCTATCTCTAAAGATTAATCTATGAATTGTGAACGAACTGGGCCTTCTAGTGTTACATGTAACACATTCCTGTGCAGAAAAACTTCATAAATGGGTAACACTTTCTTTTACAGTACAGTACTTACAGTGTACTTAAGTGGTATTTACATGATACTGATTGTGTAACTACTGGGTACTTTCAGGGTACTTACATGGTACTTTTTAATGGAATTTACTGGGTACTTACATGGTACTTTTTATGGAATTTACTGGGTACTTAAATGGTACTTTCTTGTGTCTAGTCTGTACTTACATGGTACTTACTGTGTATTTATGTGGTACTATTTGGTTCATACCTATGTGGTACATACTGGGTATTTATAATATTCTTACTGGGTATTTACATGTTGTTCAAAGGTGTCTTTTGTGGTACTTACCACATGTATGAGGTTAGCACAAGGGTTAAGGACCCACTTCACACTTCCCAGCCTGACCAGAGTATTTCTATCTGCTTACAGATTGAACAAACCTGCATCCATGTGCAATAAATTGCCTTACTGCATCTTTGGCAGGCATGCCAAGATCTATGGGTTACTTCACATCTGTGAAACATTTATAACTCTGCTTTATTAGGTATAAATGCCTGTCAACAAATACTTTATGCAAAAACATTTACTCACCCACTCACATTATTGATATCAAGTGCTCTTATTCCTTCCATAGTCAAAGGTGTTCAAGATAAATCCTTATCACTTAAACTGATTCCTTCAACAAACATCAGTGAAGGCTGCTCTTACGATTTCTGTGAATTCCAGCATGGGACTGCTGCAAGGTACCACCTGTAAAACAGGGACAACCATGACATTTACAAGCAACTAAATATTCCACTGTCAAGTGTTACAGGAAGCAATTGGAGATGACAGTACCTCCGCCATAAAGTGAAAGGCCACGGTCACTGACAGGGCAGGATCAGGAGATGATGAGGCACAGAGCACAAAGGTAAGCAGAAACAAAGGTATGAAGAGGTCATGTGCTGTTCAAGCATCATCCAATTGCAAAAACACTGTTTATACAATTACACAAGCGTTGTTTTTTGCATTTATTTGTAAAGCTAAACATTGTTTTAAACTGATCTGTTTGTCCCTCTCTCTCTACCTGCACTCCAGCTTTTTAGCCATTTCAGGTAATTTCTTACCTGTGTTGAGGTTAGCTTGACAAATTGGACATACTGGCTGTTTTTTTAATTACTCTTTCAAGGGCAGAGCAACTGTTACCTTAAGGCAGTTTTAAATCAAAATGTAATCCTGTTTTTATTGGAAACAACCAAAGAAAAGGGTTCTTTGATTGGCCACAGTGTGGATCTATGGGTGAACCCAACAATGTTTCAAACTTTATTACTTGCCCAATTGCCCAACTTTTAGAACATTTATTGAGATCTTGAAGTACATTTTGCTCATCGTGCCTTTAAACTGCATTTTCACCAAGCCTCTACCTTCTGTACCTTCATTTGAAGCAAACCAGGATGTTGCTCCAATGACTGATGGAGGCAGGCTGCAGAAGGGAGCCATTCTTATGTTAAAGTCAAAATCTATGCCTAAAACACATTAAAACTCTTTTTCCTTTATTTTAAATATAGTGCTTATTGTTTAATAATTTTGCCATACATTTCTGAAAGGACAATTAAGAAGAAAACAGCTGTTTTGATTTAGTCTAAATCAGATTTGTGCATATTCAGAGGCACATTTTTTGATTGTCAGGTGGGTTTTACAATGGGTGAACTCAGAGGAGCGTGACATTTTAATTTGTTCAAATAGTCGTTTCTGCGTTGGTCCAGAAAAAAAACCCATCAGTGTGTCTGTTCCTCTTCAGGCGTCATTGTTGCATTATGGGTTGTTGGAAGAGGTGATCCGCCCAGGGTACGTACGAAAAAAAGAAAATTATTATGATTATCAGACATTGCAGCAAAATAGCAGATTATATTATCAAAAAACAACAGTTCCATAAGATGACATGCTGAAAAAAAACAAGCATCATGGTAAATGATCTTTATAATTTTATTAAAAAAATGAATTTATTCGATTCTAAACAGCCAACATAAGTACATATTTTTCTGCATAAATAAACCAATAGCTTTTTTTTGCTATTAATGATTTTGAATGATGAAATTTAGCCACATTTTCAGAGTCTTGCAATTTAGAAATGTTTAATCTAAAAATAATACCGGAGAGTTTTCACAAGGACTTAACTCTAGAACTTCCAAGAAATGGTGCATAAAGATCTATAATAGCAGCATGCATTAACCATAGGTTTCATCCTAGCTCTATCACAATGTCTGATTGAGTGTTTGTTGGTGGGAGTCCACCTTCAATCACACAGTTGGCTAGGTCTCCATTGGAAAACAAAGGCTTTCTTTGTTCTTTCCTGCTGCTTGAATTGTGAATTCAGAATATATAAGTGAGTATCACAATGGAAGCATTACTGCACTTGCATTATTTTTATCTCACGTCCCTCCTGACCCTAAAGCTCGTCCACTTCTTAAAGAGAGGCTGATTGAAAGAGGACAGCCTCGCTGCGAGCCAAAGACTCTGATGAAAACATCTGTAACGCAATACTTTAATATGAGCGTTCGTGACTTATCTGTAATTCATGTAATAATAAATGCAAGATTCAGCATGAATTAATGCATGAATAAATGCATGACACGTGAACTCATGAGGGTCCATGCTAATGAAGTCGTATGATGTGTTGACTCTTTGCAGGGCACACAAAAACTCCAAGCTGGAAGTGATTAACTTATATGTAAGTGATATATTTATCAGCTTGTTAGATCAAAGGCCTCAATTCATCAGCTCAGTTCAAATGAAACAACACACCAGAGATTATATCGGGCTGAAGTGATCGTCCATGTGACTTATTCTATTACATCTGGAGACATGGTCAAGAACTTTATGCTACTGGAGTAACCCAAGAGGCAGCTCTGTTTTCTATAAATGTGATTATCCCTTATTGAAGCCAAGACTTTTTGCACTTGCAAGATAATCAAGTGCAAATTACACAAACAAACAAGTAAACAAGAATTAATGACAAACCATTCCAATTCGATTCTGCCACAGACAGATCAATCTGGTTAGGTCGTAGGAATAGAAATCAGTTAATTAATTAATCAAACCTTAGATATTCTGCTCCTCAAACAAAGGTTGCTTAAAAAAATTACCAAAAAAAAAAAGAAATAACCATATTCTTTTTTGGACAAGAATTCACACCGAAGTTTGACTTGCAAAGGCCAAAAAATGCACAATAAAGAAAAAAAGTCTTGTGTAAATCACAGTTTTGGACGAAATGCATTTAACAAAAAACAGGAACAAGAACGGACATTTCCTATTTAAAGGCAAGTCATTAAAACAGAACAGATAATAATAGACTGATAACATAGATGCATCACTAATGTAACCGTTTTTAGCTTAATGAAACATAGGATGGATGAATTGAATAAGTGACCAATTAGTGAAACTTATAAACAATAATTCAGGCTCCCTCTGAATTCCCACCCTAAGCACTAACTACTAAAAAACTATATATTGGGGGACTTTGTAGTGCCCTGGATTTTAAAAGCGATTCGGACACCATGCTCACTACTTTTTTTTTTTAAACGGCATACTCGACATCATCAATTCCAAGAATTTAAAATCTAATTGATATAAGCGTTTTGCCACGATCATTTATTAATCCACTGAATTCTGAAGATAAAAATCCTGATGGTTTATTTAAAAATACATTTAAATGCATTTTCTTGGCAAATATTGTTCAGACGCAATGCATTATGGTCTATATTTGCCAATCTAGTGAGCATCAATGCACACTGGTTTTTCACAGTGCACTATGTAGTGAGTAGTGAAGGAATTCGGAAACAACATAAGATAACCACAGCATTTCAAATATGCTAACAAGTCTAAATAACATTTTCTTATCACTTAAAATCACTAAATCCAATGAAACTTTTCATCGTCTGTGTCGCTTTTGAACAACTCTGCCGAGGCTGGAGTTTCTTCTGCGTAGCTATCAGTAGCAAATACTGATACATACCAACAGTGCCCTCTAGTGGTTGTTAGGGTGAAAATAACGCACACATGAGCCTCTTAACTAAAAAAAGAAACACATAAAAATCCCACTTGATTAGAAGTCGCACCCACTGCCAAACTACTGGAATGCAAAAACCTCTACCCCAAAAAATGCAGTGCTTCTGAAAACCTATAAATGACCAAAATACCTTACAAAAAAGCTGCCATTTGCTTCAGTATTCTGCATACATTTGTATATGCAGATGTCTGCAGATGTCTGGTGTTTGCAGAAATGAAATATTTATGGACAATCTGCTATTTTCATATAGTGAGTGTCTATACTTTCAGAAAGACAACCATGTGAACCCCGCTGTAACTGAAAAACCAGAAAAAAAAGCAAGACATGGATAAGTACACCCTGACATTTGTAACATAAATGGTGTTTGTGTTTAGGAGAACCTACCAAGTGAACACAGGAAAACCTGAAAAAAAGCACCCATTGACATCAGATTGAGCAAAAAGAGGAGATCAGAAATCACCATCAGGACTGTGTGACGGCAATTGACTTTACATTTCATCATTTTTCAAATGCTTCAGTTTATTGTACATTGTTTAGCCAGATCATCCATTTGTATCAAAGTACTCAGAGGACAGAGTTAAGCCAGTCAACAGCTGGAAATAGATTTTTCAGTCATTTGTGGTTTCACCAATTTGTGCTTTTGTAAAACCACGGCAATTTAGTGAAGGGAAATTCTGATGCAAAAGATGGACATCTAAACTTCTGAGCAGATCCTAGTAGCAGTAGATTTCGGCCCAGAGGCAGCGCCCCCTTAAGTGGGGCACCAAAGACCGCAGGGGGTCTGCAGGGTTTCCATTGCACAGAGGTTGTTAAAATTAGATTTACTCGTGTACAAAACACATTTACAGGATTATCAGAAGACTGTGTGCGGAGGAAAAGCATCAAGCACGGCTCCTACGCACAGAAGTACTTAGGGTGCAATCAAAACTGCGGAAATAGCTCTGATTACTATGTTTACGGTCAAAATATTGAACGATGCATATGGAGTATGTGCTGACATGGTAGACTATATTAAAAATGTGTAATTCTGAATGGCCTTTCAGACTCTACGTGTTGTTACATGTAGCTTCCATGTGTCCCTGTGATGGACATGAGTCCAGTGGATAAAAAATACTTTCTCTTATCTTATGATGGGTGCGATTGTCTCCAGCTAAGACTTGTGGCTAGCTCTTTACTTCCTTTTTACCTGGTAGAATTAATGTACACGGTAACTTTGGACATTTATTCTCCAGGAAACACCTACAAACATCATGCTTTTGGAAAACTCAAGTGCAGCAGTAGGTAAAACAACACAATTCTGGTGAACACACAACTTACTTTTATGTACTTATTTGCTGAAGTTTATTTGGGCGTGTAAAAAAAAAACACAAAAAAAAACAAAACAGGACGACTGCTGAACCTTAAAGTCTCCGGTCAGGAAGTGCAGTACCTCAGCTGTCATGAGGAACAGCTGATTCCCATTTTCCCTTGAGCGAGTTTAGAGCTGAAGAAAGTTTTCTTTAAAGTTTAAAGTTTATCACAGGACATGCAGTGTAACTCGGCTTTATGAAATTCACAGACTCAAGTTAGTCTAAACACTTACTAGTCATAAAGAGGCTCAAAGACGACTGATTGTGAGGATTAAATCACAATAAGACTCTATAGGGCAGGGGTGGCGAACACGCGGCTCTCGAGCCGCATGCGGCTCTTGGCCAATGAGCGTGCGGCTCTTTGCGTCTCGTCATATTTTCCATATCCTGTGCCTCATTTCATAATTTTTTCCCTCTTAAACCACACTAAAACCATCAGAAGGTATTAAAAATAAATAATTAATAATAAAAGTAATTTGGCAGTGTGTTTGTGTGCGTTTGATTCTGCTCCCGACACATACGTGACCGCCAATCATTTGCGCGGGTTACGCCCACTGCCGGAACACATAGATAAAGATTGATGTGCGTGCAGACCGTTTCCCTCATGGTCAAAATGGTGAAATTCAGAGTATACAGATAAACACAGTATGTTTCTGGAAGAACGGGAAGATTCTTACTTTTTACTGAACAGAATGGCGTCACGATGTTTATTGTTATGAGCTTTTGGAAGCAGTAACATTGGTCATGGCAGTATCCCGGAGAAAATGAAAAACTTCCTGATCTGACACAAATTGTCTCCTTTATTAACAAGTTGAAGCTTTTCAAAGTGCTCATTCAAAACGGCAATCCTCCCACTTTCCTTCTTTGCGGAGCTCACAGCAGAAAGCTGCAATCAGAATGAATGAAGCGCAGAACGTGACGCTGCTTGCGCAACTGGATAGAAACGACCGCAGATCACTTTTCTCATGGATCCTTTAATGCAGAGACTGACAGCCTGAACGGAGATAAATGAGCAGAAATCTCTTTGAAAGAAGACCCTGGTCTAATTTGGAGAACAGACATCGGTCCGTTCTGACCGACACTCACGTAAAGGAGCTGATCAACTGGCCTGGGGCTTAGCCCCGCCTTCAGCCCCTAAGACTCATGGGAAGGGGGGGATTTTCAGTGTAAAACCATGAGCCAGGTAGCTGTTAGCAGAGTTGAGGTGCATGCCGTTTGGCTGAATGAGTGTGTAGAAGTTACTGGGTTCCTAATGTGAGCAGAAAGGAGAGGACGTGAATGACGCAGTCAGCTAAATTATAACTAAGCACGTGATGGAATATTACTCCTCAGTATAAACTTATTCATTGCCAAGTATTAATATTTAATGAATTATTTGCTTTTGATGCAAATGTCAGTCATACAATTATGAATAAAAAACATAAAAGCGAGATATTGTAATGAGGGTCAAAATTAATTTAAGTTGCACACAACTGAAATGTAATGTATTTAATGTGTTTATTGTGAATATGAATGACTCAGACACCAGAAGGATGCTCTGTCAGAATGTTTGTGTATTTGTTGGTGTAAGTATCATTAAAAGAGGAATGTTGAGACACAAAGAATTACCAGTTAAATGCTGTTGGATAAACGATGAAATATTCAGTTTTATCATCATAAATCTGACTTCAGAGGAGTCACATTCTCACCAGCATCAACCTTTCTGCCCGTCACTGAGTAGTTGTGTGTCAGAGAGAGGCAGAGAAAAGAGTGAGATAGAGTGAGTGTGTGTTTGAGATGAGAGAGAGGTGGTGGCGGGGGGGGGGGGTATCTGACCTCTAGGGTAGTCTCTGTGTTAACTCTGGCTAAGCTGCATTGATGTGTGTATTGAGGGTGGACACTTTCCTTGAAATAAACACAAGTACAATACTTGCTGTTCTGGTGTAGGGAGAGGAGTGTGTGATGGACAATAATACGGTTTTAATTGCGCGTGTGTGTGTGCGTCTTGGCAGGTCAGTGTGTGGTGTGGCTCTTTGACTCTCACAGTGAAAAAATTCGGCTCTTGGTGTCAAACTTGTTCGCCACCCCTGCTATAGGGCTTCAAACACATTTACCTTGTCATCAAGGGGAGAGTTAACATTGCACATTTACTAGAACAGTTTACAGCCCTTCCAGGACTTGCAAGTCTAAGATATAAATCCAACTGCTTGAGAGCTTCATTCTAATGATGAGTGTTTTCTAGGACCGCGCTTTATTTCCATGACTCACAAGAGCATAAAAAAATGCAAAGAATCTGAAGAATGAAGTTTCCCAGTTTACTCTTCTAAAATTTAAGCCTAAGCCCACATCTACACGTAATTCATCCCAAGCAGAGCAGCAACCTCAACTAGGCACTGTAAATGAGGGGCTTTTACGTTTTCATTTTCTGCTCATGTTGTGAAAATAAGTGCTTTTTTAAGTTTAGTTGCCTTTGTTTTTGTTATTTAAGTTATATAATTTATTCTTTCTGTCATCAGGTTTAGTAGCTTGTTTGTGCCTTAACCATGTTTACATGCTTTCGATGATCACAGCTCCTTGCTGTAAACTTGTCTGTCAAATTAAGAGTTTCATGTTTCTTTTTATTTTCTTTTTGGATGCATCCTTTCATCTCTTTATCAAGTGATATTTCTGGTTTTTGTTGTAAACATGTTTCAGTCCTACATTTGCTTATATATTTTTATGACTTTTGCATGAAGGTTCTGGCTACAATTCTACATTTTCTGCATTCATGTCCCCCAGTCTTCCATTCCTGACATGAATTTCAATACAGAGAGATCTTAGGAATGTGAGGATAGATTTATTTATGATACAGAAATATGTGCATGAAATAAATCTATAATTTTTCTTGGTTTGGCTCTGGATCGATAACATCTTGCGTGGTTGGGATAAGCTTGAACCATAATAAACCACAGACCCTATAGACGCTGAAGGTAGTTAAGGGGCGGACCATTTTGGAATGTATGTGTGTATATTGTGTATATAGGTGTTTATACTTACTCCATAGTCTTTTCTTTTATATACTGCTCTCTGTTCCTGTACTGCTGCCGCAATAAGGAAATTTCCCCATCGTTGGACTAATAAAGGAATATCCTATCTTATCTTATCCTCTAGCATCAGTCCTGGTGGAGAGTGAGGTGGAGGAGGCGTGAACCATCTAGAATGCAGTCAGGGCTGGCCAACCCTGGTCCTCAAGAGCCAAAACCCTGCCTGTTTTCCAGTTTTCCCTGGACTTGATGCTGACTACCTAAGTCAGGTGTGCTCAGTCAATCGGGTTGTAGAATCAAGTCAGCAAATCAACAGCAAGCTGGTCAGGTTAACTGGAAAACACGGTTGTGGCTCTTAAGGAGCCGGTTTGGCCAACCCTGCAGAGAGACAACCATCCATAAGTTTAAAACTTAAAATATGATTGCATTGGCTGATAAGAAAAGGATGTTAGAGATTGGTGGGGGACAAACAACAGAACAGAAAGAAATACAGAAACTTTTTGGATTAAAGTTACCAATTGTTGTTTCCACAGACACAGCCCCAAGTCTTCCCAGAGATGCACCTGTTTGGTCTCACCTAGCACTTGCTTCGCCTGTGTTTAGTTCAGTTTATCCATATTCTGATTGGAATAAAGCGCGTTCTGAAAAAAAAAGATTTTAACTGTTTGAATAAATATGCAGAATTAACCTATGATATGAAATAGAAGCAGAACGTGTTTTTTTCCATATTTCATTCATAACAAATTGCTGAAATCCATCGTAAATGTCATTTAAATGTGATTTAAGGTCACTATTCCAAACCGACATGGAAAATAAAGCTGCTACTAAGCTAAAGTTCAAAACGGAGCGTGCAGCATTTTATTCGACAGCAGATGTGCTTTCAGCACAAAAGCAGACAGTAAAATCTGCCTCCCATCTCTGTCTTCAGACACAGAAACCTGCATGCTTCCTCGATTGCCCGATTCTCTGCCATCATGCATCTTTGTCTCCAGAATTAGCTCGAACTAATTTTTGATTCCGATCCAGTTTTCATGTTATAAAAGGATCTAACATAAACATAAAAATAAAAGAGCCACAGCTTTGTGTTGACTCATATTAATGACCATCTATTCATTGTTGCACTGTCTATCTGCGTTCAGATATTTTTAATTCTTCTACCGCTTTGTTTTTTAATAGCATATTTGCTGTTGCCTGTGTGCAGTAACTGCTACTTTGAAATGTTCAATTCTGGCAAAAGTGACAAATTAAAATCTTCAAATATAATACCAATGCATCGGAAATGTGTGAAGTATTTACAAATATAAAAACACAGTACCTCTGCCTGCTTTTGTACACATGCAGCAACGCCATATGTGAGCACAATGAAAACAAACGAGACAAATTTACTTTCACCTTAAAACAAGTGAGACTTTCCCTGAGATGTTTGTTGTTTTTTAAATACTTACACGCTTAAGTCAAAATTTGTACAGACTCGTCCAACTGGTTGTGCACTGGAAATATTGTCCTTCTCAAAACAAAAAAAAATTATAGAATAGAAGATGGTTTTCCCTTGCATACAAGAAAAAACTGTCAATGAAACTAGAAGAATTTGTCTTGGTCAGATTTCTTAAAACAAGTTGTGATGTTCTTCCCTTTTAAGACCAAATTGTCTTTTGAAATTGTCTTTAAACCCTCACATTAAGCTACAGTGCCCTGGTTATTGGAAATATTATGTCTTACATTTGACATGTATTGATCAACAACAGTTGAAGAATCCTTTTTCTTGGACCATATATATTTTAAAGACTGAGTGAGTGAGTGTGAGTGTTAAGAGTCAAACACAACTTTGACTCTTAACAAAGTTGTTAAGAGTCAAAGTTCATGTCCGTCGTGTTCTGGAACGTCTGTTAGAGAATAGACTTTTTGGGAAAGCTGAGAAGTGTGAATTTCATGTTTCCACCATCCCCTTTCTTGGGTACATACTCGAACTTTTATGGTGCCTCCGGGTGTCCGCTCCTCCCCCCTTCCTTCTCTGCAGATTGGATCCAGCTGTCGGCATTCTCCTCATCACACGCACCTGTATTTAAGATGGCTACGGTCCAGTATTCATCGCCAGTTCGTTGCCCTCTATGGAATCACGCTACATCTGGTGCCGACCTGGATCCAGTCATTAGATCTCCTGCCTCTAGTCCTCAAGATCCCAAGCCACGACCATGCTCTGATTATATCCAGCAACCACGTCAAGCCCGTTTGCCCAATACCGAGACTCTCAATCCCACATCTCGCCCGGCAAAGAAACCCCCGAAGAGAACTCACCTCCATCTACGCCTTAGGTCTCCAGTGACATCTCCGCAGCCAGCCATCCATCCGCAGACATCCATAGACTCTGAATTAAATCCTTTAACTCCTTATCCAATGTTTGTCTTTCTGGGTTTCAGCACTTGGGTCTGTTCGCATCCTAGCCCAGCATGACAGAACGAACTGGCCAAGCTCCCGACCCAGCTGACCCGGAAGGAGTACGCTACGCCGTTTCCCAGCAAGGCGCTCTCTTGGGTCATCAGATGGACGCCCTTTCTCAAATGGCTTTGGCACAACAAGATTTGTTCCACCGTATGGATAACATTTCCCAGGCTTTACTGGATCTAACAAGTCATGTGACGGACACTCCCGTGAGTAACGCGCCACTTCCGCACCCAGGTAACATGGCGGCCGCCGCTTCCACTTCGTCATCAGAAAACTTCCGTTTACAATCGGAACCATTCCACAGGGAAGTGGAGAACTGTGGAGGTTTTTTGTTACAATGCCAACTGATATTTCAACAAGCCCCTAATTATTATCAGTCAGACCACAGCAAGATGGCTCTTATTGTAAATTCACTTCGTAACAAAGCTTTGCAATGGGCTCAGGCTTACTTAACTTCACACCCCATCTACCATTTAACAAATTTCTTGAGGAGTTTAAACTGGTCTTCGATCAACCACGTCGTAAGTACGTGGCCACACGTAAATTACTGAGCTTAAAACAAAACAACCGCTCAGTAAGTGATTATGTAATAGACTTTCGCATCCTGGCTGTAGAAGCTGGTTGGCCAGAAAAAGCGCTTAAAGGGATCTTCTATAAATCTCTAAACGAAACCATCAAGGATCAACTATTCTCTCAACCAGAAGCCCAGACCTTCGAAAGAAAGTCATTGCAGCCCTCTGCTCGGATGTTCGTTTAAAGGAACGACAGACTGAAAAGTTTTTTACATCACGTAAGCCACCAAACATCTTTAAAGACTGTTCAACCTCGCCTTATCTTCTTCCCTCTACGTCAGTGCAGGACTTATCCTGGAAGGTTCAGGAAGAACCCATGCAGATCGGGCACTCCAAGCTCTCCCCGGAGGAACGTCAGAAGAGGAGGGAAGAACGGGCTTGCTTCTACTGCGGAAACAAGAAATACTCTTTCTTCGTTAAAACTGCAGAACCTCCCGCTAGATGACAGGGTGTGTGTGTGTGTGTGTGTGTGGGGGGGGGGGGGGGTAAGGAAATGAACTCTTCTAACAAAAATTTCTTGTACCTACCTGTCAAATTAACCCTTGTGCTATCTTAGATGACCCCACCCTTGCATTGACGTGTTCTCCCTACCATCACAAAGGTGGATAAAGGTGGAAAGATTTCATGTAATCCATGGACACCAGTGAAGATCACAAATCTTTGAAGAAAAAAGGTTCTGCACACTGTCTAGTGGGTCTAGATGACCCAACTCCCAATGTTAAAGTGCCAAGGTTAGCACAAGGGTTAAAATTACAGACGGAAGTCCAGGAACTGCAAGCTCTGGTTGATCCCGGAGCCAAACAGAGCTTCATCGACCAAGGCCTGGTCAATCAATTATCCATCCCTACTGAACTTTTGGAAACCCCTATGAAAGCTGCTGGATTGGGTGGTCAACACCTTTCCCATATCACCCACCGCACCAGACCCATTGATCTTATCACCTCCGGTAACAATCATTAACATCTGCAATTATTCGTCACCAATTCTCCCCAGAACTCAATAATTTTGGGGTTCCCCTGGCCTAAACTACATAATTCTCAATTAGACTGGACTCAGTGTCACATTGATAAATGGAGTTACTTTTGTATGGCAAATTGGCTGCAATCTGCTGTTCCCTCCATTGCCCCATCTTCCCATCACCAGGAAGAGGTTGACTTATCTAAAGTTCCTATCTGTTATCACCTTCAAACTGTTTTTAGTAAAACCAAAGCCAACTCTTTACCACCTCATAGACCCTAGGACTGTTCTATCGACCATCTGGCAGGGGCCAGTTTACGTAAGGGCAGACTTTTTAATCTGTCTGTAGCCGAAAAAGCTGCCATGGAAAAGTACCTTCAGGAAGCTCTCGTTAATGGTCATATCCGTCCCTCTTCCTCTCCAGACGGAGCCGTTTTTTTCTTTGTAGAGAAAAAAGACAAGACACTACGCCTGTGTGTGGACTATCGGGAACTCAATCAAATTACCATAAAACATAAATACTCCTTGCCGTTACAAAACTCCATTTTTGACTGTCCAAGGGGCCAACGTTTTTTCCAAGCTAGATTTACGCAATGCCTACCACCTTATCCGTATCAAAGAAGGCGACGAACAGAAAACCACATTTAACACTCCACAAGGGTATTTTGAATACCTGGTCATGCCCTTTGGGTTAACCAACACGCCGGCCGTTTTTCAATGTCTAGTCAACGGTGTTCTCTGGGATTTTTTAAATCGCTTCGTCTTTGTGTATCTGGATGACATCCTTATTTATTCCCCTGATCTAGACCAACATAAGATTCATGTCCGTCGTGTTCTGGAACGTCTGTTAGAGAATAGACTTTTTGGGAAAGCTGAGAAGTGTGAATTTCATGTTTCCACCATCCCCTTTCTTGGGTACATACTCGAAGCAGGTAGTGTTAGACCTGATCTGTCTAAAATCGAAGCCGTACTCAATTGGGTTCCTCCTAACAGTAGAAAGAAACTTCAACAATTCCTGTGATTTGCCTATTTGTATCCGCGATTCATCCGTAATTTGAGTCAAATCGCCTCTCCTCTCATCAAACTCACTTCTCCCTTAAAATCCTTCTGTTGGGATTCTGCCGCTCAAGAAGCCTTTGATCAGCTCGAAAGTCTTTTTGTCTCAGCCCCCTATTCTAATTCAACCAGATCCCTCTCATCAGTTTGTTGTTGAGGTTGATGCTTCTGATTCCGGGGTGGGTGCTGTATTATCCCAGAAAGAGGAAGGGTTGGGTAAACTTAAACCCTGTGCTTTCTTTTCTAAGAAGCTTTCCTCCGCGGAACAGAATTATGACATTGGTAATCGGGATTTGTTAGCCATTAAACTCGCGCTTGAAGAATGGCCCCATTGGCTGGAGGGAGCCACCCATCCCTTTATAGTTTGGACTGACCATAAGAATTTGGCCTATTTACGATCTGCCAAACAGCTTAATTCACGCCAAGCCCGTAGGTGCCTATTCTTTGATAGGTTTGACTGCATGATTACCTACAAACCCAGTAGCCGTAACATCAAGCCCGACGCATTATCTCGTCAATTTTGTACCCACGAGAATCACACTCATTCCCTCTGCATTGTAGGGTCTCTCACCTGGAAGATCGAAACTCGTTTGTTACAAGCACAGGGTGAGGAACCTTATCATACTCCGGGTCCTCCTGGAACTCTGTACGTTCCCACGTCCAGGGTCTCCTGTCACACAGGTGTCCACCGTACCTTTGCTCTCATTCGCCGTCATTTTTTTTGGCCCACTATGGACAAAGATGTCCGCGAATATATCGGTGCCTATTCCACGAGCGCTCTATCCAAGTCTTCCACCTCGTCTCCCTCTGGTCTCCTCCATCCTCTGTCCACACCTAGTAGACCATGGTCTCACATCACCCTAGATTTTGTAACAGGTCCTCCCCCATCCCACGACAAAACTGTCATACTCACTGTGGTAGATCGGTTCTCCAAATCTGTACACTTCATCCATATGCCTCAACTCCCCACTGCCTTGGAAACTGCCAATATCCTAGTCAATCACGTCTTTAAGTCAATTTATCTCTCAAGTGTGGAAGGCATTCTGTTCAGCGTTGGGAGCTACCGTTAGTCTCTCATCTGGTTACTATCCACAGTCCAACGGGCAAGCTGAACGGGCTAACCAAGAGTTGGAAGCCACTCTCCGTTATGTTGCTGCCCAGAGCGCTTCTGATTGGTCTTCTCACCTGGTCTGGATTGAATACGCCCATAACTCACTTCCCTCTTCCGCCACAGGAATCTCTCCATTTGAGGCCTGCCTTGGGTACCTACCACCGCTGTTTCCGGCCCAGGAAGTCGATGTGGCGGTTCCCTCGGTCCAAGAACACCTTCACCGATTCAGGAGCGTCTGGAGGCAAACCAGGGACCCACTCCTCCGTACTAAGGAAATCAATTGCAGAGTTGCCAATAGACACAGGGTGATAGGACCCTCGTACCAACCCGGCCAAATAGTATGCCTCTCATCCAGGAACATGCAAGCAATGGTCTGGGTTTCCAGTTTTTGGTGGACTGGGAGGGTTATGGACCCGGGAGCGTTCCTGGATCTCTCGGTCACTCATTCTGGACTCCTCCCTCATCGATGACTTTTACCGGACCCATCCTGACCGCCGTCCTGGACCACCTGGAGGTGGTCGTTGGGGGGGGGGGGTAATGTTATGGTGCCTCCGGGTGTCTGCTCCTCCCCCCTTCCTTCTTTGCAGATTAGATCCAGCAGTCGGCATTCTCCTCATCACACGCACCTGTATTTAAGATGGCTTCAGTCGAGTATTCCTTACCAGTTCGTTGCCCTGAAATCACGCTACCTCCGGCGCCGACCTGGATCCAGTCATTAGATCTCCTGCCTCTAGTCCTCAAGATCCCAAGCCACGGCCATGCTCTGATTATATCCAGCAACCACGTCAAGCCCGTTTGCCCAACACCGAGACTCTCAATCCCACATCTCGCCCGGCGAAGAAACCCCTGAAGAGAACTCACCCCCATCTACGCCTTACGTCTCCGGTGACATCTCCGCAGCCAGCCATCCATCCGCAGACATCCATAGACTCTGAATTAAATCCTTTAACTCCTTATCCAGTGTTTGTCTTTCTGGATTCCTTATACTAGAAATATTTGTACTAGAAATCAGACAGAAATACTTTATATAAAATACAGATTTTGTGTTTTTGTAGTAGACATTAGATACATAATAACAAATGATTTTTTTATATATGAAAATATGAATATGAAACGAAGACTATCATCCAGTTCATTATAAATGATCAATAGTGTGGCACATTTTGAAGTTTTCTTTATTTTTTATTTCTCAGGATTTCGGAAAGTATCTAAATGTTTTTGTTTGGTGCCTAAGTTTTATTAATTTGGCTTTAAGGTAGAAGCTGTTGTATAGTGAGGGTCATGCAAAAAGGTTGAGTGGTATCATAGTGTATGTTAAAAATTACTTTTAACAATCTTGCACTTTGATTCAGACTGAATTAAAGTATGAATAGCAAGATGGCTTCTAGTATGGTGTAACTGATCTAATATTAAAAAAAACAAATTTGTCAACTTTCTGGCTGATGAAACTAACTTCTACCTTGTGAAAGCCCAAATGGTTAAAATTATTTAAAGTGTCTCTCCAATCGTCTTTTATTGAATTATTTTAATATTCCCAGTGGCCTTTTAATTGAGATTATGCAGTTTTTAGCTATATAAAATAAAAAATATCCTTTTCTAAAAACGAGCAGTGCAGCAGGAGTTTATTAAAAAAGTCGCCTCTGAGTTGAGGACAGATCTGTGGGTGCGGAGTAAACTCACTCATCATCCTACTACATCCTACTACTACTGCCATCATCCTATATGCGCTCCCACTAGCTTAAAGCCCCTTAGAATCTCAACTTAACATTAGGGGGTGCAACAAAATTGACAAGCAATATTGGAGCTATACAGCCATAAAGTCTTGAGCCAGATACCAGCTCAGTCAGGAAAATGAAGACGTTCATTGATCTACTTGTCTGCAAATGAATGCATTGGAATGGAGTGGAGCAGGGAGGATGTGTCTTTTTAGACACAAACAATTTCGGAAATGTGCATATTTTTAGTTTGACCTGCTGTCTAATGTGTGAACATGTGTGTGTGCACATAGAAGTTTTACTCCTGATAAATAGCTCACAAATGCTCAGAGTGAGGTGCATGCAGTGACTACACTTCAGTGAGTACAGAACCCTTTTAAAGGGTGTCCCCCAGCTTTAGATCTCCAAGATAACAGTTGTCACTGTCATCAGCCCAGCACAAGTGGGGTGATGACAGTGTTTCTGCTGGGGTTACAGGTACAGCTGGTCTGTGGTGAAACGAGATGTGACAGCTTTTTCCCAAAAAGAGGGGAAGAGCTATAGAGCAGAGGGAGCATTAACATCGAGCAATAGTCAAATCTTTGTCCATGCCATTGAGCCTTTCACTATTTTAATGTGACAACTGCTCACTCTCTGTCTCTTTTTTCCTCCCGTTGTGCGTTCAGTGGTCTCTTTTTCCTTGGCTCTCCTTTTCTCTTCATCCTACACGCGCCCCTCACCTTTTCTCTGGCGGTTTGATCAGAGAAGCTGCATCTCAGCAGGAGTATTTAAGGAAAGTGAAGGTCCCCCTGTTTTAGTCTCCCATTCTTACCCTGCTGCCTATCTCTTTGCTCTCATTTCCTCCTCTCCCCATTTTCTTTTTGCTTTCATATTCCTTTTTAAATTAACTTTCTTGCTTTTTATACTCGTTTCTTTTAAATTCTTCAGAGTTTTTGCTTTAACTACCGGACACACACACACACACACACACACACACACACACACACACACACACATGTCTGCGTGACTGGAACTTTAAATGTTGGAGCAGAAAATGTACAGTATTAATGTTCAATTACACAGCTGGAGTTTGTCTCCAAGCTTATCATTTTAATCTGTCCATGCTTGTGTCTACCTGCCTTGTGTGACGTAGATCCTTAAATCTGTTGGCATTTGTGGACACGACTAATGTAAAACAATCACTATCAACAATTTTACCCCGTATTCTGTTTTAATGAGTTTAAATATTTGATAAAATCCAAAAATTCCTCTGGCAGACTGATCTTTAAAGACCCGCTCCCATGAAAATGCTGTTTATGATGTTTTTAATATGTCCTTGTGGTATTTTTCTGATGATGGAGGACACATTTAAAGAAAATTAAGCTTAAAACTGCATTTCTTATTATTTATTTATTCAAATCATGGTGAAATTAGGGGTGTTAGTTATCAGTAAGGATCAGGGGTTTATATTAATATACTCAAAAAGTAACAAAAAACCCCAATTGTAAAATCAAATCATGTCCATCACAAGAGGCCCTCAGCTGCAATCTGTGAGATTTTTTTGCTGGACAGTAGGGATTGGCGATTTTCAGAATTTGGGTATCAATCCCATACCAACTAAGTGCAGGGTCAGTATCGCCGATATCGATACCGATAATTAGTTTGATACTGTACTACAATCGTTGGTTTGATAGCTGTTCTGATCACTCTCTGCAGAGCTTTTTTGCTGCAGAGCTCCACGCGTACCATGATGTAATGCTGTAGAACAGGACGCTCTCTATAGTCGCCCTGTAGAAAATGGCTTGCAACTTCTTCAGGTTGTTTCTCCTGAGCACTCTCAGTGGAGTCGCTGCTGGGGCTTTTTCACCACCACTGTGGTGTTAGCAGTCCAGGAGAGGTCTGCAGAGATCTGCCCACCCAGGAATCGGATGCACTGGACTCTGTACTAACAGGCCCCAATGAAGTAAAGAGGTACTGGAACTCTTTAATGTTTCCTGAAGTCCAGAATCATCTCCTTGGTCTTTGAGATGTTCAGTGGGAGGCTGTTCCTTGAACTCCATGCCCAAGATTTATCTTTTCCTGAGATGAGTCTGACCACAGTGATGTCATCTGCAAACTTTATGATGGTGTTGGAGAGATGAGTCGCAGTGCATTCATATGTGTAGTAGAGAGTGAAGAGGAGGGGACTCAGTGCACAGCTCTGTGGTGAACCAATGCTGCGCGTGATGGTTGAAGAAAACTGGGAGCCAAGTTTGAAAATTCCTAATCCAATGAAACATAGAGGAGGAGAAGCCTCATCTATCAATCTATCTATCTATCTATCTATCTATCTATCTATCTATCTATCTATGTCTGTCTGTCTGTCTGTCTGTCTGTCTGTCTGTCTGTCTGTCTGTGCTTCCGTAGAATTCTCATTAAAGAAATCAGAATTGTATATGTATGTATATCAAAAGTAGCTCACATGCCAAAAAAGTGTGGACACCCCTGTACTAGATTGTTTCATAGAACAATACAAGTAGGCCCTTAAAAATGCACACTTTGGCACATCTTTTTTGAAAAATACTCATAGACAATACAAAAAAAGACAACCAACAGCAGGTCCAATGTTGTCACAGCAGAGAAACTGTCAACCGAAGACAAGATGGACTGGATGTGATGTGACATGTGAATCAGATGTATGCGTTGAATTAGAAGGGACATGCCAGATAGAGCATGACTTTGAGACCTGTATCATTCCTCTGGAAATCAGGGAATGAAAGGATTTTTATATTTTTATACGCTACTTTTTTTTTAATACCTTTATATTTTGTTATACTTTTCCTCCCAGATGATCAGTCTGAAGCCCACACAGGGAAACCCCCCACAGAGGGTATATGTTTTGCGTGCATCTTACTGGGCATTGTTTGTTTTTGTTATGGCCTAAAGCGCTATGTACGACTTTGATCCAACTTTTCATTAAAAGGATTAAATTCCAATTGAGTTTCTGCCACCTTCTTCCTCATCAACGAACAAGCAGATGTTAGCAAGGGCTACCTCACAGGACCGAGATCTGGTGTTTTATTTCGTTTTTCCAAAGCCTATATTCATCAGTCACACATTAACTGTAGTTCAACAGACCTAAGAAATGTTTAACTTAAAGATAAAACTAGATAAATAATCAGGAGGATTCATAATGAGGACACAATGTTTTAATAAAATAGAATGCCTGTTGTTAGTCGTCTTTTATTGCAAAAACAATACAATCTATTGGGAAACAACATCAGAGGTGTCACTGAACCGTAGACACATACGTATACACCGGCTGGTGTCATCCTTAGCTGACAACAAAAATGAACCCTGAAGTGAGTTGACTGCTGTTTGCTCTGTCCAACCTAAAGTAAAGTAAAGTAAAGTGAAATTTTAGTTGAGTCAACCCATCAAAAAAACACACCCTCGATAATGCACAAATTGGGAGTTCTAATAAAATCAAAGCATGCAGCGTTTGCAAATATAAAGTAATAAAAATGTGTCTATATATGTGGTGCTGATATGAGCTTCTTCCTAAACCTGCCAGTGTCTCCCCATGGAGCAATGTTTTCCAGAATTCTATAATCCACATCGGTTTTAGGGGTCGAGGGAGCCGTTTGCAAAATGAAACTGCTGCTTTAAACGACAAAACTCTCAGCTAACCCATACCTGCTCGCTGGTTGCAGCCTTCTCTGCCTCAAGCACATCTTGAAGCTTCCATTTTCAGCATCTAGTGTTCAAAGGTTGAAAGCAACATCATTCTGAGTTTAAATTTCACACTTGTGGAGCATATTAAATGCAACATAATGCTGCCCTTATCCTATTAACTGCTGAGTGGGTGACAGTTTCCTCCCACAAAGAAGAAGAAGAACAACATGTTTACATTTGTGACAAAGGAGGAAACTGTGTCGCATTTTTGTTGAGGAATAACAGTCTGGCTAGAAGTTTGATGAGCATGAATGCATCAATGAAAAAGTCTATATCATAAATCTCTTTCTTCAGTTTTTGTTTTCCACTTAAAACTACTATATCCACAGCATAAACTAAACGCGGCACACCACCCAAATTGCACTGCTACCAGACCTTCGCACCACGTCCGCCGCTGAAAACTACACCGGAGGACCTCAGAAAGCATCTTTACCGTTTACTTAACATTGAAACTGGCAGCCTCGGCCACGCGAATCGCATTCAGTGGCAAGTTTTCCTCACCTGAGCTGGCATCTGGCTTAAAACTTTACAAATGGATGGCTCCAAAATTGCAAAAAAATTGTTAAAATTGCAAAATCCTTAAACCGGCAATGCTAGATTGGAGTTGTGAGGGGCTGGAAGCTAACAGGAGAGCATGTAAACAGAGAGAACTCAGTAACATGGAGGGGAAGGGGGTCCCATCCACAACTCAGGCTAATTTTTTATCAACTCCTGCCACTCTGCAGAAACTATGTCCTAGAAAACAACACAGGTTTTTGATTTTTTTCCAAAAATGGCATGATCATAATTAAAAGACACTTTTGTAACCCTTGTGCTATCCTAGGCACTTTAACATTGGGACCCACAAGACAGTGCTCTGAACCTTTTTTCTTCAAAGATTTGTGATCTTCACTGGTGTCCATGGATTACATGAAATCTTTCCACCTTTATCCACCTTTGTCATGGTAGAAATAACATGTCAAAGTAAGGGTGAGGTCATCAAAGGTAGCTCAAGGGTTAAGAGGGCTTAAACCCATTCTACAACTGCCCAATTCTTGACTTACAGTTTTTCTCAGTCGCTTTAGTACAATTTTCAGATCAGACTGAAATTCCCAAAACTATTTGTTCAATCTTCACATCATGATGTCACTTGTGCACATCATGTAAGCAGTTTCTCACTTCTTTGGACAAGTTGCAATTGCTTTGGTACATCCATGCAAATGATTATGAACAATTCTCTGCTCTTTGCTACATTATCAATTGTTTATGTCAAGTTGATCAAAATTTATTATATAGTTCACTGTGCAATAGTCTTACTCCTCAAAACACCTAGTCATTAGTTCATCGTATAATTCATCTTTTTTTCCCTTTGTGTTACTGTTTACAGTGGCTTTTTTCTATGTTGGTATGACATGGTCTGTCAACTTGCAATCAAACAGAAAAGGTGTAACTTAAATTTTACAACAATAATTGTCATCAAAACTTTAGCCATAGTTTACATCAGAACCTCCCTCTAAAGTACACAGTTATATTGACAACAGGACTAAGTAATTTGACTGTCTTGTTCGTATAGACAATGACACAAGGCCTTGACATTCTGATGGCACTGACATATTCAATGACATAAAGACTTAGTTTTGAGAGATGAACTAAAGATTTTGAGCAAGTTACTGTAACGGTTTCAGTTCCTTTGTGTTTTGTTCCTGGATTTCCTGTTTTATTTTGTAGTATTTCCTGTTTTGTTGTTGTTTCGAGTTTTACCTTGCCCCATCAGTCCTGAGTGTTTCCACCTGTGTCTTGTTGCCTTGTATGTATTTAAGTACTGTCTTTCCCTTACTCCTGTGCTGGTCCATATTGTATTCTTCCCCGGTTTCGAGTCTTTCTAGTGTTTCGAGGTTTGCCTGCCGTATGCAGTGGTTTTGGTTTTGTCTTTAGTTTTGTTATTAAACCCCGTTCTCCTGCAACCTCCTGCCTCCTCTCCTCTCTGCGCCTGGGTACTTCCCATTCCCCCCGTAACAGTTACAGGCTTTTGCAAGAAATCCATAGTGTTTTGCTGTTTGTAAAATTTGTTTTGAGAAATGCACACACGTATTTGCAAACTTCAATTCTGATCTGAGAATTGTACTAATGCGACTGAGAAACTGTAAATTCACATAAAAAAAAACCCTGCAGAGGTTTGCCCTGCTACTCAAATGACAAGAAAGTCAAACAAAGATGCTCAATAGATAGATGTTATCAACTTTTAAGTTGTTGGGTTCATGTAACCCTTGTGCTATCCTAGGCACTTTATTGTTGGGAGTTGGGTCATCTAGACCCACTAGACAGTGCACTGAACCTTTTTTCTTCAATGATTTGTGAACCTCACTGGTGTCCATGGATTACATGAAATCATTCCACCTTTATCCACCTTTGTCATGGTAGGGAGAACACGTCAATGCAAGGGTGGGGTCATAAGATAGCACAAGGGTTAAAGGTCCAATCACATGCCATTAAAAAACACAGCTAATTATGCACAAATACAAGCTCTTATAATATAATTAATAAAATGATAGTTTAAAAAATAATGAAAAATACAGCAATAAACCTCACATTTTTGTAAAAAGTTAAACTTTTTAACATGGGAGTCCATGAGAAACATCAACTCCCCAAAACCAATCTCCACTAGTCATTTGGGGAACTGTAACATCTGGCACTTTTTGTTTTGCATAAAATTTAAAATAAGATACTTTTATAAAGCATGCATGTCACATCCTGACATGGTAGTCTGTCAGAAGAAACCTGGCATCAGTGGGGGCAGGACATTATCCAAATTTGTGTAATTTTGGGACAAGACAGTCTTACGGTAGGATGCGATCTATTAAATGAAAAGTTTACGTAGATTTTCTTTTTTTTTACTATATTGAAATTAATAAAAAAGATACCAAGCAGAAATTTGTATTCAACTTCTAGGCATTCCAAAACATTTGAAACCATCTAAATGCTATTTGGTAATCTACCAATAATGAGTATACGAGCAGCAGTTTATATAAGCAGATTGTTGGGACTCAGGGCGGAATCTCCACGTTGAGGCTCAGGAGACATTACACAAGACAAAATTGTTCATTGGATGCGACAAGTATTCTCACCGAGCTGCAGAGCGACGCCTGACAGCCTCACACACCTCATCAAGTATTTAATGCAAACTATGTTTCATGCATGGCTGTCCGGGCGCACTGCACATCTGTGTGTGTTTGCACCTAAGTGCAGATGAACAGCTCTTCATAAAAGCATTGCAGTGACAGAAAACAGCAGTGCATCCTCTCACTGTCTCTCACACATACACACAGATGAAGCCTCTGGAGTTAAGTTGACTCTGCCCATCCATTGCCAAGGGCAGTGAGCCTTTATGGGGCAATGCATTGTGGGAACTCGAATGGCTGTGAAGCAAAAGGCTAAAGTACAGACAAAGGGCAGCAAATGGAAAATACTTTAATGTCACAATTTGAAAAAATGCTAATTAAAAATCCGTATTAAACTAATGAGATGGATCAAATCTTAATTTATTCAGAGTAGGAACACTTTAAACAAAATTCCTGCTTCAAATAGAGACATCAGTCAGGCTGCGGCTGGCTGCTGTTTAATCAGAAGACATCTGACAGCATGCAGAATTGCTGCCATGACTTCAGCTTGACTGACAGGTTTTCTTGTTGCTATGCTCGCGCTGAAGGACAGACGAGTGCAGGAGCAGGAAGGTGACACAGCTCTGTAATGACCTGCTGAACAGAGAGGCGAATCATCCAGAAAACACAGGTCTCCATTTATTTATAAGACTTTGTAAAACAGAAATCAGTGGTCTGTGACTTTCGAGTGGCCTTGTAAACACCTCATTACTGCACCCAAAGGTATTTCAAGAGCAGAGCAGAGTCGGACTTCCTGACTAAGAAAATCTTTGTAAATTGTCTGTTGGATGCGTTTCCAACACACAGAGATTTTCGCTCTTACTGATACCTCCATATTAAAAGTGGTACATTTTTCCTCATTACCAGACAATGTACCTGGGATTTTAAGGTTGCTGTAATTAAACCCTTACTTCAAATGTCAACTCTTCGTAAGTACACTTAGACTAATGTTGTAACAGTGTTAATTTTTTCGAAATTCTCCATAAACTGTTGCAAATGATCTCATAGAGCAGTTTCAGTTGGGATATAGGGCACTGAAGCAATTCTGACTTTACTTCTTGTACCAGTCCAGTACAGAGTTGCTATCACTGTATCACTATCAGAAACACACCTGCTCGTTCTCCAGTTTACTGTAACATACCAAATGCATAACATGCATGGTGGCACTGTGGTTCGCTCTCTCGCCTCACAGCGGCAAGGCTCTGGTTCAAACCCCAGCTAGGGCCTTTCTGTGTGGTATATAAGTGATGCACAGTTACCTAAAGACTGAGTATGGATTAAGAGACACCACAAGGAGAGCAGTGGGTAGCCATTTTACAATATTTCTCAAAGGCTACATGATTTGCATTGACCTGCATCCCACTGAGAAATTTTAAATGGCAAACACAATCAAGTCACCAGGTGGTCTCATGACTCACATAACTGAGCATCTCTTCTTCTTTGATCCGGTCCCTCATTAACAGGTTTTCTGCAGATACTGATTTCCTCATTATTTTCACCAAGGTCTGTAAAATGAACGATTTAAACCATCGTCACCTTCCTAAGGTCTCCTGTTCTCAAATTAAGTTGACAACTAACATTTTTTCACTCTTGACTTTCCTCTTGGGGGACTCTGACTTTGTGGTGTTTTACACTGACACTGAGCTTGAGTGAACAACCAGATGCCTGCTCATTTATCATGATCAATTTAGCTGTCATTTTTCATGCAGTGACACACTGGAATATCTGCTCTGAAAAGGTGCACTGGATCTGACAAGTAGCTGCTGAAGCGTGTTGTTCAGCTCTGAGGTCTTTGCTCCTTGACCTGGTCAACAGAAGAGGGCAAGACAGTGCGCTGAACCTTTTTTCTTCAATGATTTGTGAACCTCACTGGTGTCTGTGGATTACATGAAATCTTTCCACCTTTATCCACCTTTGTCATGGTAAGGAGAACACGTCAATGTAAGGGTGGGGTCATCTAAGATAGCACAAGGGTTAAAAAATAAAATGTTCTTTCCAAAATTTACCACAAAACAATAGAAGTCAGGATATTACATGCTTTTTAAATTAAACTCAATTCTGGGCTCTCGCAGTCTCTTACCTAGGATCAACTGAGTATACATATTAGTAAATGAATGAATTAATATTAAATACAAGTTTAAAACTAACTTGCCTCTGCAGGGATGTACACTCACATATGTGCAACACGCTGAGGCAAATATTGACTCTGTGATTCAGAGATGCTAACAAGTCCAGATCATTTCTACCTGCAGCAACTGCAATCTATGACTCTCAACAGTGGCTTAATGACTTTCATTGACTCACAGAGGCTGCTGCAACAATTCAATTTCCCTTCAGGGGTTAATGGAGCACTTTTGAATTTGAATGTGAATTGAATTTTGGAAGGCAAGTCTCAGTGGTAGTAGGAGCTCACCGTGGAGGTGACACGGGAATGAGAATCAGAACATTTCCTACTTTAGACAGAAATAGCTTGCTGTTTTAAAATGGTATTCACATGCATAAACAAGCTTTGTGCATCTGTAAAAAAATACAGATGCAGAGAATCATTTTGTACATTTGCAATAACAAGTTTTGTCTTGCAAAGACTAAAAATGCAATAATCATTTGGAACAAAGAATTACTGCTATCATTTGTTTTTTACAGAAACATTAGAAGACATAATTTCTCATATTCATGAAAACACACAAAACTGCTTCTTCTGCGCACACACATCCAAAACCTGTAACGTCCATTTAAACTGATCAGCCGATTAAGCTTTCTTCTGTCAGCAGAAAGTTGGCATGACATCTCCCACTAGCCAATCAGATTTCAAAATGTAACACTGGTTAATTAAAAAGGGGTTCATCAAGCCAAATGTCCTTTAAGAGCACTTGCAATAGAACATAATCATACATAATTGAACTTGTAAATTAAATAATTTTACTTTGTAGATGTAATGCTCACAGCAGCTTTCTCCTAAACTGCACACTTTGTTTAATTGAATAGGTGGGTATGAAGACTACTATCATCCAATAATATTAATGATTAAATTCAGAATAAAATGAGGATTATATTACAAATAAAAATGGTGTCATAAAAATGTTGAAAATGAAAAGTTTTTTGAGCGCTGTGGGGCACAGATCAGCGCAAAAATTTGGGCTTAATGGTTAATTTTTTCACAGCGATGCTAACAAGTCAATTTTTTATATTTCATTATTTTATAATAAAATGACAGAATGACATTAGAAAATCACACACAGTTTTAGTAAAAAAAAAGGTAAAAAAAAAGGGAAATACCATTTTCATTTTTCAAATTATTTTCAAGTAAGAGGCAGGTTTTCTGCTGAGAGGAGAAATATGATGATTGGTTGATAGCTTCACATGGAATATTCTGATTAAAAGTCTGAAGTTATAACATGTATTTATTTGTGTTTGTAGATCTGTGTGAGAGCACCCCTCAACAAGGTGGATGTGTGCTTACGAAGACCTGGAAAAACATTTTGCAAGTGGCTAAACCTTAAGTACAGCTCTAAATCTTTTTTATATATGCTACGATAAGGACAAATTAGTATTGCAAAAACCACAAAATTAGTTTTGCATTTGTACTGCTTTTGATTAACTTATGTTCATGAATGGATGTCATTTTATGTCTGTAAAAACATATGAAAGGAATAAAAACTCCATAGGAGGGGCAGAACAAAATCTTCTGTCAAAAAGACTGAAGAATTATTTAACAAGCACAACATCTCCCAACATTTTACACTCAGCCCTGCACTGCGGCAGACTTGGGCCCCTAAAGAAAAAACAGAGTAATCTGTCACCCAATGGAGTGAAGAATGTGCAAAGCTGTAGAGTGGAGAAACAAACAAGACACCACCCTCATAAGTGACAGGATTGGACACTCCTAAAGGTACATAAGTTGGGCCGAGAGGCCTGGTGATATGAACAGGACTTCTATGTCCCACACAGGAACAGGAGTGAGACTCTTATGTGACTTCAGCCTGTAAGATTGCAATGCCACACTCTGCTCATGCTCAAAGTCAAACAGGTAAGTCTGCTTCATTCCCACTGGCATCATTTCTAAAGCAGAGCATTCTCAGCGCAGCTTTTTCCACTTTGTCCCACTTTTAAATGCAAGAGTGTTTAACCCTTTGATACCTATTGATGCAAATATGCATCAAACCACTCCGGCAAAATTACCGTAATTAAGTATCTACGTAAAACAAATAGGTTAATTTTTTTTCCTAGCCGGAAATGTATTTAGGTATCAAAGCGTTAACAGGTTTAATCCAAGCTAAATATGATGAATGACTGGAATACAAGGGAAGGTGTAACTTTGGGGCTTTGGTTAAACCTGTAAAAAAAAACAAAAAAACAATCCTTCTGTTCAAACTAATGTGCATAGACCTGGTTTAGTTAAACCAGTCCTCCCAGCAGCACGAGAGGTTCAACACTAATAAAATGTTTCTCTCATGTAATCTCTGAGTAACCTGGCAGGATGTGACCAGTTATTACAAACTGTTTTCATGAATCAATGTATTACAGATCCCTTCACACCACCTGTGCATTTCTTCCTAATGGCTGAAATTTCCTCTTTCCCTCAATGAATCACATTTTGGAAACATCTAACATGTTTGTCTTTGAGGTCCATATATAGGAGTTCATCTTAATGTTGCTACTTTCCCTAATTTTTATCAACACAATGTTGTAGCTTCTACAGTAGTTATTTTAGAGAAAAAACATCTATTTTTTTATTAAAACGTATTTTTTGTTACAAATCCTAATTTTTTTTAAAATCTATTTTATTAAACTGCTTAATCCCTTTTGGAGTGACACAGGTTGCTGGAGCCCATCTTAGCAACTGTTGGGAGAAGGCGAGGTACACTCTGGACAGGATGACAGTATGTTGCAAGGCAACACAATCATACACACTCACATTCACACTTAGGGGCAATGTAGAGCCACCAATTCACCTATCAAGCAAGTTTTTAGTCTGTGGGAGGAAGCCGCAGAAAACCCAAGCATACATGGGGAGAACATGCAAACTCCACAAAGAAGGGTCCCAGCTGGGACTTTTTTGCTGTTAGGTGAGAGTGCTAACCACTACACCACCATGCAGTCCTACATTTATTTTTTATCTTTTACAATCATGGCAATGTGGTTGTTTCCCTGAGAACTTTGAGTCTACAGATTTGAGAGAGGCTAAGAGCTTCCCACCATCAACAGAGGTTACAGTGAGCTTAAAAATTCTCAGAAATACCATGGACAGCTCCTGCTTACACCCGCTGACACTCCAACAATTCAATGAACTGTTACTCCTACACTGTAAAAATAAAAATTAAGAACAAATCTGGATTTTTAAGCTTTTTTTACTGCAAACTTGATGTCAAAAATGAGGAAAGAACAGTAGAAGAAAGCTGGGTGACTTATGAAGTCGGTGGGGAGCATGAATCAAGCCCAGAGGTATGTTTACCTCTCACAAAGAAGGGAGCCTTTGTGCTCCTTGCCTACTGTCGAGTCCCGCTGTTTGGACTTTCCTCCTGGTGTGAAACTTGTTCAGTTCAATTTTGTACTACCATTTTTCTTAGAAAAATTAAATTATAGGCTGTCCTTTAATATAGTACTATAAAAAAAATGTCACCCGGCAATTATTAGAAGCAGCCGTGCTTATCCTTGCAAAAATAACCACCACTTTACTTTTGATCATTTCTGTGTCTATAATTTAATAATTTATGGCTACAGTTAGTGTTGTTAAATACTTAAAAGCACGGTGTTCAAGTGGAAAATGTCTTTACAAACTCGTTCTTTAGCTCAAAAACGTTTTGGAGAAAGACAAAAACTTAAAGGACCATTACCATGCAAAATCAATTTTTTGAGCTTTTAAGTGTAAAATAATCGTACTTCCTCACGGAAAGAAATCCCATCCTCTAAAAACCTCTTCTCTGAACACCAGCCCCTACCAATTCATGAAAATCACCGGGGTCTCACATTGTGACGCATGAAAGTGAGGAACAGCCCCTTCCTGGAAGGGTCTTCAGGCTAACACAAACACACACTTTCTCTGCGGAGCTAGTGGTGATTGACTAAAATGCCTTCCTTTTATGTGCATAATATGGACACCCATCTCGGCAAAGGTTTGGATGTTTGTTTGGTGAGCGAAACACAGACATACTGCAGAGGCCGGCTCTAGTTTGACGTCATGAAATGGGCGGCACCAACAAGGAGCGAAAGGCGGAGCCTCAGAGATCGAGTCATCCTACTTCCAGGTAAGAAAATGAACAGTAAAAATAACTCATATTGCATGAAAAATTCGTTCTTTTGGGTACCAAAAGTAATAAATCGTCATATACAAGGTTACAGTTTACTCTGATAGGCTTAAGAAAAGCCTGATATTGACCCAATTTTCACAAGAGTGGTTCTTAAGGAAAACAAAGCCTTGTGTTGTCAGTAATGATGCAGCCTCTTTAGAAGTAAATAAGATCAGTTAGTTTCTCACAAACCAATATATCATAATATACACCGATAAACAATGCTTGGTTTGAGTGTCACTTTTAAACTTTATAATTTAAAAGTCTGACATGATTTAAAATGGTCAACATATGGTGATTATTCAAATTGCTGTAAGACTTTTTGATGTTTGAAATATTTAAAATCTGGCTCTGATTCTCCAAATACAACACCAAAATAAATACAGAAAGCAGAGTTATGGGGGATGCCTAGTGCATCATGGGAGACAGCAAAACTCAGAAAGAGGGCTTAGGAGCCCTCAAGCTTGTGCCAACTATAAGCTTTAGCAAAAAAAAGACACTTTTAAGTTTAATCTTAAAGACAGAGAGAGTGTCTTCTTCTCACAGTCGAGCAGAGAGGTGGTTCCACAAGAGAGCAGCCTGAAAGCTCTGCCTCGAGTTCTTCAACACTCCAGGAGACAAAAGTAAATCTGCAGAGATGACTGCTGTGTTGGGAAAATATAGATTTTTGAGGATTCTGTTTGTATTTATGAGACACAGTCATCCACCTGTGATCCGGCAAAGTTGTACTCAAAGTTAAAAAAGTCATTGTTTACTTCTCTGGCTTTAATGGTGCTGACTCTTCATACATTTATGAGGAAGACAAGCTGCAGGTAATTCCCAAGCCAGTTCACTTTTTTCACTGCCTTGCTTAAACTGTGCAATTAGCTAAGAGCCTCCCATTAGATTGTTATTTTTTTCTGTTATTTCACCAAAAATCTTCTTCTTCTTTTCCTTTCGGCTTTTCCCTTCAGGGGTCGCCACAAGTGAATCAGCTTCCTCCACATCTAACATTATAGGTGTGATTCGTATGTTTGGTTTGGCGCTAGATGCCCTTCCTGACACACTCCAGGCTTGGGACCAGCCCAATTAGACCCTAGCTTGGGGCCCCTTATGGCTATATTATTATTCACCCAAAAATGAGGCTGTTGATTACTATTTTTCTATCATTTTTCTATTACATCAAAGCCTGCCTGGATTGCCAAAACAGCAGTCTAAGATCAGGATTTACCCCCTAAATTTGTGCCAAGAAAATGTCAAAAGCAGGTCAGTTTTCTGGAAAAACAAAGAAATTGGAGATGTAACTGAGGGGAATGAATATCAATGAATAACAAGCCATCAACATGGACTTTGTCAGTTGCTGCGCAGAACCACCTGCCCCTCTACACCAGCAAAACAAAGTGGAGGATGATCAACTTGAAGAAGACTCCCACCCACCACCCTCCAGCGAACATCTAGGGCTCAAACATTGAGATGGTGGACTCCATCAAGGGGGGGTTCAGTTGGACAGTAAACATGGATTCCGAGTACAGGAAGGGTCAAAGTCATCTTCATTTTCATCTTCACTATGTCACTGCAAAGGTATGAAAGGTTGCTCAACAAAATAAAAGCATGTGGGGTATTTATTTTTTTGACACTGTAAGAGTGATGACTGATAAATTCATTGCTTCATTCAGTTAATATCCATAAAAAAACAATTTGAATAATCTTTGATGTTCAAACATGTAATCACCCCTTTAGTCACACGTGCACAAGATGGCCTAGTTTTCATGTCATGGGTCGTAATGGCAGGGGGGATGTGGGTAATGCTGTGGGATGATGCCCAGCAGCGAGATCTCTGTCCCTGGGGAGGGCTGAGTGCTTCTTTCTCTCCTGCCTGGAGCTTCATCATTTATAGAAGAGACAAAATAAAACAAACACAACAAAACGGCGTGAGGTCTAAGAGCTGCAGCTCGCACATATACCAACTCCCCCATCCACCGAGAGGCCAGCGGAGATGCACACAGAGCCGAGTTTGTCCAAGTCTTTGTTTCTGCCTCTCAGCATCTCTTAACTAGCAGCAGTCAGGTGGAAAGCTTCTATTAGAGAAACAACACTGTGCCACACTGTGTGTCAGACTGGATGGAGCAGTAATGGTCCGATTAGCCTGCTTATTAAGACTAAATTTACTCTAAATCTTCACTGTCTATTTTCACACCTGAAAGTACACTGACTAACACGCAGCAATTAGCATAAGTATAGCCTGTTCGGAGCTCTGTGCATTTCTTTGAGATGGGCGGGATCTCATCAGCGCATATGACATCATTTTGCTAAAGTGCTCGTTTGAAATTTACAGCCAACTGTCAGAGAGGTCCAGTTGCAAAGGCTGAGGCTGGTTGACAGAGGCTGAGGTGTAAATCAAACACTGCACGTCAGAAGAAAGGAGATATCACCGGAGGATCCATGCACAAAATGATTTACTTTTAGCCATAAGGGCAAAGACACTGTTTACAGGAATGTGTTACCTCAGACTCAGACAGCGACCTTCAGTAAAAACTAAGAAGGGTGCAAGCTTGATCTGCCTGCAAAGTGACATTACGGTAACACCTAAGTAGACTAAGCAGTGATGTCATGGGAGCTGCTTCTTTGTTTACAGGAGTAAGCTAGTTGTTTAAAAAAAGCCTCAAAAGTAATTATTTATTTAATATTTGTTTTATTTTTCTTTCTTGCTTGCACCCTATCTATAATGCAGCGGTTTTCTAGTGTCTTTAATAGGTGTTATTTTCATTCACTACCAGTCAAAGGTTTAGTGGAGCATACAAATATTAAATCAAACACCAGCTTTTATCTTCTATCTATCAATATTTAGGATTTGACTTCAAATGATCTTTCTTTATCTTAATGAAAAACAAAAAGAGAGTGTTTAGGAGGATTTATCTCTGTTTCAAACCAAATGATGATTTAAAAAAAAATACTAGGGTTCCAGCTTTAGGATCACATAATTTCTGAGCACATTAGTTAATAAAGTTAACTACTTTGATCCCTCAAGAACTGCATTTTGAATTGATAAAAGGGTTTGAGAAGGCAGCCAGATCTGCAAAACTAAAATCATTTTTGTTATTATGACTTTGAAAAAAGATGGTTACACAGTTTGTCAAATTAACAACCTGAAATAAAAGTGTAATATGAATTGTGGAGTTCCGCAGGGATCTGTCCTCAGACTTGTACTCTTTCTCATTTGTAATGTTTCTAAGCTGCTAAAATGTTTTGTTTGCTGACCATACAATCTTATTCTAAACAGGTGAAAACCTAAAAGTTCTAGATAGGCTTACCATACAGAATGAATTGAGCTCAATTAAAAATTGGTTTTGTATGAATAGATTGCCGTTCAATTTTATAAGTAAAGAAATGTGCATCAAACTAGCTTAATGAACCACACTGTACATCTTTTTATTTCATGTATAAAGCAGGAGTGCTAACAACAAGGAAGTCAATAGAGGTCTGCACAGTGGCGGGGATAGCGCTCTCACCTCACAGCGAAAAGACCCAGTTCAAATCTCAGTTCAAATATTTCTCTGTGGATTTTGCATGTTCTCCTCCTGCATGCCTGGGTTTTCTCTGGGCGCTCTGGCTTCCTCTTACAGTCCAAAAACAAGCTTCATAGGTTAATTGGTGTCTCTAAATTGCCCCTAGGTGTGCATGTAGCACAGTGGCTGGGTTTCTCCAGCTGCCCCTTGACCTCGAAAGGGATTCAGCGGGTTCTGAAGATGTTTGGAAGTCAATGTACACTTTGTTCTGCAATCTGGCTCCAGTGGTCTTTGGAGAAACTGCAGTATTTGGTCTCTCCTAGTTTGACCTAAATTCTGTATTTTTCTTTATTCATTAATATTATTATTATTTAGTCAAAATAACTAAAGTTTATTATAAATATTTTATATAATGTGTGTCTACCAATTTCTCCACGATGAACAAGTATTCTGTTCAGAGGACAAAGGAATTAAGTCATTCATTCATCTTCTTAACCGTTTATTCCCTTCGGGGTCACGGGGTTGCCGGAGCCTATCCCGGCCACTTGGGCATAGGCAAGGGATGCCCTGGACTGGTCGCCAGTCTGTCGCAGGGTAGAATATCCTCAATCACACATCCATTCGCTCTCACACTCACACCTATGGACAATTTAGAGTTGTCAAAGGAATTAAGTGTGTTAGGAAAATGCATTGATGGATGTTAACACAGTGTTCAGTGTGGTCACCTAGCAGAAAAAATACTTTTGTTCAAATTCATTCTGTTTGACGTTTGTGTACTGGAATCCTTTGAGGACTTCACTTCCTTCAACGGTTCTAAAAACAAGCACATCAAGTTTCTAAGTTTCCTTAGAAGTGCAATGTAGGACGTTGGGCTCTGTATTACCCCGTAGTATCACTCTTAATGGTGAATAAAATAGACTACAGCAGATCCTTTTGACCTTAAACAAGAAAATGCAGGTGCAAAAATTGAGTGGGTTCTAGCATTTGTATTCGTTTCACATGAGTGACAAATACTAATTAATAATGATCCACAAGAAACTATTTTGACAAGATCACTTAATTTGTTATTTGATGAAACACCTGCTTCAGGTGTGCGATGGAACATCAGCGTCCATCTGTTATCCGTGCTGTCAATCACAGATCAGCACGAAATACTTACCAATGTCAGCTTATATCTACAATCTCATCTGCTTGCACATGCAACACAGTCCTCTTATCTATGTATCAGTCCTGAAGGCTGAACACAAATCAAAGGCGCTGTCTCTCCTAACCTGCCTTCTCTGCTGATAGATGACTTCAATAGTAAATTGCCATCAGTCCTTATCAAATCATTATGACTGTATGACTGTGGACCAATGTGCACTCAAAGTTGACATGATGTGAAAAATCATGTTTTCTTGTCCTCGTCCTCAAGCTCATAATATCAAGGGAAAATGGGAAAGCATTTGCACACTGAAACAGAGACTCTGGTTCTCTCTCTCACAGAGTAAGTGCTGACCGCTGGAGGCTGAGAATAGATGTTCCAAGTTGGAATCAGTTGATGTAACTATTATTTTTCCTCTTTTACTGCCTTTTTTTTTGCCCTGGTTCATGTTACACCTATCTCGTCTTCTCTCCCTCCGCCTCGCTCATTTCTCTCTATTCATCTCCCCTCTTTTCTTCCTCTTCTCTCCTCTGACTAGGCTCAACTCACTCCAGTATTTTTAGTATTTGTGAGTAGGCGTTGCCAAGTCCTTATGAATTTTCATGGGTTTGTTTGGTGTGTAGGTTGACACGCTGCTCTCCATCTTCTCTCCCTCTTCTTTTAAATATCTCTATCACATGTACACACAATTACACTAGTTTAGGAAGACAAGAATGCATTCAAACACGTACACAAATTCACATGGAAAGTCTGTAGGTTGGTTAACGAAGATGTTTGGCGTATTGGGAAGAGCCAACAGCCCACAGCGGGCCTGTCAGAAGTTAGTGATTTGACTCTCTCCATTGTACACTCTCTCTAGATTAACTCCTCTTGTTTACCCTTTTGACTCTCTTCCAGCTGCGGGGTTGTTCAGATGGAGACGCTCTCAATCCAAGAAATTAATTATCTTCATTTATCTGCTTCATCTCACACCCCTGGAGTGTGGCTATATGTGGTGGAATGCCCGATCTGGTGCAAGTGTACGTTAGCGTGTTTAGCCTTGGGATAACGTTTGTGTATCCGAGGGAATGTGCACATTTATTTTTTGAGCTCGTTTTGTGTTCTGTGTCATGTCTGGGGTTCATGTCTACTGCTCCTGTGTGTATAGGTAATTCCATTAGAGACTGACATATGGGGTGGCTTAATTCTATTAATTAAATAAGAGGTAGAGGCCTGTGTCTGAGTTTGTATTGTTACACTGTCCATTAAATGTGAGCAGATGGATCACGTCAGGAAGAATTAGGCCGCTGTGGTCTTCACACCCTGTCTCTGAGGAACCAATGAACACACTTATGCACATAATCACACACTCATACGGGCCTCTGCAGCCATTTCGTGGCATGCTTTGGTATGATCTCCACGCAAACCGATCCGAAAGGAAATTTTGAAACAGCGCATTTATATCGCCGTTCTCCTTCTTTGGCCCCTTTCGCCTCCTGGCTGGAGCTGGTCTATGGCTTGTGACAGATCCCCCAGCCTGATTTGGAGCACGCCTAAGAGTATGTGTGTTTATGTGCTCTTCTCTGCTCCCCAATCCTGTCCCACTTCAGCCCAGATTAGAGCGCTCGTCTCCTGAGGGAGACAAAAAATATAAAAATAAAGCTTTTTTACCAGAACACTGATCTAAACACACACATATACACATGCATTGTACATGCACACTTAGGGAGCATCATGAAAGGATATATGGGAACTGGTGCTTTTGCAGCAAAATCCTAAAAAGCTTTTTACTGAGAAGTTGGCAAACTGCAGAAATGGAGAAACACACCTATGGATAACACAAAAAGAATAACAATTGTAGTATACTTTTTAATAAATTACAATTTTTTGGAAGTCACCAGTTCAAATAAAATACTATTTTAAAAGTAATAAATGCTGGATGCTTTTTTTAAATAGGCAAGCTAGCTGACTAGCTATCACTCATGTAAGCAATCTTACATCGCTTCCTTTACCTGCCAACGTGGCCACAGTTAAGCAGTTTGAATTAGATTAGTATTCCACAAACGTTTTGCCTCCTTTACGGTTGTCCAAGCCATATAAACATTGGAAAACTCAGTGTTTCATAAATGTATGTTTCCCTCAAAAACAGAGAACGTCCACCGACTAACTGTGCTGTAAAATGAAAGAATTCCGCCTGAATGACACACTGCATTATAGTTGTTACAAACAATGAAAATCTCAATGTGATATCATGAAAACCATACGGCTTGTAGTTATTCTCTGTTTGATCTTTTTTATTTATTTTTTTACAGAATATGCAGACAACGGAAAAGAGAACGGAGGACAATTTCCTCTGAGGACATGCCCCTGGCCTACTGCAGACACTTTTGCTGCCATGTTAACTGTTAAAATCGTGTCTGTGTTAACTTAGTTAATAGTGTGTCCGTTAAGTGGTGGCATCCATGTGCACTGGGGAGTAAATTAAAAGAATGAAAGAAGAAGAAAAACATTTGCACATGCATGGTACGGTTCAGGTAGACCCAGCATTGTGGTCCAATTTTGCACATGCACAGATTTGTACGATCAGACTTTGCAAATGCATTATAGGACCCATAACATTGTTTTTAATTTTTCCGTTTCTGTCAACATTAAAATGAACTTTTTTATTATTATGAACATTTAAAAAGGAACCCATTATTTTCAATATGTCAAGAGACACTAACTGGTTAGCGCACGTGTTGCACCGATCAGGTAGCCATTAAAAATCGAGTAGCGACAAGCTGGCTAGGTGTTTGACACTTAGATATTTGTAGCTAACTTGTGCTAGTAACATTTGTACTAGTAATTTAATGTCTTTTTTAGGCAATAATGCTTTTCTCTTTGTATTTCATGCAATAATTCTTTTTTTTTATTATTATTAAAGTCTCACCTATGCTAAATTTATATCCCCACTAATCTGATAACTTTTTCACTGCTAGAGTAACAGTGAATAATAAAAGACTGAGTAGACATACAGACAGATAGAAAAATCCTCACCCAGACAAGTACAAAAATGTAACCTTTACTTATTTACAGATTGTACAGAGATACTGAGTGACAAGGTATTATTTACAACACAACTAATAGCTTTAAAACCCCTGAACTGATACACGTGAAATACACAGTGGGAAGACCCACGGGGCTGCCCACCAACACATACTTTTCACCCAGAGCTGTGCATTTGAAGACCATTTGAAGAAGATCAATGCCTGCCTGTTGTGTCTTACACACCTTTATGACAGAAAACTATCTTTGCACTGGAGCCTACCCAGTGCAATACGGCTCACATCACAGGCCATAGGCTGCGAAATGCAGGCTTTACTGATCAGAAGGGGCACAGCTGGGGTGAAATGGTACATGCCGGAGTTTGCATGGCCCAGAAAGTCAAACTCAGGAAAAACTTGTTGAGTGTTGCAGAAAATCAGGTACTACCATAACCGCATCATGCAAAAAAAAAAAAAAAAAAAAAAAAAAAAAAAAACAGAAGACAGAAATTAAACAAAGATGATAAGTTTGTGTAAAAATCTCTGTGATAATTGAAATAGAAAAAAATCACTCTAAATGCTCTACCCACAACAGCACAGGTGCGTGTGTGCATTTATAGGTGAGTTTTGAGTAGGATGGAGGGAAGAGAGTACCAAAAGCATACACACACCTACAGGGACACACCACAAGCAACCTCTAAATACATGTCCACTGTTTTATATAAATGCTTTCACAGTGTAAAACGCACTCACACACTCGCACACACGCAAAAGTGAGACAGCAGACTGGTAGTGGAGGAGAACACTGTGGGAGGGATGGGATTTTGTTTTAACCACACAGGCTGGACTGTCATTATTCATTGAGTGTGCTTCAAAATGAAAGACCTGGCTATGTGGAACTAGTCAATTAGTTACCTGGCTCACATAGTTAACTAGATCGTTAACCTAGTAGTTATGACTGTACAATAAGGTTCCAACCAGCAACAAGCCAGAGGGAGGAAAGAAAAAAAAAAAATCACAAAAAAGATCTAAAACATGCCTTTCTTTTTAGAAGCATAATAAAAAGCCACATCATCATTGAAATGAGTTTAATACTTAATACCATTCAATTAAAATAAATAAAATCAGTTTCTAACAGTTAAAACTAAGATTTATCTGTACAGAAGTATAATATTGCAACCTGATATTGTGCATATAACTCACACACCAAACCTGTTGACACTGATAGAAAAGGGGCAGCGCTCACTATTTATTTTTTATATAGACTCTCCTGCTATTCTTTGTTGTCATTATGTGTGTGTTTGTGTGTGAGTGTTTGTATGTATGATGAGAAATGAAATTAGTAGGAAAGAGAATAGAGACAGACACTCAGCTAATGGCATATCAAGTCTTGTTTCCATCAAATCCTTGTGCTCTAAAATCAATGCCTTCACTCAGTAGATTATGGATTTTTGAAACACTTATACAGACTTTGCCATCTTGTCGAGTGTGATGTTACCTCTATACCCAGCCACTTTGCAAAATCTGCACTGCCACACGTCTCTCTGCTGACAGACACTTCTATGTTTTCACAGAGCTGCAAAAGTACCTGCAGCTCTGACGTGTGTCCAGGGGTTTTCAATTCATGAATACATTTGCATTACACTTAGCCTTTAGATACACTACAGAAACATTAAGTGGGCCTCAAGTCCTTTTGTTTTACATAAACAACAAAATGACACTGCATCCGAAAAGAGCCAGTGCTGACTGCATTCTCACAACTACTATTAAAGTGATTTCCAGCAACATGTTGATTTTTTTTCCAACACCACTGAACTTTATTCTTTTGATATTTTATCTACTCTACAGGGAAGAGGGATGCATGAAAAGAGCAAAGAGGAAGAAATTTAGAAGAAATAAACAAAAACAACCAGATGAGAACAGATCAAAAGGCTAGAAGGCAAGATGAGCACAAAAAAAGAGAAAGATTAAGAGTTCTTCCTTTTTTTGTTAATGTTTGATGGTGTACCCATCATCTAACGCTATAAAAACTCTGACCTGACAATGAAAACCGTTTGAGCTGTCCGCTGTTCAATTCCCTAAAATCCACTGTTAAAGATAAACAGGAGAAAAGGGAAAAGATCTATCCAGCGAATGGTTGAAAATATTCATCTCACTCAGTATAAAAGCGTTTTTGGTCAAACGTTTGTGTTGGTGGCAGGATATAAAATCTACAAAGTGCACAAAGAGGAGCTATTCCAAAGCCCCGACACACACACCCACCCTAATCTACGATCATAAACTACTGCGTATGTGCATATAAGTGTGCGTGTGTGTCATCTGGATGTACTGTATGCGCGAGTGTGCATATATAACCCTGTATAGGAGTTTAACTGTAACACAGGGCAGTAGGAAGCATGCAGAAAAACCTGAAGGCTAGCTAAGAGAGGAAGCGAGGATGCTATGCTGTACGTCTCTAGATCTAGAAACACTAGAACACACACTCTCATCCTGAGAGGCTTTTACTGGTGGCCATGTTCGGTCCACTTTTTGGAATGTTCAATTGGCTGACATCAACGATAACAAACAGTCGGTAGTTGCACGTCCCATTAAAAAAACAGACACAGCATTTTGTGTTTCCGAGTGTGTGTGTGTGTGTGTGTTCCAGTGTTTGTACATCTGTAGGCAGAAACTGATACACTTCTTAGATATTTTTTCAGACCAGACTGCGAGGCATGCAGTCTGGTCTTTTACATAGATAGGAATTTCCATTCAAGTCAAGGATTACTTTAGTGTAGTTAACTTCTCTATTAGCCATGCTGGCGATGCAGTTTGGAGGGCCAGACAACATACGGGTTGACTGTAGAAATCATAGTGCAAAAAAGAGGGTCCTGGACAGCGTCAAGTGTGTTCAAGTGAAACATGTATGTAAGTGAATGTGTGTCATTTCAGAAAGAAAGGGATTCTGTTTAAACCCCTCCCCCCATTTTGTATCCAAGAGGTTGATGTGAGGGCAGGACATCTTGGCTCACAGCTGTGTTTTCCATTAGATCCCACTGTACAGCGTCCTTTTTATTCCACCTGGATTTCCATCCACCTTGTCAGGCATATTGTCAGTTCGTGCCTCATTGCCCACAGCTTGAGGCAAGTACACACACTGAATGACATTCACATACGCAAGTCATCCTGTGCTGTGCCTCCAGGTGTCCCCGTGGCCCCAACCCTGCCCTAAAGTGAGTGTTATAAAGAAACAATGATTTATTTACTCAGTATCACGGTTAACCTTTTGGTCCAGAGTAGACCTTTTTGTCTTTCACCTGGGCGTGTTTGCATGTTTTTCTTTGTGTGTGCGCTCAGAATTGGAGCTGCCTGGTCCAGTCACACACACGTCTCCACCCCTTTCCTGCATGCTTTTGTGTTTCAGTGAGAGGAAGAGTGCCGTTTGTGACTCTCAGACATCAGACTCGATGCTGGGCATGCGACGGTACAGCCGGGGTCGGTTGCCGCCTGCGCTCGAGGCTCGCGGTGCTGTCACATAGCTCATTGGCTGAGAGGCAGCAGGTGGTACCATGTAGGAAACCACAGGGGGCTCCTGCTGGGGATAGAACACCTGTTGGTCGATATGGCTGCCATGCTGGTTGATGTGATGGCTGCCATGGTTACCAAGGGTAAGCGTCAGGGGCATCCGTTGCTTATAAAGCTCGTGGGTGGAACTTCTTTGCGGCATGCGTGAGGCAGCCTGCGAGGCAGGATCTCGTTGTGCTGTGCCAGGTGCTGACTGGAGGAAAGGGTTGTGTGAAGGACGATCAGGCAACAAGCTTTTTGAACGCCGGGGCAGAGGCAGAGGAATATCCAGACTATGGTGGTGGGACGGGGATGGAGAAGGGGGGCTGCGGCTGCTGTACGGACGGTCAGAGCGCATTGTGAGCACGTTGGCATAAGCCCCCTCATCCAGGGTCAGCTCCCTGTCTCGGTCCCTGTCAGGAAGGCTCAGTCCCCGTAAGTGGTGCAGTTCGGGAATGCCATCCGGAAGCAAGTTCTCATAAGAGTGCTGACGACTCAGCTGGAGTTGCTGGGCTGAAGATGAAGTAGGAAGAGGAGATGGAGAGGAGGGGGACGCCTCCAAGTGGCTTACAAGTCCGTCCCCCTCACCCACAAGGCCTAGCTCGCTCTGGGGAAGGTAGTGTGTAAACATGTCCCCGCTGTGTGGGTGAGAGTGGGAGTAGTGTGAGTGCAGGTGATCTTCGCTGATGTCATACAGGTTCCCTAGGTGGGCGCAGGCATCGCAGCGAGCTTGAGGAGAGCGTACAGTGTAGAGGCCAGAGTATCCGCTCAGCTTTGTCAGGCAGGTACGACAGTGGCTGGGTCTGCCCCCTTGCGTCCCTGCAGCTGTAAATGGAGCATCAAAGGAACCTCCAGACTTGTCTTTCGAACTGGACAGAGAGAAAACAACAGAGATTGTACACAAAGAAACAACATTCGGACTTGAGCAACACTCCAAGCTCACTTTGTGATGGATACTCTACCTGCTGTGTGTGTATGTGCTGTACTTTTTGTCCTTTAAAGAGTTTAGGTCAGCCTCGGCACTGTGACTGTGGTGCAAAAGACTTGCACTCAGCTGCAAAATGGGTGTGTCCGGCTGGTTTGTATGTGTGTGCGAGTAAGTGCTCTCAGGTTGAAACTGCTCAGGTGGGTAACTGTGGTCGTCCCCTCCCCCCTGGCTATCCCTCTGGTATGGTGAGGCAGACTGGAGGCTCCCCTGATCAGAATCAATTGAGTAGATCCTGGCCCCTGTACCTCCACCACTGTTTCCTCCAGTCCCACCTCCCGCCCCTCCTCCTCCACCCCCACCCCTCTTCCTCAGCTGACTGATTGGCTTAAATCCGCCCCTCGCAGCCATGGAGTCAGAATCTTTATGCGACGGCGGGCGGCTGGAACATTCGGACATGTCTGAGTGCTGTGGTTCCTCAGGCAGGTAGCGCTGGCTCTTCATTTGCGGAGGTCCGCTCCCTGATGCCGGAGTGGAGCTCGGGCCCGGTGATATGACACTTGGCTGCGTCTTCAATGTCTCAACGCTTTTCTTCCACAGTGTTCGTGGCTTTGATGCAGTACCAGCCTGTGCGGGGAGGCGGGCCTTGTCATTGGTGATTGACAGTTGGGGCTTGCTGGGGCTGGTCTGGAGAGCAGGGCCTTGTTGTTGCCCAGGAAATGGTGCAGCATTATTAAGGAGGTTTTTGTGTCTCCCGGACAATGATGAGAAACCTTGTGGACCTGCAGCGTTGCTATAGAGACCAGGACCCTTCTGAGGCAGACTATGAAGCGAGTTACCTAGGAGACAAGAAGATATGTTCTTCAGACAAGATATAGAACAGATGGATTTTTGGATGGATGGTTAGCATGTTAGCGCAGACGTTTTCTACAGCTTAAATTTGGAAGCGTTCACATCATTGAAGGAGGTTTGTGTACTTAATTAAAATCAAACTTAATCAAATCAAACTTCAAGTGAGTGTTGTAGCATGTAGAACATAATCACAATACCTTTCCCTGACATCACATCGAGGATGCTTGGCTGCAGGAGGACAGTGTTGCGTTTAGGTGAAGACAAGGCAAGGGATTTGGCAGACTTGAGCAAGTGAAGCATGTTGGCTTGAGGACTGAAATCCAGTTCTGGGGCCTTTTTCTTCATATCTATATGGACTCCATGGATACAGCTCCATATACCCTAAGAGGAGGAGAGGTGATAAATCAATGTGACAAAAACAGAGAGAAAATGAGGGGCAGGGCAAAGGTAATAGACAAGATCATATTTTAAATGTAAGTGCTCTTAGCAACTTACTGACTTCACCTCAAAGTTCAGAATTGTCCGAGACCAGTTTAAAACAAAATTGAATCGTGGAGACCTTCTACTGCAAACTTTAACCTCATTTTGTTTGGTAATGTGCCAATAAGAGATAATTGGCACCTATTTTAGTTTAATTATCCTCAGAAGCGTAGAACATATTGCATTTGGGTGATGATGTCACTGAAGAGGCCTTCAAGTGCAAAGAGATGTTTCACCAGCAGCCACTTAACCTCCAGTACTGCCGCTGTAAAAGCACGTGCACACGCCAAGATGGAGGCACGCACACAGACTCAGCAGCAAAACTCTTTTCTCTCTTCTTTTAAAAAAGACCTAACGTGTGAGATACTGCACGCCTGGACTAAAAGCTCTTCCTAAAACAGAGAGATGACATATGAATAATAAAAAAATGGTCTGTCTGAGTGTGCCCATTAGTTGTTTTGCGTGAGTATTAAAGCTTGTAAGTGTATATTTGCCAGCACATCTGTGGTCAAACCTGTCTTTCAACTTACCCCACCTTCAAAAGCTCCACTTTTATCACTTAATGTGTGTTTAAGTGTGTGTGCGGGAGGGCAGGATTTAACAGGGGCTGCTTTTTACTCATTTAAGAGTGTGTCCATCTTCTCATCCTCTTAGCAGTTTGATTCCTCTGTCTTGTCGCAATAAATCTCAGCCTTGGCTGGACTCTAATTATGCCATCCACCACTTCACTTTTTGTGACAGTGAAAACTGAGTGGATTTCAGACAAATTAAAAGGACTTTTTTCAGGTTTTTATCTAACAGGTTTTCCTTATATATATATATTTTTTAATGGATTTTTTGTAACAAGGATGCATCAGCATTTAACATAGAAGACATGTTAATTATCTTTATCTAATTTTATGCCGTAATATATTTCTGGTGATAATAACTTCCAAAATTGTGATCGTTTGTCCTGGCGTTTGTGTTGCACCATAGCAGGAATTGATGTTGTACATTTAATGCACCCTAAGAGATTGCGGTTTGTTCCAAAATTTTCTGCTTAGTGCTGCAATTTTAAACAGCAGAGTGGCTAAATGGTTTTAGGAAGCAAAACTGGAACCTCTTTGTTCTTTAAAACCCAGGTAAAGCCTCTGAAAATGGCTCCTGGAGTCACTTCTTTTGGCTTTTCCTCACCCTGCTGATGGTGAAAAGCAGCCCAGGCCTTCCCGAGCAGACACCAGTGAAGCAGTATCTCAGCCTCCAGTAGAAAAGATGCTCAGAGATGAAGGTTAGGATGGAGAGACCCATAGCTGTTGCCAACATGTAGAAGACTCCTGCCATGTTGTCCACGTCCAGCTGGCTGGACATCACCTCATTCTTTTCGTTGTGGCAGATCCCGGTCAGCCACTGTGCCTCCAGCTCCTCCATCTCACCTGTTGGAAGAGGAAAAACAGGTAAAGTCTATTTGGCAAGATGAAAAAAGGTGTGAACAATGGAGAAAACTGTACAAAAAGGGAGTAAGGAGGAAAATGACAACAGAAGGGGCAGGCGTTGTAAAAAAATAGAAAAAAGGGAAATTGTAATGAATGACAGGGGAGGTGGTAATTTGATATTATTAAAAAACAAAAGGAGCAGGTAGAAAAGGGAAAATATGGACTTGACTGGGTGTTCAAGAAAGAGCGGAGGTATTATTATATGCCTTTTTTTGCATGCATGTGCTTGGACCTGAAAAATCTGCTCTGAGTTAAAATCTATGGTGTGAAGCAAATTACTTTAGCAGTTTGATTTGAGACCGGCTCCTCATCTCACAGCTTCTTGTTGTGAACAATGTGAAGGAACAAGCACAACAACAGGCATGATAAAAGTATAGATCTGGGATTTTTTTTACATTTTTCACATTGAATGTCTGTGTCCGCAGGTGTGCCCAGATGCCTCACCGTCTCCTATGATGCTCAGTATGGCCAGATCAACGTGTCGTTTCCAGTAGGATCCTTTCTGAAGTGCAATGCCATAACCGGTTGTGGCAAAGATGTAACCGCTGCCGATGGTCACCAGCTTGCAGCCATCGTCCCTGCCTGCCATATAGTTCAAAACTGCAGCATCATAGATGAAGGCGTCCAGCTTTCTGCAAAAAAACAACAAAAAAACAAACCACATAGTTGCAAGGTCAGGTTAAAGATCTGCAGCCAGCAGAGAAAAAAAAATTATGGCAAATTATATTCAACAGATTGGGATTTTCATCCCATTTTAAAAGAATGTGAAAATATCCAGTGCCTCAGAATAACAATATAGAACCCACTTTAATTTATGAGTCAGTAAAACAATCTCAGTCATTATTTAAACAAATTTGGATGTAATTTAGATAGCTTTTGTCTTAAAAAAAAGCTGACATGTTGTGCACACTAAGGTAAAATATTTCATTAAATAATTCAAATTAAAGGCAACATCTTAATGTCAAAATGTCACAGGAAATTACAGCATCAGACACCAAAATTACCTAGCACTAAAAACAAATTAAAAGCAAACAGCTATTTTAACTGTTTGCTATTAACAGTTCAATGTGTATTTAAATGAAAAGCTTTCATATTTGTTTCCAATAATGAATAAAAACAAAAACCTGATTTTTGCCTGTTTTAAACCCAAATGAACGTCTGCTGGACAGCCGTTCTGGTTGGAAATTGCTTCATTATTGCTACATTACTTGTTTTTCTTCATACATTTACTATTTTGCCTCATAGTTTGTTTGTTTACAAGTTTAATATTCCGTAAAAAAGCTTTATGACAAAATCATATATAAATAAATAAAAAGTTATCCACCCCAGTTTTATTATCACAAGCTATCATATATTTAGGAATACAGATTAATGCCTCTCTCCAGGATATTGTCAAATATAATTATACAAAAACCTTTGAAGAAACCGTTAATGTTCTAAACATTTGGGCAAATTTACCCTCTTCTTTACGAACTAGAACATCAGTAATTAAGATGAATATGCTCCCCCACATCAATTTCCTGAGCATGATGATCCCAATATCTCCTTTAACAGACTTTTGGAGCAAGATTGATAAAGTAGTATGCCAATACAATGGTTGACCCAAACTCAAATGATCTGTGCTAGGAGGAGGACTCTCTCCCTAAATTTTAAATGTACCATCTGGTTTTTCCGTTGTGCCCATTCAGGATCTGGCTGAATGGACACCTTGAGAAACAGATGACTTGTCCTAGAAGACTAGAGGACGTTTTGTTTTCAGGTGTTAAAGGGAACCACTGCAAGACACATTTTGGACCCATCATCTCTAACATGACCAGTAACATCAGACTAGGAGAAAGGATCTTGAGAAGGAATATAAAATTGCACTGTGACTCCCCCCCTGTGGCATAACCTAAATATCTTGGTTGCAAACAAACCTTTAGAGTATAAACCACTGATGTCTAAAGGTATTTATAAGATTGCAGATCTGTATAACAATGGAGGAATTTTAGTTTCTTAACACTTACGCCACCCCTTTGACTTGCCTGACACATCTTTTCTTTCTACTTACAAGGGAGATCAGCACTTACATCATATAAGGTATTGCTAAGGACTAAACCTCCTCTTCAGCCATTCATGGACTGGATAAACTGACCCCCCACCTGTAGATTTGTATCTGCACTGTATTCCAAATTGATAGGCCTGTGTTCATTGCATGGAGACTTGGTTCTGAACGACAACGATATACTTTGGAAGAAAGTATGGGAGAATATATGTAATTCTTCCAAAAACCCAAACCACCAGTTTATACACTTTAAGTTCTGTCATAGACTTTACTACACTCCTGCTACATTGTGTCGTATGGGAAGGGTTCAGAGCCCAAATAGTAATATGTGTTCACTTAATTCCTTTGGCAGTTTTAAACAAATCATGTGGGACTGTCCCCTCATTCACAAGTTTTGGAATCGCATATCTAAGATATTGTCTGAATTTGTTAGCAAAAGTATTCCATGTGATCCTACTTTGCTACTTGTCAATGAAGACTCAGCTAGGATTCAAAAAGCAGTAGCTTGTAAGACCTGCTGCTGACAGGTCTTACAGTGGCCAAGAAATTGTTAGCTCAAAGATGGTTGCCACCTCATGATCTTAGCACCAGGAAATGGTCGGTGTACTTCCACGCCATTGTACTGTTGGAACTATCCACTGCCAGGATAAACAGAGCTAGGTCTCCGACATTGATCATGTGGTCAGAAGTAGCGATGTAGTTAAAGATCAGAATTCTGGAAAAGTGAACGCAGGGGCATTTTACACCACCCAGTAATTTGTATTGTTACATATCTATTTTTGTTTGTTTTTTATTTGGCTATATATCACAAACCTTTCTTTTTATTTATTCAGTTATTTATTTCTTATAAATATTTTCATTATTCTCTCCATAGTCGTCTATTACCGGGAATATAAATGTGTATTTATATGTGTATGTATAAAACACTGTCATTTGTTTTGTTTTGACTAATTGCCGTTGTAGGGAACCCCTGGGGGGCTGCCGCCATGGGAGGGGGGTGGGGGGAGTTTTTGGTTCACTAAAAAAATGTTCGCAAAAGCAAACAAATAAATAAACAAGTTTAGAGGTTAAAAAAATTAATGTCGGAGCCAAATTTATGATACTAAAACACATTAATTTTAGAAAAAAATGTCACTGAATGCTATTCAAACACCACTTGAAGAGAAAACATTCAATTAGATGGGCGAAACATGTAAAACACAAGAAAATAATGTGTTCATCAAAGATTTCCAGGATGTCTGATAAGCAAATGTTGTTAACCCTACTATAAATGATGATGAAGTTGTAATAATTCACTGGATTAGACATCTTGCTCGTAGAGATTTTCACCTTTCATACATTTTTTTTTTTTTTTACTTTAAACATTACTGACTTTGGTCAACTCTGATTTTTGGAGTCACTGGAAAGATTGGCAACATTTACAGTGTAGTGAACCACACCAGGATTCACTTGAGGACCCTACTCAATGAAAATTGTGCTTTGGTGTTTTTGACATAGCATTTTTCTCATAATACAGGATATATTTAAAAGAATTTAAGCTTAAAGCTGCATTTCTGAGAATTTATTATTTTTAGGTTGTTGTGAATCAGGAGCAAACAAAAGAATGGAGCTAGAAAAAGCCGGTTGTTGTCACGTTGGTGCTACCAACATTTGGACACAAGCTCCCTGCTCCACTCCATTCTGATGCATTCGCTTCTAGACAACTAGATCCATGTACGTCTTCATCTTCCTTGAATGAGCTGCCATGTGTCTCAAAACAATATAGTTCCGATATTGCTCGCCATTTTTGTTTTTTTGCACACGGACAGGTTTAAAGTTGTGTGCAATAATAGCCTAACATTACAAAACAGTTTGTAATGTTAGGCAGGAGTTGTGAGGGGCTGTAAGCTAGTGGGAAAGTGTAAACAGATGGATGATGGGAAATGAGGAAAGGCTTTATACACACCAACACTTCAACCCACAACTTTCAGGTGAATTTCCAAGGAAATACAATTAAAAGATTATGTCCAAGAGAATGACACAGACTTTTTGATTTTAGTTAAAAAAAACACTTCATAGATCAAAAGATGGTCAGAGAGGAACTTTAAAAGCAAACCAAGACTACAGTTTTTTGGGTTTTTTTTCAGTGTGAAGGTGGCTCAAGTCCTTCATGCTGGCTCTCTGAACATAAACTGAGAACCATTAAATGTATCAAATTTAAATACAAGCTACTAAAACGGAAAACAGATGTGTAATTAAAGCTGTGTTTGAGTGTGTCCTTGCTGTTGAAAATAAAGGGGGAATTTATTTTATGGATTGTTTCAGAAAAGAGGCAATCTGTTGCTGGTAAATTACTATTTCTTTTGTATCAGACAACAAAGAACTGCAAATTTGAAGTCAGCTTCTGGAAATTTGAGGTCAGCTACTGATGTCAATAAAAATGAATAAACTCAAGCTGCTTTCTTTTGCAGCTCTAGTCAGGTTTGGAGATCCAGCTATTCAAACTCTAACACTGTTTACCATCAGCGACCACAAACTATTTTTTCTCATTCAGAAAATCTGTCTTATACTTGCCTCTTCATCCCTGTCATTTCACAATCAAGCCACCTCAGTGAGCTGAAAATCATTTCACTTTAGGTCGTATGGCAGGAATATTGTCACTATTTGCTAACTCAATGTATAAAATTGGCCATTCATGCAAAGTTCAATCAGCTGGACAAAAACATGGCATGGGGGAGGCTGCAGAGGCTGAACAAACTTAATGAGGCTACAAACGGGAAAAGCAAAGCAGTGAGTCACAGGAAGAAAAAGAAAAAAACATTTATTTCTGATCGTTCCCCGGCAGTTCTAACTAGATAAAAAAGTTCCATCTTAGCACAGTTCTGTCGGAAGATGCATTACTGCAGGATTTTGAATTAGAGTGCCTCAGCCAATCTTCCTCTTTACCACAGATACCAGCTTCAGCAGTCTCTGTGTACAGTTAAGTTTTTTTCTTCCTGGCCTTAAGCCCTCAAAAGGAATGTAAGTTTCAGATCAGACAGCCCACTTTTATCCCCTTTTACAATAATGTTATAAAATGAACATTTCTGTCATGACAATGTTTATTATAGAGCCCATACTATATATTTTTGTTGTAGCCTAAGATTTCGCACAAAGCTAAGGCCTAAAAAATGTATTGTTCGCAAAACAAAACAAAAAAATCTAAAAAGGGACATTTAAATTCATCTGTTGCACAGCAAAAGAATTGCATTTTAAAGTCGATTATAAGACAAAAAGCTCTTATATCATAAAAATGAATTCACCCTGGGAGCCCTCTGTGTTACATATATATTTATGTGTGAGCATAAAACATTTTGGATTAAACCAATCGCCAAATGGGATAAACAGAAATGGCTGCTAAAATGTGTTGCACCAGATAATGTAAAACTATCTGTCTTTCATTTAACAAAAAGGAGCATAAGAAAACAAACTAAAATCAATAAAACATTTAGAAAACACTTCATTATTACTGTTGTTGCTGTTTTTTTACCTAAGGACATAATGATCCCTTTTGAATGATTCATACAGTTTTGATTAAAAAAAAAGCAATATTTATAAGACCTGGGTATGAAAATGCATATAATCAATATTTAACTTGCAAATAGAGAGAATGAAAAGCTAAACTTTATATGATGAAAAGACCTAAAGCAACAACAAGAGGCTGTTCTTCCATTGGTGAATGTTTAGAGGGGAGCTTAAAGGTAGCCAGTTACGGCAAATTCTGATCTCTATGTTTTGGCAGCTTCTTCTTTCCAGCAGCAACAAAACTCCATAATGAGCTCTCACAAACTGTGTGCGTTCTCCTGTCAGCGACAGAAGCACTCAGCACAGCTACTGCAGCGTTTTAGCATAAGCTAGTGCTGGGCCCTGCGGGGCTGCAATGCAATGTCCTTTTTCTGTTTGTTTTCAGATGTTCTTCAGCACTCGCCTTGTTTGCAAACAGACAAATAAAAAACTCCCTCAAGTTTAATGCAGCCAAACTTAATGTGAGGTGCTTTGACAAGTTCACGTTACCCTGTCTTGAGGCTGACCAGTGCGTCTGTGACACCAGTCTGGTGGTATTTCGTCATGTACTGATGCATGTCCGGATAGTTCTTCCGAATGTTCCGCTCAGTGCTGCCGTTGGGAACGGTCCCAAAACGAAACGGAGGGGAATAGGAGTATGGACTCTGAAACTGCAAGCAGAAAAACAAGGAAAAACATTTTTTTTTAAGATGGGAAATTTGAAAAGAAAGAAAAATATTCGAAAAATGTTTTACAAAAAGAGGGGGAAGCATCTCCCAAAAAGAGTGGAAGCAAGAATGTGGGGAAAAAATAGAAAAAATAATGAAAATTCACAAAGGCGGAGGGGAGGGAAAGAGAGGAGAGACAAGAACAGACAGAGGAGAGAAGCAAGGGGAGAATGTGGAGTGGATCCATCAGTCATCATCACTGTGTCCATTCTAGTGTAAGACTGGGTGAAGTTCTGCTGACAGTGCCCTGCTCTGCAAACTCATTTCTCCCCCCCCACACACACACATACAAGCCTTTATAAGCAGACTCTCCTTTGATCAAGCAGCCTGTGTTCATGTGTGTGCCGGTGGGTCTGCTGTGCTGGCAGAGTTACTGAGGTGACAGCTCCGGCCAGTGGGTTTGGGTTGTGAAGCCCAAGGGCACTCCCCAGAGAGTCTTGTCTGGCCGCAGGCCTGGCATCCATTACAAGAGCAACCCTCACTGTGAACGTATTTAGTTTGTGTGTGTGTGTGTGTGTGTGTGTGTGTGCGTGCGTCCATATAAGTACAATCCCACCTTCTTGTCAGACAGTCCAGTGACTTGATCCACAAACTCCTCCTGGATCATGAAGGCAGCCAGGTTGGCAGTGTAGGAGGCCAAGAAGATGACAGCAAAGAAGGCCCATACGGACACAATGAATTTACTGGTGGTGCCTCTAGGGTTCTGCACAGGCACAGAGTTGTTGAACACTAAACCCCAGAGCAGCCAGATGGCCTTACCGATGGTAAATGATGGACCATGTGGGTCTGAGTGAGGAGCCAGGGAGCGATAAACATAAAGGGAAGGAAAAGATTCACATTAAAGAAATGAAGAGCGGTAAGAAGTACACGAATATGAACTTATACTTTAAAGCTTTACCGCTATATGACTTTTTTGCAGCGCACCATTAGGTTTAGTGTCAATTTAAAGATTTGTGCATGTCTGTCATTCTAGCTTAAGGAATGAACGTGCAGCTGATTCTGCCCCTGAAATTGTTATGTCTCTGTCTGGTGGTCTTTATGAAATGAAGAAACTTTTTCTGATACAAAACAGCCAAAATTAGATCTAACATCTTTCATCTATGCTGATGATTTTCACATGATTTATCACAACAGCAGGTGCTACTGTCATATGAAACACAGCAAACATGCACAGTTTATGAGTACAGGCTATGACCCAAAGAATCTGCGCTTTGGGTGCCTGGCTGACCTAATAACCTGTTGACCCTATCAGAACTGATGTGATTTTTTAATAGAGCCTTGCTATGAATGTTGTGATTTTTTTAATTTAATAAATTTGAAACAATGAAAATAATTTATAACAAATGTAATTTCTTCGATTTTCAGACAAAGAACAGAATTTGCTATGTTCCTGAATATGTTTTTTCAGCATTTATCTTGTCTAGGACAAGACCTATGGCTCTTGCATTAGTCTAGCTGCTCAAAAAGAGCAACACAACAACGTTTTGGATTTATTCAGGTTTTCAAGTAACATATTTTTGACCATAAAAATGATAGTTTTCATTTCATTAGCACAGTGGTTTTACTTGAGATGGCATTGGATTTTTTTTTTTTTTGCAACATACAGGAAGAGCTGTGGAGATTTTGATTGCTGGGGGTGAATGTGGCACAGGGTGGAGGGGTAGACCCCTGTTTAGAGGACTTGCCAGTGAAAGTGTTCTTGGGCAGGACAGTGAACCCCCACATTGCTCCTGGTGGTCCGGTTAGTGCCGTGTATGGCAGCTCCATCACCATCAGTGTGTGTGTGTGTACATGGGTGAATGGGACTCATTACTGTAAAATGCTTTGGACCTTAATGAAGGTAGAAAAGTGCTACAGTGCCTTGTGAAAGTATTCGGCCCCCTTGAACTTTTAAACCTTTTGCCACATTTCAGGCTGCAAACATAAAGGTATAAACCTGTAATTTTCTTTGTAAAAGAATCAATAACAAGTGGGACACAACCATGTAGTGGAATGAAATTTATTGGATACTTCAATCATTAAAAAAAAATAAAAAAACGTAAAAATTGGGAGTGCAAAATTATTCAGCCGCCTTAAGTTAATACTTTGAAGCGTCACCTTTTGCTGTAAGTGGCTTGGGGTATGTCTGCATCAGTTCTGACATTTTTGTCCATTCCTCCTTGTAAAACAACTAAAGCTAAAAGGGGTTGGACGGAGCGTGTTTGTGAACAGCAGTTTTCAGTTCTTTCTACAGATTCTCGATTGGACACAGGTCTGGAGTTTGACTTGGCCATTCTAACACCTGGATATGTTTATTTGTGAACCATTCCATTGTAGATTTAGCTTTTGGTTTTGGATCATTGTCTCAGGTCTTTCACAGACTCCATCAGGTTTCTTCCAGAACAGTCCTGTATTTGTCTCCATCCACCTTCCCATCAATTCTAACCATCCTCCATGTCCTTGCTGAAGAAAAGCAGGCCCAAACCATGATACTGCCACCACCATGTTTGACAGTGGGGATCGTGTGTTCAGGGTGATGGGCTTGCTTTTACGCCAAACATAACGTTTTGCATTGTTGTCAAAAAGTTCTTTTTTTTTCATTTGACCAGAGCACCTTCTTCCACATGTTTGGTGTGTCTCCCAGGTGGCTTGTGACAAACTTTAAACAACACTTTTTATGAATATCTTTAAGAAAAGGCTTTCTTCTTGCCACTCTTTCATAAAGGCCAGATTTGTGCAGTATATACCACTGACTGTTGTCCTATGGACAGACTCTCCCACCTCAGCGGTAGATCTCTGCAGTTCATTCAGTGATAATGGGCCTCTTGGCTTCATCTCTGATTAGTCTTCTCCTTGTTTGAGCTGAAAGTTTAGACAACCGGTCAGGTCTTTGTAGATTTGCAGCGGTCTGATACTCCTTCCATTTCAATATTATTGCTTGCACAGTGCTCCTTGGGATGTTTAAAGATTGGGAGATCTTTTTGTATCCAAATCCAGCTTTAAACTTCTACACAACGGTATCTGGGACCTGCCTGGTGTGTTCCTTGTTCTTCATGATGCTCTCTGCGCTTTAAATGGCCCTCTGAGAATATCAAAGAGCAGGTGTATTTATACGGAGACTTGATTACATACAAGTGGATTCTATTTATCTTCATTACTCATTCATGTCAACATTGGATCATTCAGAGATCCTCACTGAACATTTGGAGAGAGTTTGCTGCACTGAATGTAAAGGGGCTGAATAATTTTGCACGCCCAATATTTTAGTTTTTTATTTGTTAAACAAGTTTTATATATCCAATACATTTTGTTCCATTTCATGATTGTGTTCCACTTGTTGTTGATTTTTCACAAAAACGTACAGTTTTATATCTTTTTGTTTGAAGTCTGAAATGTGGCAAAAGGTTGAAAAGTGCAAGGGGGCGAATACTTTCTGCCTTTAGGCAAAATCTGCCTCAAATGTGGTTTTTAAATTGTGGAACATTATCATTTGCCAGGAGGCTACAGAAAAAACTGATAAGTCAGTCCATGGTGCATATGTATATACATATACTGTAATCACAGTTCTATGTGTACTGAAAACGTTTTTTTTTTTTGTATCTGTTTTTGATTTTATACTGTATTAAACATACTTTAGACTAAAATGACCACTTTGATGCAAACAAAACATGTAATTTTGCATAAAATTACAATCTCTCCATTTATCCTTAAAGCAAAATTGCTGGTTGTTGTGACTGTATTGATTTAAATATAGAAACAAATTTAATGAGCTAACAGCTGCTTTAGTGTTTTTTGGCATTAATTATCTGCACTTGATTGACTTTTTCAGATAAATATGTGTTCAGTTTTCATAAAATTAGATTATTTTTACATGAAGCTAGAACAACTGACAGCCTCAGACCTTCTATGCTTTTACAAATCTCTCCCAACCTCCCAGGGTTTCTGTGCAAATTTTCTTTTCTTTTCAACGTGTCCTGTCCAACAAACAGATAGGAGCCGAAGGCCTCTTTTGTTGGACAGATTTTACTGTTACAACAGGAGGTTTTTAATTTTCTGTCACACAAGGTGTATATTTAATAATTTTGGGTCTTATCGTAAATGAAGGCATCAACTGAATCTGCTAAAGGGGAAGGTTTACAAAAAGTGTGAGAATTTTGAACTAATACAAAGAAATGTACGGTATGCCGGAATGGAGATATTTGATGGAGATAGAAAAACATTGAGAGAAAAAAGCTTGAAATAAATGCACCTTTAAAGATTTTTTTAAACTTTAATGTAATATAACAGGCTGCAGGCTTTGGGTGAATCATTACTATGAAATTCACATTGATCAATAAAAGTTCAGAAAACTGAGGGTTAGATTGCTCATTTCAAACATTATTGACCACTTTAGTTCCATAAATTTCAAAGCATACAATATTTCTTTAATTTACATTTTTTGTTCATAGAGTTTAAACAGGGTGGGTTGAAACAGTCATAAAATGCAGCCTTACTTTTATATAATTCCTTCCATGGTACATGTGCTTTTATGGACCGGTTTTTTTATGTGGATTAAAAGCATACAAAAATCCAGTGAGGCTAAAAGGTGTTGGCAAACAACTATTTCTCTCCATCTTTTTTTTAATTCTTTTTATTCTAAAATTGAGAAAACTGAATAATTTTTGGAAGCTGTTATAAATTTGTAGAGGTAGCTCAATAATCTGATTTGACAACTTAAAGACCCACTCCAATGAAAATTGTGTCTTTGGTGTGTTTTTAACATGTTCTTGTAGCAATTTTCTCATGATGAAGGTCATATACAAAAAAAAAAGCCTAAAATAGCATTTCTGAGCATTTCTTTATCCAAATCACTGTGAACCAGGAGCAGACGAAAAAATGCAGTTTGAAAAAGTTTGTCGTTTTTACATAAAATCTACAACCGGTAAGCCACAAGCTCCCTGCTCCGCTCCGCTCCATTCCGATGAATCCACTGGCAGACGACTAGATCCAAGTCTTTGTTTCCTCGTCTGAGCTGGTATCTGGCTCAAAACTGCCATAGTTGGATAGCTCTAAGATTTCTCGCCATTTTTTTTGCACCGGCAATGTTAGGTTGGGGTTGTGAGGGGCTGTTAGCTAGCGGGAGAGCATGTATATAGATGGAAGATGGGAAATGGAAGTAGGTTTACTACGCGCAAAAACAGTGTCAAAGCCAGACCTGGAGATACTTATTCATGCATTTGTCTCCAGTAGGTTAGACTACTCTAACGACCTGCTCACCGGCCTCTCCAAACAAGCTGTAAAACAGCTTCAGTACATCCAGAATGCTGCTGCTCGAGTCCTGACCAGAACCAGGAAGTATGATCACATTAATCCTGTGCTCAGGTCTCTGCACTGGCTCCCTGTACCTCAAAGAATAGACTTCAAAGCAGCTGGATTGCTCGTGTACAAGTCTCTCCATGGCCGAGCACCAAAGTACATCTCTGACATGTTAGTGCCATATGAACCATCTCGTACTCTGAGGACCTCAGGGGCCGGCCTCCTGTTGATTCCCAGAGTCAGAACTAAACAAGGGGAATCAGCATTTCAATATTCTGCATCTAAAATCTGGAGCAGCGTCCCTGAAGGCATAAGACAGGCCTCTTCTGTGTTCATGTTCAAATCTAGACTTAAAACATTTCTGTTTAGCCGTGTATATGACTGAAAGGTCCTATCTGCACTTTTCTTTCCTTTCCTTCCTTTATTTTAAATCAATTTTCAATTTTTTTCTTTTCTTTTAAAGTAAATTTTACGTTGATCATTTCTGTGATTTTAATGCATTTTTCTGTTTTGTGAAGCACCTTGAATTACTTTGTGTACGAATTGTGCTATACAAATAAACTTCCTTGCCTTGCCTTGCCAAACAGTCCCACCCACAACTAAGAGGTGAATTTATAATGAACTACTGCCGCTCTGCAGAAACTTTGTCCTAGAAAACGTAACAGGGTTTTTGATTTTGGCCAAAAAAAAAATTACAATTAAAAGACCACTGGGAATGATTTCACAATGGATTAAAAGATGATCGGAGTAGGACTTTGAATTGAAATCAGCCTCAAAATTGAAAGCAGCCTATTAAAGTGAAGTGATAAAAAGAAATTGAACACATACATTTTCAGCTTTGGCTTACAGACAGTAACATTTTTTTCTACTATAGACAATACAGATCAGTTTAAATCTAAAAGAACAGATCTGAGGATTTTGATTACCTCCAGGAAAACTGTTTTTTGTATTGTATGTAGGAGAACAAACTTTCATGCAATCTAATTGAGTCTGGGCTTTCTAAGGTCAGCACAGTAATCGGTCAGTTCTTGTTGCTTGAGGAGAAAAACTCATATATGCCTCCCTGTGTGGGGAAAAATGATTACGGTAGTGTGATATCGTTGGCTGTGTTTGTGTGCGTGTGTAGGTCTACCTTTGCCTTGAGCCAAGTTGCGGTTGAAGCCCAGTGGACTGATAAACTCGAAGAGGAAGACAGCAATGGCGGTGACAATGAGCAGCATCACAAACATCATCACCCAAACCGATGCACTGAAGGGCTCTGACAGGAGGGAGACAAAATCTAAGTGAAACAGAGTCCATCAGACGCCAAGAAATTGAGGAGTAGCAATGGAAGAAAGAAAACAGAAAACAGACAAGCAGGGGGAGACGTGCCATGAGAAGGGGATGATGGAGAAGGAAGGCAGAGGGGGGAGTCAGCCGGAGTGAGAGGAGAAGGAGAGTTATTTACAGAGTTTGACCGAGCACATTTCCATATTTTGCTGTATTCTCTTGGATGGGAGCTGAAAGAGGGAGTGGGGGAGATGATACAAACGGGGGAGATGGAGGGATAGAGGAGGGGTGGGAGAGACAAGAATCAAACTCCTTGTGATCTTATGTGTCTTGCTGAGGGCATGTGCACGTGATGTGTGTGTGTGTGAGTGCAGGCAGGGCAGGAATTCAGAGAGCGGGATGAGTGCCAGAGATGCTGAACCCAGACAAATTGTATATATGTGTGTATGTGTGTCACTGTATGTGTAAGTATGTGACTGCCAGGGTTGGCCAACCCTGAGAGATTGTGCACTGAGGTGCCTCTAATATGAGTGCGAGAGATACTGAACCGTCACTGATACCCTGGCGCAGGCTCAACACACACGTGGACACACAATCACAAGCTTTCATGTAAGCATTCACCCCTTAACGTAAACACGGCCACAGCACATTTACTCCCCACACATCTTTGACTCAATACACAATATATTAGCGCAATATCACATAAGTAAAGTGTTTCTTGTTTTGTTTTTTGGGTTTTTTTTCTTCACACGTGGGCATACTGACACATGGCTTGATACGCAGGGACCAACACAAGCATGGTCCAATACACTCCCTCGCTCGCTGTCTCGCTCCAATGACAATACATTAGGCAAGCACAGAGGAGCGCTTCGGTTTCGAGTCATCGCAATGACTGGAGAAGAGGAGGAAGAAAAGTAGGAGAGGACAGGAGGAGGAGAAGGAGGCGAGGAGGCAAAATTCAAGAGTGCTTTGTCTGAGCTGACTTTTCAAAATAAAATTTAAAAAAAAAAAACATCTGGCATGCTCCACTTCCCCTGCTCTGGTAGAAATATTAATGTGCTTGGGGTGTTGAGGCCTACATAAAGTCAGAGTACAAGAGGAATTTGGCCAGTATATGCACTCTGAATAAATTATTCCATTTTATGTTCATGAGTTTGCCAGCATGTAAGCACCTCCCCATTATCATCCCCCCAGTAGCACCTCTCACTGGAGACAGCAGGGGGAAAAAAAGTGGAGAAACTGCTACAAGACTACATATATATTTCAAAAAGATTTTTGTTTACCCAGGAAGGCGGAGGGAGAGACTGTTCCGTTACTACGGGACACCATGACACTGATGCCAGTTTCAACAAAAGGCACAGAGAAGTCAATGACCTCTGACCTCTCCTCATTGATGGTCAGCGACCCGACAGCCATCACAGCCTTTTTGTACACCACCTGGCGAACAGACAAAAATCAAAAAGTTACACATAAATGTAGTGAACTCCAAATATTTGGACAGTAAATTCATGTTTGAAGTTTTTTTCCCTTTGTGTGAAATATCATAGAGACGGAGGGCGGATGACGGAATGTCAGCTACAGTTGGAGGGTACTTCAAGTCGTATCAGATGAACCAAACTCCACTTTGCCTGTGAAGATTTTCAGACATCCAGGCCATGTAATCGCAGGGTTCTGTTCTTCAGGGTAACTGGACTTTAAAAGGTCGATCTAGAAGACAGTTCCCTGCTCGTCCAAGTAGCTTCCTTGATGCTACTCCTTCCAGGTTCTCTTTTCATGTTTCCTCTATCTCTGATCATCTGAATGTGCTCTGCCTGGAATTGTGATTATTAAAATGCCAGTTTCATTATAAAAGAAAAATGTTCACAAGTTATCAGCTTCAAACAACAGAAACCCACAATCATTAGGGTTCATTATCAAATGTTTAATGTTTTTGTTTCAGTCTTTGTAGATTTACGATGGCAGCACTTTCATTTATTCTCTGATTAAATATGATTTCCAAAAGAGGTAAATCTTAGCTGTGAGATGAACCCTGAACAACCTGCATTCTTTATTCCTGTGCAGACTGTAATCATTCTCAAGGAGTTTTAAACTGTATAAATGTTTTTTTTTTCAAACACCAGAAAAAATAAAGTTAAAAGTAAAAAATTAACGTTATTTTTTAAGCTAAAGCTTTTTGAGAAGCTCAACCCCTCTAAAATAATTTGTAAACAAATGACTATCCACATATTCTATATCTTTAGCTACGTACACACTGGACACGTTCAAGAATGCACAAAACTAGTGTTCACACTAGACTAGCAGAAAAGGGCTTCTTCTTCTTTTTATTTTGTTTACAGCGCATGTTTGCCACTTACATTTGGAGAAAGTTTGGTGAGAAATGTCAAAGCGATGCAAATCTGGTGAATCTTGCTCCAAGCTTTTTCTTTCACAGCTCTATTCCGATATATGAAAGCCTTGGTGTTATAATTCCATCTGGGCACAAACTGCAAATATTATTTTCCCCTCCATGATCAATTTTCAAACGGTTGGCACTTCTGTGAATTAAAAGGGACCCCATCCATTGGTCACTACCAAATCTGAGTCCCTTATTGGTCAAAGTCTGACCCGGTTTAAAGCTCTACGTGTTTTGTATGTTGAACCTAAAAAGGACTGAAAATGAACGCTCTATCCCCAAAATGTACATATACTCGTGTTTCCATAGATATCTCATTGGAAGTGGTGCCTTGAGGGCGGTGTGAATGCAGCTACACAGTACATTTCCAGTTGCACCAACTCATGGGGATCACGTTTAGCTCTGCTCAAGTTTATTGCATTTCCACTAGGTGGCGTGCAACACTATATTTTTAGAACCTGGGGTTAGGGGTCAACACAATTAATAGATATAGGGACTGGTGGCATGCAATTTATCTCCGTTAAGGCTGATTTTTCTACAGCGATCCTGCCCACACAAAAGGGATACTCAGTTGAAATGGAAAAACAAACGATGGTGAGTCGAAATCCTAACCCCTAATGAAAACTTCCAATTAGCTGGAATGACATCAAAGCTTCTTCAAGTTTTGTCGTGATCAATTAGCTTTTTTCTTTTGGAGCATTTTTCTTCAAGCATTTTATTCTTTTCATGAATGTAAAACAGGGGGCATCATATTAGATACCACTGAAGCTGCTAACTTCTGACCCATTTTAAAAAACTCACTTCTGGGACACTCTGACAGCTCACCTGATGAACCATGTGCTCCATGTTCTCATTCTTTGACAGTGTAAACCAGTGCCCTCACAGTTTAAGTTTCTGTCTTTTTTTTCTGCCAAAGTTTTCTCATTTCAGGTTTCAGTTTTCCTCCAGTCCATGTCCCACCAGGTTTCAGTTAGATTCATTCACAGCTGCTTCTTTTCAAGTTAATTAAGTTCATTAGTTCTTAATTTGTTTAAGTTTGAAATTATTTTCTCCGTAATGTAATGCTTTTGATCTGCCTTGCTTCAGATTTTTTTTTTCAGAAAGTTTATGTTCTGAAATGTTTATGTTTCTGTCCAAAAGTCTTTTTTATTTCTTTTTGCATTTGCGTCGTCTGAAAACCCATTCGAGAGATAATGATCCCCTGTCATGTCAGCTTTTACCCCAAAATGTTTTCCCTGTGACACGAGATGGATTTATTTGCTACAATCAACATTCACTTCATAATTCATTAGAATTGGGCAGACATTAGTTGGTATTTTATTTCTGCAGATGTTACAAGCTTCAGCCTTTCAAGATGTCGTGTTCAACTCTTCATAAACAGAAGCTTGTTTTGCTTTTTTTTGCGCAAAGGAAAGAGTTCACTTCATGCTGTAGCAAATTTTCACTGTAAAATTGTGCTTTTGGAAGATTTGTTGGTCTTTTTCATGAGAACATCGGAATTCTGTTTATGAAGTGTTTCCTTGATGCAAAGCAATTTGGGCTCAGCAGCACAAAAAATAAAAGCCATAGATGGAATGCTTTAACAACTTTTATAAGGATTTACATGAAAAAAAAATCATATTGTGGTATAAATGAATGTTACACTTGAACCTCAGTTTTTGTTTCACTACATGTCAGTGACCTACAGGACTTCATCTATCCCAATATCTGCTTATAATAGATGAAAACTGTGCTTTGAAGATGAATGTTAGCTAGTCAGCCCTTTATCAAAAGTGATGGTGGATGTGCTGTAAGACCTAAAATATGTTAATCTTTAACGGACATATACTCTATGTATAGATCATGCAAGCTTAGATTTAGAAGTATTTGGCTGTTTTTTAATATATTTAGTTTAAAAACTGCATTTATTCTCAACTTTGGGATTTCTAATTTTAACATAAAGAATGGATAACCTTTTGAAAACTTTAAAAAAATTTGTCAAAAACTGTGATTAAAAACCTTTGACTGCATGCATGGCTCATAATTTTGATTTATATTAATATAATTTCAATTTCCTCTGTGTGTTATTTCTTGGGGGTTTCAAACTTGAAACTCAACTTAAGTTGTAATAAAAACACACACTTTTCTTAATTTGACTCAAATCTAGGGGATTGCATGAAAAGTCATGGAAAAACAGACATATCTATACAGTCATTTTTAACCAACAAGTAGTCAGTACCTCTCCAACCATGCCGTTCCACATATTGTTGATTTTCTTCCCGTGTTTCCCGTTGGTAACCAGGTAAAGGTCATAAGTAAACTTGACGTTCCTGGCTATCTTTTTCAAAATGTCAATGCAGAAACCTTTGCAGCACTGCTTGATGTAGGCACCTCCTGATGTGCTGTTCCTGCAGTAAAACACACACACACATAGAGCCAAAACACAATCAGGTCATCTATTTAATACAGCAGGATATGGAGCTGCACAAATGTGTAAAGGATGACGCTCCACATCTGGTGGTTCCATCAAACTGTAAAAGTGGAATTATGACAGTGCAGAGTAAGAGCCAGGGCGGTCTGTGTGACGGACAGTGTGCATCCCTTAGTGCCTGCTAACCATACCAGATGAAAGCACAGGGGTACTAAGCAGATGCTGCCAGGCTTTAAATAGTTACAATGCAAACAACAAACATGATTAAAATATCAGCTGTCCTTCTCTCGTCTCTCTTCAGTGACTCTTTATCCCTGCCTCCACTCTTTTTGTCCCTCTTTTGCTTCCCCTCCAGAGCACATGGTATACCTAGAAGCTGCAGCCGCAAACAAAGTATGCATGAACTGAAAAACCAACGTTAAAGTGAACTTTTCTGTCAGGCCTCCCCGAGGGCAGTGAACTAAGTGAATAGTTGGATGAAATGATTCACATAATCTATTAAAACCTACCAGCTTTTGTAAAAAGCATTTCCATGAAAATGTAATTCCATTCCCATGTCAGCCATCTTTTGATGTTGCATATATGGATTGCAATTGTAGCTCTGACCTTTCTACTTGCCATTTCATCTGACTCTAATTTAAGAGAAAGTTCACGAAGAACTGAAGGTTTCCTACACAGAATGACAGTAAGATACGTGACGGATCAAAGGATCTGCAAGCAGGAGTCAACTGTTTCCCCGCTGCAGCGCAATATGCATGAAAGAGAGAGAGGCAGATTTACACAGTGTTTGCAAGTATGTACATTCTGCGCCTCAGGTGTTTGAATGCACACATTCTGCATACATTTGTTGTTAACAGCTGAGCCCCCTCTGTGTCCTTATGCCGCCATGCAAACACACACATTTACACATAAGAGTGCACACAGTAACAACAACAGACCCTCAGTAACAGGAGCGTTTGGTTGATTTATTGCTCACTTCTGAGACAACAAGACGACATTTGAGCAGGGACTCAGCAAATGTGTTACTTATGGATGATGGGATGTATGCTAATCACGTTTCCAATGTTGTTGTCACATAGCTATAAACAAACAGGGAATGAGTCTCTTAAAAAAAGAGTAGCAAGAACAGCAATCTAAGAAAAATGGAAAAAAAGACAATAAAATATAAAATAGACAAATAAAATTAAGAACATAAGAGAAATAATTCAGAATTAAAGTGCTATTAGAAGATAGAAATATACAAGTCTAGCAGAAAATTTTGTTTTTGGTGTTTCTTCTTCTTGTGGCATTTTTCTCATACTGGAGGACATATATAGAAAATTAAGCTTAAAATGTATTTCTGATTGTTTCTTTACTTAAATCGTTGTAAATCAGGAGCAGATGAAAAACTACTGTTTGTACAAAACTTCTACTTGCATAGAAGATACTACGACAAGCAACAAGCTCCCTGCTCCTCTCCATTCTGATGCATCCATTAGCAGATAATTAGATCCATGTACATCTCCGTTTTCCTCATTTGAATCGGAATCTGGCTTAAAACTGATGGCTGGGTAGGGCTTATATTGCTCGCCATTTTTGTTGCATCAGTAATGTTAGGTTGGGGATATGAGAGGTTATAAGCAAGTTTCATGGCGTGTAAACAGATAAATGATAGGAAAGTAGGCTTACTCCATGCCAACAGTCCCACCTGAAAACTCAGAGGAGAATTTCTAATTAACCACTGCCACTCTGTAGAAACTATATACTAGAAAATGATACAGTTTTGTTTTGTTTTTAAACGGCACACTCATTAGAAGATGATCAGGTAAGGACCTTAAATAGTTACTAAGAAAAAACACAAAAGCTTACCGAAAGGACCTAAAGACTGACTAAGGCCTTAAAAATATGTTACTATTAACTATATTCTTAATTTCATTACCTTTTTAAATCTAAGGTAATGACATTTCCATACCTGTCAATAGTTATTTTGGTTAATTCCTTTGGACTTACCTGCTCCCAGTGTCTTTTCTAGGTGGCATGTTCTTTCCAAAGATATTCAACAGGATTTACCCACAATATTCCAATGTTTTATTGTTAAACATTCTTGGGTGTTTTTAGCTGATTGAAAACACTCTGGGCCTGATGCAGCACCAGAGCACAACCAAGCCTCCCCCAGTTTTAACAGTGGGATGTGTCCAAACTTGTCAAACCTGTTCACCCAGAAGCATGGGGGGGGGGGGGTGAAGAGTATAGTATTTACTTAAAACAACTGTAGAACATGGTAACGCACACTTTTTTCAGAAATAATAAACAAACTGAGTAAACAACAAGTTTAGTTTCTTTCACCATCCATCCATCCATCCATCCATCCATCCATCCATCCATCCATCCATCCATCCATCCATCCTCCTCCAAACTTTCTGTGTCATGGGGTGGCCTATACCAGTTGCTGTTGAGCAAAGGTGGGGTACACCCTGGACAGATCACCATTCTGTTGCAGGGTCACACGACTACAGACTCACATTCACACCAAGAGGCAATTTAGTCTTAGTCTTCAATAACCCTTTTAAGCACACTGTTGGACTCCAAAGTGTTCAGAGAAAATCCACAAATGCACAAGGAGCAAATGCAAACTCTATGCGGAAAGAACCCAGCCGGGATTTTAACCTGAGCCTGAACCAGGCTGATATGAGTGTGCCAACCCCTTCACCATTGCTCAACATTTCTTTCTCCACTACCATTATTTGTGTTTTCACTTCATTGGTGGACCTCCTCTCCATAGCTGCATTTTACAAGTGGCTTGCATCAAAAATGTTTTTGGATGATACTCATACTTAATCTGCATATGGGCAATTGTAAAAAGGAGAACTTTCCTAAATGGGAAGAAACATCTCAGCAGAATCAAACTCGATGAGGGTGACCATCTGCCAGGACAACAGAAAACACAAACGCAACCATAAAGACAATGAAACGCATATCAAAAGTGTGAAAAATGTCAGCAATGGAACAAGTCCCACTGTCAACAAGAGAGCAGACAGAAGAAACATCTGCAAAGAGGGATCAAGTCAAACTCCAACTGTATTCTGGAACACGCAGATTAATGATGACGAGACAAACCTCTAACATCTAACATCAATCAAAAAGGAACGTTTTAGGTCTAGCATTAAAGGGACCCCTACCTCTAAAGAAAGGAGCATACCTCCTCACTCCATAAAAACACCCCTATATCTGGGTCTGACGATTGGCTGCAGATCTGTGTCGGTTGGAGAGCACGCCTTGTTACCTTAACACTGTTAAACAAGCCTAAACATTCAATCCCAGATTGTCTGTGGGGTTTGGAACTGGAAAAGAAAGAAGATAAATATGATTTATTGATCAATTCTCAATGTGTGGACGAGACTTGTGTACATTCAAAATTTGGGTTATTGAATTGAAGGTCAGAGTGCAGAACGGCTGCCAACACCATGATAATGTGTTTCTGTGTTTTCAAAGTTAGCACTTGCTTGAATGGTGGAATTTGTCTCAGTGGTGTTGTACAACAGTCATGGTGGTCAGTAAGTGATTTCACGTAGAAGTCCTCCTTTTATCTGATGATTTTTACCATTTCAATCTGAGGAATGAAACAACAAAAACTCATTTCTTTTTTCTTTTTTTTTTTTGCCCTCAACGTTTGATTTGGAAGTGGTGAGTGTACATGTGTGCACACTCAGGCAAAAAATGCAAAAGCCTTCTTGGCCTGTGAGGACTCAGAACTTTAGTGCGATTGCTTCAGAGGATGGCATGATGGGTCAAATCACAAGTTAAACTGTCCATGAGTGGTGACTCAGTCGTGTAATTGCTCATGTATACAGACAGCATTGCTTATCTCTTGCTTATCTAAGTGGATGTTGTGATACATCTCTGTCTTGTGGCGTTTCCTTTCTGTTCAGCTGATATGGAAAAAAAAAACCTTTTCATTAAATGGATTCCGGCAAAACAAACAAACAAAAACCCTTAAGAAAATAATTACTGCTGATATATTTTTTGTACACAAGTGCGGCTGGCTATGACAGCCTTAACCAAAGCTACTCGACACTAATGACTATCCAAAGAAACTGTTTGCTGCTCTGCGCTTAAGAGATTTTGCTCTGCAGTGCTGCCTGTCAGGAGCAGAAAATTTCACAAAAATACAAACATCGTTCTGCATTATGAGACACTTTGGCTGCTGATCAATCAGGCTGATAGATATTTACAGTCGTGCCTGTGGCGACCAAACCTACAACAATCATTGTTTATATTTAGACGCTCTTCTACATCAGCGATGCGTATGCAGCCAATAGTATTGTAAGCGCTTTTGTTAAAAAGCAGAAAATGTCTTTCTTAGTTTTGCACAGAACATGGGCACATGTTTTAAATAATTGGAGTAAATTTTGCTTACAAAGAAATCCATGAGAGCAATCATCTTTGGATCTAATGTAAAAACATACTCAGTGGTCTGTTTAAATATTTTTATACTGTTTTTAACTTGTGATGTTTTTTAGGACATTGTTTCTGCAGAGCATCAGTAATTCTCCTCTGAGTTGTGGGCAGGACTGTTGGCGTGGCGTAAGCCCGTCCCTACATCCAATCGTCATTGTTAAAACTTTCTCCTGCTACTAACCTAACAAAAATACCAGTGAAACAAAAACACCCAGAGTATTTTCTATTTAGCAAATTTGATCTATAACGGTATTTTTTCTTTGTCTGATTCACAATGATTTGAATACAGAAATGCTCAGAAATGTAACTTTAAGATTAATTTTTCTTATATACGTCCTCCATCATCTGCAAAAATACCACAAGAACATGTTAAAAACAATCATTTTCACTGAAAGGATCTTAAGAAAATGTTAATTTCTACATTAGAAGGGGTGACACAAAGAAAACACTGACTGAAAATTGACCTTAAAGCAACAGTTTATGTGCATAACTAGAGAATTTGACTTCTTGCAGCTGAAAACTGGATGAGCAATTTCTAAAAATTACACATTGAACAAGTGGAAACAGCAAAATAAATAGGAAATCATTAAAGCCCCTTTTGAAAAGCCTTTTTGAACAATTTCATAAACGTTTGATCTGAAGAAAAACTAATTTTGGACACTTATAAAGTTTATCTATGCTCAGTTAGATATGCACCAACCTTGTGATTTAAAACCCCACCACTGCTGCACAGCAAAAAGCAATGTTCTTCTGGTGAGGTAGTGGGGTGAAAAAACAAGTCATAGTGATATCAATAACATTCAATAGAGCTGCACGGCACATCAAGTCAATAAAAATTAGTGAAACATTTCCATCCCATTAGCATCTATATAGGAAAGAAATGATAACACATTGCAAAGTTTTTAAGAGAGAGGAGAAACAGCAACTATGACAAATGGATTTTTTTTTCTTTCAGGTACTGTGAGAGTGTGGGAAAATAGCTTGAATATCCTTCTTTTTAACAACCGTGGATACTGAGCTGCAGCAGAGGCAGGAGTCTGAGCCAGGTGAAATGATGACGATGCTGCCGCAGGGAGCAGAGAGCTAAGTGGCCGCTTGTAGCAGAGCGCAAGCTGGTGAGCGCGGATAGACCTTAGCCTGCAGACACAGTGAATGACTCCCTGAGGAGCTGTGAATGCCAGTGCGAGAATTTGGAACTTGATGTGAACGGTCACTGGCAGCCAGTTGGGGAAAAGGATGGGCAACATGGGGAGGTGACAAAGGAGAATTTGAGAAGGTTGACAAAGGGGCAGGCTGCTGTGTAGCTGTTGCTCTAAATAGTTTACAAGCTTGGCTTGCTGGCTGTTTGAGCATTCCAAATACTAACAAAAGATTGAAAAACAGACTCAGAACCACTACGGTATTCACTTTCAGCCACAGCGTGGAGCGCAAGTTCAGGGGTTTTCATAAAGTCAGCTTAATGACAAGCTTTCAAGTTTGTCTGAATCTTTGCACAATTCAACATTACAAGTAATATTAAAATTTAAAACAAATATTATTAGATTATATAATTATTGTTGTGTATTTGTCAATACATGAATACACACACTCCAATCATCTTTTGACCAGAACATCTTGATTGGAGATGATATATTCTGTGTTTGTCTAAAGCACTGGAGAGGGAAAGTAAAGAAAATGGTTCATAAAAACTGATCTTTAATTGAATGTCTATTGTAAGTAGAAAGCAGATCCTGCTCCACATGTAGCACTTTCTAACACCTGGGTGCCTTCCACACATCTCCAGCTCTCTACCACGGAGCAATCTATCCAGTTCCCACTCCTTTAACTAAATGATTTAAAGGAATACGTAAACTAACTTTTTTGTCAAAATATATATATATATATGTATATATATATATATATATATATATATATATATATATATATATATATATATATATATATATATATATATATATATAATTATTAATATTTATTTGTTAAAATAAATGTGAACAAACTGTTGAGGATTCTGACAGAAAATAAACATGGAAAGGTACAAACAGAAAAATTTGTTCTTGGTGCAAATAAAAGATGTTTTTGAATAATGCAAAAGGTAACTGGTCATAAAATTCTCCAAAACAAGCAGCAGGCCCGTTAGATAAGCCACTGACACACAGATTACGCAGACATGTTCAAACAATGAGATGAGCGTGGAACTGCATTTTGAATTAAGCAGCATAAATGCTAAACCAAGAACACAAACAGATCAGTATGAACCAAGTAAAAACCATAAGTAATTAGTTACCAACATTTATTGTTAAAGCCAACAGAAATTATTCTTTAGAACTGAAACCAGAAAGCAGCTTTTCTTCTGAGTATACATCCGTGTATGTTTGTTGAGTACCAGTTACATTTTATTTGGAGAGATCCGTCTGTAGGACAAACATATGATGATCATTCTTATATGAGTAAAATGAATGAGCCAGGATGGATGAAGTGACAGCAACTGACCCACAATTATGTCAGACAGACGAGAAAGGTGCAATTCCACTGCTTCAAGAACACTTGAACTGAATTTAAAAAGGTGGGTGTTAATGTGGAAGAGCTTGCAAGGAGTGTCAGGAGGCTCCTGGTTCAATAAATATCCCGCCATCCATCAGAAATTTGATTTCTTGCACAATTTTTGTGACACATTTGGCTCTAGATAGGGCATTTTTCCAGATGTGTTTAAACAAATTTGACTTTTACTCATAAATGTGGCGTTTGCTCACTGACAGTAGTTCTGTGGGTACAGTTTGACATGTTTCGGCAGGCGCGGAGTTCCTCATGCAGGTGCCGTCAAGATGTCCGATTGTCCACGATGACAAAGAGGCTTCTCCTCCAGGTGACAATAGAAGGTGGTTTTCATCTGCATCCTCATCGTGGCGTTGTACCTGGGCCACACTGGGAACATCAACGATAAAGTCCCGTTCTCCCAGCGGCCCATCTGCGCTCATACACAAAATAATTAGAAACGATTAATCTACTGTTCTCATTTCTTAATTTTAGTTTATTTTTAAGAATTCAGCATTTCTGGACACCTTCTCCCATTTTCTTTCATTGTTCAGAACGATGACAACCAATTTTAGGTTTGCCTGGTAACCATCTGGGGTAAAAGATAGGTCTCTGCCCTCATTCCACACATGCATCATGTGTCTGAAACAGAAAAGGAAAACAGAAAGTAGGAAGCAGTTGTTATGCATCTGTCACAGCGTCTGCACATACATCCATTTGAAATAACACATTAAAGACTCAGTGATCACTGCAAGAGAACCCTCTTTAAACAAATGCTGCCTTCACCAACTGCAGTAAGCATGCACGCCTGACTGTGAGCTGGTTGTTAGTGAGTAGGAGGGTTCAAAGTCATAGGCCGCATCTCTCTATCAATTACATTGATTTCTAGAATGGCCTGAAAGACAAGTCACTGGTGCAACAGGGCTGCCCCTCACTCTTTTGCTCACCGCAGTCAACCTGCATACCCAATCGGATCCTTCGCTGAAACATTCACACATTCGCCACAGCCAAGGAACAAATGAGGCAGTTTTGCACATTGTGATATGGGATTAGGAACACGCTCACTCCAGTGCCACTGTTTTTGCAGGAAGAGAGCTGACAGTGAGATAACAGTGGGAAATCCCACAGGGGAACAGAAGGTCTGTCTGATTTTTCTTAAGAAAAAGAACCATAAATGATTCAACTTTAAGTTAATATTATCATATAATTTGTTTGTTTTCATTACAAGGCCTAACAGTATTTGAACTCACTAAGGCAAGATGGTGTGAAGGAGGTATTACATTTAGTGACAGGAAGTCAAAATGTACGAAGGGGAAACCATGGAGGAGTGCTGTACCCTGCAGGTAAAACCTAGGCTAGTTGGACTCCATTCAAGCAGGTGGGATTCCATGAGGGAAATATGAAAGTAGACACGCATAAACAGTGTCGCCGGACAGTGGATTAGAGGAGCGGTGTTTGTCTGTTTTTACAAAGACTTGGAAGCGAGCCCGTTCTCTCTGCTTTTTCAAAACAGGCTGCGTTCGCTCCGAGCAAATAAAAGGTCCCTGTCTCCCTTGGATGTAGGCACTGAAAAAAAGACCAAACAGCTCTGCTGTGGGTCCACCCTCTCCAGGCAAACACATATAATCAAACACAAACCTACACAGTTACACATAAGAGACACTTCTGGGCACTGTAATTGAAGCTGCCTTTATTATAGATTAGAAGAGTTCCATGTGTTAGCCACCTTTTTAGTTAAATACACATAATTGTGTGTTTGAAAAGTCTTTGTGGTGCAGCAGGTGATGCCCTTGTCACAGCGAGGCACCACGGCTGAATACGTACAGAGGAAACTGTTGCAGTCTATTCTGGGAAACTTGCTGTCTCCCCCTATTTCAGCTTTGTTACAGTTTGGGGAAAAAACAAAACAAATAAGAACCAAAAAAAAAAAAAAAGCTGGTCTGAAGAGATGCAGCATAATAAGATAAATTCAATGTTACACATTTTGGTGTTTATGTAAGCTCGTATAAAGATGTAATCCAAAGTAGCATTTCCACTAAAAAGAAATGGTAGCCACATTAGAAACGGGTTGAAGGATTTTTGTTATAAAAAAGGAATAAATTCAGTGGCAGTTTAATTGGCCAAATAAGCTATATCACTGGAAAAATATGAATGTAAAACGGCTTGTACTGCCCTGTAGGGAACTGTATTTCATTAGCAATAAGCTGAAACGCTTTGAGTAGCTGTGGTGTGAACACTTTTCTGACAGCGGGAAGAAAAAAAATAAAAAAGAGGCAAGAGTGGCTCTTCATAAACTCTTTTCTCCAGAGAGGTTTGGAGTTTTTATGGTACAATTACAGCATAAAAAAATAAATATTTTTACAGAGAAAATCTCCTAACAATAAACCTGTCCTGATGTGAAAACTGGAGTTTAGGATAGAAAATTCTTGTCATGCAAGGTTTATAAATCCAGAAGGTTTATTGTATCTCAACAATATGCCTAACTCTGATCTGAGCACAGACTCTACAGTTAAATCTTATCAAGGTGAACCAACCTGTTAGTTCATTATTTGAAAAAATGTATTTGACAAAGTGCAAATGACATCTAACAGTAATGTGAGTTGAATGAAGTGCTTTGGAAAAAGAAAATGTGCGTCTTTACTGAGAGTTGCAATATTGTATGAAGCTGTCAAGAGCAATGGGGTTGTGTATGCATTGGTTAGTTATTGTCACGGGCTAATAAGGGAGGAAAAATAGAATAATAAAGCAATAATGGCGAAAATCACAATGTGGCTCTCATTCTAATGAGGTAGCTCATAAGTCATCATAGATGTCCAGAGTGTACCAGGATGACCTTTATGTTTTGGTTTAATATAAGCTCCTGAATTTATAATCACAATTTTAGCATCCACGTGTTTTGTATTTGAGATGCGGACACTGTATCTAGGCAAAAGAAAAGACCTGGCAGAAAGTTATTGGGTTTTATATTGGCTACAGATAGATACATAAAAATGCCAGAAAAACGTGTTAAAACCCCTTAAAACACATTTTTCACATTTTTCAGTGTGGGTCTTTAAAAGGTTTTGGTAACATGTTTGTTAAGGTCAACAACAGCAAAATAACTGACCTCAGGTTAGCTCTATTCTATTCCGTCTCATGACTTTATACCTGCTATCCCTCCTTTGAACATTTATTATTCTGCCTGGTGTTGAGTTTTCGGGCTTTCATGTAGGACAGCATAAAGTGAGCTGACAGTAGAATATTTACAAAAATTTCCCTATTTTCTCCAAAACATCCTTCTTTTTACAACATTGAAAAGAGTTACATAAGACTGCTGAACACCCAGCTGCAAAAACAAGCTGAGTTATGCAAGTCCCTAGATCTTAATGACTGTATGCTCATCACCAACACACACACAGACCTGCGCAGGGCACTGGGTGGGAGCTTCCCCGGGCTCCTGTCGGATGCTGTGCTGTAGCAGCTGCTCTGGGCCTCTGGCAGCTCTCCCTTTTCCCGCAGCATGGAGGTGGCTGCAGAGGAAATTATAACCACTCCATCCCGCACCCGCTTCTCCAGCGGGTACTCCCAGTCGTCATAAGACACAGAAATCATCCCCAGAGGATACACCTGAGAGGAAAATAGAGGAGCAAGAACTGGATTAAATTTAGTCTCACTAACCCCTAAATTTATTTTTTGGTGAAAGAGTATTTCTTAATAAATCAGACATATCTTGTTTTCATGTTGCGTTGTACAAGAATACAATTTTACACTTTTCTTACAGTTCATACTGATTTTTTTTTTCTGTTAACTGACAATAATAAAAAAATCTCAAATCTCTTTAGCTGAGAAAAGTAACCTATGGTCACAAAAACCTGAAAACGTTTTGGAAATTGGAAATCCAATTTCTAGGTCCTTGAAAAGTCTGTGAAAAATTAAATCTTCTGTAAAATTCTGGAAAAGTCATGAAATTTTAATAATTTGGATGCAAAAAACATGAAAAAAATAAATTTGTTTAACTTGAGATTCAAATTGAAATTGTGGCAGAAGTTCAGACTCAAGATATCGATGATGACAGTTTACATTGCTGTAGAGCAGTTTGATTTGATATAAATGCGAAAACATTTATATCAAATTAAAGATGAGGGTTAAAACTGTACAAAACAATCCATATAAAAAAAAAAATCAAAAAATGCTGAACAGTAAATAGAATAAATTCATTTTTTCTGGAGGTCTTTTGTCCCAACTCTCAAGAGTCAGTGAGTTCTTAAAAATATTAGAACGAAAATTACAAAGTTACAATTACAATAAAGATCCCCCATGTGTTTTTTTTTATTGAATGTAGTGTGTCACTGTGACCCCGAAAGGGAAAAAATTCAAAGAAAATGTATGAATGAATGTAGTACGCTTCCATATCTACTACATATCTACATATCTGCAGTTTTCTCCATTCCAAAAAAAACGACACGCAGACAAACTTGGATGTATGAAGATGTGTCCGTTAAATTTAGCGGCACTAACTACAATGGTCTGACTGTAATGTTTGTTTTTTTGTTTTTTGTTTTTTAATTCTGTGAAAGATTATGGAAAAGTTATGGGAAACCATTGCAAAAAAGTGTATGAACCCTGTTCAGAGTCTGCCAATTTTCGCCAAATATGTTATTCTTACATTTTAATTAAATGTCTATGAAGTGATTCAGGTCTTGTTATCACAAAATTTTATATTTCAGGGAACTGAAGTGAGGTGAAGGATGAACTCCAGTTGACCAGTTGTCCATTTAAAGAAGGAAATAAAAGTAACCCCATATAGTGGGAGTTTGATATGATTAGCGGTCTTGACCCTCTCAAGTGTAAATCGTATTCAGTTTCTCTGCTTTTTCAAATTGCTGAGGATTTCTGTGTATTTTTACAGACCCAATGCTTCAAGAAATCGAACCAACTTTAATTCCTGACTACCAGCGATGCACATTAACCATAGAGGACATTTCTAAACCTGAATATCTCTCAATCACTGTTTTATTTCCTTTTGGGTATATTCAGAGGATGTTTGGGGCTTTTCAATGACATGATGTGAAAGGGTGGGGCTCTAGGAATTATAGTTTTTGGTGGATTAAAAAATGCTCTAATTTTTCTAGTAATCAGGAGGAAAAGATACAAATATTGGCACCCACAATAAACAATATCTGAACTCATGCAGTCATCACACTCCTGCCTCCCTGTTTTACATATTTTGAACTGATTCAAAAGAAACAGTGAACTTTTCAGCCAAACATTTTAATCATATATACCTTTTTCATAGCTCCACATTGTAGATTTCAAGCAGCAAATAATTCTCTTTTTTTTTTTTTTACATGTAAATCTTTCTTATATTGAATAAGCTTCCAACCGTCTCACAAATTTCTCATGCTAACTCATGTCTGACGCATCTGCCAGCACACCTGTGGGGTGTTACTGAGGGTCTGATTAGTAACACTGGATTCTGATTACTCCACCAGCTCCACCTTTGGAGTTTTTTTTTTATATATACATCCTTTCTTTTCTGGTTTGTGAAGCAGACTCTTTTTTTTGGTCAAATTTGGGATATGGCACCTTTTGTTCAAATGTAAAGAAAGCAGATTTAGTTTTTCCACAATGATGCCAACTGTACATATTTTATCTTCTGGAAGATGCTGATTAAAAAATTCAAAATTTGTCAGAGGTATAAATCATTTCAGACTTGACTGTATATCAGCCGGAGATATGCTTTTCCTCTTTGACCTTAAAATAATGCAAATTCAAACAAAAACAAATAGTGACAACGACAAAAAGGTGTTGCTACCTCAGGGGTGAAGTCTGGGTTCCCAGTGGTGAGGCTGGACACAATCCAGATATAACCTGCTCCTATTAGACCCAAGGATCGCGCCTCTTCCAGTATGTACCTGTCAAAGAGATGAGACAGGTTCTCAGCCCAGATCTATCAGAGTGTGAAAGAGGGACATAAACAAGATGGGGAAAATGAAATACACACTCACATGGCTTCATCCTTGGAGCAGTACAACAGAATAACTGGGCTCTGGATCCTCTTGAGGGCAATGTGTGATTTTGAGTTTGGGTCACCATCCACAGCATCGAGTGTCACTACGCTTTGTAGGTCCCAGCGCACAAAGCTATAACAATACACCAGTAAATAACACAAATCACACAAGGCACTTAATCTTGTCAGCACCTATAAATAAAGGTTAAGGATGAAAACAAAACAACTGTGTGTGTGTGTTTGTGAGAGACAGAGAGCTTCTTCATTACCTGTGATCCACAGTTATCTTCAGCGTGCTGATGAACTCCTGATACCCCGGGAACTTTGAAGTGACGATGGAAAAAACATGCCAATCATACTCCTCCATGATTGCGAGCATGAGCAGAGCCTCCTGCTGCAGGGCCGCACCGAACTGGAAGAAAGTGGACTTCTCATCCTGTAAAGGCACAAAGATTGAAATAAAAAAAGAACTTTAGCAATCAGGCAGACCATGAGAAAAAGGAAGATAAGAAAAAGTGCAAATGTTGGAGAAACTTCAAGAAGAAAAATGTGAAAGACAGAAAGAGATAGTGAAAAAACGATTTGGTCTACATTGCAAGAGTGCTGGCAGAGAAGTTGAGTAAGTGATGGGGTGTCTTAATGGTGGGAATAACTGCTTCATAACTCACAGCCTCAATTCACTCAATGACAAAGACGAGAGGCTTGTTTTTAAAGACAATTAAGTCGAAAATCAGTTTTTTTTTTATTCCTGCTGGAATTCTTGATGTGTGACACCACATAGCCTCGCATCTAAAACAGGCAAACAAATGTTCAACATACAGCTGCCTCATTTTAAATCTGAAGACTCCCTCTGTAAAATGTGAGTCCAAATGTTCATAATTTTAAAGCATAAATACATAATAAAGTGCTCGGCTAAATCATTTAGTTTAAGCAATGGAAAGCAAGTGTGACTGATGAAGAAGCGGCAGCACCAAGACCGAAGCTGCTATTGAAATGAATGAAATCCACAGCCAGTGTGAAACTTGTTGCTAATGTTTGCAGAAATGTATATTTGCATGAATTGCCATCCAAGCCTTCCACTTGGGGCACAACAAAAACCAGCAAAGTCACCGGACAGAAGTCGTGGGCAAGGTAAGGTGAGGAGACGGAGGAGGGGAAGAACCCCCCCACCCCCCTTGGAACAGGGATTGAGACACCTAAAATAAGAGGGTAATAAGTAGTAAAAGATACATGCATGTGTGCTATCTGCAACCCTGTGCAGTAAAATCCTTTAATCCACGGTGAACATCAAAGCTGTTAAGAAATTACATGACGAATCAGCTGCCAGTTTCTGTCTTCACTTATGTCCACGTGTGTGCTTAGTAAACATGTGATGGACATGTGTGTAAAACATTATTAGCCTTGTAGCTGTGTGCCTTTGCTCAAATAAAAAAAAAAAATCCCAGAGCTCTGGCTATCACACACTTAAAAGAGGTCCCTCAGAGATTAAACTCCCATCCCTTCCCTGCCATAAAGTAAGGAGAAAAATGGAAATAGGGAGGATAAAATTTCACTTCAAAAAGATCTATCTTCCTGTATTCATCTGCGCGTCTGTGACTGTAGGAGCTTGCGTGGCTTTATATTTCACTCAGCTTAAGAAAAGAAATATCAGTGCGGCAACAGTTGCATTTTCAGTTCTGACCAGTTAAACCACTCAAAAAAACACAGAAAGTTGAAAGAAGAAAATCGTATAAATCAGTCCAGATCTGATTCAACAAAAAGTCAACAAAACTATCTCTAAGGTGTCTGATAAAGTCCTATCTGATCATCTTTTGATTTTTTTTCCTTTTCAGTGGTGTTTTATTTTTGTTAATGCCATTTTAAGGCAAATTGTAGTAGGTTTAGAGGTTGCTATCTGGACTTGGATTTAAAGTTAGAAGACGTTTCACATCTTATCCAAGAGGCTTTTTCAATTCTGAATTGGCTGGTCGAAGAGCTGGTATATATGCGCTCATGGGGGAGGAGTCAGACCTGAAACGGGATGGTATTGTCCAACTTAGCCTCCATGGTTTCAGGTCATTTAGAGTCCTTTGTCCTCTGCTGGGGGTTGGGGAGCCAGTGACTCCCTACCCAACTGGTCATCTCTTTTAGCTGTTAACGACCCAGGTGGAACTGGTTTGGTTTGTTTAGGTTTCAAAACACCTCCGTAGATGTCTGCAGTGCATCTCCACCTGAAGGCCACAAACCACTCGTTCGAGGACAGTGAAGTCCGAATTCTAGCCAGAGAGAAAGGATGGTTTGAGCGAGGAGTGAAAGAAGCAATCTTTGTCAAGAAGGATACACCTTCTCTTAATAACAATGGTGGTCTCAGGTTTATTCTTCCATCCATCCAGATGACAACCCCTAAACCTGCTACAATAGAACCAAGCTGGATGAATGAGAGTCTTCATAGACATTTTAAGCCAAAATCAAAAAACTTTTTTTTTCTTTTCTACAGGACGGCAGGAGTTTAATAAAAATAAAAACTACCTCTAAGTTGTGGGCAGGATTGTTGGCGAGGAGTAAGCCCACCCCTATCCAATTATCTATCTGTTTACACACTCGCCCGCTAGCTAACAGCCCCTCACAACCCCAACCTAACCGGAGCGACAACAATGTCAAACAATATTAGAGCTGTACAGCTGTACAGTTTAGATCAGGATTCCAGCTCAGACAAAGAAAACAAAGACGTGCATGGATCTATTAGTCTACAAGGGGATGGATCAGAATGGAGCAGAGCAGGGAGCTTGTGGCCCACCCAGCATGTTCCTTACAACACAGCTACAAGCCTTTTCAAACAGTTTTTGTTCGTCTGCTCCTGATTCAAAACGTTTTGAATAAAAGAAATACTTGGAAATGCAATTTTAAGCTTAATTTTCATTATATGCCCTCCATCATTAAAAAATGCCATACAAACATTTTCAAACCACGAAAACATGATTTCCATTGGAGTTGGTCTTTAAGAGATGACAAATAATTCTCACATCTTTTTAAATTAAAAATAAGATGTTTTTGCTTAGAGTTAAACATGTCATTTTTTATAATTATTGCGGCTTTAGAAAAGACTGAAATTAAACATAGATAAGGCATTCAGGCTGAATAAAGAACAGTCTGTTCATCCGAGGTAAAATAAAAAATTTAAGAAAGGATTAGAAATCACAATTTTCTCTTTTTTAATACTTCTAGCCGCAATCAAACATGTAACAATTTTGTGCTATTTTTACCAATCATGTAAGAAAAAGGTTGCAGCTGCTTCCAAATATGGCATTTACATTTGGAAGCAGTTTAATGTAAACCTAAAAACATGCAGCCAAGGAGCTGTAATTGCAAGACATCATACAAAGACTAGAAAAAAAACAAAGCAAATCCCCCAGAAAGCTATAGTGGGAGAGAATTACCAGTTATTGTATTTAACAAAATAACAGAACACATTGGTGAGCTCTGTATCAAATAAATGCCAACATGTACACATAAAGGATGATCTCCTCTGGTACAGAAAATCTAAATAACCCAAAATAGTAAACAAAATTGCAAAGGAAAATGTTTTATGAAAACCTTTATGACAAAAAGAAAAAACTAATTTTTCTAGCTTAGAGAATCAAATGTTAGACTTTGAAATGATGAATAAACACAAGTAAAGTCTGAACCGATCTACATCAGCAAATCAGGTAAAAAAAAAAAAAATCAAGCAGCAAAAGAATGATATGAAAATAAAAGAATGGAGAAAGGTAAAGATCAATGTTTCATGTTGCTTTCATAACGTGACAGACGACAGTAGCAGCCTAGGACATTTAAAATGATCCACTGTCAGCTGAGATTCAGACAAAAGCTGACTGACGGCATCTTCGAGGTGCACACAGATAATAACACAAACAAACAGGGAGACGTAACCTTGGGGTTTTAAACATGCAGAGGTCAACTGTTCCCCAGCAGTCAGATTGATCATCAACGACACTTGACAGACCTGCATTGGGGGAAAGAACGACAAACTATGAGTGGTAGCTAATGCAAATGCCTTGAAGGTTCGGGAGTTTGAGGGATTTATAGTATTTAGAAGATAAAAAAATATATATATTGTTTTTTTGTTCTCCAATCACAGTTGTGTCCAAATCAAGTGCCCTTGAGACATAGTTTTAGAAAAGTCACCTAATCATAAGGGCCTCATTTTCACAACATACAACCACCAACTATTTGACAAAGTTAATCAAAAATGTGGGTAATGCTAAGTACTCTGTTACTCCAGCTAAATAGCTAAAGAGGGTAATTTGCAAGCTGGCGCTGCTAGTCATCAGTTTTTGATGAAGTGATCACCACCAGGTGTGCCTATCACTAAAAAAGCCAGGCACAATTTCTGTTGCTAGCCTGGTCCATTTATCAGCTGTAATTTTATGATAGTATTACAGCATTTTTTTAAAATAAATAAATCTGCAATAAAACAGATGTAAAACTGTCTTCAAACACTCAGGACTTCATTGATCTACAATGAGAAAGATTATAGGCACTGAAAATGTTCAGTAACGTCTTGGAGCCTGCAGGCCTTATGAGCATGTCAAACATTAAAGCTCATGACAGCACGGTCAGAAAATTGCTTTGTTTGTCTGGAACTGGTGCTGCTCCTCAACCCCTAAAACAACATCCAAACAGTCCTGTTTGGAAAAGTGCACCTGGACAAATCAGTCATCTGAAGAAAAAAACAAATGAAGAGATGAGACCAAAAGTGGCCCTTCAGGACTCCGGTTGTCAAATAAAAAGGAAGAACTGCAATGCTGTGCTGAGGTGACAAAATAAATCACTTTAAAGGGGCTAAAGAATAAGAGCAGATCCGCACGTTTTAGTGCATCTTTATTGATTTGACTCCTTGAAAAGAGACGTGTGGAAAGAAGTTTGATGTGTTCACATGTAGGTCATCACTGTCGTAGTCTCCTGAAACTGTGAAGATCAGGATAAATTGGGCTCTGAGCTATCTGATGAGCTGTTTGTGTTTGTGACTTTTCTCTGAACAGTGTGGATGAAGATGTCAGTGAAGTCGTTCCATTAGACCACAAAAGCCAAGATATTAGTTTTTTTTTAACTTATTGAAGTGAAAAATAAAAATAATCTGAATAAGAAAATAACAAATGTATACATTTCAACTACAATTTTAGCAGAGCAAAGATGCTGCAATTACCATTGTTCAAGAAAAGGATGGATGTAATGTGTGGTCGCCTGCCATGGCAATTTACATTAGACCTTTTATTAGAAGACAGTTTGTAAGCTTTGTAGTTGTTGTTATCCTGATTGGCTGTGACATTCCCTCATTTGTCAGACACTTTTATGCAAAGCATTGACAAATCAGGTTTATAACAAGCAGGAAATGAAGCAGAGTCAAAGCAATTTCAGTTAAACATTGTAAGAAAACCGTCTCCGCTGGTAGAAACCTCTAACTTTCCTATCATGGATCAACACGTAAGAAAAACAGGCCTGACAGTTTCTTGAAAAAGGTCCATAAACAATAAACAATAGCCCCCAGTCAATCATAAGAGCCTGCCTCTTTTAGCATAATTTGATTAAACATTTTAAGTAAAAGGATGAGGTCCATACAAAATGATTCCCAAAAGGTTCCTGTGGATATTAAATCTCACCACAGAGAAAGAAAAGAAATGTGGGATTTACAAATGCAAGTATATTATTACAGAAAATTGGACCCATTAATCTTTTAACACTTATGTTGCCTCCAACACCTAAATAATACGCGCATTGACGCCCCATAACTCTGACCGTTGCGCGATCAAAGTGAATCAGCTGATTCTGATGCAGAGAAAACTGGATCTTCATTTCCGCTTTGCACCAATATGATACTTTACATTAGTGAAGTGTTACATGATGGTGCAAAGTTGCTTTTCTACTGTAAAAGGTTGCTGCTTTTCTCCACTTAAAAATAGTGTAGTTCTATTACTATAATAGTGTAAAGGGTTGAAGAGTTATGGTATTCAAAAGAATGTCAGCAATGGAGCTGAAGCTATGGTGTTAAAGTGGGGCTGGGTTGATAAAAATCAATCCATCTGAATCAATCCACCCCAATAGGTCAATAATTGATCCTTAAAAGTATAGATCGATCTTTTATGTTTTTCCGGTGATGTAATGGATAACAGTAGTCCACTAGCTTGATGCTAATATGTAATGGAATTTCCCATAAAATGGTTTATCCTGACACTTTTATGACCTAAACATACATTGCTGACTAAATGAACAGCTTTATATACTCACAGGCATGTTGTTTGTTTCTCTTTCGGCTTTTCCCATCAGGGGTCGCCACAGCGAACGAGTCGCATGGTAAACTTGGCAATGTTTTACGCCGGATGCCCTTCCTGACGAAACCCTCTCAAAGCAACCGGGCTTGGGACCGGCACAGAGGTAGAGAAGGGAACAGGGAGCAGCCCGGAGTCGAACACTGGTTTCACGGACGGAAGGCGCTGCAAACCAGCACGAGCTAAACCGGCTCCCACCTAAACCTACTCACAGGCATGTAAATTATTAATTATTTTAAAGGAAAAAAAGTTTTTAAGTCTAAAGCACAATTTTTTGCTGAAATCTTCTGGAAGAAAGTGTAATGCTATAGCACAAGGGCCAAATTGAAACGGCCTGTGGAGAGGAAGGACATGATCTGTGTAAGTTACTTTTTGGTTTCTTTGTATTGGTTTTTGCTTTCTGTTTTGTTTCTGTCATGTTTGAGTTCTGTTTCCTGTCTTATTTTGGAAGGTTTCCTGTTTTGTCATGCTGTTGAGAACTACTTCCCTGGTCCCAATCTCTCCTGATCATGTTCACCTGTGTCTTTTTAGTGCTGTTTGTATTTAAGTCTTGTCTCTGCCTTCCTCTTGTGCTGGTCCATTCTGTCAGGTTGGGAAGGCTGGAGAGCGTGAAGGACCCAAAAATGCAGTGATGGGAGGCACACGGTTCCAGGGCAAAGGGTTTATTGCAGAGCAGGAAAACAAAACTAAACTTAGTGTGGGCAAAACATGAACACATGGCAGAAGGGAAGAGACTAAAACTCAAACATAACAGAAACAAAACGGAAAGCAAAAACCAACACAAGAAGACGGCCGGGAGGCCGCGCCGTCCGGTGAGGGAGTCTGGGGCTGGCGGGTCTGACCAGTAGTCGGGTTTGGTCAAGTTGTCCGCCAAGAGGGCAGGTGGGTCAGGCATGGAGTCAGCTGGCGAGTCAGGCCTGGAGTCGAGCTCCGGCGGGTCGGGCCAGTTTTCGAGCGATGACTCTCCTCCATAGCAGGAGCGGAGAACTGGAGTAGCTCAAAAGGACAATACCACCTGGTCCTCTTTGCTTCTAAGCTTTAGGTCTCCAGAAGCTGCATGTCCCGCTCTGCTGGGTCCAGAAAGAAATATGGCTGGTCCATTCTGTCAGGTTGGGAGGGCTGGTGAGCATGAAATACCCAAAATGCAGAGATGGGAGGCACACAGTTCCAGAAGAAGGGGTTTATTCTTAACCAAAGGCGCTGCAGAACAGGGTAACAAAACCAAAACTAACTGTGGGCTTACTGTGGGAAGACAGACAGGGAACAGACCGCAATGGACCAGCACAAGAGGAAAGCAGAGACATGACTTAAATACAAACAGCACTGACAAGACACAGGTGAACATGATCAGGAGAGATTGGGACCAGGTAAGTAGTTCTCAAAAGCATGACAAAACAGGAAACCTTCCAAAATAAGACAGGAAACAGAACTCAAACATGACAGAAACAGAACAGAAAGCAGAAACCAATTCAAAGAAGTCCAAACCAGGACATCCTTTTGAGAATGAAATCATTTAACACTGTATGGTGTTATAACAATCTCATTGGTTTATCATTTGAATGAATGAATGAAAACTTTACTAATCCCTACAAGGAGAAAACTCCAGTACATCTCGATGAAGAAGGTCAGACAAACAGCAACACAGGATACACACACATCTCGAGAGGTTACTGAGGTCAATGCAGCCGAGCGCCTTAGATGACCTGTGCCAGCGCACCTTTGTATAGCATGCTGATGGACCACGAAGAGGGCCGGGGTTGGGTTTGGTGACAATTTCACTTGTACATTTTAAAGTATGGGAGCTGTATTAGATTAATATAAATACCTCCACAACATAAAAAGATAATTATTGTTTTTCAATAAAAATATGTCTAAATTTGTAAACTGTGTAAATTCCAAATTGAATCGAATCAAATCGAGTGGATTGATAAACTCTGGTGAACTGAATCAAATCATTTCTCGACACCCAGCCCTAGTTAAAGGGTTCATGGGTAGCACTTGCTTGTACTTGGTGAACTGACCTGGCTCCAGTTGTTTTTTGTTTTAAACGCCTTTGATCTTGCTTCTTTGTTTTTAGCTTAAAGTCCCACTCCAATCATCTTTTGATCTTTTTCAAAAGCGTTCCTAGTGGTCTTTTAATTATGATTATGCTTTTTTTTTTGGCCAAAACAAAAGATCTTGTGTCGTTTTCTAGGACTGTTTGTGTGGAGTAAACCCGAGCCCACTCCCCATTACCCATCTATTTACGTGCTCTTCAGCTAGCTTATTGCCTCTCACAAACCCAACCAAACATTACTGGTGCAACAAAAATGACAAGCAATATTGGAACCATGCAGAGGTACAGTTTTGAGCCAGATACCATCTCATAAGAGGAAAACAAAGTAGTAACATGGATCTATTCGTTTACATGTGTAGGCATCCAAATAGAGCAGAGCAGGAAGCTTGTGGCTCGCCTAGCATATTTGCTTCATCACTGCTTCTTTTCAAACTGCATTTTTTCGTCTGCTCCTGATTCACAACAATATGTATAAAAGCATTAATACAATTTTAAGCCAAATTTTCTTATACGTATGTCCTCCATCATCAGAAAAATGGCACAGGAACGTGTTAAAAACACGATTTACATCAGAGTGGATCTTTAAGGATCTCATTTGCCAACAATAGCTGTGTTTTAATATTTTTATTTACTTTACTCTACTTTAGTTTACTTATTTTTAGTTTAGCTACCAGAAACTGAAACCTGTCTTAAAGTGATGACATCACAGTTACAACACATACAGAGAGGCTCTTAAAGACTAGAGGACAGAGGGGGCTGATGTGGTGCTTTATTTCATACATGTCTTTAAAAAGCTTTTAATACATTTAATATTTGATAGATGTCACAGTGGTCTAACCCACAGTTTTTTCAATGAAAATTATGTTTTTAACATGTTTTTGTGGTATTTTTCTGACAATGGAGGACTTATGAAAACAAAATGCAGCTTAAAATGGCATTACTGAGTATTTCTTTATTCAAATTGTTGTGAATCAGGAGTCTACAAAAAAGAAATTGGAAAAAAAAAGCTTATTTGTGATGTAGAAAATACGTTGGGTAGTCCACAAGCTCCCTTCTCCAAGCCCTCAACAACAGGGAGGGCAAAGGGGGTCGGGGTTACTCCATGCCACTGTCTTGCCCACGACTGAGATTACAATAGAAAGAATAGAAAAGCTTTTAAAAATATTAAAATATGATTGGAGCAGGACTTTGATGAAGGACAAATACCTCTCACACGCGCAAATGCATTGCCACATTACAACCCACACACCTAGAAGTTTACTAATGACAGCGTACATCAGTTTTACAAAACCAGTGAACTTTATGTACAGATTCACATCCATCCATGTGCATGAACAATGTACATGTGCACACATGCAGAGGCCCCTAAAAACGTAGCTTTACTTATGAGCCAGCCTAACAGTGAATAATACATCAACCAAACCAAGACAGTAACTCAATAATTCCACCTCCATCTCTCAAACACCGTATTTGATGTCAAATTTCATTTTGCCTTACAGAAATCAGATTAAGAAAATATGAAAGTATGGCGGAGGCCTCAGCCGATGAGGGCTGCCTGACACTTTCTGCATGTCACCAGGAAGCACACGAAAACAGAAGAAGCTACAACCAGTGGAGCCCAACGAAGCGGCATCTGATCTCTTGACTGCTAAGGAGCAATAAATGAAAGACTGTAAGAGCAGTAAATGACATACTGTAGGGCGACACAAAGGATGGAGCTCGCACGCGGAATAATCAGAAATGCATCTGAGTAAAGGGGATGATGGGGATGATGATGATGATGATGATGATGATGAGGCCAGCAATGTGCTATATTAATTTTTAATGCAGTCGGTCAGTTAGGAAGGAGCAGCTACATTAAGTTGGCCTGACAAAGTATGGCCCCCAGATGCTGCTAAGTACCATCCCACTTAAGCTTGCACAAAAGTGCAAACAAACTAGCATGGCAAATTCTGTGTCAACAAAGTGATGCTTCCAGGGTTACATGCAGATAAAGGCAGCCACAGCACAAGTGCTGCAAAAAAGAAGAAGCGTCTCATTTAAAAAAAAATGCTTGAGTCACTCAAAAGATTAAAACACAACCCTGGCATTCTGGAGAGTTGAAGATATTGAAACTATTGTTGTCAAAAATGCACTATGGTTCGAGGGACAGGCACAACACAAAACCCAAAGGGAATGTATACTAAAACATGTATTTTATACAAAAGACATAAGTTGTTAAAACCCTTAAAAACCTTTAATACTAATGTATTTAAACTTAAAAAAGCACTTTCACAAGGGTGAATGAACGCATGCATGGGTTTGAAAAAAACTTTTGATTAAATTTGTAAATAAAATTTCAAGCAGAAGACAGCACGTCACCTATTACATAGATTTGACAAAGGAAGATGTCACTACATTTCATGATTCACCAGATTTTGATTTCAGTTTTGTGCTTCTATTTTGCTTCAGTCATTTTTATTATATTGTCTCAGCAATTTAGCTTACTCTGTGCACATAGAAATATGGTAGAACAATGATACACAAAGCAAGCAAATCAAAAAAGATCAGCTGTACAAAAACAGCAGAATTGCTTACCGAAAGTAAAAACCAGAGAAGAGTTTGCTTCATATGTTTAAAAAAAAAAGGAAATTTAAGAAAGCAAAAACATTCAGGTCATCTGAAGCCAAAGTGACTTCTCAAGAACAGGACGGAACACTGGCAGCTTCAATCTCAAAAAGGCAATGTAAGTTCAGATAGATAGTAGCTGAAATGTGCTGATGCCTGGGTTCATTTGGAATAATTCCTTTAAAAGTATTGCGGATATTTAAAAGAATACACACACTCCTGTTAGAAGACACAAAGAACCTGGTCCAGGGTTCTTTATAGGAAAAAGAAAATGAGAAGAGGTTGAAAAATATTGGCATGCCATTTGACATTATTATGAAAAAAAAGTCCTGAAAAAAGTTACAAATGATTCACAAAGGAGTGTATTATATTGGATCACATGTAGAGGGTTGCTGGTCATGTGACTGCTGGCTAAAAAAATGCCAACGGAAACACAGTTTAAAATGACACAGAAACAAATAATTTTGTAATGTTCTGAATCTGCTCTTTCTCACTTAGGATTAGATAAAAAAACTGATTGAACTCTAGGTCATTGCTGCCTCATTAACTATGCAGAACGAGTCAGTTCATGCTATATTACGTGACATTTGAGATTTAATACTCCAGGGATGTTTCTGTGTGAAAGATTAAAGGTTTAGATGATTTCTTCTGGGTTTGAACAGAGATAATAGATGTGTTTCTAGTTTAGAGCCAAGGCAGGCTAATGCAATTGTATTAGTTGTTTATTGACAATGAATAATTAAAATATTTTCAAAGCAGGTATGTTGTTGGGTTCTGCATTTCTCCAGTTACAGCTGCTGGTAACAAACAATGGATAGAGTTCTCACTGCAGGTAAATATGTATTATTTAGTACAAAACAACAATTCTAATTGTGCACAAGAAGCCTTCCTTATGGCGATGAAGACAAAAATAATCTAACAACACAGATATAAGGAATCAAAAACAGTTCTGGGAACAATTCATTTCCATAATCTAATTGTAATGTAGACTCTTAAAAGAGCAATTAGAACCAATTAAAGATTGTAGGTTAGTGTGTTAGGAAGATGAAGCAAGGGCGGATGAAACAAACGCCTATGAAACATTTAAACTTCATTTTAACTGTTGCACTAGTAAACAAGTCACCCCCTGTACTGTAGCCTAATTCTTTGGAAATGCTCTGCAGGCGTTCCACAAGCCCAAACACCAACAAGACACAGCTCAAAATCCCTCCGCTAACACAGAATTAGCTTCAGAATCCACTCCCAAATACACATGGTGGGTAAGTTGTCAGTTTGTCCTGACAAGGAGCATTAACTCCAGGGGAACAGTTGTGTTGTGGGGCGCGCCATGAAATTCTGGTGAACTTATACTACTATACTGTAATTTTGTTACATTCAGGGAAAGCTGTGGGGGAAAAATCTATGAATAACTATTTTATGAACATACTATAGTTGTACATTATATTCAACTAAATGTTTTACACATCGCAGAAAGGCAAGAGCTGCGGCAACAAAATTAACGTATTCAGCAGAGGAGCGCCATAAAAGATTCTCCTGACAGAATGTTAAGACAGACCCTCCATGGCCACTGAGCAGCGGTCCCTAAACCACTGAAAGCCATTCAGCATTAAAACACAGAGACAGGTCCCACAGCGCACATTCACCAACCAGCAGAAGGCCTCCTACATTCCCAGGATCGACATGGAACCGTGGCAGACGTTTGCTTCTATCATTCCAACAAAAACAACTTTACTATTTAACACGGGGTTAGTCCCAGTGCTTAAGTCTACTGTAGGATTTACCGCACTCCCCAGACAAACGCTAAATAGCATTTAAGACAGAGTACAATCCTAAACTGGTCCGGCCTGGCTCAAACAAGTGAAGCATTAAGGACTTACAACCAACAAAGACAAGCATGTAATGGACAGCAGCCCAGCTTTGGACCGACACTTCAGCAAAACCTCAGAATAAAATATGCGCCAAGAATACAGCATGTCCCCACGCACTTGAAACGCATTTTCCTCTTCCAACAAAAAGGAGGATTTGCTTTAGGAAAGTTTGAAAAAGGCTCTCAGGCTTAAAATAATGGGTAAGTGCACAGCGTTTGGGGGGGATTTAAAAAAATGTACAATCGATCAACGTGCCTGTGTCTCACCTGCTTCACCCTTATTTATCCTTCCTTACGTGTTGTATACGTTTTTACTACGACTCTGGGGCGGCCGTGGTGCAGCGGTAGGGCGGTCGACCCATGATCGTAAGATTGCAGGTTTGATTCCCGCCTTGCACGCCCATGTGTCGAAGTGTCCTTGGGTAAGACACTGAACCCCACCTTGCCTCTGGTGGGAGGTTGGCGCCAGTGTTCGGCAGCGGAGCCGCCATCAGTGTGGGAATGTGTGTGTGAATGTGTGTGTGCATGGGTGAATGGGACTGTGACTGTAAAGCGCTTTGGGCCGTCGTAAGAAGGTAGAAAGCGCCAAGTATACGCCATTTACCATTTTACCATTTACGACCTGCATGAACATTTTCGCTCTTTGTTTACAATCTTGCCCTATCCTGCGGGTTACCCATTTTTTCACCTGCAGACAGTCTGTATCTACCTGTGGGGGCAGTTGGGACTAAGACTAAAACTAGAAACAGATTAAGGAAACAGAGGTGAGAATGGAAACAAAAATGCCTCAAGTCTCACGTTAGGATGCTCATGTTACTAAATCCTTCTCAATGCCATTCTTAAAAGGAACAATTAGGAAGGATAACGTTTTTTAAAACCCTTAAAGTTATTCATTTTTTAAACACAGAATTCACTAGAAAATTGCTCCCTCTTGGAAGCACCATGTGATGTTTCTTTTTTCTTTTCTGTTTTTTTGTTGAGGAATTGCAAGATTTGGTATTTCCTGGTTTACTTCAACTCAGGGGCAGAAGGTCCAACCTTGGATTCAAAACTGCTTCCAAAAAAAAAGCCTAATTATGTCAAAAGGATAAGGAAAATGGAGTATATGGAGTGTAGCAAAAAGAATCCCACCAATTAACCCAAGCGTAATCCAACTTAATCTTGTTGAAGTTATAAAAAGATGAACAGTTTACAATTTTATTTTCTCAGTATCAACTTCTTCTTGTCACTTCTATTCTAACATTTTTGCTGTTTCTGATATAATCCATTGTAATAGAAACTCTCTAGCCACTTTAAATTGGGTTTATCGGAAAACAACATGCACTGCAATTATTTTACTGTAGGTTCCCAATAATCACCTCAAAGAAACCATTAACCGACCTTTATTTAAAAAAAAATCCATTTAAAACAATCCTTGCAGACATCTTTCTGCCTTGAAAAACAGAACCTCATCAATCACGCCCCTGTAATATATTTGTTTGGCTGACAAAATGTCACGTTCCCCTTTTTTACACTTTTATTAAAGTGATGCAAAAACAAATCCTCATTTGCTGCCACATGACGAGACTGGCAGATTGGAGATTTATAAACCTGATGTCAAACTTTTGTATTATGTGGCAGACAAATACAATGTGGTTGAGCTTTGGTGAGGACTCTCTTCTCCAAAATAAGCTTTTGTTGAACCAGTTGTGCTGTTGTGAAGTGCTTTGTTAAATAATATTTTACTTTTACATTCCTATAAAGTTGAGCTTTTTCTGAGAGAAAATTATTTATTTTGGCATCTTTCATCAAATAATAAAACCTTATCTAGATAATTAAAAAGAGAGACCTGCATGCATTTGCTAAAACTGAATTGTATGCTCTGGGTTTAAATGCTTTTTAAATATGAAATATTTGTGTAAAAAAACAAATAAAGACTAAATGTAAAAGAAAACTGCAGTCCACTTCTGCCAAAAAATTGAACAAAAATATGCAACAAAATAACTCAGGTTAATATAATATTGAATTATTTATCGTTTTAATAATATATTAAAGTTCCTACTTTCATATCTTGATGAATACTCAAAACTTTTCAGTAGCCCTTAAAATATTCTTAGTGGTAACAGCAATAATCCATCAACTGTCCTCCATAAATCAGGAGGCACTCCGTACTGCTGACTCCATCGCATATGTTGCTGCATCAGCGTGCAAAGAGTCAACTAGAATATTGCAAAGAAATGACATAATGATTTGGCAAAAGAAGGGAAAATCAATTCTGAGCAAAACCTCAACAAAGCGCATTATGTGGAAGAGCAAAAGCGCGCTTGCCAAGGCCCGTCTGTTAAATCTGTCCCGAGTGGTAGCCATAGGGTCTGAGCATGGTTTGGTCTGCCTATCCTGGTGTCAGAATGCTGCTCACGGCAGAGGCTAATCACAACACCACACCTGTTTAGGGGAGATTACAGTCGGATCCACCAGAGTACTGAGAGACCTCGGCATTATTAAAACCGAAGTGTCTGTCCAGGCCCTGACAGCCACGCACACATGAGCGTACGTGTGGCTGAGGAGGAATGAGCTGCGTTCTTGTGTACGTTGAGTGCTGCCAGTGTTTTTTGAGTGATAATAACTGTTTGACTTACAGAGCTTCAAAGAGAAAGAGATGATAATGTTATTTCATCCTCCCTTCAGGGGGAAATGAATGACAAAGTCAGCCCTTTTCTCTCTCAATAGTTTTTTTCTCCCACATTCCCCCATCGATGAATGAATTTCAAACAGCTCAAATAGACTCAACTGCATCGTCCTCCTCCCATCCTTTTCCAGCCTTCAATGGCAAATCAAAGAATTGTCAGTTTGATATTTATAGCCAAAATGCCTTTGGGTGAGAGAAAAAAAAACAAAAAAAAACTACCCCCTCTCTTTCATATTCACTTCCAGCCCACTGACGGTGACTCTGTTGGACTCCAGAAACCTTAGGCCTGCTGTAAAAATGGCAGTAAGCTGTGAGTCAGCCCAGCCAGGCTTACTAACTCAGCGTTCCTTGTTACACCCTGCTGATCCAGGCCCAGAGCCGCAGGTATCGTTCAAGAACAGGGTGGTTTTGTCGCAGTTAAGGCCAGAGCACTTGCCCCGTGACACTGTGATGCAAACCAATCTGGTTGGAGTGGGATGTCTGCACGCCACAGGACAAATAAGACAGTTCTCAGAAAGCAACAATCTTGTTGCTTTGCAATAGAGCTGCAGGCCCTCCTGACTCCTAAAATGCTGCTCCACCTCATAATGGTTAAATCTTCACTTTCTTTTAATTTGCTGAAGTTTATGTGACAACACAACAAAAAAATGTCCACGGTGCATTTTTAGAGAGGTGCCGGAGGGATTCTTTCAAGACTTTTATAGGGACTGTTTTTGGGGAAAGAAAAGTGGCAATTTAACCCACTAGTTCTACTGAGAAAAAGGAAAATGGTTGCTCATTTATTATAAATAAGGCTTACTCAGGTCTGCGTAAGCCTTTTTTCAAACTAAAAGCACGCAACCTTTTGCTTTTTATGAAAACACCAATATTTTGTCAAGCCAGATCAAGAGTTTGTCTATGTGCTGTACCTGACAGGTGTGTTCACAGTTTCATACCATCACAGGAGACAACAATCCCATCTTTACCTTCTTCCTTCTCCTTTGCCCTCCAATTGAGCCACTTCTTCTCACTACTTTTGTTCAGCTACAAGCCACTGTTACCATGGCAAATCAATGGCCTGTCTACAGATGGGAGCAGAATCCTCTCTGCCAAACACACACATACACACTCCTAAACGCACAATCCATTTGCTTCCCACTCTGGGATTCTACAACAGTTGTAGAAGGTTGAAGATGTGTTCTATCCTGATAGGTGATGATAATGCTGGCATGTTCATGTTGTTGTGCAGGCACGCGCGTATGGACCCAGCGCACAAAAACATCAGATAAGTAAATCTATTTCCTTTCCTAATTAAAGTCAGGCGGTGCTCCCCAAGGTGAAAAGATCAAACTCAACGTGAAGGCGCTGAGAGTTGACGCGATTATAACCGCAAATGCATAAACAATGCTCCCACACAAACACGTGCACAAATTACTTTTGGCAGCTCGTGTACTATTTCTGAGAGATTGTACATGTGTTTGCCCCGTGTGTGTGTGTGCTTATCAGTGTTTGTGCAAAGCTGCTAGGTGCCCGTTGAGGGAGTTAGAGCAGCTACATGGCAGATGCTTAATGCCAGTGGCTATTAGACAACGAAGCAGAGATAATAGGCCATGCTGCCATTACCTACTACACCCTATTAGCCAGTAGCAAACCTAGAGAGAAACAGACCCACAATCTTTATATGTGAGGATGTATTCGTACATCTGCATCAGTCCGTGGGACTGAGCATCTTGTATTGAGCATATTGGACTTAGGAGGGGAAAGATGTGACCAGTGGAGCTATAGAGGGGCTAATTTATTAGGCCTCATTTTAGTGGGACAGATCTTTTTCAGGTGGGGGAGGGAGCAGGGGTGGGAGAGAGGTAAGAGTTGAAGAGCACGTCGCAAAAAACAAGTGTATTACAATCCATGTAAGCAAGACAACGAGCTGTGAGTTGACAGGGAGCGCAGAAGGACTGGAGGGGAGTGGAGGGGAGGCAGGAAGATTGACACACAGAAGGACAGAAGGAGATGGATACAGTATATGCAAGAAAACCCCTCCATGTGATGCTGGCGATGAAGAAACAGAAGAAAAAGCTCCGTTCAGATATCTGACTGTCTGCTGCTGACGTTTCCTTAAGTGCATGTGTGTGCTGAAGGGAGTGCGAGGATGACACACATCACATGCCAGCTCTCTATATCCATCTGTCTATTCCCTCCATCCTTCTGTCACCAGCCGGCTTGATGCGTCAGACTTTGCCAATGCAGCTTCTCCTGCTCTAGTAGGAAACTATGCAGATCCTGATAGGTGCAGGGCCAGAGGGAGAGGCGGGGGCACAAAGGAAGGGGTGGGGGTAAATAACAGCAAGTCATGACAATGACGATGATTATGCTAACCGAGTCCGGCCCTGGTCTCGGTTTTACGGCTTGTTCCTCCTCTCCGTCCCTCCTCTGTGTGCCTCCTGCTTTCTTCCTTTCTGTGCAGCACACTTTACAGAAGTTTGAGCCACTGGGAGATAATTAGCACAGGATCAAACCCCAGCGCTTACTGTCCACACACTCACGCGCATAAACATAATGCAAATGTGCAGGGAAAAGACGTACAGAGCTCAGAAACGTACAGAACAAATAGAAAAGACGAACACAGGGGAAGAAAATGCAGCTTAAAATGCAGATACAGTTAGAGTGAGGAACCAGCCTACAGTCATTCAGGATTGAGAGTGAAAAGAGGATTGACTGAGCCCTACTTCCTTCCTGAAAGAGTAATGAGTAAAAAGTATGTGAACACACTCTCTTCAACAGACTTGACAGACATGTGCACATGTAAACTGAAGCGGCCACCCACACACCCAGACCCTATTCAGTGTCTCCAAGCAGCATTCTTCTCTCAATCTCCAGCTCACAGCTAACAAAGACAAAACAAAAGTTACACTTAGACTTGTGCAAGGAACTTATATTGGTCCTGCTCTCCTGAAAAACGCATGTAGTTTGGTCCACACACACACACACACTGAACTGCAGCCAGCACACAGTCACAGTCAGTTTCTCCATCAGGAGTGTTGAATAATTCAGACTAAGGGAAGTACACAAGACTGTTAGAAATGTATTCAGCGGTGGCCTGAGGGTTGGCCTCTGTTCTAAAAGCATGATGTCATCCTTAACCACCGACCATGATGTCTTTCTGCTCCATCTTTTTTTATCAGTTGGGATTTTTTTTCTCCAAAAAAGTCAGACAGTTTCCCAAGAATGCAAGTTACCCACTCAGATGTCATCCTCTTCTCCAATCCCCCTTTCCCTCTCCTTGCTTTGGCGGGTATGCCAGCTGTTCTGCTGATCAGCTGAAGACTCTCCTGGATGTAGGTCAGCCTCTCAATTAAGGCAATTAGTATCAGCCATGTGAGACTGAGACGAAGCAGTTCTCATTACAGCAACAGGAGCCATTGGCCCACATCACATGCCTTGCACTTAACATTCCACTTGGCACCTGCAGTCGTCTCCCCTATAGCGATAGTTCTTAACTTCTACAAGCACGAAATTGGTCCCTGTAAGAAAACGGAAACACGCCGTTCAAACTATAGCATCATTCATCCTGGATTAGTCTTACTCCATAAGTAATTTCACGGAGGATTCAAAAAGGATAAAGCATGTCTGCCCAAAGTCCTGATGAAAAACCATCCAGATCATTCCGCTCTGCTGAAAAAATAAAGACCCAAGTTTCAAACGAAAACCTGCAGAATTCATAATAGACCCCAAAAAGTGATAACTCTATTTTTAACGCCTGAATGCTGGTTGATGAGGTCAAAAATCTCTCCTTCCTTCTTAATCTGTAATGACATTCCGCTGCCTAATACACAGAAAAGCCATTATTGAGATTATGGTGGTGTTTCCTCAATATGGGCTGCTACTATCAGATGACATCTGACTTGATTTGTTCCAAAGTTTCTAGACAAGACAGAGTGAAAGGAAGCCTGAAACAAGCTCTAAAAAGCCAGTCAGTGTACTCAACGGACAAAATGTCAATAGTGTTTGAAATAGTTTACCTAAACCCTTCTAGACTAATGATGTAAGCATCTGCAGTGTGCTGATTTGTCTTGGAGTCTTCTGGGATGTGTCAGGCTTGTATCACCGCTGGCCATCATTAACTTCTTCTTTGTGATGCAGTCCTCTCTCAGAGTACGTTGATTGAAGTCTTGCTATGAAGCCTCACACCAATAATATCTGATTAGAGCAATGTTCTGGGCTGCATCAACAATGGCCTGCCTCGTGACACCTCTGGCAATCATTAAGCCAGCGCAGGCCGGAAGGCCTTTTTGTTCCTTATTGCTCATCTACTCAGCACGCATAATCGTACTCTGCTGAGGTGCTGTTAATAATGGCTTGTTTTTGTTTATTATTCCAAATAATCATGGACATGTTACATTTTCATGTCCAAACATGGTTCTATGACAAACAAAAAAAACTTTTTCGTTTATTAAGCTTAGTTATATACTGTCTCTAAGCCAGTGACATTTCAAAATCAGAATACATTTTGGTCTCATTCATAAAAAGCAATAAAAGCCAACAACAGTCATTTTATTATTTAGTGGCATCAGGGGCTTAGTCACTCAAAAGGCCAAGCCACTCAGTTTGTTTCTCAAAAGTAAAATAAAATGAGGTTCATTAAAAAAGATTGCTCCAGAATAGTTGTAATCATGTAATAATTTGTACACTGTTGTGAAGTTGGGCAGATTAACACACAAGTGAATAGAACCAGAGCTTCTTGCGTTTTTAGTCACCCTATGAGGGGCTTGCCTGGCTCCAGTTAGGTTTAAAACATGGTGTTAAAGTGGTCAAGATGCCCCTGAAAGCTCCAAATAGAGAGATGTCAAAGCGTTAGATGCAGGAAAAAAGATGGAGATGTTATACTGGAGCTCTCAACGAATTTAGGAATGATTATCTAGTTAGAAATGGTTTGTATTATCCCAGAGGAGAAGGTCCTTTGCCTAAGATATATGAATGCGTTGATGATGTCTGTGTGTATTTGTGGATGTATGAATAGATGGATTGGACATTTTCATGGATGTATCCATGTATGTATTTATGGATTATTGCATTTATGGATGTATGGATTTATGAATGATTGGATGGATCGATGGATGGATGGATGGATGGCAATCTTTGTGCATACTGTATAAACTACATCAGCACTTTCTCATTGAAACCCTTTAACTAAAATACCTATTTATTCTGGATGTATCTGAAATAAACTAAACTTTATTATCTATTAATCAAAAGTTTACAGCAAATTGACAACCTCAGGATTAAATGGAATAAAACAGAAAGAGTTGATTTTGTTGGAAGAGACAGAAAGTACCTCCAATGAGACAGATTAATAGCACTGTCGTGACAAAACTGAATGTAGCACAATAATTGTTTTATCCTGATTGCTTTTTTTTCAATATCTATTGAAGCCAAAATTATAATTAAAAATCAAATATGATTATTTGCAGAGCCTCGGTACTGAGTCACAGTTGCAATTGAAGCTTGCTTTTTTTTTATCTTTCCATGTCTTCTGCTATTAAGTACATCAGTGTCTTGTATTTTGTCATTTCATTACCTTTAAAATAAATTCATACCATATTTTCTTAATGGGGTTTAAAGATTTTAATAAGTTATGTTTTATAAACATTGTAAACTTTTGATTTTTTTTGTGGAATCAGCTGCTTTGCTGATAAAATGTCTTTAAACAATTAATCCTCCTTCCCATGAATAACTCGGATGGTGTCATGCAAGCATTGCTTAAGAGAAGGCATCTCATTACACAAACCCCTGCCTTTCCAAAGTGTCCAATCTGCACATTCGCAACTCCATGTATCTTTTACAGCAGTTCCTCTCAAATCTCCTCATACTCGAATCTTTCCACGGTTCAATCATTTCACGTCTTCTCAAACTCTTCACTCGTTTTTTGCTTTCTTTTGTTCTTCAATATCTAATATCACTATGATCAACTGTTTCTCCGTCATACCATGTCCCTTTTTTATTCCCCCATTGCATCCTTCCACCATCATCCTCCCTTTTTTTCCTTTTTCCCTTTGCTGTTATTGCCTCCCTCATCATCTCGCTTTCCCTTTCTCTCTGATCTGCTCTGAGAGGGTTATTTATACAGCAACAACCCACACAGAGCAGAGCAGTGCAGAACAGAGCGGTGAAGGCAGTTTGACTTGCCAAAATGGGCATCACCTCGGAAACACAACAAAACTCTTCTCTCCCCTATGCTTCATCTATCCTTCCACCACTCACTAGCTGTCACCTCAATGCAAGCTGGCTGTTTTTTGGTTTTCGTGTGTGTGTGTGTGTATGTGTTTGTGTGTAAGGAAGGCCACGTGTGCACAAACTATTTAATAGTTAAAGAACAGTAGCTTCAGTGGAGAAAGGACAATTGTGGAGGAACACAGCAATAAGATGAGAAAAAAAACTAAATTCAAGCTGAACAGAAAATATATAAACTTTACTTTTTTAAATACCACCATTTAATGTGTTTTAGCATAAAGGGCTCAGTAAGATTTTACACTGTGTGTCGAACAATCACCTATAGAAAAAAATGAGTCATGTCTCTTTATGGAGGTCAGAAATGCTGGAACATGACTCAAAGAACATTGGGGTCAGTTATCGACTAGCTGGAAAAATCTGACGGGAACTACTGGCATACCCTTTAGACTAAAATAGAAAAATAAATCCCACTGTCTACCTTGTAATTATCAGCTATAGATTCTTAACTTAGGTGATTTTTTAAATATAAACGCCAGATTTCTTTCAATCCTTTTACAGTGCTCTTTCACAAGGCTTGTTTAAAGAGCACTGTACTCATTAACAGCACAATACTCCTTTACAGTTGATTACTCATTAAGATTACTCTAATCTTAATAGTCCTGAATTCCTTACAGTACTCATATAATGTGCTTGTTATCAGCACAGTAACAGTACAATACTCCTTTACAGCCAAGCACTCATTAACACGAGTAATTTTTACAGTCCTGTATTCCTTAGTGCTCATTAAAATTTCTTGTTATATTCTTCTCTTAAAGTGGTGTTAGCACAATACTTATATATAAGAGCATAGTAATCTTTTACAGTAGTGTACTTGTTTACAATACAGTGCTCACTTTCAAGCTTCATTTAGTGTGCAGTGATTGGTTCTACTTTTAAATTCTCAATTCTGGTACTCATTGGCCCCTATAAGTTCTTGTTAAGTTCTATTTGATTCAGTTATATTTATTCATGAACCATTACTTCACAACTGAGGTTTCACAGCACGAAATAAAAAGAACAAAATATCCCACAGAGCTTTATAATGATTAGTTATAATATAATTATCAGTAATGGATGGTGTACAGTGGTCCTTAAGTAAACAGCGATAGGTGAATCCGCAAAATAGGATTAGAGATGTCTCAAGGCTCAGACTGATATGGACATTGTCACACTTTGTCCTGTTTTAAACTTTCAAAGTTCAAATCTTCATAGAAAAGTAAGTCCATTATCATAATGAAAACAAAGATTTGATCACGATCGAAACATTATGTAACTCTGGCAAAATGATTGCATTCTGTAAGGAGACATAGCGTCGACGGATTTATTGACAAGGCTCACCAATGGCAACTTTATATCACTGATGTAAATGGTGACAGGAAAGACTAAATCCTTCCCAACCTGCTGGGACTAGTAGTTGGTGTCTGAGGAGGACAGAGATGACAAAATGAAAAAATACGGAGCATCTGTTGTAAGACAATGAATGATGAAGATGAACAAACAAAACCCCTGGAGCATCTGAAGAAAAAAAAATAAATTAACAATTGAAGCAGTTAGCTCGGGAAAGCAGAAGAGCACAAAGTCACAAACATCTGTGTAAGACACAAGAGATATGTTAGTAAGTGCAACGGCAGGAGTATATATTACAGGTGGACAAACCAAAATTCCTCGAAACATCTGTTATTCAACAAAGAAGATAAGTTAGTCTTTGAAGCAGTAAGAGAAAAGAAAGCAAATATGATAGCATTAATCAGCATGTGTTACCAGACAAAAGATATGTTAGTAACTGCAAAAACAAGAATACAGGAAGATCAATAAAGTAAAAATTCCAAATATTTGTTAAAAGAAAAGAAAATTGTGTTTGTAAGACAACAAGGAGAGCAGAAAGGGAGACATGAAGCAAGAACACTGAAACATCTGTTAGGAAGAAAGAAGAGACAGGATGATGTCTAGGGATCCGTAAAATGATCATCAAACAGAACTTTGTGACTGAGGTATACATCCTTTTGTTAAAAAATATATAGTAGCCTGATAAATAAGTGAGATATTTGTATAGCATCTTCAATCACAACCTTGCTGAAATAGAAATACCTTTTCAGTACCTCCTCCCAAATTTAGGAGGTGAAACAGAAGTTTAAAGTTGATCCAGTTGTAGAAATTATAGGAATTCTGCAGACTAAGAATAAAATGTTCTGCTGGGAAAATATGAAACTCTGAGCTCTTTGAAATAAGAAAAAGATTTAGCTTAAAGCTTTATTTTAGTAGAAGAAGAATATATGCAGATTTCACTGAAATACTGGCTGATGAATGTACGGTGTCAGCTGATGGTTTTTAAAGAGAACTTTTAGAATAGCCTGATAGTAAGAAAATACAGCAATCCATACTTAAAGTGACACATGCCTAAACAGGTTTTTCTGGTTATTTCTGTGACAGGGTGTTAACTTATTTTAGAAAATTACAGAGATGAAAAAAGGACATTATAAAAATATGTTTTTATATGAGTCTTTTGAACAAAGTCTTTAACAAAAACAACTCCAAGGTTTCTCTGAGTTAGTCTAGAGACCAAATGAATGTCTTCCAGTGTAACTCTATAGTTCTCAATTGAATCCCTGATGTGCCCAACTTCAACAACAACCTGGAGTTTTATTTGAGTTTAAAAAAAAAAAAAAGGAGAAGTCATCATGTCTTGAAAATCTTTTGAGACATACTCTTGAAGTCTTACACATCTCCAGGTTTAACATATAAAAAGCACACAGGATATCTGTGTAATGATAATGTTATCTAAAAGCTAAAAACAGAACAGGTCCAAGAAATCCAGCCATGTGGTGGCTAAATTGCCATTTGGGTTTCTATTTTCCATTTAGAAGAACAACTCAGGCCTATCCAATATGTGACTTTAAAAAACAAAGTAAAGTTGTGTTGCTTAATGGGCTTGTTTTAATTGCAGCAAAATGTTGTCTTTGTGTCAAATGCAGCACTGAACTTTAAAATAAGTACAACACTAGTTCTCATTGTCTGCTACAACATGAAAATCAATGGTTGCTTTTAGCATAACTGTTTCAGATCTTCTGTGTGCTTTAAATCTTGATTAAACTGTTTAAAGAGATAATTTCCTGTTTAAATTTAATATATATTTGATTTTTCTCGAAGACCTTACAAACATAGCAGGGCCTGACATAGCAAGTAATTTGGTCTAGCCGAGTTTGTTGGCAGAAGTGATTTAGCAGAAATTTTCTGCGGAAATGATATAACGCCGCTGTAAGAATAAAAAATTAAGAAAATGCAAAGAGTAATTGTTAAGGAGGAAAAATACTGTCATTCTTTCAACGCAAAAATTTAATTTCTCAGAGAATGCACGGTTTATTATGGGATGCAATTTCAGTTCAAGGCATGCAGGCATTCAGAGGGTGTTAGTTATGCTGATCATCTATTCTGTACCGTTCACGATGTAATATATCATTGTGAAGGGAAGTTTAAATATAGAGCTGTAATAAACTCAAACCTGTGGATAAATGGTAGACCTTTTAGGTTAGTTCACTTTTAAGCACTACAGCAACCTTAAAAACCCTGGGCGAACATAAGCTACATTAAGAAAATACAATTCCTGATTTAATATAGAAATCTCTAAATCCAAGGAAAATCTTTTTTGAACAAACCAAGTAGGGAAAGGGATGCAGGATGTAATCAGAGAAAAATAACTTAAGAGTAGGTTATTAGGCAATCACTGAAGTTGTGGTTCTTGATAGGATTTGTGTTTGCAGGTTTTTTGTCCCATCTAAAAATCTATTTGGAAAGAAAATACAAGTTTTTTTTTTAATTCTAAGATTTAAAAGTATATACCAAAACTGTGGCAACAGTTTCAATTGTATACCAGTCTGCACCAATCCATGATGAAAAGTCTTTTTAGTTTACTTCCAACTTCTTCTAAATTACCCAAATGTTTATGTTAGTAGATCAAATAAGTTTTCTTAGTCGTCCTGTTTTAATATTCTCTACTGAGAGTTGAACTGAGGGGCCAGAATCAGCTTTAGTACTTTTTCCTTAAGCATTGTTATCTCACTTGATTGCATTGATGTTGTAAAACTATCCACAACATAATTAACCAGTGCAGGAGTTCTCTTCCATCATATGGGGATGTGGGAGAAAAGAGACCATTAAGACAAATTCTTCTTTGAATTTAATCACTGCATGCTTTTAAATATAGTATATCAAGTTTTCTGTCAGGTGTGCTGGGTAAATAAAGCAAAGTTATTTTTAAAGACGCAAAAATTAAGAACAATGCAGCACAAATAATGGTTCAATTCCCAAACCACAAGTTAAAAGAGAATCAAATGTACGCTTGAGTATATAGCAGGTGTGTGCAATAACTTCAGAAAAGCAAATGAGTCTAACATAGAAGTAGTTGATGTTTATGCTTGCTCAACATCTACATGACTATTGAAATCTTTCCATTATAATTACTTTATCTGTGAAACAAAGTCTTCAATGTAAACAAGGTAACTTTAACATCTTTTTCAGCACAGCACTTCTTGTATATTTAGTACAGAACCCTTCCAGGGATCGAAAGATACACTTTTTTTCAGAATTTGGTTAAAACCTCAATACTAAAAGTTTGTTTCATTTCTATATTTAATTTGTGTATTACAATACAGCAAACAAAAAAGCTAAAAATTCAGAGAAATATTTTTCAAATTTAATGAGTGAAAAACAATGACAAAAAACTTTCAATCATCTTATTCTCAATCATCTTATTCTCTTATTAAATCCAATTTAAATCAGCACAACAGGTTTGACACATAAATGTAGGTCTATAAAAGCAGGATGATGGGGAAAAAATCTTTACCAGTAAATCTTTTTCTACCCCATTACAAGGAGACAGCACAGTGCCAAGGCCTAATGGAATATAATCTGCTTTCCTTGCTTAATGTACTGTTTCTTTTCTGAGCGACACTTGTAGTTGGAGGCAAGAAGACATCCACCCCTGGACAAGAACTGTCTTTTTTTTGCCTTAGCAAAAATTCCAAAAAAAAAAAAAAAAAAAAAAAAGGCAGGAGGTGCTAGGGAAGGCGATGTCCCTTAAATTGCCAGCTTCCATTTATATTGCAGTAAGCCATCGGGATGGGACGAAGGGGGATTTTATCGGTTATAATTATTATTCGTTATTATGGCTCGCAGCAGCAGTCACCACCGCGGGCGATCCATATTGTTTTCAAGAGTTGAACGCATTTAATTTCGCCGCCTTCACGGTAATTTGACCTCGCCGTGATGCTCACGTAAAAGTCACCAATGTGCACACCAGGGATAAATTGCAAATGAATTCTGATGTCAACGCCACTTCGGCGACGAGATGATCAATGGCCAGCTATCCCGCCAAAAAAATGAATAATGAATCACAGATGGGGTCAACAAATGTAATTTCAAAAAAATACAGTCAAGACACACGTGGTCGTGATATCCCAAAGATGTTTTGAAATCATTATGGGGATCTAATTACTACCCACCTACTGCTTGGCTAGCCATTTTAGGCTAACTCTGAGAATTGCAATTGCACACACCTGTTGCCAGCTCCAGTCTACAAAACACCCCAGAAGTGTCGCTAATTTTGACCTTGGGAAAGGTCACATCTGAATTTTTCTCAAAAAGCACTTTAGTTCAGATACAAATTAAAAACCTGCCGCTGGAATTTTACCACTGCACTTTTCGGCACCAACGGCCAGCTACCGACAAAATGTTGAATTAGGAAGTTGTAGATTTGAACAAGCGTGCTGGGGTGGGCTTAGCCAGCAACCGCTAAGCATCTTGCTAGCTCGGCACATTTTTGCGGGAACGTCGTACAGGAAATATGCGATTCTTGGCCCAAGACTGGAATAAACGACAAGTACGCATCGACAAGATCGAGAAGAAAATGTATGCAGTAAGCAAAAACCATCGCGAAAAAATGTGCCGATCAGCAAAAACGAAAAATTCGAACTTTTTTGAGAATCGATTAATCAAACCAATAACCAATGCTAGCATCACGGCAAGCTACTGTGAAAAATGTTGGAATTAGAAGTTGTAGATTTTGAACGGGCTAACTAGCAAAAGTGGCGCATTGTTATAACCCTTTATGTTTTTCTGAAGGACTACTGTGAATGGAATATATCTATTAATGCCTGGAAACAGAATACATTGAAAAACACTGGATATGGACATATAAGGAATGTGGGCGTGGTTAGCATAAAACCATTGTTGCTAAGGACAACAAAAAGTTTACTTTTACCAATTCTTTCCTAAACTGGCCAATCTGTTCACACCCTCCGAGGGGACCAAAAACATAAAATGGTTGCTATGGAGATAAATCAACAAAGCCGCCATTTCGGGAAAAAGTGTTTTTTATCAACTTATGACATATAGCTCACCAAAGGAGGAATGTGTTTTTCTGAGTCAGTTGATGATGCTGATCGCTATGCTAGCACTTTTAGCTGTGTTAGCATAACTAGCATAGTTAGCATAATTAGCATTTTAAAAATGTGTTTTCCTGAGTCAGTTGATGATGCTGATCGCTATGTTTGCACTTTTAGCCACATTAGGAGAAGCTATCGTAGTTACATACTAGCAATGCCGTGCTTTTGATTAGCCTTTATCAAAGTGTGGGCAGGAGGGCGGTGAGGGAGGCGGTGTATAGATTTGGGCATGGAGGCGAAAGGAGTTACGTGAAGGCGGGTTAAGGCTTGGAAATATACAACGCCGCTAAGTGGCTATAATTTTATTTTATTACTTTATTTCCTAACTAATGACTCATCCGCGATGATCCATTATAAAACTATGGGAAGTGGGACTTAATAAACAAATAACAAACAAATAGAAAAATAAGTAGTCGCTCCTGCACTTGATGAGTCAAGTGGACCGAGCGACCGTGTCTCTGAGCAGAGCAGACGGACTTACAGCTTTGTGTTTGAGGGGAAGGGAGGATGCTTTACGTGAGACTTCTTGACTGCGATCCGGCCCCGAGCTCTAAGTGAACGAGCACCAACTTTTACCGGCCTCCGCAAAAGTGTGTCCGGGCAGAGCTCGGGCCGGCCAGCTCACACAGCTGCTTTGGGGGCGGTGTTGAGCTTTTCAAAGCAGAAATGTCGCTCAGTCCTTAGAAAACCTTTTAAAAAATAAATAAATAAATAAATAAAATAAATAAATAAAATATATATATATTATATATATATTAAAAAATAAAAATAAACCGTTCAAACCATCGTGTTCAAATTGTGTTTCCAGTACTGTCCAGACAAAATAAAGGCTGATGTTATTCCCACATATTTACGTGCAGCCAAGATGCAGATTCCAGCATTTCCCGCATGGATTTTAGATCATCAAAAGCTAAATGTTGTTAGTGCGTGTTAGCCTCCTAACCCTGGCTTCTTCCAGCTCCGTTCTTTCACAAAAAAAGCACTGACCACACGGATTAAAATTAAAATGATGAGCGAACAGGCGCTTCATAATAACCATAACATTAACAAAAGCACGTTTAGAAGATCATCTCATATATTACCGAGCTGCCACATGTCTATGGATGTGGCACCTTGGCTTGTTTACAGCGGAACTCATTTCCTCTTCCGGTATTTCAAAGACTCCTTATTCCGACCGAAAGTGTGACCCATGTGAACGTTTGTTATAATCGGAAAAGTTTTTCTGGGCCCATGTACACGGTTGAATTCTCCTCCGACCATTGATCCGATCAAGATATTTTGCACATGTAATCGCGGCTTATGGTGTCGACTCGCAGCATGGCGGGGGTCGTGACATCACGATGGTGTCTCTCCATCGCGATGTCAGTCAGCCATCACGATGGATCTTCTGCTACGGAGAAGTAGTTGCACAGAATATTGACCCAAAACTTTAAACCTTAGAACTCTGTATGTTACACACCTTAATTTAGTATTTCACCTGCATTGTAGAGAAACAGCAGGTTTGTCGACCTTCCAGCCCCTCTTAAACCCTTAAGTGACATGGCCCAAAGGTGCTTCAGCTCCTCCACGTGATACAGATGCTTCACCTCTTATCTGAGGAGAGCCAGATGCCCCCTTTGTCAAAAAAAGGAAAAACAGAAGCTCTGAATTGAAACCTTAAACTTTCCTTCCAGCTGCTACTCACTCAGATAGTAAAAAGCCCAGCTGAACAGGTCACAGGCTGATGAAGCCAGAAGGACAACTCCCTGTGCAATTAGAGGCCAGAACTGGACTTTTTCTCATCAGTGCTGCTATGGAGAGCACTAAACAAAGTCTTGAACTTTTTTTTTAACACATTAGCGTAAATGGGCGGCATAGAAATAGCTCTTCCTTTGATATACAAAACTCAAATTACTGAATAACGATCAGGAGGCAAGGCAGCTGTTTGCTGGCTGTCTTTTTAGAGGCACAATTCTAGACTCTGTCCCCATATGATTATATTTTTGAGAAAGCTGATATACAATTAAACTTTTCTTACCTAATACTTTCAATGAGTTAACAAAGTCTTAAAAAAACGTAATTATTTTAATGCACATTTAAATAATCCATTGGTCTAGTGCGATATTTTGTAACCTTGTCAACAGACCTCAAGTTTTTTTATAAGTAATAATGATAAACCTGAAGCAATTGTGAACTTTCTACCCCCATCTACCTTTTAATTATCCTCAGACTTCTTCAACCTTTTTTGTACCCTTATTTCCCATCTCTGACATCCCACTCTTCTCTCTTCTGCCCGGTCTAACAAGAACTGTATGCAAATATAATGAATAAAAATAAAGTGTAGCCTCAAAGAAAAAAAGGGATTTTTACAAATATACATCATGTGTCAGAAGATTCATAATTATCTATTGTAGCAGTAAAATCTGTCCAGCACAAGAGGCGTTCACTTCTCATCTGCTTGCTCAGCTGCTGAACAGGACAAGTAAAGAAAGGAAAAAGCAAGACTTCAATTTTGAAGAGACTTCACTTAACAGTTTTTATGTTGATATTGAAACTGATGATCTGTCATTAAGCAACATTTTCCATCCTTGCTTTTTGTCAATTGACATTTGATGCACCAAATGTTAGTGCCCACAATGGAGAATATGTTGTTGTTGCTGTTATGTCGTTGAAGACTGCATTTCTTTAAAGAAAAGCCAACTCTTGACAACTTCATCAAATTAGCGTCACGTTTTCATGTTCTCCTAAATATGGAAGAGCAAATAGAGACCTTTGGTTTGTCAACTTTAGTATTGTAGGACACCATGTTGTGCAAGCAAAACCTATTACCAGCAGATTTCAATAGCCCTTCAATTTCAAAAGCCCGACTTAGCTGTGTCCTGTGACACTTTGTATTGGAGAACTGTCAGCGAGTCAGAATGTAGGTGGAAATTACACACAATGATCAATGCGATTCTTAAAGGAGAAGCATACCTGCATGCAGTCTTTGCCGACGTCTCAGCCTGTTAAAGCTTTCATAAAGTCATCCGTTGTGGTCCTTGTCTATTTTTGCGGTTAGGAAATCAGAAGAGAAATTGCAGCTATGACTATAAAAAAAGTTAATAATAAACACCGCTTCTATTTTTTATTTTACTGTAAATGTAAATAATTAGCTACTTTGGGGCCTAATGAAGGCTTAGTGAAATTATTTACATTTACAGTAAAGCTAATTACAGTATAGCTAATCAATAACAGATTGTGAACCCAACTGCCAAACTCCCATCATGCATAAAAAACCCTTATGCTCCTGAACAGGTACACTGACAGTACGGTTTTGAGTTGTGCTGCCTACACTGCATGGAATCAATGACGTGCCATTGCCATTCTCACAGTACTTTGGGCTGCAAGCACCATAAATGTCATGTGGAGGGGGGGGGGGGTGGCTGCACATATAGAACCTGGCTCTCCAAGGCATATAATAGAACCTCACAGTTGCATGCTGTGTTATGGGAACACATTTATTAATGTGCTATTGTTTTTCCGCCTCCCATAATGCTATTATTGCTGCATTTTTCCCGATCCACGGCTCTGTCTCTCTGTGTCAAGACCAGTTGGCGTGTTTTCCTTGGAGGGAAAGAGAAACTTATTAACATGGAGGAAGAGGAGTGGAACTGACACCAACACGGTGTGTCTCTGACACAAGCTTCACTCAAATATCTCCTTTTCCCCAACCTTTTCTTTGTCTGTTTCTTTCTCCCACATTTCTCTCTATGCGCCTGTCCCAACACAGCACAGGAAGCTCATGGATGGTGGATGCCTGAAGGCGAGCTCTGCAGCTCATCGTCCATATGGTTGCCTGCCTGTGCACTAATTTTAAGTGCGAAACAGTATTTTATGTGCAGATGTATATACAGACTATTTTATCAGTTTACTCTTTTGATGTAAAGTGGCTTATATCTGGACACATTTGCTTTTATTTGGAGTGGATATTTCTAAGTTTATCATTTACAAAAAGTTCAATAAGGTGCTTGTGCTCACTGATCACAGCTTTTATCAGAACCCTGATGGTTGAGTTTAAGTTCAAAGTAGTGAATAAGAAAATATTAGGTCTTTCATATTTAATGACAGGCTTTTAGATTAAATGAATCTTTTTTTTTCTGGTAGGCAATTAGAATTGAACAGCAGTGTATTGATCTCACAACGGGGAAAAATATCTATTACAGGATTTACATTTTTAAAACCTTAAAAGCCCGCTTCTTACTCTCTTTCTCAGCGTACTCTTTTCCTTTCTCTCATTATCTGAGGCAGGTAGGCAAAAAAAATCTTGAAAATATCTCTATTATGTCATTATTAAAATGATGTTACTTTGACATAAAAAGTAAAATCTGATTTATGATCATTTTTTACAAACCTTATTAGTATCAAAAGGTCCCAAAAGTGAACTTAAACTAAAGAATAATACTTTATTATTAATATTAAAACTGGTGGTTCCTAGTACCTTAGGGTAGCTTTACAGTGCTGGTTTAGTTAATTAACCCTTCATTATAAAAAAAAAAAAAAAAAAAAACAGGGTTTCAGATGCTCAGATTGCCAGACCACTTATGTCACGTTTTCTATGTTGTTATGTTTTGTTCATATTTGTCATGTCAAATTCAGATTTCATTTTTGAAATTTTGGTTCAGTTTTGTTGATAAATCTGCTGGTTTATGCCACACTTCTAGTCTTTTGCATTAGGATCCAAGATCAATGTCCTGAATTTGCCAAGATGCTTAAAAAGTGGATCTAAATCCCTCCCCCTAGACCCTCCTTCGGGATAAAGAAAAACCTCAGGGGTGTCCACATGATGGAAGGATGCTCCCTCCGGACGGACACGAAGAAAAAGAATGAGTTGTCATGTTGGTTTTGAAATCAAGGAGTCCTTTAACTGATCAGGAGTCTGCTGAAAAACAAGTGGGCTTACATCTGTTTGAGTAAACAGCCATGTACACATAGTCCTCAATGACGTGAAAGTATAGTAAGGTGACATACTGTTTTGCCTTTAAACTGAGGATGATCAAACAATCCTTTGTTGTTTGCAGCCTTATTGTATCTTATTGTATTGTTGTGAATCCAGGATTTATGGTGTTTTTGTTAAGGTGCTAAACACCCCTGTGACAAAGTAGTTGTATCTACTTGTCACCTATGGAGAGAAAGTAGACTCAGTCGGATTTGTCGGATAATCTCTGAATACTAACTAGTCGGCCTCTCTTACATGAGCTGGGAGTTTATTCCATAAGACAGGGGCTTGGTGGCTAAACGCTCTACCTCCAACCGTACTTTTACTAATTCTAGGAACCACAAAGTTAGACTGAAAACATTCCTCTTTGGACAGGCTTATTGTCAGACTAGTTAGTATTCAGAGATTATTTAACTTAATGTTAAGTTGTTTAAATTAAACTTAACTATTTCTTTTAAAAGGCTGCTAGAAGTTGAAGCTGGGGTAACTATGGTGCACTGGGGTTCTGTCTTCTTTTCTTTTCTACTTCTACCCTTCCTCTCCTCCATTCCTGATCATAATTTATCATTTAGTTCTCCATGCCTCTGTTTGGTGCAGTGCGATTCATGTATTGTCCCTCTTTTCCTCTCCCCTCCTGGGGAGTGGGAGTGCTTCCAGACTCCAGTTGGCTCATCCGTGCTCCAGTTCCTGACCGTCTACCTCGCCTTTGCTCCCGCTCCTACACCTGGCTGTGGTTCCTGTCTCCGGCTCATCTCTGGCTCGTCTCTGCTCTGTACCTGACCGAGTACCTCGTCTTTGCCCCTGCTCCTGGCTGTGGTTCCTGTCTCCAGCTCGACTCGCGCCTTTGACTGTCCCCACAACCACGACTGGATGAAGCTCGTCTGCTGGACTTTAAATGTGTAGTTGTAGATTTAGATAAGTTAATTCTTCTCTAAGAGTTCTGGTACATCGCCTGTCCGTCCTGGGGGAGGATCCCTCCTTCATGTGGGCACCCCTGAGGTTTCTTCGTTTTTTCCGGAATCCGTTTTTTTTGGGAGTTTTTCCTTACCGCGAAGGGGGGTCTAAGGGCAGGGATGCCAGTATAGCTTAGTCAGTTTGTTAGTCCATTTTTGTATTTTCCTATTGAACTCTTTGTATTCATGATCCTTTTGAGTTCATGTTTTACTTCGAAGCCCATCGAGACGACTGTTGTTGTGATTTTGGGCTATACAAATAAAATTGAATTGAATTGAATTGAATTTGTGCGTGCGTAATTCTTGATTTGTGCGTAAATTAGGATTTGTGTATGCATATTCTTGCTTTGTGCGTGCGTAAATTAGGATTTGTGCATAAATTTGGATTTGTGCATGATTTTTTACTCACATAATACGTTTTGTGTATAAGTTAAAAAAATATAAAATTAAAAAAATACAAAATGCAATTTACGTATGCACAAATTAAGATAACAACAGCTTGAAACTACTTACACACACATCTTTAAAAAACACGCACAAACCCCTTGTTACGCACACAGGAAGCCAAAGTTACACACGGATCTACCGTGAGACTGTTTTCACGTCTCACAAATTCGTCCGTAAGTGCTGCGTTTAAATACCAGTGGAATGCTCAGTCATTAGATTTTTCCTATCAGCCTTCCCTTCTTAATAATTTTTATTTTCCTTTAAAGTATTTTTAAGCCCTGCTACACCCACTGAAGGAAATACGTTTAGAAGGGAAGGCTGATAGGAAAATTCTAATGACCGAGCATTCCACTGGTATTTAAACGCAGCACTTACGGACGAATTTGTGAGACGTGAAAACAGTCTCATGGTAGATCCGTGTGTAACTTTGGCTACGTGTGTGCGTAACAAGGGATTCGTTCGTGTTTTTTAAAGATGTGTGTGTGTAAGTAGTTTCAAGCTGTTGTAATCTTAATTTGTGCATACGTAAATTGCATTTTGTATTTTTTTCATTTTATATTTTTTTAACTTATACTCAAAACGTATTATGTGAGTAACAAATCATGCACAAATCCAAATTTATGCACAAAACCTAATTCACGCACGCACAAAGCAAGAATATGCATGCACAAATCCTAATTTACGCACAAATCAAGAATTACGCATGCACAAATCCGACTGAGTCTACTTTCTCTCCATAGTCACCTGTCTGTCATAGCTCATCACATTAAGACACGTCATGCACAACCACCAAATGTTTAAGACTGGTTTGATTTTGGAATGTTTCTCACCTTCTCTTCTTGGTGCAGAAGGAACAAAATGGTGGCAAAGGCCTTCACTTCCTGTTTAGTTTTGGCCACTGGAAGTGGAAAGAATTTGGATTTCTTTCTATATGCCTTTTGTTGTAATTATTTTAGTTGTTTTTTTTATTAATGTGTGTCTTTATTTGCAGGACTTTAACTGTATCATTTACAAAACATGTCTATCTTTTGTTGTAATTATTTGAAAAGTTTGTTAAAAATGGCTTCCTTCCTGGGCGTGGCCAGCCAATTAACTGGAGCCCATAAAACAGAAGGAGGTCAGTGTGAAAAGGACAGAGGATGTATGAGCTGTGCAGCCAAGGTGTGAGATCAGCAAATAAAAACCTGGACCTGAACTTAAGTCATCTGCCTCCTATGTAAACCAGGCCACTCTAGTCACATCACATTGTGACAACCCCTGTTCTGTCTTTTTCTCTCAGTCATACTTTTTTTTCATAACTTACTTTAAATTCCGTCCTAAAGTATAAGGTAGGCTTCCTCCATGAGGGGTTTGCAAAATTAAAATAATTTCTTGTGCAATGACTTCATAAAATTTCCCATATCAGAGCTTTGATGGTTTTGCACAGGGGAAGTAACTGGCAGTTTTGCATAATTTGAAGAATATTTTTAAGCAGTCGAACTCATTTTTTTAAACATAGCGTTGTTCAAAACAGTCCATTTGCCAATTGATTTGAAGCACCTCAAAGTTGCAAAAAGGGAATGTAAAATAAGATAAATTCAAGAAATAGTACAGTATAGTTTATCTTTATATTAAACTGTATGTTGCTACTTGAATTCTATTCATGATATAAATGCACTAGAAAATTATGAAATAGAACATAAACATATTTTTAAAGATTGCAAAAACTGATTTAGATTTTCTAGCGTTTTTAGAAAGGCGTGTAAAAACAATTCTTCAGTTCTATCACATTGGTCTTTTGATGATTGATATAAGACAATGGAGCCACAAATCCCTGAAGCCCTGCAACTTTGTCCAACAGTATCCTGACTATGATTCATTCCACTTTAGGTCCGTTGTTGTAATTGTTTCATCAAACACTTGAAAGTTTAAAACCGGTGCTGCATCTACAAAGAATCCACAGAGACCGAGTTTACTCTAGGGTATGAATTTCTTTGTTCCTTTACCCAATTATTTTGAGTGAGAGTACTTGGATGACTCAAGCAAAAGTATCTAGTGGAACTTGAAACTAGCAATTTTTGTCTCAGGTAGTGAGCTAGTCAATACTCTGGTATACATGGTGTTTGCTGTTCAAAATCGGTTTTAATCTTGTTTAAAATATACACTTTTCTTAAACTTTGCCTATACAGTTGATACCACAGTTTTAAATGTCCTTTATTATATCCTTTTGTGTTTTAACAATTGTAAGCTGCATTCTTTATGCTCGATTCCACATGTCTTTCCCAGCTGAACACAGAGATGGGCCAGGGTGTTTCATGGGCTGATTTTAGGTTAAATGGACATCTCCATGATAATTGCCCTCTTGGTCAGGTAGTAACCAAACCATGGTTATTCCCAAACAAAGAAAAAGAAAACAGGGGAAAACAAGGTGCCCTTAATCAGACTGGTAACCTTTTCATGTACCCTGCCTTCGCCCAACAGTAGCTGGGTTGGCTAGATAGATGGATGTCAATAAAAATGTCAGGCTCCAATTTAAGAGCAATTTTGATTCTAAATATGAAGTAAAATGAAAGTATCTTCCCAGTATATGTCTGTAAAAAGCTGCTTTAGTTGAGGAATCTCCTTGTAAAAGTAGAGTTTACAGATCAGGAGCTGAAGTACTTCTATCAGGAGATTTAACTGCAGTAAGAATGTTTTGTGAGGGGAAGAAAGACCTCCATGTGTACCGCACCATGTGGGAGAGAATGACAGCAGCTCTCAGATATCTCAACAGCCTTTAGTCATTGACAAAATCAACTGTCATCTGCTTTTGTGAGAGCAAAGTTTTTTGTTTTGTTTTTTGCTAAACTAATCCTTTTTTTCTTTGAGAAAGATTTCAAAATGCATGTTAAAAGATCAGTCCAGATTCTTGTTTATTGGCTTTAAAATAAAGAATGACTTACACTATGTGAACATTTGACTCTTCCGTGTGTACAATGAGGGAATAAAGCAGGACTTTGAGTTTAGCACAACAGATGACAGAGAGCTAACACCCACACCTCATCTTGCGTTGCTGGTAACAAATTGGTCTGAAAAAGATTTCTGCAGTTTCTGTCTGTGGCTCATCCTTGCAATATCAGTATAGTTCTGAAAGCATTAACACTGAAAGCAAAATGTTAGGTATGATCATTATGTTTTCAATATTAAATAGATTACTGCGTTTTTCATTTGACCTCATAGGACAGAATCTAAATTGAATTCTAACCACACACTCCTCCACACAAATATACGTGTTTGTGTGTTTGGAAAAAGTGTGTGCATTGGATTTTACATGCATCCACTGGTTATGCATCTGGGGATTAGACCAATTAGGGAATTAAGCTCCGCTGTTCATTGTTGCAATCAGCAACCCGGCATTTTATGTGATTTACTCATAGGTGAGGCAATTTAGAATCAACACAAGTGGATCTACAGAGGAAATCGATGATTGCATCTCTCAACATCTGGTTTCTGAGAGTATCCGCAACATTTTTAGACAAAAGACTGCTTCTTGTTTTAAAAATATTTGTATTCCCACCACTTCTTCCGAAACTGCCAGCTCCTCACTGACAAAATGAGACGAGACTGATTGATTTTACCCGATTGGAGGACTCCTGGACGATCAACCGCAGTGTGTCGATCTGGCATCCGACATCCAGTCAAAATAATAAACTACCATAATTATCTGAAAAGGTCATGCTCATGGGAAGCTATGGTCCACCGCAGCCTGTAGAACACTGTTTAATGCTGTTCCTTTATGTTCTTATAGCTCCCAGGCTTGTCACAATGTTACAGTTTTCTATGTAACAACTATTAGTTTTGTAATTTGCAGCCCTTGTCAAACTGGGGGCAAGCACACTTTTATTGATGAGCTGTCAGAGCTGTTCTTCCTACCATTTTCTTTAACAACTTTTCCATTCATCTGCTGTGAACTTTGGTCCCTTCTGTCTTCTGGAACAAACATATTTTTAATTAGTCTTTGAAGTAGTTTTGCAATCCATTCATTTGTTTAACCTGTCAGCTCTCCTGTTGGAGGACTTGCTGTCCATCAGCCTTACTAGCTTACAAGCACACGCTTCAAACTGCACTGTCAAACTTGTGCATGCTTCAGCTTTAACATTTGTTTTGCAATTGCTAATAAGAAGTAGGACCTCTAAATAATAAAGCCATTCCAATAAACAAAACCTAATTTAAATTAAATCTTGAATATTTACTTAAAGACCCACTCCAATGAAAATTGTGTTTTTGGTGTTTTAGCATGTTCTTGCAGCATTTCTCTGATGACAGGACAAATGTAAAGAAAAAGAAGCTTAAAATCACATGTCTGAGTATTTCTTAATTTAAATTTTGTGTCTGCATTAGGAGCAGACAAAAAATGCTGTTTGAAAAAGAGCTGATTTGTTATGTAAAAAATAGAATGCGGACCACAAGCTCCCTGCTCCGCTCCATTCTGATGCATCCACTTGTAGACGACCACATCCATGTGCGTCTTTGTTTTCCTAGTCTGAACTGGCATCTGGCTCAAACTGGATGGCTCCAATATTGCTCGCCATATTTGTTGCACTGGTAATGTTAGGTTGGGGTTGTGAGGGGCTGAAAGCTGGTGGGAGTTATAGTCTAAACCAATTGTGCCACAAAATGATCTGAATTGTATTGTATTAGATATTCAAATGCAATGTTTTGGGTTGTTTATTTATGCTCCCATTACTGCCTTTTTCTAACCAAATATGAAATGCATAGACTACAAAAACTAATATTTATTAAGTTTGATCAAAAATGTCATATTTTAAAACAGAAAATTTAAACAATCTTTTGCACTTTGGATGTGGTTAAATCAAGCAGACACACACAGCAGTGAACAACTGTTTTTCAGGGATGAGCAGCTTTAATTATACAGCAGCTGTTTTACATTATTTATGAAAGTGTTGGGGGTTTCTTGTATCTATATTTACTGTTCATTGCAATGTTTGGTTAGAGTTAAATATTACAGAGTAGCATAGAAAATAAAAAAAAACTGATCTGATAAAATGCTCAAATATCTGTTTTTTTGTTGTTGTTTTTTTTGCTGCATATTTTTTATATCTCTGTGGTTCAAAGAATACACTTCTCTGTCACTATTAATGTTGCTATTACTAAATGCTAAGTTATACAAGGATTTATTGTGGTTTGATTTGTAAATACAAGTTCTGGAACAAACATTTGTGTTAATTAACAGTGGCTTTTTCAACACAGCAGCTAAATTGAAATATTCTTTAGTTTAATCAAGTTTGAGTGGATAAAAGGTTTGGTCCCAGCAATGCAACATATTTTTTCATTTGTCACAACACCAACGTAAGAGTGAGTCCTCCTCAGCAAGGACCAACGACCAATAAAGTGAGGTCTTTGCACATGCTGTAGGTTAGATGGTAAATTCGTTCAGAAACCAACAACAACAGGAGTTATCATGGCAATGTCAAGACATCATGAATGCAGTGTATGCCACAGCAGCATGGAAGGTGACCTTGTAGGAAATAGTGTCAACCTCACTTAAGCAGCTTTTTATACTAGCATGTGAGAAAGAATAAACAAAAGAATAATTTACTAGGAATGGGCTGATTAAAATCGATTAATTAATCTGAATCCAAGCTTAAAAGATCAATAACTGATCCATAAAAGTAGAGATCAATCTTTTGTGCCTTTCCTTTTCCGCTGACCTAATGCATAGCAACAGTAGTGCCAAAGTCTGTTAGCTTGATGCTAACATATAATGGAATTTACCATAGGATGGCTAATGCTAACACTAGTTTGACCTAAAGATACATTGCTGACTAAATCAATAGTTTTATATACTCACAAAATGCATTTTCCAAACTCTTTTAAAAGAGGCATAGTTTTTTTGCTCAAATCGTTTGGAATAAAGTGTAATGCTACAGCTCGAGCTCCGCCTATTGGCCAAACTGAAATGCCCTCCTGGAGAGGCAGAACATTTATTTTGTAATATGAGTCAGTTTAGAGCTTTACCAATATTAATGATCTGCTAATTTTTCACATTCAGTGTGTGAACTGAATCAGATCATTGTGAATATCTTCAAAACATATAGATTATTAATGTATTTCTATACCAATAACTAAATGTGTAAACCATGTAAATTCAAAATTGAATTGAATCTAATTTATTGAAGCTCTGGTGAATCGAATCCATTCTGGGAAACTGATACCCAGCCCTATAATGTACAAAGGATTTTAAACTTCCATCACCACCTGGTAATAGCTATTAAAAATAGCTATTATAATTTTGTTTTTCTTGTCTCACATTTTACATTCATTTAGATAACATCACTCCAGTTTTCTAAACTGGGACCTGTTTTCTGTGTGCGTGCCAAACTTATGGCAAAATTATTGCACAACAAGAAACATCACATTTTCGAATCAAATCTTAAAACCTCAATAAGTGCTAAAAAAAAGGATGGATGTTTTTAAATATGTATTCAACTTAGTTCAACTGACAGCTAAGTTGTTTGAGGTTAAACAAAAACAAGAGACTTTGTAATGTTCGCATTCCTGGATTTTATGCCTTGCTAATAAACACATAATTGGTGCAGAACATTTAAAACATTTAGACCATTTGGGAGGTGGACAATGCACACTTAACCACTCTGGACCAAAATTCTGTCAAACCATCTGAATTTCAATATTCCACAGCAGGGAAGATTATTTATAGGTGCATTCAAGGCAGATGCCACTCTTCCTTGCAGTAAATGTCCCATCAAATTTACCTCAAAGTCAGAGTGTGCATGGCTCAGAGAAATACAAAAAACCTCAAGAGCTGCATCTCAGGTTATAATTCATGACAGCACTGCAAAAGAACACTGTACAAGTGTGGTTTGTCTGGAAAAGTTGCCATGAGAAAGTCCCTTGTTTAAAAAAAAAAAAGGAATATAGAAGCACCACTGAGGCAGGAGAAACTGCATTTGGACAAACCACAAGACTCACCCCGTATAAAAAAACAACAAACTCTGCACTGCAGCAGAAAACCTCAAGCTCATTGTCAAGAATGGCCGTGGGGAGGACATGATTTGGCCTTTTTTCAGCCATAGTTGTTTTTCTGAAAGTGCTTGGTCTTGCCGCAGGATAATAATTAGAAGTATAGCAGAAATGCTTTGCTTTTTTGCCATATTCGTCTCCAACAATTAGATCATCAACATTATTTTTCTTCTTTGTTCTTTAGGCCTGAACATAGTACAAGCTCAGCTGATGCAGCAAAGTGAGAGTGACATTTTTCTTGCAAGCAATCTTTATTTCTCAACTGATGCCAATTGAAGAAGGCAGGCAGATGAGCATGATTTCCTTAAGAGAGCTTCTGAATCACTTCATTTCTCAGGAAAGTGAAGCAGGTCTGGTGTCACACCTGGGTCTGGCGTGTCGCGCTGACCTGACCATGATCAAAATATGAGACGTTGCCCAGCAACAGCCCCAAAACATCACAGCTCTAGAGGAGATCTACATAGAGTAATGGGCCAAAATGCCAGCAACAGTTTGTAAAAACCTTATGAAGACTTATAGAAACAAAGGGTATATACCAAAGTATTGAGTTGAACTTTTGTTATTGACCAAATACTTATTTTTCACCTGAATTTGCAAATAAATTATTTAAACATCAAACAATGTGATTTTTCTTTACTTTTTGTCCCATTTTGTCTCTCATAGTTAAGGTATACCCATGATGAAAGTTACAGGCTTCTCTCATCAAACAAGCACAATTGGTGGCTGACCGAATACTTTTCGCCCCACAGTATTATGCAGGGTAAAAATACTGTATTTTGAATTGAACCCTAGAGGACCTTATCAAAGCAAGTAGACGAGGCAGATAAAAGGAAAAGTGCCTGTGTGGCTCTGTTGTTTTCACGTGACATCCGCCAAACCAGAACACTGCTGTTTACACCAGCCCTGTGCTCGAGACTGTCAGTTTTAGTGGCATGATTTACTTAAGCAGAGACGGCGCAAAAGGCTTTGAAGACGGGAACGGCACAGCCAGAAACAACAATCAGCAAAATGTTGTTTCAAAAGGGCCAAGCCCTGAGAGACATGTCCCAACATATGATGTTATTATATTCAAAGGGAACACGTTGTACAAAGACAGAAATATGGAAATATAAAAATGCACCAAACTGGAATTTTCATTTATTTGTAATACAACCCTATTTTTTTTTTTGCTGTTTACATAGCATTTGAGCCACAACCCTTAAAACCCTTAAGGAGACTTGTAACAGAGAGCCGTAGACTGTAATCTTGGTGGTGTAAAGAGCCCAGTATATTATTTGCATTTCCTGCTCCAGCAGCTTCTTGTACCACATTACATTAAAGATACTTCGCGTATGGCTCCCTGCTGGATGCGCCGCTGACATTTACATATTAAAGATAGCTCCAAATGAGCCAGAAGAGCACGTAATTGCAGGGTAAGTTGTCTAACCTGCTGTGTCTGCATGCATGAATCCCCCATACTGTAGGAAAGGTTAAGGTGTTAAACACTGAGTGTTCGAAAAAGAGGCTCAAGTGCGCGCACGGCCCATGCTCGGAAAGCGTGCCTTAAAATGAAATGTCAGGACCTTCGTTAGTCTGTGATGTCATAACTATACAGTTGTTGCTCTGGGTCATGCCCCCAGCACAAGCAATGAAAGGTGCAGCAGAAGCAACTCACTTCACATGAAGCCAAAGACACAAGGATGTTTTTAGGGGGGGAAGACCAGATTGGAACCAAGATTCTGAACTACCTGTGCTATTTTGGGAGTGAACACGTGACGTGTAAGACTGACACTTATCTCTTAGGAAGATTTGATCTTTGCATTAGTTCCACTTCTATCCAAAACTATTGTATTCTAAGCACATTACATGATAACACCTCCGTTCTGACACTTGAGGTATTTCAAGATGATGAAATGTTTATTTTAGATCAGCGACTTTGACTGTCTGCTGCACATTTATTGTAACGCAGAGACAAGATTTCACCGTGACGTTGATTTGTCTCCTCATAGTTCTTGTTCTCTTTTTTTTATCTAATTTTTGTCCTTCCAAAGCCATGTGATTTCTAAATTTATGAAGCAGCTATCACATCTCAAAAGTGGTAGACCAAGTGCCAGAGAGCATAGAGAACTGCTCCTCTGTGCTGCATTAGACATTTGATGAAAGACAGGGGGATCAAACAGCTCAGGACTGGAGATATTATATGGCTGCGGCAATAATGAGCATGCAATTCACTTGGAGACAGATTTACTGCCGGCTTTATTGTCTCTGTATTGTCTGGAGATTTCTGGGTTTTTTATTAACGCAACATCAGCTGTGATTCGTAATATTAAATGCGACTTTAATTCAGGATTCTCACAGTTATGCAACCCCATAGGGAACCAACTGTTGGGGTGGGGGCTGTGAAGATTATTATATCAAAAAATTAATAAATATGGAAAAAAAGTAAAATAATAAATGTTACTAAATTTGAGTGGAAATAGAAGAACAGTAGCTTTTTATCCTTTAAACAAAGACGACATGCCAAAATAAGTTTTAAACTAAAGTCTGGCAGTATTTTAGACTATATATTCTCAATCTCAAAGTCGTTAAACTGCATAATTGCAACTTGAGGTAAATAACAATCTTTATAACGAACACAATACTTGATGCCTTAATCACATGCACCTGTACAGATCAACCTCCATATGGATGCTGCAAGTTTTTTGGGTGTCCGGGCCCATGGTAAGTGTACTGTGAAGTATATGTAAAGATATTGAAAGTTACTCGCTCCTATGATGTACGGGTGATTCTGTGTACCGTGTGCCAAACTGGTCGTTAATAAGGCGAGCATACCGGCTTCCTACTGACCGCGCACAATGCATGCACAGGGTGTACACGTGATACCTAAGTGCCTGTACAATGTCTGTTGGACCTCCACACAAGCTATACTCTGTCTAATTTTCTACTTTCTAACAGTCAGGCGGCACTAGAACCACAGCCAAAGAGCATGCACCTTTCAATAGAATTGCGCTAACGTGCCACTGTGAGACATTTGAGGGGATTGAAAAACAAAAGTAAAATTTACATCAAATGCCTCACCCTTATATGTTGCCTAAGTGTTCACAACCTGATGCGTGCATTCAAAAATGTGCATTAAAATTTCACTTCCCTGGCTCAAAGATTGGTCCACGATCTTAAAATTTCCTGAAGGCCACCTTCATGCGACAGATTTGTCCATTTTTTACGCGCAGACAGCCCATGTCCACCCATAAGGACAGTTGTGACTAAGGCATTCTCTGCATGTTTACAGAAACAGAGTAGTCTTTAAGGTAGCTTGTTTAACATTATTCCTCAGCACCATTTTTGAATTTTTGGGGGATTCTTAAGTTTCACTATGTGTCCTTTTTTTCGTTTCTCCTTACATAGAAAATAGGATGTTAGCCAGTGAAACGGGCAACCTGGCACTGAAACAACTGCTCATTTAATTTGGCCCAGAGTTAAAGTGAGCCTTCCTACCCACCAAACAAATGCGAGGAAACAAACGCCTCTGCCCTCCCAACCTGCCAGTGTTCCTGTGCCATAAGACTCTTAATAAAGGAGGAAAGTGAGAACCCCTACAAACATTATGAAGTAGTTTTGAAACTTTCTTGTGAATGTCATTTACAGTTTGTCACCAGCTGTCAAAACCCAGTGAGACACAACCTTAAAACTTGGTTAAAAATTTAATAGTTTATATGTCACACACTCACCCTTCATAACAAACGCACAGTAAGTCATTCAGGCACACAGCAACTCTCTTATATAATGCAATGCCTTTTTTAATAGGGAGTTGGATATTTAATAATTTACGCCTCAATACTATAATTTCCCTGAAAAGAAATGAAAAAATAAATACAAAGTGGCTCCATACTATCACAGTGGACAGGCAAGTTGCCGCTTCTTTGGAAAGGTTTATAAATCTCAAAATAGCCATGAAGTCCGTGAGCACAGGGATTAAAAAAGAGGAGATACTATAGAGCTGCTGTTCTGTGACATCACAAATGCAAACACAACACAACCCTGCCATTGCCATCGCATTGTACTCCTCAACTGGGGCATGAGAGGAGGAGGAGAGCAGAAGCGCTGACAAGAAAAAAAGGAGAGGGGATAAGGTTGGCAGGATGTGACAGGAAGAAAGGGAGCAAAGGAAAATACATAGAGGATGAAAACTAAGAGGTCAGGAGAGACTGATGAACAGAGGAAAAAAAAAGATTTTGAAAAATGCATCAAAATACTGTAGGGGGAAACGGTGTGGGTCGGCAGCAGTGTGAGTAGCTGAGAAATGAACGTGGAAACATCTGAGTTATGTTTGAAGAAAGTGCACATGCAAGCTGAGGTGTAAAGACAGCAGGTCGAGTGAAAATAATTCCCTCACTGTTTGCTAGATGAAGGAACCTGTTGGACGAGGGCAGCTTCCTGCTGTTCAGTCACACAGCGGAGACAGACACTGACGGGACCCACCAGCACAGCTAAACAGCTGCAGAGAAGATTGATCGCAGAGAGACGGAAAGATATCCCACACGGCAAACACTCAATGCCTATTAAAGACCCGATTAAAGAGGAAAATGATGTTTTGGGCAATTTTAACTTATTCTTGTAGCATTTTTCTAATGAAGATGGACATAAATGAAGAAAATTAAACTGAGAATTGGATTTCTGAGTATTTAATGTATTCAAATCATTGTGAATCAGGAGCAGATGAAAAAAACGCTGTTTGAAAAAGAGCTCAGTGTGATGTGGACATAGAAAATATACCGTTCAGGCCACAAGATCCCTGCATGCTCCGTTCTGATGCATCCACTTCTAGACAAATAGATTCAAATAAGTCTTTATTTTTCTTGTTCATCTTTTATGAACTCCTGCAGAAACTATTTCCTTGAAAACAAAAGTTTATTTTTTCTTGCCTAAAAATGACATAATCATAAATTAAACCACTGAGAAACCTTTAACAATTGTTATGCCCACAGCCGTAACACAATAGTTCAAAAAATGTTCAAACTTCTCAACATTTATCACACTTTAAAATAACATTCCTAAAATTGAACGAAAAATAGCAATGCAATTTGAGTTTTATGAGTCTTAAATTCAAGTTTTTTCTATAATCAAAAGTATGGAGCAAAAGGATTTGGACTAATTTGAACAAAAATTACCTTATTTCAAGATCCTAGCTCCAAATGAGACAAAGCATTCTTAACTGTGCTGTTTTTAACCCTTGTGCTATCCTAGGCACTTTAACATTGGGAGTTGGGTCATCTAGGCCCACTAGACAGTGCGTTGAACCTTTTTCTTCAATGATTTGTGATCCTCACTGGTGTCCATGGATTACATGAAATCTTTCCACCTTTGTCATGGTAGGGAGAACACGTTAAAATTAGGGGTGGGGTCATCTAAGATAGCACAAGGGTTAAGAAAAGTTTGAAAAGGTTTAGAGCAAAGCTGAGTTAAAAAAACTTAAAACATGGTAAAAAAATGTGAATGTCTAAAAACAAGGTTTAAAATCTTAGCAGGCATCAAATGGTTTGCATTGTTGTCTTGTTTGCAATAAGAAACTATTTTATCTTAAAGAGCCTGGAAACTTTTGCCTTTTCTTTTCACAAACAGGAAATCTCAAAAGACACCAGCCACTAATAATTTGCTGACATAACCTGCTGCAATTTCATTTCATTTTTTTAAATTCAACATTTACTTCTGCCTTTTCTTGATAAGAGTTTGCTCTTTCTTTGTTAAAGTGTTGGATTAATTTAACGATGATGAGCTCTTTTAAATAAAAACATAAGAAAAGCAACCGGATTTGGCATTCTATTGTGCCGCGCAGCACCCGGTTGGGTTGAATAAAATCTGGGTCTGTGCAGGTTTGGCTGGTTTTTCAGCACGGCAACACACTCGCAGGGGTGAAACGTATTTTGCCTGTTATCACCGTGGCCAGATGTAGCAGAGAAGTTTAAACTAGTGACACTTTCTGACTTGAGTTTATAGTGAAAGAACTGCAAGGAGCATTTTTAAAAAATAAGAATTTTTCCCCCCTTTCCTTCAGCTCTTGGCACTTGAGTTAAGCTAAAGGCACTTGAGTCGACATTTTATGAAGTCAAAATTACTTTCCGCCGCAGTCACATAGATGACGCCTAAAATTATTTTCGTTTTGATAACACATTGTCAGCAGTGTCTTGCACAAGTTTTAGTGAAACACACATGAAAAAAGCTTCAACTCTAAATAAACTCAACAGGAGAAGGTCATGCTCAATGAGAGGGCCAGGGCAAGGCCTGAAAAGTTTTGATTGCTGGTTGAAAAGGGCAATTTGCACCCAATAGGAAAAAGGGCAAACCGTTTTTGTCTTCATGAACGCCCCTGGTTATGAGCGTCATAGCTGACTGGTATAAATCAGAGCCACAGCTGTGGGGATAAAGCAGCTTTGGCTGTTGCGGCTGGGTGGCAGCACCGCTAGAGCCGAGAACACCCAGCTGTTGGACATCGGCTTAAACTGACAACAGTTGTCCTTCTCGAGTCCAGCTGGCGTCAACAGAAACTAACTCGCTTCTGCATTCACACTTCAAACTTATTTTTCTTTTCATTTGTGAAGTAAACACCAGTGAAAATAACATTTTGATAGTAAAGTCACTTAACCACCACATGGCAACATTGACAATTGACCAAAAAGAAGACATTAGTTATGTTGTTGTGTTGTTCACCTTTCGGGATGTCCTTTCAGGGGTCACCACAGCGAATGAATCAGCTTTCACTGCTTTTCACAGGTGGTCTGGCATAGATTTTATCCGGGGTGTGGAGTGGCACATGTGGGAACGTAGTTAGGCAGTAGAGTGATGGGTCTTGCCCAAGGACCCACACTGAATGAAGCTCATCCTACCCCCTGGAAATGGAACCCTGGTTTCCCATGCACCAGTCCCTTAGTTAACTAATTTTTGCACATGTGCTCCATCCTTTAAAGACAATTTTCTGTTAAGAAACTGCAAAATGTTCCTAGAACAATTTTTTTAAAACTATTTTTACCTTTCAACACCAAATCTTATTCTGGTCAGCCTTTTTGGTACATGATGTCCCTTCTGCAGAAGATTCATTTTTTATCTCTTGATGTTTTACGTTGTTGACAAAAAAGTGTAAATGATCAGAACCACTAATACCTATTTTCATTATGAGCTCTACACACCAATGCATAATATAGAGTTTGCATTTACACTCCTACAATACAAAACCACAGTGCAAGCTGTTTGAGTTTTTTATTTTAATGAACTGGAAAATGTTAACATTTGATGTCTATTCATTCGAATCCTTTGAACTAAACACCAATATGGGGAAATGTTAGTTTTCTTAAAGGTTTGCTTAGTAGGACCAGAAGAAATGTGGTCTTAACAGATAAAAAAGGAACCAAAAGAAGGTTACAGCAAACCTTGTTGTAAATCTTGAATAAGGAAATGATTCAGTTCTTCAAATGAACACTGAAGCATGGTGGCTAAATCGGAAGAAGTAATTTTCCACTGACTCCCATGCTTAAAAATGAAATTTTACACTGCAAATAAATGGAAAGCCTTTTGTAAAAAAAAAAAAGTGTTTATTGCTGTATTATCTGTGAGAACGAGAACGAAAACGAGTCATGAATGAAAAATGAGTTTATTAGAATACAAAATTCTGTGCTTTTTTAATTGGCAGGTAGGTGAACCAATGGGTGGACTTAACAAAACTCTTACTTGATTTTATCCATTACATTTTTTTTTACACACAAAACATGTAGCTTATAAAGGATTAAAAATATTAGAATTTTTTTGTGGGGGGGGGGGGGGGTCACCTAGCTGAAGATGGATTTATCAGATGTTGCTTTTGCTGCAAACGAAGATTTCTTTGTGTTTTTGGGCTGGGGACAAAGTCGGCACAGCTGGTCTCTTTCACAAACAGAAATGATGGCTAGTTTAAAGATAAAGCCTCCCCAACAAAGAAACTGAAGTTGCACAATTCATCTCATGTCATTACAATGTCATTTCATTTAAAAAAACTCAACTGTTTTCCAAGACTCCACAAATTTTTTAGCTGCCCACTAATCCTGCAGAGCTTTACGGTTGAAGTGAAGTGGCAAATATCTTTGAAAAATCACTAATCCAACTAAGAGCAGATAATGCATCGACTTTATTACTTTATTCACATCTTGAATGATATTGTGGCCTGCTGTGTAAGAGATTTTTTATCTGATCTATAATTAGTGTTTTTATTCAGTTGTTGAACACTGAAATCTTTTAATACAAGAAAGCTCAACTACTTAACCAAACCTTCGCTAATCTGAGACTTGAACCAGCTGTCACTCAAAGTCTCGTTGCTGATCCAGATGTTGACATTGAATGAAGCAGTTTCATCTTCTTTTTTGCCGACAAAGACATGATATTTTTGTGGATGAAGACCTTTACAGACAGGACGTACGCTCCTGTGGGTTCGTGTAAATTAAACATTGTCATAATTACCCTGCTTTTGTGCGGCGACAGCTGCAGGTGCTACCGCAAAGACAAGCAAATAATCTCTTTCTGGCAATCGCATTTGCAGTCAGTTGTGTTGCTTCCTGCTCGGCCGAGCTGGAAGGAGCTGAGCGGAAAGACCTATAGTGTGAACGCAGCCAGAGAAGCGCAGCAGCCAGCACATCAGAGCTAAAAGCTCCAGTCTTCCAGAGTCGGGATTGTAACCATACCAAACTAGCGACTTCCTCCCTCCCGCTGCATCTCCTTGTCTGCGTTTCCCACAAACACAAAACAACCGTCTTCCAATCACACTTCACAGCACTTTTCGAGGCTTGCAAGACTTCCTAAAACCTTTCCAACATGGCCGGCTGTTTCTGTCACAATCGTCCCTGGAACCAACCAACATCCATCCAAGAGTGGAGATAAAGCAGCAGTGACAGCAGACTGAAAAGGGAAAGAACAGAAGGGGAGAATGCAGTGGTGTTGATGGAGATATGGCAAGACTTAAAAGAGGCGTAAGCCTAGACAAGAAAGGAAAAAAGTTTTTTTTTTAAAGTAAAGCCAAAGGAGTGAAGAAAGTGAGGAAAGACTTGGTGAGTGAATGACACAGCACTGTGTCTTCTGCATGTGACAGCAGGTGAAGGGACCAGGTGTAAAATATTAAAGCATCTCAGCAGAGAACCTGGGCAAATAGCCCCTACCAATGTGGGACATCCCGGGCTGGGACACACTCCATCTCAAGCACACACACACATCCCAACACACAGACAGACACTGAAAGTAGCATCCCACCACAGAAGCAGAGCAAAGCAGAAAGAACACGCATGTTTAATTCAAAACCCTCCATTTCAGCATGTTCGTGTTCTTATGCTACACACTGTGACCCCCAACCCCCACCCTCTATCCCCCACACACCAAGAAGTAGGAAGTCAAAAGAAGAAAATAACAAGGCTGGCAGAGAATGAGCACATATGGGGCCGAGGTAAAGCCAACTACATTTCTAATTTCCCAAAGAGGGCTGTCTGTCCTGCATTCTAAACTAATCGAGATTCCCTCCTGGGTTTACACGTGTCTTTCTTCTCTTTCTATAGCGCACTCAGTCCCTAAACATGTCCTCCACCACACCATTCAGTGTCCTGTAAGCTTACATGGATGTTATTCTGAGGAACACGATGTACTGTAGGGAAAGTGGAGGACTTCAAGAGACAACCGTGGATAATAAGAGCAGATTTGCAGTTAAAGAATAAAAATTCCACAGAAAAATAATGAGGGATTGTTCCTAAGCTATGCTAGGGAAGTCAAGTGTGCAACGGAAGGATGTCCTAAGTTTAAAGCACTTATTATGAAAACCCAGGTACTTCAGTAAAGTGATTTGTTCCACTTATTTACACACTGCTTACAATGTAAGAACATTTCTTCGTTAATATTCACATGGTTAAGCAGTTCAGGGCATCCGTTTTTCATATGTACCAGATGCCAACCTAAAAAAGAGCATGTTACTCTGTCTTTTCTTTAAACTTTAATTAGTTAAAGATTATTCAAAAAGCAAATAGACTATTTATATACAGCCTCGATCACAGGAGTATTTGGACACTTTTAGTACCCGAGTACGCATGTTGTGCAGGAGCACAGAGCCTGCGGAAGAAAAAAAAGTGTAAGAGCATTGTGCATACAAATGCAAAGGGGAATATGCTCACTTGTGAGGCACATTTCAGGCAAAGAGCACTATCAAATATTAACTCAGTAAAATACATGTCTAACCTAATTGCCAACTTACCAAGAAATATGAAAAATGTGCATCAGTTAAAAAGCAATTTCACCCACCATTTGAACCTGGCTAGAAAACGAATTTCAGAATCTTCACATATTTGATCCCAAGACTTCTGAGCTCAGGCATTAATTATTTGTCGCTAGAGGAAAATTGTTTTAATTTGGAAAATATAGATTCTGACGGTACACAGGAAGAAAACTGGAAAACTGAAAACGCTGTAACCACAAAAAAAAAAAAAAAACGTCTTCATCTTTGCTGTTAATAACACCTAAGGCATCCAAATGCAGGGACCTGTGACACCTGGAAGGAGAAGAAAACCCTAAAGACCCAGTCCACTGCAGACCGGGTTTTTGGTGTTTTCTTTATGTTCTCTTGAAGCAATTTTATAATAATGGAGGACATAAATAACGAAATTTAAGCTTAAAATTGCATTTCTGAGTATTTCTTTATTAAAGTTGTTATGAATCCATTCCATTGCTAATTTTCAAACCTTTATGGTGAGAATATCTCAGCTATTGCAATTCTTATTTTTTCAAATGATTTGCTTAGAGTGTTGAAACACGCAGAATTTGTTTAGCATTCATCTTTCATGCACCATGCTAATAAATGTATGGATCAAATCTGAAACAGAGGGTAAATAAAAGGATTTTTTTCTTAACACTCAATTGATACCATCCATATCTCATAAAAAGGCTATTGCTAATTTCTTGTAAATTGAATCAAAGCATTTAAAAACATTTTAAATCCAAAAAAATGGGAATGTTCTGTCAATTCTTTGATGCAGTGGGCTTCACAGAGCTAACACCTGACATTAAACTCTGTTTTTGAATTATTCAATTTCTTTTCCTAGCATCAAAAAAGATAATCTAAACATGTTTTTGTTGTAGTTAAAGTAGCAGCAAAAAATTATTCATTTTCAAAACAAGAGATTGCGCAATGATCAATGTAAAATGCGCTTTCCGGTATCTAATTTATGTCGAAATGCTTGAATGCATGTCCCTTCATATTGCCTAGTGCTTACATGTCTGATTTAATCTGCTTAATTAAGAGATCTTCTGCAGCTACTACTAACCATGTTCTCCGAACTGTGTGAATACGCCACAAGAGCTATGTGTGTCTGTTTTATGTTGTGATGAATAAAAACTGAAATTCTTCCACCCTATGTCTTAGAGTTTTATCAGCAAGAGGAGTTGAGCAGAAAATGAAAACAACAACGTCCCTGCAATAAAACATGATGATGACTGATGCTCTGGAACTGATTTGATACTAAAAGGATCATATCTAATCAAATCAAACTTTCTTTTTTGAAGCACTTTTTATAACTCAGTAACATAAAGCGCTTTACAGAACCAAAGCATCTTTCAAACTTAAAACCAAAAAAAGACATCACAAGATGGCAAGAATGTTAATAATAATATGAGCAGGTGTGTAAAATTAATCCACTTAATTTATATTCCCTGTAACCCAACCAGATCGATCCGTCTGAGGTGAGTTTTTAATCAAATTGATCTTATAAAATTGTTTCAAAATAAATAAATTAATTATAATTGATATTGGAAAATATCATTTGGATTGAGATATGGTAGATTTATTTTACTGGAATGTAAAAACTACCAAGTGCATCACAACACACATGTGATGGCAGCAAAATTTAGATTATTTTGATCTTGAAAAACAACAGTGGGCTGAGCTTTAGGAAACTAAAATGTGAAGGGATTTGCCAATATTTTTTTGTTTTTACATATATTTAATTTACACTTGATTATTTTACAAGAAATTTAAATAATCTGGAAAATTTAACCTGCACTGTTAAGAACCAGGTATTTATCTCTGGGTCACACTGGTTGAATTTTTGGCTAAAGATGTTCTGAATCCATTTTAGGTCAATAAAACGGATCTAATCAGAATGAACAAATATCAACTGTGAATCATATCAACAACCACAAATCATGATATGAATCAAATTGTTGAATCCCCACTAATTACGACTATAAAAACAGCATTGAGGTAAAGGTCGTGTCCCATAAATAATGGCCTAACAACTAACTAACTACTACAGTTTAAGAGCTCAGCCAGAATCTGGAGTGTTTTATGTTTAAAGGGAGTCGTACAGGCCAAGTTATCCTTTTAATAAACACTGATCACACTTGTCTTAACAGGGAGAAATATATCTAAGTCAAGCAGAAACAGGGGTCTAAAACAGGCAACACTCAAACTGTCGAAACACTCAAACCACAACAAAAGCTAAAAAGGAGCTATCTAAGGACAGACGCTGTGTTTGTTTCTGTTTATGTGCTACCGGGTGATGGATGAGGCTGTCCTACAGTCCAGAAAAGCAGAAGAAGGACTTTACTGTAAATATGACATAATCTTGGCAGTTAAATCCCTATTTTTGTTGCTCCATACACAAGGTATTTCACACTTGCGCTGCCCACCTCCATGAGTGTTCATTATTTTATAGCACTTGTCTGAGTGCTTAAATCCTCTTTCTGTGTTTTCTTGGCAGCTGCCTTTTCTTTTTGCTTCCTGTCTGGACAATTACTAAGCTATGCTAAGAATCTAAAGGGAACCAAGGGAGTCTTTTTTCTCTCTCCTCGAGAATAAATTCGATTTGAGAGGAAGCAAAAGCCTCTACCTGCTCAGGCTGCAAAAAGCACAATTAGCTCGCAGTAATAAAGCTGAATTGTTCCGAACCCACTGGGACTCAATTCGATCCTCAAGATTAGCACCAAAGCTCCGACAGCAGGTATGAAAGCAACAGTGACACAGCCAAGACATGGCACACAGGGGAAGGTTATTTTCAGTGCAACATTATGTTTGTTGGTGTGGGCTCGTCAGCTTTAGTAGATTTTCATGAAACTGACGCCTAATTGGTTTTTTGTCATAAAATCGACATGAGCTAATAGAGCAGAAGAAAGTGCCCAGGCGTGGTCATTGTGAGACTGTCACAATCACACTGTGAGGAGTGAAGTGCAACACATGTGGCAGGATTACAGAGGCTTCTCAAGGCCTTCATAATAAATTTGTGTTCGGCGGAAAACACAAGGAATAATTGTAGTGTGTTGCCACACGCGGAGACTACTGATGCAGAACGCATCAAACAGAAAGTAATTGCCATTTAACTTGGATCCATCTTTGAGCCTTTTGATCATTTATAATTTATCAATCTTTTACAGTCATCTTATAGGTGAAAACGAATTATTAAGGATCAAATAGTCCTGCTATGCAAATGGTCAAGGGGTTGTGTTTTTTTCATAACTGTAATCATATTTAAAATGTAGTAAGTCCTAAAAAAATTCAAAAGAACTTATGCAACAGGAAATCAACAAGGACTCAAACCAATTTATATTTGGAAGCATAGTTCTGAAATTATAAGAAAATTAAGATGTATTCAATATAAAGCATGAAATCATGAAACCTTTAAACATGATAACTACCTTCGCTTTATTAATTTCTGTCATCATCTAAAGCCATCCAACTAAACACACTTCAGGAAGACATATATAACAAAACATTTAAATTTAAATGTCTGAGTATTTCTTTATTTACATTCTTGTGAATGAGGAGCAGATGAAAAAATGCTGTTGGAAGAAACCTGTAGTTGTGATGTAGAACCTACAATCGCTCCATTCTGATTCATCCACTTGCAGTCAAATAGATCCATGAACATCTTTGTTTTCCTCGTCTGAGCTGGCATCTGGTTTAAATCTGTATGACTGGATAGCTCCAATATTGCTCAATATTTTTGTTGCACCAGTAATGTTTAGGTTGGAGATGTGAGGAGCTGTAAGATAGCAGGAGAGAATATAAACAAAGGGAAGACATCAGTAGAGGCTTGCTTCTGTGCCAACAGTCCTGCTCACAACTCAGAGGTGAATTTACGATGAACTACTGCCCTCTGCTCTGCAGAAACTATGTCCTAGAAAACTACACAGGTTTTTAGATTTACGTAGGCTCATAATCATAATAAAAAGACCACTGGAAATGCCTTTTAAATAGATGAAAAAAAGATCGGAGTGGGTTTTAAATTCCTCTTTGGTGTCATGGGGTTGCTGGAGCCAATCCCAGCCAGGGTACACCCTGGGCAAGTCCCCATCGCAGGGCCACACAACAACACACATCCACATTCACACCTAGGGACAATCTGGAGTGACCAACTGACCTAAAATGCACATTTTTGGACTGCGGGAGAAAGTCGCCCAGAGGAAACCAATGCATGCATGCAGAGACCATGCAAAATTCACACAAAATGGACCCACGTGGAATTTGAACATGGACCTTACCGCTGTGAGGCTAATCACTATACTACTATGCAACCTGAAGCCCTTAAACACCTTCTTGCAAAAAAAAAAGCCAACACTGACAGCAATGCTTTTTCAGAGACTTGCAAACTCGCCTCTTTTTTCTTAGTAGTTACTTGAATTGAACATTTTTTTCATCCAAGCAGTTAAGTTGTTCTTAAGTTGTTCTTTGCTCAAAACAAGCCTGCAGGGAGAAAGGCCACAACACCAACATTATCACCCGCTACCTGCTTTGTGGTCAAGATGGTGTATTTTGTACAGTACATTTATGCCAAGCAACTCCCAGGTGAAGAAAAAAAGAAAACGAAAAAACTACTTGATATTTACAGAATAAAGCCACAATATTTCCATTTTTTCCCCTATCATTATCTTTTTTGTCATGAGCTTCAACCAGCAGCCTTCAGAGCAACCAAAGTCCTGATGTTTTCCTTACCTCTCTCATTCTCTCTCCATCTTTTTTCTGATCTTACGTCACACACGCACACACACATGGACACATACACAAAGCCTCCCCCATAAACTTGCACTTCAAAGACTGCTGCGTTGCAGTAGTTATTGGTTCCTGTGTTTGGCTGCTGTGACCTGGGAGATTTAAAAGCTAAAAAACCAGTTGTGTTTTATCAAAGCTTCTGCAGTCTGTCTGTCAGGCAGCAAGGTCTGCATCAGTACCACAGAGAGAATTCAGCCAAGAAAAAGACGTCTACTCTTGCCTTGTACTGAACATAACACATCAATAAAACAATAATAACATAAACTGCGATCTTGAAAGATACTTTTTTCCTCTAAAATGTAGAATCAATTTATTTTTCCACTAATCAGCAGACAGAATATATTCACAAACAGCTCGGGATTTCTTTTGCTGCTGTGGCTTTGCATATGACAAAAAATAATAAACCCAAAGGGACAAAAAGAATATGTGCAAACAATTATTGCAAAAAATGTGTAGTTAAAAAAATACAAACCAATTAATAAAATGAATTTGTTTTGAAATATGGCAGAAAAAAAAAATTAATATATATATAATATTTGAAAGCATCTCTGTGGATTTTACTAATACAAGACATGCACATACTCAAAGATAAAAACTTTGATTATTTTGTAAATTATTATAACATTTTTCTAAAAAATGTTTATCTGTTATTATCTTTCTTTGGCTAATCATATATTTTTATTTAGTTATTTAATTTCTCATTTTTCTCTATCTATCTTTGTCCTTCTGCTCTGAATCGGTGAGGTCTGGGTGTGAGTTTTTCCTTTTTCTTTTTTTACAAACATCATTTATTGTAGTTTGGAGCCTCGAGAGGTGCATTCATGTAGAGCGACTGGCGCTACTACAAATGACAATTACTCCTTTCAAAAAGAGAAAAGAGTCCAATTACAGAAGCAGAAAGATAATAGAAGATAAAAGAATGGGGCCAGACAATCTGTTGAAAAAATAAAATGCATATATTTGATCACATTTATGTCTCCTTTTCTGTATTCACTCATTTTGGTTGCATTTTACTCATTCAAGCAAAAAATGTGTTTCTTAAATATTTTAATGCAAAGCTTGATTGTCTGTTTAAAAAAAAAAACAAAGTCCCCGAGATTGTTTGTACATTTTAATGATTTACACTAACTGCAAAAAATGCTCTCTGTGTGTCCTTTCCTATGACATCAATTTACAGTGCAAATCCCATCAAATCACTCAACACAGACACATATTAAAGATCACAAAACTAAAAATTGCTTTTTAAAAATCAAAACAAAATTCCAGACACCAGAGCACAATTCCAAAAAAAGTAAATAAGAAAAATGAAACATTTCAGGAAACAAAAGTAATTTCCAGAAATCAAAATAAAATAGTAAAAGATGAAACACAATAAGAAACCATTAAGATAGGTACTCTGGGACATCACTTATTGGATAATGATGTTTATTCATAACTTAAACTGAAAGTTTTTTGGCATGAAACAATACTGGATGTGCTCTGTATTAATCATAAACATTTTATTAGTATGCTGACTCAAAGACGCATTTGAAGAAACTCAAACACAAAAAATCAGTCATCCTCCAATCAGTCGAATAGAACCTCTCTTCTCTGTCTAATTTTCTCATTGTGTTTACATTTTTTAACCTTAAATTTTGATTTCTTGAAATTAATTTTGTTTTCCAAAAATGTTTTATTTGTTTCATTTTTTTAGAATTGTGTTTTAACTACTGGAATTTATTTTTGAAATTTAATGTTTTGTTTTAAAATGTGTTTTTTTTTTCTTGGTATGGTTTTCACTTCAGGGTCACCGTACTAAAATCCTTAAAAGCATTTACTACACAACCAGAGAAAGTAGCTTAAGATCAAATTCAACATCTACTTAAAGGAAATATTTTCCATACACTAACTAACTAAATATATGTTTCTAATGTAAAATTATTAATGTTTATGTTGTAAAAGTCTTATAATATAGCCTCATTCACATTGCATGTGAAAAATTATCAGCTGCAACGCCCATAACGACTTCCTAAAAACCAACATTATTCTTGTTGTGGACAACAAATTTACCACCTGCAAAACCATGAGATGAAAGTATTAACCTTGGGCAGGTGGATCGTGCACAAAGGAAGGATTTCAATTCCCCACTTGCAGTTCTTTCCACGTCATACATAGAGAAGTGGGAGTGTGTTTTATGGGTCAGAGCGTGTACCCAAGCAGGTCAATGCCCATGTTATGTAGCTCACCTTGTCGGCCATAATCATAGAGGAACCTCCGTGGACTCCCAGCACAGGAAGTTGTGTCTGAACAGACAGGAAGTCAAGGATCTGGGCTATGGCCTCCTGATCGGTGCCATCAGCAAACACAATGCCATGGAGGCGAGTGCGAGACACAAGCTCACACATCTTGAAAGAAAGACATTCGAAAAGTACAGACCGTTTATTAGTAACGCTGGGTGTCTTGTTTTAATGTAACATTTGCAAAGCACTCTGCATTCCTCACCTGTGTAATCACAGAGTTTGGGTCTGTTTGGTTCATCCTCAGTGTAATCACAGAGACATCAAGGATGTCTTCAGGGCGCCGCAGCGGCCGGATTTCCTGGTCAGACACTTGGCGAGTTTGGCCGAGAATCACACCCACACTTAGCCCTGGAGGTTTTTGGGACCCCACAGATGCCATAAATGAAGAGAGTAGGAGTAGCACCCAGCCCACTACACCCATCATACCCTGCAAAACATAAACAAAAAAGTCACAAATTATTGCAATAACTTGACTTAACTTGTGAAAAATTTCCTCCATTGGTCTCCTCCGCTTATCTGGAGCTGGGCAACAGTTTCGGCAAAAATGCCCAGACATGCCTCTCCCCAAAAACTTCCTTTAGTTCTGCCGTTAGGGCCCCAAGGTGCTCCTAAACCAGCAGAGACAAACAGTCTCTCCAAAGCAGCTTGAGTTTTCCCTGGGGCCTTCCCCAGTGGGACATGCTCAGAATACCACTTGGGGGAGGCATCCAAAAAAGATGACCTAGCAACCTCAACTGGGCTCCCTAAGAGAACGTCCAGCCACCCTGCAGTGAAAACTCATTTTAGCTGCCTGTCTCTTGGATCTTCTTCTTTGGGTCATGACCCCAAGCTCATGGCTGCAGGTGAGAGTAGAAAAGTAGATTAATCAGTAAATCAAGAGCTTTACCGTTCAGCTCAGCTCTTTCTTCTCTACAATGGATTGATGCAACAACTGCAATATTGCAGCCGCCTCTGCCTATCAATATCATGCTCTATCCTTCTCTCAAATGTGAACAAGGGCAACATTTGCTAGAATGTCTTTCAGGCTAATTAACAGTCTTTCTCCATGGCCTCTCTGAACTCCTCCCCAACCAAGTCTTTGCCTCTGGAACTGCTTGTTACTTGCCGCAGCAAAGCCTTATGAATAACCTGTGTCACATAATTTAGGTGGTTGATTGACTGTTCCAGAAGAACTGTCAGCATAGTCACACTGACAGTGTCACAGTTTTCCGGACAGATGTCCTAAAAATCATTAAATTGCTGTATGATATGCTTTGCGTTCACAGTGATCCCTCGTTTATTGCTGGAGTTACGTTCTAAAAACGTCACTCAGCAGGAGAAATCAGCTTACTAGTCATCGTTGTCTTTTACAATAATTCTAGATGTTTTAACTTCTTAAGACCCAAGCTAATATTTGAGCTAACCCTCTACACTCGTTGTCACATGGTCAAAGTTAAGCATTAATTAACTACTGTGGTAAGATAACCAAAAATGTGATGTCGACGCCAGGTCTTAAGAGAAAAAGACTGTAAAACTTCTCAAAACACATCTTACACATTCACTTATAAAGACATTCACATTTTTGCACTTTTCTCTTTTGTCTAAGCACAAAAACAAAGATCTGAAGATTTATGTAAATTTGGTAAGCTGAAGGCATTCTGTACAGAAGACATGGCACAGAACAGATTGATTGACAATGTCTATAGCCAATCATGATGTAGAACACGTAATCATTGCACTAGAAAAAACAAAACATGAACAATTCCACTGAAAAAGATCTGCGAAAAATTGTCACCACGAAAGGTGAACCGTGATATAGCAAGGGAAGACTGTACATTCTTTTTTCATTTTAGTCCACCACTTAAACACCATTGTAAACAGATCATTCAATGACATAAGCGATGGATGCACTAAGCATTTTGGTTTCTGTCATTTTTGCCACTCTTAGGTTTGCATTATTTTGCAATGACGCGTCAAAATTTCCTCATACAGGTCAAAATACGGGAGTTTTGTTTGTGTGTATTTACCAAAAACAAAATCAACTACTTTAAAACAAATCCACCCAACAATATGTAGGCGGCTTGTTTTTAGCACAAAAAGTAAAAAAGAAAAGTGACAAATTTCTTGTGGCAAATATTTGTTTATTGTTAAAGCCCAAATGCATTGCAGGCATTAAATGTTACAAAACATGCTCTTTAAAGGAAGCCAACGTGTCCTCTGATGTTCAATTAATATTGATACGTAGTCCTTGTCAAAGAGAGACTATCAGGAGTTAATCTAACTATTTCTGCTCAACCCCTTCCGGAGCTTAATGGGTCGCCCCAAATCTCTCTTCCAGTGTTTGACTATTTGAACATAATCAATGCCTGTAGGCAAATGTACACAGTAAAGTACCAGTGATTAAGGGATAAAATATCCCTGAAATAAATGCAAGCTGATTTTACCTCAGCCGTTGGGGTATAAGGGGAATAACTTCAAATAGCTAAAGGCACATCGATGTTTCAATCAATCAATAACATTTAAGTAAAATAATAACATTGGCTTTCAGCTCTGTGTCCCAAACCAAGTATCAGTTTAAAGAGACTTAGCTCCCGTTTTTTTCTCCCCTTTTTTTGGGTGTAGTCTAGCTTGCTCTGTGCTACCTTTTCCTTTAATGGGAGAAGATCTGAAAGAAGCAGATGAGTAGAGGAAATGCAGTGTGAAATGCCCTGGGCTGAATAAGAGTTAATGAAACCATGATGCGAATGCTACATTGCATTTCAACCAATTTCTTACACCACCGCAATCCAGCGGAGCTGAAAAAAAAAAACCCAGGAGAAAACATCACATCTTCAAAATTAATCTCCTGTCTCCCAAATGTCTTAATCCTTTCCTTACTTGTTTTCTATCTACGCATCCACACCTGCTAATTATTGTTATCGGAGCATTTTCACATCACTCTCATGTTTTTTTTTTCCATAAATGAAGGTTACGTCTTTGATTCTTCCCGTCAGTCTTTTCAACCGGTTTGGTACGTATCTGATCCATGTCATCTTATGCCCGCTCTAATCAGGCCAGTTAGTGAAGTCAGTACTCTTCCCGGCTTGCTTTCTCTGCCCTGGTGCCCACAGACTAGCCTGCAGCTCCAGCAGCACTTAGCATACGCCACTAAACATACACAGCTATTCTTCTGTCCCAAGGAATTAGTGTCAGCTCCAACCGAAGGGACACATTTACACTAACTTTCCCTGGAGTTAACATCACAACTAAGACAACTAAGGACCAGACTGTTACGTGCCACAGTTAGCAAAACGGTTAGAATAGCTATAACACATTGGGTCAATTTCTGTTTCCATTGTCCTAATGGGTTTAGATTAGTGTTAGGTCGAGAAAGGAGGAGGCAAAGGAGTGGACCAACAGTCCACAGGTCATAATTGACAACCTGATCAACTCTACATGAAGGAGATGTGTTGTAGTGCATGAGGCAAATGGGGGGTATTCCAGAAAGCAGGTTAGGTGAGTAACCACGGTACGTTTAAGGGTAAGGAAGCATTTAGTTAGATAAATATGTAAATTTGAGTTGTATATACATTGAGTTGGATAGACGTAAGAAATTAGGTTGAATAAACTTAACTTAATTAATTGTTACCAACTGAATTAATTCATTTAATTTGGATAAGTTATATATTTATATATGTCACAATGAAAATGGAAATGAGATAGAAACTAGTGCGTTTACTTTGTCATTTTTCTCCAAGCAGAAACTCTTTCTTTTGCTGATGCAGCCGTATTACTTTTTTGATTGGTATATAATCTTCATATGCCGTCATTTAAATATCCGACTCCGTCTCACTGAAGTATAGCGCTCTCTTTTTTTCTCCACGCGTTTCCATAGTGACTCTGGAAATCGGCCATCCATTGAGAATGTCTTTGTGTACTTGCCGTGCACGCGCATTTACCAAGTCGGTTGCCAAGTCGAGCGTAATTACGCCAACTCATATCTGGTCTTTTGGAACCGACATACCCAGAGTACGCACGTTCAGGCGGACTTCAGCGAGAGTTCAGGGTTAAAGTCAGGGTACTTTAAACGTGTCTTCTGTAATACCCCCCTGGACACACCAGATACTGACAGGTTTTCAGAGTCCCCAGACCCCGCCAATAAAACCAAACTCTACGTTTATGACTGGCCTTTCATTGTGGCTCGTCTAAGGCACACCTGTGCAATGATCATGTTGTCTAATCAGCATCTTGATATGGCACACCTGTAAGGTGGGATAGGTTATTTCAGCAAAGGTGTGCTCGCTATCACAGATTTAGACAGATTTTTGAACAATATTTGAGAGACATGATTAGTTTGTGTTTGAAGAAAATGTTTTAGATATTTGAGTTCATCTCATGACAAATGGGGGCAAAAACAAAAGTGTTGCTTGTTTAGTGTATGTAGATGGGACAAAATGAAAGCCACGCTATGCCTTTGCTGGGGTTCTTTTGCATTTTTTTCCCCCCAAAATTTGCCTCTAAGCTCCAAATAAGTATTCTCTTGAGGAGTATTTTTATGACTGAAGTTGTCTTGAGACAACACACCAATGCTCAAGTGGGAGCAGGCCTTAAGAGGCCCTCAAGCTGCTTGAATCACATTGATTAAGAGTGCGCCTTTGAGCGCTACGTAACAAAACCCAGAGTAATTTTCCTTGGTTATGAGCACATCTTTTGCTTCAGCAATGTTAGCGATAACTCTTATTAAATAAAGCTCATGTGGGTGTAATTGTGTAAATCTATTAGCCCACAATTTCATTCTTCATCCCTGATGAAGCAGCTCAACACAGTATCTGGAGATGACAAAACAAATTAGGATCTATGTTCAAGGGTAATATCCATAAAACACTATCTGTGTTTCTTTAAGCTCTGCTGCATCCCGGACATCATTCTTTTAGGCTTGAATGGGACTGTTTACATTTGGTAGATAGAAGGTCATTCACTGAGTTAGATAATTAATTTGAGAAATTCAAACAAAATGTGATTTAATTTTCAAAATGTTTGGTGAAGGGTCGCTTTAAGGTTTCTTTTTTAATGTAAATTTCATTTTAAGCCATTAGGAATTCCAAACAACTTTCATATTTCTGCAGCTTTTTCTTTAAAATGTTGTATTTTCTCCTCCATTTTGGTGATTATTTTATATATCCTTTAAAAACAGTTCAAACCTTAGACTTTATTTCTTACATCACAAATAAAATAAAAAAAATAGATACATACTCAGCATGGGACCAGGTCTTACAAGTTTAAACCTGAAAAGAACCCATAAGAGACCACAGCTTAGTTATTTGGATATTATTTGAGTAGGATATTCACATTCTGTTAAAAAAAAAAAACCCGAGTATAATTATTTCTGACATCCGATCACTAATTTGCTATCTTTAAAAAATTAAGGAGGGTATAGTAAAAATACACTTAATGAAATATAATTAATGCTGTAAAATGCAGAATAATTTAAGATTTTAAATACAGTGGGGCAATAAAGCATCTAGTCAGCCACCAATTGTACAAGTTCTCCCACTTAAAAAGATGTAATTTTCCCCAACTATCAGAGAAAAAATAAGAAGGAAAATCCAGAAAATCACATTGTCTGATTATTAAATAATTTATTTGTAAATTATGGTGGAAATAAGGATTTGGTCAATAATAAAATTTTAACTCAATACAAAGGGTTACATACCCTTTGTTGGCAATGACAGCAGTCAAACATTTCTGTAAGTCTTCACAAGGTTTTCACAAACTGTTGCTGGTATTTTGGTCCCTTCCTCCATGCAGATCTTCTCTAGAGCAGTGATGTTTAGAGGGCTGTTGCTGGGAAACACTGACTTTCCACTCCCTCCAAAGATTTTCTAGGGGTTGAGATCTGGAGACTGGCTAGCCCACTCGAGGACCTTGAAATGCTTCTTACTAAACCACTTCTTCACCTGGGCAGTATGTTTAGGATGGTTGTCATGCTGAAAGACCCAGCCATGTTTAATCTTCAATGCCCTTGCTGACGGGAGGAGTTTTTCACTCAAAATCTAATGATACATGGCCCCATTCATTCTTTCCTTTACACGAATCAGTCGTCCTGGTCCCTTTGCTGAAAACAGCCCCAAAGCATGATGTTTCCACCCCCATGCTTTACAGTAGGTATGGTGTTCTCTGGATGCAACACAGCATTCTCTCTCCTCCAAACATGATGAGTAGAGTTCTTACCAACAGGTTCTATTTTGGTTTCATTTGACCATACGACATTCTTCCAATCCTCTTCAGAATCATCCAAATGCTCTCTAGCAAACTTTAGACGGGCCTGCACATGGACTGGCTTTAGTAGGGGGACACTGGCAGTGCAGGATTTGAGTCCCTGGCGGCATAGTGTTTACTGATGTAGCCTTTGTATCTTTGGTCCCAGCTCTCTGTAGGTCCTTTACTAGGTCCCCTCATGTGGTTCTGGGATTTATTCCCCCTCTCCATTCATTTTGACCCCATGGGGTGAGATCTTGCAGGGAGCCCCAGGTCGAGGGAAATTATCAGTGGTTGTCTGTCTTCCATTTCCTAATAATTGCTCCCACAGTTCATTTATTCACACCAAGCTGTTTATTGCAGATTCAGTTTTCCCAGCCTGGTGCAAGTCAACAATTTTATTTTGGTGTCCTTAGACAGCTCTTTGGTCTTGACCATAGTGGAGTTTGGAGTAATAAGAACTCTACACTCTACCAGCCAACTGCTAAAACATCTAAAATGTATAAATATTTTTTAGTATTTCCACTAAAGACAACAAAAAGTCAGTTCATAAAACATGTTTGTAGGAAATATGAGTGTTGTCTAGTTGTTACGTTTTTATTCAGGTATTCCTGTGTCTTTATTTACTATCCTCTTGTCATCGATTTACTGGAGCTGTAGTCAGGAAAACTTTGAGGATGGAAAAACAGTGGAAACCATTTTTAGGATTTGTTTTTAAATGATCCAAAACAACAGTGGTGTTTGTGTTTTGATTCCTGCTCAAGTTCAGTATGAAGCTGATTTAGTGTGACATTGTTTATTATTTATTTCAAAATTTCTCTTTGTGTTTTTTTCTGTTTATGTTTTCTTGATTTTGATCTCCTGTTCTTAATAAAATGTATAAATGATTCTGTTTAAATACACATTATTTTAATGTTCATTCATCCAGTTAAAAGACAGAAATATTGCAACTATTCAAACAAAATATACTGAATAGTAAGAATCATGGTTTAATCTGTGAATCGTCTTGTGAATTAAATCGGTTTACCACCTAGGTAACAATCCACAGCTCTACTCTGCTGACTCCAGGAAGGCAAAATACCATAGACTTCTATTGAGAAATAAACAGCCATTACTCACTCGCTATATTTGTCAAAATAACCATTCTTGCTCTTGCTCTTCGACTTCAAACTAGCTCGCTTCTGATCGGTGGGAGTGGTTGCCATAGATACAAGGACTCAGATCATAAAAAATCATTAAAAAATAGTGACGGCATTTATTTAATCTGTTGGGAACTGGAAGTAAGCCATTTTTTATTGGTGATGTCCTCATATACAGTCAAAGATTAAACAACAAGAGTGAAAACAGAAAGCCGCAAAGCACCTATGTTTGTCATTTTGTTAAAAGGGAGTAGAAAAGTGACACAAATCAGGGAAAAAAGGTGCATAGCTTCTAATACAGCTCTTTGTAACTTTATTTTTACAGAATAGTTCCCTCAGCTTAGCAGCGATGCCACAAACATACCTGAATAATGTGCCATAGAACTTGTTTTCATGCAGAAGACGTCTGAAAAAGTCAAACTCCGCATTAATAATAAACCCACAATAAACCCACAAACAGTCTCACAGTTGAATAATGTAGCAGAATATCACATAATCTCATTCTCTCTTCTGTTTGCTGTGACACAGCCACTGGAGTAACAAATGATAGCAACTGCCACACTAACACACTACCATACAAGTCTCCTTCATAGCCAAAGAGTCTTTACTTTACTACCCCTTGAATTCTAAACACCCAGCTTACGCAGTGTTAAACCCCTGGACAAGAAGACCAAATTTATGTACATTTTTGAGGCGGAAATCTGCATGAATTTAGCGTCCAATTTGCCAAAGTAGCACCTAATCATTAGAAACTGAAACTGTCTATTAGGTGCACAATCTAAATCTGCAAGATGTTGCTCACCACTGAAATGGCCATGTAATGGAGTAATAAATCTCAGAACCAGTAAAAACTAGAAAACTCCACAAATGTGGAAATACAGGACTAAAAGTCCCAATTAAAATTACACTTTCCGGGCCATTAAGACATCTCTTTACATTTGCTGGGTTCATTACTTGGGCATTGTTGCATCTTAAACTTAGTACAATCAGTTTAATTGGAGACCACTTTAAGACAACAAGTTATAATAAGTAACATCAAACAAGTTTTGTTAAAAATAATCTGGTTAAGGTAAATCTTTAACTTTGACTTCAGCTTTATTTATAGGATGGATGGATGGATGGATGGATGGATGGATGGATGGATGGATGGATGGATGGATGGATGGGAAAAAATAAATCTAAAAAAACATGAAAGCTGTATTTTTTCTCTCGATGGCCTTCTTTTCCTTATAAAGTGTTTTTGTTATTGCTGTAATTCCAGGTGGTTTCTGCTTAAACAGAACATAAACAAATAGGAATGCATAATGCTTTTATTAATAAGTCATATGAAAATATAAGTAAATAAATATAAGCCAATTTGAACAAATTAATTCTTGGGTTAAGTATTAAAGTTTTGGAAACAATACCGAAATTAAAAAATCCCATAATGGCATTTTAGATGTTTCAGATGTACAAAAATCTCAAATGTATTGCAACTATGCTATGTATGAATACAGAAGGGAATTTTTGGTGTTTCATTAAAATTCATACATCTCCGAATCAAAGTTTATGTCAGAGATTGCATACACATATTTAGATCATTGACAGTAAAGGAGAACTGGACTGAGCAACCCTGCCGCCCTTGCGTTCCAAACAGGAAGTACCCGCTGGTTGCAAAAAGCCAAAATCCTTTGGACTTCTATTGAGAAATAAACAGCTATTACTCAGTAATTATGTTCGTCAGAATAACCATTCTTGCTCTACTACCTTTATCAAAATGTTCTTGCTAATTCTATTTTTTTTTCATGATATATTAGCGCAAGTTATTCTTGTTATAAATTGACCAATCAGATACTTCAGTGAAAGTAGGTGGCCTCACATTAAACAATTGATGAGTTTAATTGACAGTTTCTCCCAAGCCTGTTTACAGTGAAAGAGGTGTAGCCTTCTAATGTGCTCACCCTTGATTGGAGACCTTGTTTGCCATAGAAATGTAGACGGGCTAATCACGGCTTACTGAAGAGGTGTGGTTCCAAAGTGGTGACGAACATCGCGGAAAAATGGCGACTGAATTGACTTCAATTGGTAGGAACCGGAAGCAAGGCATTTTTTATGGGTGACGTCATTCATGATTCATCCAGTCATATATTATACACTCAACGGTTTTGATCTTTCCTTTAATTCAGTCTCACAGATATGTAAACGCTAAATAAAATCATGATTATCAAATCAACTTATAAAGTTTACAGTTTTTATATTTGGACACAGAAAAAGGAAACTGTGTTACAAATTTGCTGCCAGCACATAATAGGGACTTGACTGTTCCAAATTAGTAAGAGTTTCTCAAAAAAAATTATACAAATTATACATATTATATTTTCATATTTCAGTTAAGTGTTTTCAATTTTTATGCACTTTCAAAGTGCTCTCGGTATGGCAATAAATAGAAATCTGTGTTATTTTATGTCCATTTGGAAAAATGTTAGTATCCAAGCGTTGAATTGAATCAGGACTTGGCAACCAACCTTAATTGTTGTATAGTTTTTGGCTGAAGCACTAATTTGAAAACATAGCCATGCTTAGGACGTCACCCAATAGCCCACCATGTGTTAGTATGAAAAAGACATCTAATACAGTTTGCAGATGGTACTGTGAGGAGTAAATGAGTAAACTACACAATAAAGTAAGTTATGAGCACTGCTGAATTCTGGATGTGTGCAACACTTGTGCTTTTGACAGATTGCAGTTCTCCAAAGTCAGTTTAAGAGCAAAATATCAGCAGTTTCTTTTTGTGTTGTATTTTCTTTTTCCACCATCTGCTAGGGTTTCTGCAGAAAACGTTTCAGTCAGGTAGTTCAAAATTCTTGAGCACACAACAGAAGTTGGACATGGCCCGTGCTTAACCTGCGATGTTCAAACAGCCGTGGAGGTGAAACACTAATGTGTGACTGATCGCAGCAGAGTACCAAGCAGGCAGCAACATCTTTGGGATGCAGCACTTGTCACTGAATGTGATGAACGTGTCAGGTTATGATCCACCATGCTGCTGTAAACAATAGCATCTGCCCTCAAAGAATAATAGGGATTCTTTAGACATTTGAAGGACATGATTTATCCATGATTTATCACAGGCCGTTTACGCCAATATATCAATATGCTCATGATTTGTGACAGATTCCTGAGAGACTAGAGATTGAAAACTTTTGAGTTTGTTGTTGTGTGGTGGAAACACAATATTTACACAACATACTCTTGGTTGCGCATACTGTATGTAAGACTTGTACAAACAGACCAAAGAGCCAGTTTTATGAATATGAGCCTTAAAGTCAGAACAACGCTCAAAGCTGAAAGGGATGGTGTTTTAAAAATTGTACAATTCATGTAAAAAATAAAAAAATAATAATAAATAAATTTAGATTGTTTTATTGAGCAATTATTTAAGTCGTTGAACTTTTTTTTCTTTTTTCTTGAAGGGAATATGCAATGATGGCTGCAACTTAAATAAAGATCAGCAGTTTTCAGCTGATTGATTTCTGGCCAGAACTGTCAATGTTCCCTTACACAAAACAGCCCAACCCCATTTTGTCCTGGATGGCCTCATCCGCATGTACATGTATATCACCACGACAAACTCTGTAACTTTCCAGAGGTTACGGGCAAACTTGATTCTTATTAGCATTGAAAAGCATGTTTTTTAAAACGGAAAAGGACCTTGATCTTAACTTACAGAGAGAAAAATTAATGAACTGTTGGATAGTCCTTTATCCTGCCACTGGATAAAGGACTTTCTCACCAACCGCCCACAACAGATCTAACCTGGTCTCCACCTCTCCTCCACTATCCCGATCAGCACCGGCACCCCCCAGTGTTGCATTCTGTTCTCCCTCTACACATCGGACTGCAGCACCTACCACACCTATGCAGTTTTCAAATTTGCAGATGACACCACTGTGGTGCACCTAATCTCAAAAGGGTGATGCCTACAGGGCACAGATCCGCAACCTGGCCAGGTGACGCTCTGTTAACAATCTGTCTCTAAATGCCCAGAAAAACAAAGAACTCATCTTGGACTTTAGAAGACACAGCCACACTCATGCCCCTCTAAAATAATAGAGAATGTATGGACTGTGTCTCCTCCATCAGGTTCGTGGGCACCACCATCTCTCCTGATCTGTCCTGGTCAGGGAAAATCAGGGTCATGGTGAAGAAGGCTTAGAAGTAGCAGCAGTTCCTCAGCATCCTGTGGGGTTGTCACCTGAACTGGGGGTTGCTGATGAGCCTGTACACTGCTCAATGGATAGTACCCCCACCTACTCCCTGAGTGTGTGGTAACACTGGCTCCACAGCACTGGACGGAAAGGCTGTGTAGAGGGTCATCCACAGCTCAGACCATCATTGGTGTTGGAATTATCCTTTTTATTATATTCTATTCTGTTGTTGTGCAACGTTTAAAGGATATTTTTGCAAAAAATATTACTTTTGAGTAAAAAATAAACGATACATTTCAAGAGTCGTCAACATCTTCACTTTACTCTACTTTTTTTATCAATTTCGGCTGAAATTTGAGAAAACTTTGTCTCAAAATAAGTTTTTGTTTTGCTTTACGACTAAAAATAAATATTTCTGTGCTGTGTTTTGGCATGGAGTTGCAGGTTTTGGCTCCATAAATATGAAAATGTAACCTTAAAGTAATCAATACTTAATTGCTTTCTGAGCAGTCTTTGAAACCCTAAGTCGTTTTTAAGTGTATTGCTGGTTGTTTTTTTTTTTTTTTTTTTTTATTAGCTTTTAGACCAAAATAAATCTAATTACTATTTCCCTCTGCCATCACTGAATTGCTGAGTACAACACAAGAGTTAGACAGAGAACGCATATGTCGGCATATGTGTTGTTCTTTTCAGAGGCATAAAATAGAAGAAATTGAAACCAATCAGAAAAAAAACAATATAGTATCTCATGAGGTAAATTTAGTGTTTCTTTTGCAGAAAATACTTAATGTATATCGGCTAGTGCATTTATCTTACTGTATTTCGTCAGCTGAACAATTTATCTCAACCTAAACATCAAAACAAGGAGAGGATCTAATCAGCAGGAAAGGATGGAGTGGATGTAAATATGAGCAGAGTGAGGATTCGGTTTAGGAACAGAAGAGAATCCTTTGTTTCCTTGTTGATTAACTGGGTGACATTAATGACAGTAAATCACTAATGAGGTGCTGCTCCGGCTTAGCCTCTAGACTTCTAAATCTTCACCCGTACAGCCGGTTTGTTCATTGATGTCAAAATGGAAGGCTCTGCCCCGCCGTTTATTTGATATTATTTACAGTAAAGCCTAGGGAAAAAAGTCAGATGACAGTCCTCGGGGCCTTTCATGATGAAATTTAATTTGAAATAAATAATAAAAGCTAAAAAGAAATGTAAAGTGGACCATCTTCCTGCACAGTCGGTCAACCAGTCTTTCACTAAATAATTACAACAGACAGATGATGGCAAGCGTTGATGAGATCAGTGTAGCTCTGAGCTGCTCAAAGCCAAGAAACAGCAGTGCAAATGAATGACAGCAGCTAGCAGTGTCCAGTATAGTTACATATAGTCAGTTATTCCTTCTGAGTTGTTCGCTGCCATTTTAGCACAAGTTATTTCAAATTAATCACGTCGTATGTAAAAAAAATATCTTTTATTGGTTCAATTTTACTCAGGCTTGTGTCTTTCTAAAGTAATAACTTAGACTAAAGTGTTAACAACACTTACCAAGCAACCCAAGGCTGTCTGGCATCACAATCATCTCTGATAGAATATATTTCAAAACACTGGAGCCTGTTTGTTTTTCCACAGGTTTTTTTTTCCCCATAACTTTTTATTTAAAGAATTAGTCATGACAACACAGCGACTCCAAATAATACCAGTTACATTTTCCTTATAAAAAGACAAAAAGCAAAAAGGAAATAAAATAATTAGAAAACTAAACTGTATTGATTGACATTTCACTGAAAACAAGTATCTGCACTCAAACAAATTAAAATAATAATTACATAAAACAAATCTTAACAATGAACATTGCTTCTCTTACATGATACCATCACAGCTCTCCTTATCAAAAGCTTTTAAGGTGAGGTTGCAAAATTCCATGCAGTTGAGATCAAAAATCTGTTGAATCATCTGTTAGGTCTAATTTTTGAATATAAAATAGGTGTTGTTTGCTTTTATGGATATACATTATTCTTTCCAAAGGAAGGCAATGCCACATTTGTTTTAGCCACTGATTTATGCTAGGTCTGCTCATGTTTTTCCAAGCCTGTGCAATACACTTTTTAGCCGTTAAAAAACTGATATCAATAAATGTACTCTCTGTAGAACTAAAATTATGTTTCACTGGATATATAGTCAAAAGAAATAGGGTAGGGCTCAATGTTTAGAGATTATTTTTTCTATTGTAATTTTAACTTCTTCCAAAAAGATTGGTATTTGGTGGCACTCCCACATGCAATGCTTTAATTTGCCTTTAAATCCACATTTTGCACAAACATCTGGTATGTTCTTATTATATTTATTTAGTTGGACTGGTGTCGTATATAAACGCATTAACCATTTAAATTGCAGTATTCTCAGTCGACTGTTAATAGACATAGAAAGAATCTTACAACATGCCCTTGTCCAATCATTTTCATTAATATTGAGTGATAAGTCATCATTCCATGATTTTAATTTACCATTTGAATTCTCTGATGTATTAGATATCAATTAGTTACAGAGGTCCTAAAGTATGCCTTTTCTTAATTTGTTTTTTATCATCTGGGTTTCCAGCTGTGAAAGAGGAATTTTGTGAAGACTATTTTGGTTTTCATTCACAAAGCTTCTTAACTGAAGATATTTAAAGTAGTGTTCTTTATCCATAGATTTTAGCTCCTCAAAGGACATAAAGGTATCGGACTGTGAGGGGTACAAATCTCTAATTGTTCTTAGTCCTTTGGATGCCCACGTTTTAAACGTTGTATCCATTCTTCCTGGTAAAATAAAACTGGTTACCCCAGATTGGGCTAAATTGTGATAAAGAATTCACTTCTTTTAAATAGTTTTTGACCTCATACCAGACCTTTATCATGTGTTTCAAGAAAGGATTTTTGATTTGTCTTTGTAACTTTCTTATTTTATCAGAACATAACAATGACGGTAAAGGTATTTTTAAATTGTGGGATTCGATTTCTACCCAATGTGGATTATTCTCATTAGAAAAGTAAAACATAATGGAGCGCAGATGTGTAGCCCAAAAGTAATGCTTAAAATTAGGGCATTTTAGCCCCCCTCCATCAAATGTTAAGTATAGTAAAGTGAGTCGTAGTTTAGGTTTTCTGTTGTTCCATATAAAGGCTACTGTGATTTTCTTTAACCAAGCAAATAATTCTAGAGGGGGTGCCAGAGGGATATTTTGGAACAAGTATAGCAGTTTTGGCAATACGTTCATTTTTAGAATATTTATTCTTCCCATTATAGTTATGGGCAGCTTCATCCATCTGTCTATTGAATCTTTGATTTTTTCTTTTAAGTAATCATAGCTAAGTTGTAAGTTCCAGCTTTGGTACAATTACCACTCCTAAGTATTCAAAATGTTCTACTACTTTAAAGTGAGATGTTTTGGTTTTGCCTTTCCATAGAATTTATAGATTAAAATTGAATTTCATAGAATTTCCATAGAATTTAGCATTAAAATTGAGGATTTTGCATTATTCACTTTATATCCTGAAATACTTCCAAATATTTGAATCACTTCCAGCACTGCTGGGATTGATGTAGTAAGGTTACTTAAATATAAAATGACATCGTCTGCAAACAAAGAAATGTTGTGTTCAGTGGGTCCTATTGTGAGTCTAGTTATCTGTGTATGTGCACAAATCTGCTGCAAATGGTTCAATTGATAAAGTAAAAAGCAAAGGAGAGAGAGGACATACTTGCCGACATTCTCTCTTAATTTTAATTGGCTTAAAGAAATTTCTATTTAATAAATCAAATAAGAGGAGAGATGACAACCTGAACAGTGAAAAACAAAAAAAGGTATGAATAAAAACAATAAAAACATCTCAATGTTCATTCTTTCCTGGAGGACTATTTTTATTTAGAGCAGGGGTCCCCAACCCCCCAGCTGCGAAGAGGTACCGGTCCGTGACACAGTTGGTACCGGGCCAAAGAGAATAAAAAAATCACAACCTCAATTTTTTTGTTTTATTTATAATTTTATTCTGAAGGAAGTTTTATTTTTGAAAAACTGCTGGATTCTCCACCACACTTTACTCCTTCTGGATGTATGTCAAGTTGCTCATTCAAGTGTTAAAAAAATCCAGCTGCTATTTTCTGAAAGCTGCTACTGCACGTGAAATTACAGAGCTAGCAAAATTAACTAAACTAAACTAAGGCAAACCTCTTTGAAAAGTTTCTTTTCGCAGGAAAGACCCAGTGAGGAAACAGAAGAGGAGCCTTTAACTTCAAAGAAAAAAGAAATCTGCGTTTAAAAGACAAAAACAGAATTTGTTTCTTGCTTTACAACAGTTTTAGTGTTAAAAAAAAATTAGAGCGAAAAGCAGAAAAATGTATATCGAAAAAGAAAAAAATAATTTGAAATATCATTTAAGGAAATCTTTTTGACAAAGACACTGCATGCTTCAAAGCTGACCACACCCACTACGTGACCGTCCAACTGGTCACCCATGGACTGCGCTATTTGTGCCCAATGTTGTCATCGGAATTGACTCGCACACAAAAATAAACAGGTCATACTCGTCAATATTCCCCAACGTTTTGCTCTGTAGTGTGTGGGGATAAAGTAAGTAAAAAGAAAGAACAAAACAGACTGGAATGTCGTGATGAGCACATAAACAAAAACAGACATGGATCAAGTCTCAATGTTAAGGGAAACTGGAAAAAAAAAAGAAAGAAAAGAAAAGAAAAAGAAAAAAGAGAAGATGACAACTTTAGACTCATACAGGCCAGTCCATGAAAATATTGTCTGACATTGTACTGCTCTGTGGTCTGGAAAAGGTTAGAGACCACTGATTTAGAGGACACTATGTGGAAGTCTATGAGTGGATCAGTCAACAAAGGCTAATGGGAAAAAGCTCACATGGTGAAAAATTAAATGCCCCACAGGAGTGGTTGTTTTATCATTATGCATGGTTAAAACCAAACATCACTGTTTAAGATGGTTTCTAATACGGTTGTTTGGAGCCTGCTGTATGTACGGTATTTATTTATTTAGGTTGGGGTGGGGTGATTACTGATCCTACACATGTCAATATGTTAATGTTAATATAACATTTTTGGGAAAAACAAATTTCAATTTAAATGTGTCCAAATTAAGAAACATTTATATATTTTTCAAGTTTTAGGCTTTAAACAGCAAAATCATCACAATATGTACTACTGTAATTATCTGATGGATTAGGTTTCTGAGTCCCAGCCCTGATTGATGGAATTTCTGCTGGTGTCAACATTGATACTTGTGCTATTCTGTTTCTTTACTTTGAAACAACACAAGATGGCAGTATGTGTTCTTTTAGTGTTGATGGGGCTGATGGAGCATGCAGCAGTTAAAGCGATTTTAGCCAGTTTTACTAAATATGAGCCTTAAAGACTGAACAACACTCAAGGCTGCTTTGACAATGCATGCGCCTAATAACTTAACATTTCTGTACTGAGATTCCTCAAATCTGCCCACTCAATCGTGACAAAATACAGAAAGAAAATCGCTGCAAAAGAAACAGGGGCTGGAAATATGGCAGAAAATATTACCATAAAAATAAACTGAACTTAATGACTCATTTAGACAAACCAAGGAACTGAAACAAACCAATGATATTAAAGTCCCTGAAATTCACTAAGATGTACTTTCATTTTCTTAGAAAATTGAGGTCTTTCCATTGTCTGAGATCATTCTGCAGTCAATAATTCACAGTAATTACCACCCACATCGAGCAAAATCCTAAAATTATGTTCATGTTGTCTAATTTCACATCACATCAGATTTGTACTGTCTTTTATTAAGAGCCTTTTTGAAGTGATAACCTTTTATTTACCTTATTTTATATAGACAAATAAAAATAGACAAATAAGGAAGGGCAAATCTCCAACATGCCATAAGAAAGTGGAAAGGTCTTAAAATGTACCGCTACTCTGTAGAGAAGGAAAGCATCGGGGAGGCAGCATGAAAGGTTTCATATGTAATCAAAAGGAAAAATGCACTCCATGTTGATGTATTATGTTGGACCAAATCTTAGAGTATTATTGCAAATCATTTACTATCTTGTCCAGAAACTTCCATTGTCATAATGCAGTTAAACACCATAAAGAAATTCTGGGAGCTCTTTGAGTCCTTTATAAAAAATAATGATGGGAATGTAAATTAATTGAAAATAGTAGAAATGTAAATGTTGGAATCATGACAGACCAGGAGAAAAACATCCATGCCTAAAAGGACTCAGCACAATAGAAATTGAGACTAAGCCAACCTTCATAAATACACAATGCAATTTCTCTAATTTGAATTATTGAAATGATCTGAAACATTGAAATGATACATAACAGTTGTAGATGATTATTGGATGAGCCTTGTCAGACAATCTGATACAATTATTAAAGAAAGTCCCCTTTTCCTTTTTAGGTAAAAGCTAAATTTGTTCTCATTTTGATGCATGATTACAATGCGGTGTCTTGAACAATTTATTATTAGTAACAGTACTGTTTATGAATACACCAGATCTAAATTTTTTACCTCAATTTTCCACAAGAGCACAATTGCTGCATGGTAGCATAAAACTTCCTTTCCAAGTATCGCTTTAAGATTTGGTGTAAAACTGCTTTATAAGTTTTTGCGACCAAACAGCATGTTTTTTTGACAACTGAACATTATGCTGATGGTACTGAAATGTTTCATTTTATGAAATATATTTTTGCAGCACTTGACTTGGACAAAAAATGTCCTCAGACAGTTGTTTTGACCAAGGAAAGAAATTGGAGACTTAGATTGAAAAGTGCATTCAGGTTTACTTGAGAAATGTATTATTTAAATTTATTATTTAAATCAAGAAGTGTTTGTCTTGGCTTTTTCTTTTTTAAGAATGAACCCAAACTTTTCAAACTATGAAGGTGTGATCATGGGTATTCACACAACAAAGACAAATAGACCTCAGTAAATTTGCTTTTCATGTTTATATTAATACCTTTAACTGTGTTCTATTGTGGTTTTAAAAATGGTGCAAACGTCACACTTGTGTCCTGGAGGTGGGTTTAGTGATATTATTGCTGCCTCTGCCCCAAAACCCACAGTCGCGTATCACTCTGTTTGGAAGCCTGTTCCTGAACATATGATAGCGTTCTGGACAGATTTGGGGAAGTGAGGATTGTGTTAGATTAATTGCTGAAGCAGGAGCTTCAGTGCACTACACTGCTAGATGCCCCTTCTGGAGCTGGTGACAAGAGTTAATCCTCCCAGCTTTGTCAGAGATTCAGCTTCACAGAAATATTAACTACACTTTTTTTGAGTGCTCTCCCTCAAAACATGGAGGTTGTGTCATTCAGGCTACATCTGGTTTGGAATTCATCTCCGTCTTCAACTGCCTTCTTCTACCTGCAGAAGAAGCTCTCAGCTGTTGAGGACAAGAGACAGACATTTCCACACAAGTAGCAAAGTAAAATCATTGAACGGTCTATCATCTCCCCCCAGTTAGTTTTTTTTTATTAACTTTTTATGTAAGAATTGACCTTATTAATGGCAACATCTCAGCTTTTCACAAGCCTACGTATTTTACAATATCTTTAAATTTGATAGTAAATAAGACAAATCTGACTTATGACGGACTACATAATTAGCTGCTGTTAGCTCATCTGTCTCTCATCAAGACTCGTGTTTTCTGCCTGTCTTATTCTCCTCCCTCTGATGGCCATCATTTCTTCTTATCCTCAACTGATTCTCACTTCACTGATGTCAAATAGGCTCAAATTAAAAAAGATGACTTTATCATCGGAAAAGACATCAGGATTTTCAACCCCTTCTGTCTAAAAAACACACTTGTAGTTAACGTTCTTACTGTTATTATTGACCTAGCTTAACAGCTTTCCTTACTGATATCATGGCTTGGTGCTCAGATGGAAAACTTCTTCACAGAAATGACTCTAGATGTTATTTGAATGCATGTGTTATTCAAATTTCAGTTTAAATCAAGTTTATTTTTCATTTCCTCCACTATAATTGTTTCTCTAGGGGTGTTAACCAGAGTTTCCCTCTGAACATCCATGTCGAATGACAGACACATAGTGATGTGAAAAAGCTGTTACTTTTCTGAGAAAATCTCAAGATTATCGAAATGAGACAAAAAAATGTAAAACAAGTACTGTAGGTAAAAGATGCTTTAACTTTTTTTGAAAAACCTAAAAGTGTGGAGGTGAATCTTTATTTTGGGGGAGATATTACAACTTTGAGCAAAATCTTAGAAGATTATTTGAATCATGGAAAAGTTTATAGACATTTTTAACATCAACACCACAACTTTGATATAAATCTTTTTTAATTATTTCTAATGTGGATGTGTGTTAATTAAGGACGCAACAATCCCCTTTCCCCACGATTCAGTTCAATGGTGAAACAAAACGGTTCAGTTTTAAACCAAGAATTTTGGCATCCCTAGTGTTTATGTAAAAATGGGACAACATTAAATTAAAGTAATTAGGAAATAACTCATGAATTAAGTACAATGTGATGAAAAAAATGGAAAATTGAAAAACTAAAAAGTGTTGAATGCAGCTACGGACACACTGGGCATGTGTTTAGCCCATAGTGTTAACGCTGGACAAGCAGGAAGGGGCTTCTTCGTCTTTTTCTCTAGTTTACTAGAACATATCTGGCACCTACAGTTGGAAGAATCTTGGTGCGAAATGTTAAAGCTGTACAAATCTTGTCAGACTTGCTCCAGACTTTTTCTTTCACAGCTCTATTCTGATATGTATCACATTATTCCAGCTGGATACAAACCATAATTATTAATTTCTCCTCCATGAACAATTTTCAGGCAGTTGGCATTTCCGTAAATTAAAATGGACGCCCATCCCTGATTGGTCAAAGTTTGACCAGGTAAAACTTTTAACGTGCCTTCAGTGGCCGCACGTTTTGTAAGCAGAGCCTGAAAGAGGTTGTAAAACTTGCATAGCCATGCGTGAACACAGGAGTTTTGAATGTTGAAGCCCAAAACGTGCATTTTGTGCGCGTTTTCATATGAAGTGGTCGCTTGAAACCCGCTTTCTGAGTGCAGTGTGTACGTGGCTTAAGACGTTTTTGTTTGTGTCTTTTTTATCAATAGCAGTTGATAATGCCTGGTTTGTTTTCACAGCTTTTGCTCTTTTGGTTGGCTTTTTTCTCTGTTGCGTTTGTGTTCAGATGATGTTTTTTAATTTGCTCTTTCCTTCTTATATTCTGTCTGTCTCACTCACATCTGCTTTTTGCTGCCATTTCATCCGCAGTTATTTCAAGCGTCATCCCTCAATGAATGGAAGTCCCTGGTTTTCAGTAAGTCATTGTCTGTCTAATGTCACATAAACCTTTTTTCTTGTTGCATTAAAAGTGTCACTTTAAAGTATCCTTAATTTAAGATGTTTATTTGATTAGCTGTTTAAGATCCCGTCAACCAGGCCTCAGTGTCCTAATGTTAGGTCCTACACAACAGTTCACTGACAGGATCATTGTTTCTACATAATTTATGTTGCACTTTAGGGTTACAATTCACCTAAGTGCCCCTTAATGTTTCCAAAAATAAAGTATTAAATGTCCAACATCACAACAATTATGATGGATTTTTAAATCATTTCTGTTTGAAGCTTAAACAATTGATTTTTACAGCCTGTCTCTGATAAAGCCTCAATTAAAATACATTTTCTGTGGTAAATTGCCAAGTCCAACAACATGAGATGATCTTCAATCAAGAGAGGCACATTTGGAAAATTGAATAAAGCGCCTGAAGTATTCTTGCATGGCCAGATGCAGTGCCTGGCTGAGACAGCACCTGTCGGCAAAGTGAAGAGGAGCCTGATATTCGAGGTTTTTGGAAGATGAGCTGCTTGGAAATATTTTTGGCCTCTCTTTAAGATACTCAAACCTTTTAGCAGATCTTAAGGATTATTTAAAGAAGCTATTTAAAAAAAAACACTTAATCGTCTAATTAATCTCAAGTATTTGTACTGACAATATTTTTTACTAGACAATATAACAAGGATAAAAATTGCTTCAAGACCACAAATCATGAAAACCTGCTGTTGGCAAGATGTACAAGATTTTAAAAAGCCAGGGTGACAGGAAGCCTAACAGACCTAAAATAATCGAAAAAATATGTTATTCATTGGCAAGATGGGATTGTAAAAGTTCAGATTCACTCAAAATTCCTTGAAGTAAATGAGTAGATTCATATAAAAGCAGCACTGCAACCAAACTACAAATGACATAAATAATTACAAATTTTTCAACATTCTCCTTCAGCATAAAGCCATTATTTCTTCTGAGGGATTAGGAATATTAAGCAATTCAAACATCGACAACATTTGGCTTTATTTATATAAAACTCGACTTCACTGCAATTGATGTTTTAAAGGGTCTATGTTGTGCTTTTCTTAAGACTTTCAGAGAAAGCAATTGCCATATTGTATATATTACCTTTTAAAGAAGGATTATTTAATGAAATATTAGTTCTTTTTGTAGCCTTTTTTATATGGTAAAGGCCCTTTAATGTGTTAAAATCCCACAATGTTTAGGGATTTATTAATCAACTTTACATTTGGCAATTTATTCACACTATCTGCTTATATGCGATTTCAGGCTTTGCCACAACATGTTACTTGATGTTGATTTGTTTAAATTAAATTATTATTAACTTAAGGTAACATTTTTTGAGAAACCTAATTTTTCATTTTCAATGCAGGTATTTTACTGAGGGAGAAATGATTATCGAGAGAGAAAAAAAGAGAAGGGGAAAATTAAATTAAAGAGTGTGTGGTGGATGAAAGCGGTGTTACAAAAAGCTGCTAAGATTACCAGGAATGCACTGGGGCTGGAAACAAACACAGTTGGTTGTTTACAGTCAATAATTCAATACCCAGAGTGCAATGTGCTCCTTGAAAATTAAATGTCCAAGATTCCACTACCTGCAGCTAACAAGCACTGTATTGCTAGCAGTTCCTCTCTTGATCTGTGTGCTGTCTCCTCCTGGAATTCATAAGAAGAGGAGTTGGATCTTGAACGGCATTCAAGAATCTGAATCTCACCATGTACTCCAAAGAGCAAGGCACTCATTTGTAATGACAATCGGAGGAAGAAATTGCTTAAACATTCTCCTTGTTGTTCATGTTGGTCCTGCTCTGCATGCTGAACGCTCCCTATTTTACATGTCAACATTTTACATAATATTTATGATGTTGCATGGCTTCAGAAAGCTCAAGCAGCTACTATCACATCAAAAGAAGATCATCAGTGACATGATTGCTTTTAATATCAAGATTTTAGGAAATACAAGCAGAAATCCATAACGGCGTCAGAAAATGACTTTTCAAGCATTTTCATTGCTCTTGCGTACTAAGATATATCACTTATATTGTACCAGGCTGCAAAAGTGGTATCCGTCTATAACTCATCAGAAATATAGACAATAAATACTCCTCTTTTCATGTTTTTACATGAGTCAAAGGACTCTCACCAGCAGAAGTCATAAGTTCCGAGTCAATGGCTACAAGCAGGAAAAACAGGGAGTTACACGAACGGGCTAAATAAGACACGACAAAAGTTAACCACAAAATCAATAACAGCAGAATCAGTCGTCCAGAAAGTCTCTCACGTCTTTAAAGGCATTTACTGTCCCAGTGAATTAGCTTCTGGTGTTAAACATGACATGATTTCCTCATTTTTTCATGCTCCATTGAAGGCCACTTGGTCAAAATGCAAGTTTTGAGACATGAGCGGAATAAATTTCGGAACTCAGATCAGTCAACCTTGTATGTGTTCTGCCTGTCTGCTTTCTATATTTAAATGATTTTTGTGCAATCTTGCAACAAACTGGAGAAAAAAACTTAGAAGAAACAAAAAAAAAATGGGCCACGTAACAGCTAGGAAAAAAGCCCTGTGTGAACTTTTTTTCCTCCTTCTGGCTGTGAAGATGGTTGACATGCATAAAGCGTTGTCTCTCCGGTCTTGGTATAAAAATGAACTTAAATTCAGCAGGGTGGGTTCCAATTTGGGCACAAGAGGTCATCGGGTTTTCAGCTGTAAAAATTGGGTCTACTTTAGTGGTTAATCAAACTTACTTTTGAGTGTTGATTACAAAATTTGGTTATTAGTGGAGTTGCTGGCCTTGCGACAGACTGGCAACCCATCCAAGGTGCACCTCACCTTCACCCTACAGTAGCTGAGATAGGCTCCACTAACCCTGTTATGCCAGAAAGAACTTAGTGAGTTTAAAAAAAGGAAGGATGGATGTGGAGTTACACTGGTTGTCATGTCAACAGGTGCTTGTTTAAGAAAAAAAAAAGCTTACTTTGTGTAAATAGCTGACTGATGTGTTTCTGTTACGGCAGGAAATGAGGACGTACCCAGGCGCAGACAGGATGAGGAGGCAGGAGGTTGCAGGGGAAACTACATAATAACAAACTATGGACCAGCACAGGAGGAAGGGAAAGACTTAAATACAAGCAAGACAACGAGGCACAGGTGGAAACAATCAGGACAGAGGGGAACCAAAGTAAAACTCAAAACCAAAGTACAACACAGGAACCTTTCAAAATAAAACAGGAAGTGAACTGAAAGCATGCCAGAACATAAAACAACTAAAACATAAAAGCAAAGAACCTAAAACCATGACAGTTTCTGACTAAACCAAACTAGAGAGCAGTGTTAGTGACATGTCAATCAGCAACACATGCTTGAGATGAAACAGACCAATAACACTGGCCACACCTCTTTACATACTAAGAATAGCAAAAACCTTACTAAAACTGAAGAAAACTTAAGAAAACATAAAAGTTGGATCATATATCTTTGGAGACCTGCAAGACTGATTCTTCCTTTTATTTGTCTTCTACAAAATTAACAAATGTTTGAGATGTTGGGATCAGTCTGCTAATTGCGACCATCAGAGAACATATGTAAGAGCTTTTTCTCATCACCACAAAATGTATCAAAGATCTTCAACCCGATTTTTTATTCTTTACAAGAATTATGGAAGCAGAAGGTAGCTGGTGGTTCCTCAGACCTTCTGTTTTCCTTGATAATGCATGTCCAGATCCATTTGTCTCCACTGTCTGACTTGTTTCCAGTCTGGTAGCATTAGCAAAGAGTTCCAGTTAAACAGTCTGGATTGACTGTTTTGAATTTGTGGCTTGTATCTCACACTCAGCACCGTCGCTCTTGGTCAGTGAGTTCCACAAAGGCTCTGCTCTTCATGTTTTCAGAGCCACAAATTGATTTGGTAGACAGCTTCCAATCTCTTGGCACTTGTTTTGTGCCTTCATGCTGTCATCCCGGCAAATGTTTTAAAGCCTCTGGCCTGGCCCCTGAGCAACATCTACCTCTCAAATCTCTGTGCAGTATCTACCGTATCAAGGATACTCCTTCTATTATAGTTCTTCACTGTCTCCTCTTTACTCTTTGTGTTTGGGTTGCCTAAGACACTCACTTGGTATTTCATCATTGTACATAATCTTCCCAATGGATCTTCCTTGTTTTATCCTGGACAATGACTTCAATGGCTCTCCAATCTGACTGTAAAGCAGTATGAATTCAATGCAGCTCACAAATGGTAATAATAATTTGGGATGCATTCTGTGATGGGCTGATGTGATGGACTGCTACCTACCAATAAGTAGAACATGTATGTATGTTTTCCACTCATTGTCAAAGTAGCATTGCATTACAACAGGCTACTACAGTTATGAATGTAGTCTATTCAATATCCATTTATGTAATGAAGACAAATTTTAGTTTTTATTTAACAGCAACTTGCTTCAAAATAAATTCCACAGAAAAGGATTTGGATGCAAATGAAGCAGTTATTTAAGCTGGAGCTGACTGATGAAATTCCTGATGGACTTAACATCCTTGGCAGAGTGAGTGCAGCGGACACAGTGCCAGCTTTTTTTTCTTTCATAATGTAAATGCTAGGTTATGAGGAGAATTGCATTTATTATTATTCTTTATGGCGCCTAATACCAATGGTGCCAAGGTAGAAAACTCAGCCGCTGTTGAAAAGAAAAGACAGATTGAGCGTGTGTTATCTCTGCTCATACAACAATGTCTGGTTCACTGTAAAAACACATTATTCATCTCACTTACTGAGATAATTTTGTCATAGCATATGTACCACTTTAAATTGTGAATTCAACAACCTTGCTTCATGGGATAAGTGAGACTTTAGCTACTCGCCAATGATCCTTGTTGGAAACAAATAAAGAGATGAAATAATTATGATGCATTCGTGTCACTGGTCCATGTCTCCCAGCCAAAGGAAATCAAATTGGATTTAAAAAGCCAACCAATTTCAGAGACTGCTGCCTTTATCCAAAACCAAATTTGCTTCCATTGGGATTTTGGGTGCTAAATTAGCTGAAATCACAGAAACGGCCACTCCACACTTTCACACCTGCCAGGATTTAAAAAAAAAAAGCCCACCCCCCATCTGATAAGATTTAAAGACCCACTTTGAGGAAAATTGTGTTTTTGGTGTTATATAGCATATTTTTGTTACATATTGATAATGGTGGACATATATAAAGAAAATTAAGCTCAAAATTGCATTTCTGAGTATTTCTTTATTCAAATTGTGGTGCATCAGGAGCAGACGAAAAAATGCAGTTTGAAAAAGGGTGTATTTGTGATGTGGAAAGTATGCTGAGCGGGCCACAAGCTCTCTGCTCCGAGCTCCCAGCAATAGGTAGAGGAAGGCTCTGCACCGTCCCGCCCAAAACTCAGACGTTTTTTTCTTATGAACTGGGAAAAATGACACATTAGTGAATTCTGGCTAAAAATGGCATAATCATAATTAAAAGACCCATGGGAACGCTTTTACAATAAATAGAAAAATGATGAGTAGGAAAAAGTAACACTTTAAAAAATTTTAAAGTCTCTTGTCATTTAAGACCATACACACTTATTAGGAAGCATTGAATTCAGATAAAAGAAATTTTGACTGAGACTGCGTCCTTTCCTTTACCCACAATACTGAGGATTTAAAGGCGTCCTAATTACTGCTTTAATGTAACACATGACCGTTTCTAATCTTAAAGGTGTTGTTTGTGGTGAGACGTTCAGCCATAATTATCACTCAGCTCTGCTGTCCCATTCAGCTTCATGGACCGTGTGTTATAACGGTCCTTGTGGTAGACTCAGATTCAGATTCAGATTTCGGTTTGATCTTTGTGGCTCTGTCAGCCTCATTTCCAGCCACAACATTTAGCTGTTTTATTGAAAAGGCTCCAATAAACCCGATGTGCGCTTTCAACCAGCCCACAAAGTGACTAACAATGCAGCATATTAAATGGGGGGGGGTACTAGTCAGAAGCAATCATTGAAATTCATGTATACTGAACCAACATCATTAAGTACCAAGTTCCACATCTGCTATTTCTCAAATACTAATTGTTTTCTAGAATGTTTTGTGAGATAGTGAAGCCCTCCTTTTGTGTTGTTTCGCTTCTTGCTTGTGTTATAACAGTTTTAGGAATTATTCCTTCACAAAATAATTTAGCTTGCTCTCAGCAAAAACTATATAACCAGGATAAGGACATTTACGTTACATGACTTAAAACAAGTGTGAGATTCCCCAACCACATTTCGAGTTAGTTTAGGAATAAAGACAATTTCTAATCTTTACATTTATTTCTTGTGACCCCCAAAGATTAAAACTATTTTTTCTGCAAATAAATGATTGTAGTATTTGGTCTCTCTGACTCTGTGGACTGACAGCTGTTGTTTCCCATTCAATCAGTGCTGGTTCATAACATTCAGAAACAACCCCTTCAAACCTTTAGCATTGTTTTCCCATAAATAAATCAGAACACCAAGAATATTCTTTTCCCTGCAGCCAGAGATAAACATGAACACGTTTTTATATTAAAAGGAAACTCTGCAAAGTCTTTTTTTAATGCATTTTAATTTGCAACATTAAAAACAAGACTGTCTGATATAATAAATATAAATGTTCTGCCAAATGAAACCATTTATTTAAAAGCTAAACGAATAATGCATCCATTAGGTAAATCAATTAATGGAACGCTCAATGATGTCCCATTAATAGACGAGTTTTAGTGAATGCAAAAAAGGCAACTGAGGAGTTTTTCCAACAGTTTCTGGAAGACCTCTCAGGGTTTGCTATCTATTTCATGGAAATGCTCCCATTATGTGGAGAGCTTAGAATAAACTGTCCTGACAAATTATTTATCTATATGGGAAATGTACGGTGGCTCTGAAGGGCCAATCGCACTAACAAATCACTCAACACAAAAACATATTAAAGATCACAACAACAGTTAAAAAAGAAAAACAAATACCGGTAATAAAAAACCATTACATTATGGAAAACAAAACAAAAAAATCTAGAAATCAAAACACAATATTCCACTGATAAACACAGTTGGTTTGGCAGAGATTTTTAAGCTAGATTGCCCTCCTGACACAACCCTGACTTTATCCGGGACACAGGGAGACCCAGAGTGGGGACCACTTGTGGCTGCATAGTTAGGCAATAGTGTGAAGCGTCTTGCCCAACAAAAGTAATTTCTAGAAATTAAAAAAAGGTTCATTGAAAAATCACAACAAGAAAAGATAAGTACTATGGGACATCACTGACTGAAAGATGATTTTACCCATCATTTTCCCTGAAAGTTATTTGGAATGAAACAATATTGTGTATGCTCTGTACTAATCATAAAACTTTTATAAGTACATTGAAATTTGCACTTCAGGGCCACCGTAGAGAATGTCACCTCGTGCTCAGGATGTGTGAATGAAAATTTCTTGGTTCATGTTTTTGAGTCCAGCATGGAACCAACAATCATGTTTCATAAAAACAAAACCAGCATGATTTGGATTTACAAAAGCCATATTTTTATTCTAGAGATATCTTTAAAAATAAATTGAATAAATTTCATATTTTTGAAGAAAAAAATTGCATATGCTGAATACAGATAATAATGCTCTATATATTGGAGTAGCGGGATAGAAACACGTTAAATCTGCATAAAATTCACTGATGCAGGTGTGACTGGGTACACACCACTTATTCATGCATATGCAGGTCAAACTATTAACAGAGCCAGCGTTGGTGTCAGCTGTAATGTGCAGGCAACTGCTGCTTCTGTTCACTGTGATGATAAATTCTGCAACAATGCAGTTGCTTTTTTATGCCTAGTTATGAATATACAAGCATAATCCATGGAGAGGCATTTTTTTTCCAACTAAGAATTAGGTTAAAGACAAAAAGTGACATTTCGCAACCCTAATATTTGTACGTTCTAAATATAGTAACAGGAAATTTCAATCTGCTAAATGTGAAACATGCTCATATTGGTATTAGGCCTACATTTATACCCCTGAATGATCAAAGACATCTTTATACAGTCATCCTCATCATAAAACGCTTAGCTTAAAAAAAATGTTTAAGTCAACCTCCACTTGATATTACTATGGCCCACTAACTCATTAAATGGGACCACCAACTGTGTTTTGATTAAATGATTAAACAGCGCACGTTTATATGAGTCTTTTGGGGTATTAACTTCTGCCTCAGCCTGCAACATCACACATCGCTGTACAGAAGATCAGCAGGGGTCAAATGACTCATTATCATATGTCACTCAATGCTTTTTATGGGTAATTGCTGGGGAAGGGGAAATGAAAACACTCATTTTCATCTTCCGGAGCCTCGTGTGTGGGGATATTTGACCTGCTGTTGTAAGTACAACCACAACAGCTGGGAGGGGGAGCTGCTGCGTTCTGCTAACAGCGTGAAAGAGAAGGAGTTGGACGCAGGGAGACATGCGTGACCAAATTCAGTTTGGATCGTGTGACGCAACAGTTTACCTGCATTTTAAACGTCAATTTCAATGACTTGGTGGCTGCTTGTGTTAAATGAAGGAAGAAAAAAAAACAAAAGGTGATGATTTGCTGTTGCTCTTATCGCAAAATCCATCAATACCCCACAGGGACAAACACAGCCACAGTGCTCGTCTGCTTTCCTTTACAAAGCATTTCCAGCATCAAATTATTTTTCTCTCTTTTTTTAAGAATCTTTATAAATATTCCCCATAAGCTGCAGGTTTCATTATTTTCTCTAAACTCCCACCTATGATCAACCATAAAAGGAGCAGTGACTCAAATGCCTTTTTTTCCAGCACATCCACAAGCATGAAATCAGCTAAAATATACTAAGGTGGTCCTCTCATAGCACACAGACAAGGTTAAAAGCTGACCTACGCCCAAGCAAAAACACTGATATTTTTCAAAACTGTAGGCAAATAAAGAGGCTACAAGATGAATGATTCTTTAAAAAAAAAAGAAAGGCGATTTTATTTTTTTTAGAGAAAGAAGACTTCTGCCTGACTGCTCTCAGAACATTAACCCTCTAGCAGGCATATGTAAATTTCACTCTAATTTTGGGCTCATGCTCTAGTACTGTCCTGCACACAGATAAAAACTGAAAGCAAACTCCTTTCACTAACCTTTTTTAATTAAAGACCCACTCCAATGAAAATCAAGTTGTTGTTTTTTGTGTGTTTTAAACCTGTTTGTGTGGTATTTTTCTCATGATATGGAACACATAAGAAAATAAAGATTGAAAATGCATTTCTGAGCGTTTCTTTATTGAAAAAGATCCCATTTCAAAAGTGAGAGGGCCACAAGATCCCGGCTCCACTCAATTCTGATTCATCCACTTTCAGACATATAGATCCATGAACATCTTTTTTTTGTTTGTTTTTTGTCAGAGCCGGTATATTGCTCAAAACTGTACGGCTGGATAGTTCCAATAAGGCTCGCTATTTTTGTTGCACCCCTAATGTTAGGTTGCTGTGTGAGTAGCTGTAGGGTAGTGGGAGAGAGTGTAAACAAAGGGATTATGGGAAATAAAAGTAGGGTTACTCTGCAAAAAGTCCAACCTACAACTCAGAGAAAACTTTCTATTGAAATCCTCCCACTCTGCGGAAATTGTCCTAGAAAATAACACGTTTTTTTCTTTTTTTTTTCTTTTTGCAAAGAAAAGCATAATCATTAGTAAAGACCACTTGGAACACTTTTAAAATAGATGAAAAGATCATTGAAGTGGGACTTTAAAGAAAGCTGCAGAAATGCCCTAAATTTCTATTAACCAACATTTTATTAAGATTTTAAAAGTCTAAACTATGCCAATCCCAGAGGGTTGTGAGAGGAAACACTCCAGCAAACAGCTCAGGTCCATTCGTCTTCACAGAATCTCAAGATGGAGTCAAAACGGGATTTTTACTGTTTCAGTCATCAGCATTTAGGAGGTTGAAACAAGGATAACCTCTTTCTTTTTTATTCCACGCTGTCTGAAGTTGCAACAGCATGAGCTGAAATGACTCCAACAAAACACCTTTCATGTTTTTTAGGTGTTATGACATCACAACCCAGAATTCCTTGCAGCTTTGCACAACATATTTGTATTAATGAATATGGCAACAGCTCTCCACATTCACTGCTCCTCGCTCTATTGAGTTTTATGCCCTACAGAGTTGATCTCCTTTTGTGTCATGCCACTATCAAGAAAATAGGCTACCGCTGAGCACACCATCAGCCTCTCCTTGGCTACACCAACACAATAGGTTTTCCTAGAGCATGAATGGTAATGTAACCTAAATGATTATGATGAATGTATATAAATCCCACACCATATTGAAGATGGGGGGCATTTAGTTGCCAATAGGGATAAGCATGATGGATATTTATGGGATTGTGTGCAAGCCCATATATCCTGTCTTGTCAAGCTCCTACCTTTCATGTAACATCTGTGCGTGTGTGCGCGCGCGCGCGTGTGTGTGTGTGTGTGTACGTGTGTGCGTGCGTGTGAGGGCAAACGTGGCTGAGAGAAGAAGACACTTGGTGTGACAGACTTGGCAAGGAAAGCGGGAGGAAAGCGGAAGAAAATGTGTTTCCACAACGTGACTGCGTTCAAAAGCCTGAAAACTGTAATTTGAGATATGAATACATTACACAGCTCCTCGTCATAGGCAGAGTTAATGTGATGCAACAGCGCCTCTTAGCGCCGCGCAGCCTCGCTGACTGAGACTGAGGAGGCGCTTCTTTCTCAGCTGATACCAAAAAAAAGAAGGAAAAAAGAACTCTTACCTTCGGTGTCACAATGCGTGTCTGCCGCTGCGGGTTTGCGCTAACGGGGGCTTTGCGCCTTCTTCTGCGGAGTCTCTGCTGTTGACTTTTACTTCCATTGGGCGAGGGCCCGCGCGGGCGGCCGCTGGGACTTGTCCTTTTCCTGGCATTTTGGCTCCTTCTCAAAGCATCAGTCAGACCAGAGGAAAAGTGTTCAAACTTGATCTGAAAACACAAACACCGCAAATGTTGCGCACTTTGGCTTTTCTCTTGGAGCCTGATGAGGAAGGTGTGCGTATGAAGAACATCCCTGCATTCTCCGTGACTCATAAGCAGTTTAGCACTAAGAATCTCGTCAAATACCGGCTCACTACAAGTGCTGTTTGTGCGCGGGGGTGCATGCGCTCCCGTGGAATGCGTTTTCTGTGTTTTTGACAGGCGTGCATGCGTGCGCCTCTCCTGGAGAGGACACTGGATGGGAAGCCTGCGTGACGAAGGCGCACGTTAAATTCAAAGGTGTGTGAGGTGGTGTGTGAGAAATTATTAGGTTGAGAGAGAAGGAGGGGGAGGAGGAGAGAGAGGGGGGAGTGAAAACAGCCTGTGGCTCCTTAGCGAATATTCCCCTCACGCGCCTCTCTCCAGTGCCGCTCTCGTCTATGTAGGGCATGCAGCAGGTTGTGTGTCGAGGACTCGCATACAAGCTTTAAGGAGAAAGCTGAGTTATGAAATGAGCCTGAACCAGTAGAGCGGGAAAGAGTTCTCAACTAAGGCGCACAGACAAAATGAGACCCAAATACAGGAGAATTGAGCTCACCCCATTCCCGTGACACATCTCTCCAGGCAGCCAGGTGGAGATGACATTGCAGCCTGTTACTCCATTCGGGTGCCCTCGACAGGAGTGGGAATCAAAAACGCGTCTCCGTCATGAGATTAATCCATCCACTTCTTCTCCATCAACCCCCCACTGATAAATCCACACAACTATGATTCTGAGACCCACTCCGTCCACGGCCACCTCTTCCCCAGTGGATGAAGGCTATTCCTCTCCTTTCAGATGTCAGACGCGGTCCATTGAAAGTGGGGGGGAATTCGGGGGGAAAGGAATGTGAGCGTCCGCGCGTGGGTCTCAGAATCCAAAATAAGCGTTGGTTCGGAATCTCCAGTGGCAGCCCCGCGCGTTCCGCAGTGAGGGCTCGTGGACAGGTCCGCGCGCCTTCCTCCTCCTCCTCTTCTCCTGTCCTCCTCCTCCTCCTCCTTGCGCCGCTCTCCGGATTCTTGGAGACCAAAGAGGGGATTCCGTCACAAATAACATCAAAACACACAGGCGCGCACGCACCAATTCACGCACACAGCCCTGCTCTCTCTCGCTCTCCGCGCAGCCAGGCGCGCTTTGCAGGAGAACGCCACTCTCCAAAAGCCGTCCTGAACAATCGGGAGCAAGTTTAAACGAAAATACTTTTTTTCTTTTTTTCTTCCTCCTTACGGTGCCGCACGACAGAGGTGATGCTCGGCTGCCTGTCCGACAGACCGGCAGAGAGAATTAAGGAAATGTTTTCCGGCGGTCTCTTCCCTGCAGCCCGTCCACCCACGCTTCGCTGGCTGAAGGTACTTACACATCAGCCTTGTTAATTAAACATACAAGGGATAGAGGGAGTAGTGGGGGAGCAGACTTTAGTGACTTCATCTTCCTATTATAAACGAGGACCCATTGGAGTTGAAAGTGTGCGCCCCAATGACATTTCTGCGCAAATGTTTCAAACGCATAACGACTCCAACTTCACGGTGCGTTCAGACTGACTCCTCCCCGTCCCTTGTCGGGTCTAAGATTTCCCCTTTGGCTGAAAACCAGGCAAAACAGCAAACATCATCCATGGTGTGCGCTTCGTGCCATCTTCTCAAATGAAACCGCGTGCGCGAGCCAGCATCCCTGCCGTGTGTGTGTATTTGTTTGCGCGCGTGTGCCTGCGCGCCGTGACGACTGTCTCGTCGTCAAACAAGTCAATATGCCCCTCGCATCCGCTCCACACCAACTGCACGCAGATAAAACATTTCAATATCCGCTCTCAACTGTTGGAGCCTATAATCTGGCGCAGAAAGGCGCCTTTTTCTCCAAATTAAAACGCCGATATTTTTCTTAACCCTGCACCCAGACGTTTGCTGTTCGTCTCATCCAAACGGGGTTTTTTTTAAGACGTCGGGTGAGATAAGGGGGAAAAAAGGGAGCGTGTGAATCGCACAGTATCAATTAAACATAATTAGCAGATCAAAATTGCAGCGCAGGGGGTCCTCAGGGAGGACTGACAAGTTCCCTCCTTCCCTCCCTCTCTCAGCATCCCCCGTCTGTGTTGCCTTTGAGTCCCACTGCAGACAGATGGTGTCGATAGCCCACTGCAAAGGGTCATGTCAGCAGGCCTGAGCGATTGGATTGGCTGTCATAAGTTGAGATGAGACAAGAAATGTAGCAGCTTAATCAGATCAGAAGGCTTATTATTAAGGAACAGTCCATTGCTCCCTTCTTCTTCCTCCTCTATCCTGAGAATAAAATCCCCACCTGTTGAGATTTTTTTTTATCCTCCTCCGTCAGATCCCCCCAGGCTTAAAATGAAAGGAACACATGATTGCATAACCTGGACATGAAAGAGAAGAAAAGACTACATCAAGACTGGATAATGTTTTTCTTTTGTAAAATAGGGAGAAGAGAAAAACGCATTCCAAATGCAAGAGCTTTGCTTTTAAATCTCCATTATATAGCTATTGGCTATTTATCCATTAGAGGCATCTTTTTCTTTTCTTTTTTTGAAAAATTTGCCTGAGGACACCCCTTTGAGAACAATGGATAATTAACAGCAACTTTCAGGAACCCCAAATTAGAACAAGTGGAGTCTGGCTGAACCTGGCTCGGTCTATATTTAACATACTGCTGTTGTCAAGGAAATAAAAACATATTTTTCTTGGTCTTCAAAATAAAACTCTTAAAAATAGTTGTTATTTTTTTTTCAATCTTTGTTCACTTTCAAGGACATGCCTGCCCGCGGAGTACCCTATGGCAATTCGTGGGACATGACCTTTTCTGCATCTGCACACTCTCGAGGATCTAGCTCTCTCATTTTTTATGCAATCATCTGGTGCACACCAGTATAACACTTACACACGGTAGTGAGTCAGCTCTCAACAACTGTTCTGAACTTCAGCAGCAGGCTGAGGGTGGTGGAGGTGGGAGGGCAAGATTTTTTTTCTTTTTTTCTTTTGGGGCGACTTGAACATACGTCTCTTTGCTGTAATAGATTTGAAACTGCCGCTCTCTTAAGTCGTGCCTCTTTATTAGGCCAAAAGCACTCTGGGGAGAGATTTCCCAGGCATTTTGTGCTGCAGAGACACTGGACAAACATAAAGGGTCTCATTTTAGTTCAAAAATGGCTCCAAGGACACAAAAGACTAGCGACGAGCATCTTTTATTCTGTGTCAGATTGTATTTTTACAAGTCCACCGCCTGTAGCTTATTTTAGGCTGTGAGTGCAGAATATTTATTTAAAAAATCAGTGACCTTTTTATCACTGCTTATAATGAAGTAACAGAAGGCTTAGAATTTAATCTTTATTTAGTGCAATTTTTTAAGTACAAAAGCTCAGTCTAGTTTTGGTGAAGTGAAAGTGAAAGATGTGAAAGTTGGGAAATGAGTCACTAAAAATAAAAAATCAACAAGGAAAAGAATATTAATAAATAAAAGAGACAAATAAATTAGGGAGGAGAACATGATTACACAAAGCATGTGACTAAAATATTTAGCATTATGCAATGCATGTTACCATGGTAACTGACTTTTTCAGTGTCAATACTTTGTTAAGTCAGAGGCACTTCCCAAATACCATGCAGCTTATAGTTTTCTGATGTAAACGACCGGCTACACTGACTGCAATGGGATGCTGGCTATTCAGAGTGATTTGAAGTATAGATTACAGAATCCAGCATCAGAAGCTCTGCTGTGGCCTGCCGGAGACGAGCAAACACTGCTAATTACAGCAACATTAAAAAAAAAAACTCTTTTAATCCCTTTTTTTTTTTTTACATTTTTAAGGAAAACTTCATTTTATTGTGCTTTCATGCAGATAGCGGCCTGGACAGTCAGGCTGCCAGAAAGGTAAACTTTTAAATGCACTGACAACTTCATGGGTACTTTATGGTTAAAATTGTCTGACAAGTCATTTGGGTTTTGATTTTCAGGCGATAACAATGGAAGTGTCTGATTCCCTTCTAAACTGCAGCAGGAAGAGAACTGGTTGCTGAAGAACGTAGGTGGCCTGAAGCGCTCAAACCATTGAGACAAGACTGTCTTTTTTATACAATGGCAGCTCTTTATTTTCCTATCAGACCAGACACCAACACAGCCAAAGCACTGCATTGTGGTCGAGCACATAGCTTTATATGGACCTCAGGAAATGAATCACACCGGCAACAACCTGAAATTTATTCAAGTTTTTTTATCTTGTAGCGCGGCACTCTGAGATCTGGCATTTACTTTTGTGGACGATATCTCTCTGTACTTTTTCTGTTTTACTTTGTTTCTCTTCTTGTAAACTCTCCACCCACAGAGAGTGGGTGACCGGGAATGAGCTCTCCCACTGACACCTCTACTTTCAACCTGAGAGGGGCAGTGTGCCGTGCTTAGATCTCATGCAAGATCTCAGACAGAAAGTCTTTTCAGGCAGAACTGTCAGCCATTCGAGTTTATAGGTTCTGATGAAAAACACCAATTTCAAAAATTGATGGGCGATTATGTGCTGTCATAGTGCTGATCACAGAGAAAATTTAATGAACAGTGGCCAGATCAATCGCCGGGGGTGACGCACCGCTGTCTTCTTCACTTGGCTTCATCAGCAATTATCCTTTACTTCAAAAGGTCAGTCAGTAATTTTATAATTAAAATAAAGTATTAATGAAGTTTTGCAGCTGAAGTAAAACCAGTCTTGATAGAGGTTTTTTTTCTTCGCAATAAAAACAGAAACATTTTTCAAATAATTTAAGTTGTCTTTTTGATGAGGCCAAAAAGACAACTTAGGAGATTCTCTCAGAAAAAATAGTGCTTCTGATATACAATCTGCTACAACTTAAGTATTTAAGATATTAATATTCTGTGAATGTATTAAAATGAATACAGCAATATAACTTCAGAATACTGTTTAACTTATATTTTTAAGATATCTGAAAAGTCAGATATTTATGGAAATTGGGAGTTTTGTACTTCTCTAAATACACTTACTGACCACTTTATTAGGCACACCTTTCCAACTGCTTGTTAATGCAGCAACTCAATTCAATTAGGCATGTAGATGTGGTCAATATGACCTGCTGCAGTTCAAACCGAGTATCAGAATGGAGAAGAAAGGTGATTTAAGGGACTTGCTTGTTGGTGCCAGACAGGCTGGTCTAAGTATTTCAAAAATTGCTGACCTACTGGGATTTTCACCCACAACCGTCTCAAGGGTTTACAGAGAATGGTCCAAAAAAGAAGAAATATCCAGTGAGTTGCAGTTCTTCTTGATGCCAGAGGTCAGAAGAGAATGGCTAGACTGGTTCCAGCAGAAAATTTGTGAGTTTTTTCAAATGTAGTTTTGAAAACTTCACCTTTTTGTGGTTCTTCATGGCAAAATTATTTCTTATGTCAAATCTTCTGGTCTTTTTATTTTTATTTTGCTTTTTTCCTTGAAAGGAATAGAATATTTATCATTTTCAGCAAGTCCGTGAGGCCTGAAATGTAGTTGTATCCAGGTTTTTTTAATGTCACTAAAAACTGTGCAGTCTGACCTTAGGATAAATTGTCTAGGACTTCCACTGCAGTAAAGGTTGACAGCTATTTTGAATGCTTCCCACCCCTGACAGTTCTTTTTTAGCATAGAAAACTGGGCTAAAAATAGCTTCAAAGGGTTTTTTAGAACACTTTCAAATGAACGTGCAGCAAAAAAAAAAAAAGCTTATCTAGGAGTATAGCTGGAGTCTTCCATGCTCAATACGGTGGTAGCACATCTGAAAGGTTTAGACTAGATAACTGACAAAACATGGTGTTTCACAAGCCTGCACACCTGCAGATAATCAGATCATTAGGAGCTGGTGATTAGCAGCACCTGTAGAGCATTTCTGTTGAGAAAAAAAAATCAGATGTATTTGCTCTCTGCAAACATGTTTTTTACATTTTACCTGTAAAAGCATAGAATTGTATTCTGGTTTACACAAATATTGCACTTCTTCCTTTTTTCTTTTTTAAATGACACTTTTGACTTTGATATTTTTACTGATAAATAGGAAAAGCTTGTAAGATATCTCTGTAGTAGTGGTGCTAAACTCAAAAAGGCTATCAAATGTGTTTGAGGATTAAAAGTTTAACACAAGTTCATGCAATGTGGGGTAGAAGTTAGCACTCTATCGTCACTGCGAAAAGGCCCTCGTTTGAATCCTGGGGACTGTGTTTCATGCAGAGTTTGCACTTTCTTCCCAAGCACACCGGCTTCTTCCCACGGTCCAAAAATATGCAAATATGCATTGTAGGTTAACTGGTCTGTGGTATTGCCCTTCAACATTCTGACCCCAAAAGTTAGTTTCAAAAATTGGTGGATAGACGTATTTGCAAATCTTTTCTTTTCAAGTTGTTTTAATTATTGAGGGGTAAAAGCAGCCATATTTTGCAGATTCATGTCTGATAATGATTGATACTGTATCTAAACCTTAAAACCTGGTGTGATTAAATGTAGGAATTGTGGAAATTAGCAGTAAGTGTTGCACATGATTGTGGAGGAATTTTGATCTTTACCAAACAATTGAAATACAGCCAGATTACAACTCCAAATATTCTTTTCCTATTTTTATACCTTTTGAAGTGGACTCAGTGGAAACGTTTGAGAATTTTGCTAAGTTCCACACAGGTGCTCTTCACCTCAAAATATTAATTTGATGGCCAGCTATTCCTCCTCTGTGTTTCTTAAGAAATTCCCACATATCATTGGCTTAGAAAAGACTGCAGCCCCCAGACCAGACCACACTGTTTGACTGTTGCTACTATTTATTTGTGTCTACATGTTTAATAATGTGAGTTTCATATCAGAATGTTACAAAATACCCACCTTTCAAAAAGTTCAGCATTTTGTCATATCAGTCATTTATCTTTATCTTGGTAATATTTCGAATATTTAGAAGGATTTTAGAAGAAATTCCATGATGTTGTTTTCTTTGTTTATATAGTAATAATAAAAGAATCACTTTAGTCCACAAGGTCTTTAGATATCACCACGACGTGTAGCTTTTTGAGGCACTTTCCTGTTATTAATTAAAAATATGCTTTATTAATTATTTTGTAATATATCATGTAAGAGGCAGTGCCAATACTTTTTTAATAATAAAAGAGCCTGTATGTAACACCAGACTTACCTGTCATTGCCCTACAAAAAAGTGCAGCCATTTTACAAATGAGTACATATGTGAAGCATATGGTCACTGCCTGGAAGAAAAGCAGTGATCGACTTTCATTCATAAAATATTACCTCAAGTTTTCTTTTCTGCAGCTTGTGAAATGTAATTCTTCTTTATGAACGTCCTTTGCTACAAAAAAAACTTTTTTAATCAAGTCTTAAAATATTCCAAATTTTAGACAAGACCGTAAAGTAGTCATTTGAAGTTTATAGAGGTCCAAATGAATTTTTTCTCCTTACATCAAAACAAAACACAAATGTTGTCTTCAGTTTTAAGGAGCCATTTTGTATTAACATTCACAGTACTTCTGTAGGGATCAAAATATGTTGTATACATGGATATAGTAAAGAGTTTGCTGAGAAAATGTCTTCTACCTCAGTAATGTAGTGCATCATGAGTTGCACACTGGAAAAGTCAAAACATGCAGAAATGAAATTACCCAGTCAATCCGAGAGGAGTAAAGGAGACAGAGGTTACAGCTGGGACACTCTGACATCATAAAACAAACCTGCAATAAACCATTTCACCATGTTGTAATTTAGGTGACAAGACAGGAAACCTGATTTGTAAACCTTCTGGCCCAGTTGTCAGCCTTAAACCCACTTTGATGTACAACTCTGGCAAAACCCTGTGGTTTCCCCAAGCAAATGTTGCGTTTTTGTTGTTGCAGATGCTCTCGCATATTTAGAAAGAAAACAGAAGCGCGTTAGATTCGATGCTGGAAAATGCTGCAGGAAAAAGTTGCTTTTGCAGCTCTGGTAACAACTGCCTACACTGCAGCACACTGCCAAAAAGTCTAAAAATAGCAAGATGGACTCATCAAGACAACAGTCTGACAACAAAAATTAAAATGTGCATCAGTATTGGCAAAAATCCCTCACACTACTAAGGTTACATCTTGTAAATACATTATTTGAAGTAGTTTTTTCTCCCTTTCACCATTTAAGTTTTACTTCATATATAAAGACACCCCAGCAGTTAAAGCCAAGAATGCATTTGGCTATAAATCTCTTATGTTATAGTTCCCATGTTGCTTCTAGAGGACAAAGAGAAAGATGAGAGGAAGAAATCTAACATTTCCATTTTTTTACCTTTTCCCAAGTTATACCCACTGTCTTTTTTTAATTTGCACTTAAAGCACCAGGGCATACTGGTGCACATTTTGACAGCCTGGAAAGTCTCAGAGCTGCAGGAAATCCCATCCGGTGCATTCTGGATATTGGGTTCCCAGGCCACTATAACCAGAAAGTCAGTGCACTACATTCTCAGTGTCGCAGGCTACTGCCAAATTACACTAATTGGTCCAGTCCACAGAAAAATTTGAAATAGCTTATCTTGAGGCTGATGACTTTTTATGGCTTTTAAATGATCAGCCTAGAAAAAGGGTGCATCCACCAGCAGCAAGAGCTTGTTTTTTGAGACGGAAATGAAGACAAACAAAAGTCACTTAATAGGGTTTCAAATAAATAATCTGAGAAAAAGGAAAAAAGAAACAGAATTTAGGTTCTGGATGTTTTTTTTAGGTGAAAAAGGTATATGTGTTCTATGTTTTCTTTCCTGGGATTTATAATACAAAAAAACTAAACAGCTGCACTCCAAACATAGACCTTTTGGTTTTTTTTGAATGCTTGGTAGCCACAAGTCTACTAGTTTCACCTGCCTTCCATTAAAATGCATACACGCTTAAAAAAAATCTGCAGGTTCCATCAGGGGAGATGCTTGCAATGTTGGTGCAGTCGAATAAACATATGACAGCAAGATTTTATCTGGGTATATTTTCACACTTCTGGAAATGAATTCAAGATTCATTCAGTAGCATAACTTAGTTTGACATGTAACCAACTGCTGATTGTGTTTTTCTTGAAAAAAGGATTCTGGAATCAGCAAAACTAATTAAGAAAACAGTCAGTTTTCTTCACTGGAGGTAAAAAAAAAATGCTGCATTTTGTTTCTCTTTATTTTTATCAGTTTTAAGTTTAATAAATATTTTAAAGTAAATTAACTTTCATATTTTTGTCTGGTAGAAAGTGAGGCACTGATGGAATTACTTACTTAAATCTGAAATGCTGCCAACAGATTTTACAACTGATGAAGCCAAGGAACTCAGTCTGTGCTCAGCCTGCAGGACTGCAGTGTGGGCTATTTGTTTCAGTACATATTCATCTGTGAGAAAAGAGACAAATTCATAAGCATACACAGTGAGTTAACAACTGAAAAGTGAACTGTGAATTTGTCAGTCTCACACTCAGTCTCTTCTGTAAGTCCCTTTGGATCAAAGTGTCTGCTAAATGAATACATCTAAATGTAAACTGGTATCAAATTAAACAAATACAGCAATTCACAACAAGTGAAGAAGCGGATAACAGAAAAGAAAAAAATACATGATTGTGTCTTCTAATCACCGGTACACATTTTTTCAACAAATTGATTCCTCCTCAAGTCCAAAAAATTTGATTCTCAAATGACTGTAATTGTTTGGATGGTTTCTGATCTCCTTGTTCGTGTAATGTCAGCTGGACTCTTTCCAGTGTACATCCGTTTTTACTGAAGCCTCTTTAAATGGCACATTTCCTCCTTAATAGCCACCTAAAGAGCTTTATGGATATTTTCCATCTGCTGCAGCACAAAAAAGACCAACAAAAGGAGGAAGTGCTTCCACTCGCAACAAGGTTTTCTGATCTGGAATTAAGGTAAGTCCGATTTACCTCAACCAATTTACGTTGTTTTATTTTAGACATATATTAAACCTGTTAAAGTCCCATTCAGATAATTCAAACCTGACTGGACACCATCTACATTTTATAATGTATTCAGTCAAGTGAGAAACTTCCAAAGCAGTGCTGTGTGCAGCAAACAAAAGGCTTCGGTGGATTTCAATATGTTCTACAAGGTTTTATTTTTGGCAGTGAAGACGCATCCAAAGAATTTTTGAAATGCATAATGCGGTCAAAATAGCATCAGTGCTGAAAACAGAAACGCACTGTTGGAAAACAGTAGTTCACAGGCACAGGACGGAATGCACGGCAGCAATTGCCTTATATTTAGAGGAACAGGTACAATTGAGAGCAAAACATCAAGTATGGAACGTTTGTGTGTCTCTGCTATGTGTTGCTTTCATTTTTCAGCCATCATTCCACCTCCAAACAAACTCATGCCAACCTTTTGAAGAGATTTTAGCCCACTTGTTTGGTGCATCACAAGGTCTGAACAGTTGCTCTGGGATTGATCTCTTCAAACAAAGAAAATAGAGTTGTTTTTTAAATTAACATCTAAAAAATGTTAGAACAAATTCAAACATTCAAAATGCCTTAGTCTCAACTGCCCTCGGATGGTCCGCATGAAATATCTAGACCACTTGGTGAGCCCACAGGGTGTGTTTTCTATGTGTATGCTGCAATCACAGGTTATAGCTAACACTGAAGCAACACGTTTAGATGAGATGCATGTCATACAGAATTTTCATTTTTTCTTACTGTGCAGGTGTTAGTGCTGTTCAAGTTAGAAGTGTGTCCCCTTTTGACCACGCCACTTTTTTGCATATTTTGTGGCATTCTTCTCATGATTGAGGCAACAACTAAAATCAGGCCTAAAATTGCGCTTCAGAGTTTTCGATATTGATCTCTATTTCTTTTGCAGGAGAACATGCAAACAGAAGGATTTTGGAAAGCAGGAGAAAGGCTTATTCTGCACCAACAGTCTTGCACGCAACTCAAAGGTGAATTTATAATGAACACCTACCACTCTGCAGAAACTATGTCCTAGAAAACAGCACAGTTTTATTTTTATTCAGCTAAAAATGGCATTATCATAATTAAAAGATCACTGAGAACACTTTTGAAATACATCAAAAGATATTCGGAGTGGGACTTTAATGTGAGTCCTCAATCCTTCATAATTCATCTAGTCTGGATTTCTCATCCTACAAAGTCCCAAAATAAGTCCAAACATGATGGCACAGATGTTGTTGTTGCAATGTTACAGACTGAAGCGTGGGGTTTTATTGACTGATTGAAAATAGCATGTGTGTTAAAAGCAGATATCCAGTCTTGATGGAAACAAGTGTGGTCTGTGCTTGTTTTAAAGTGAATGTGATTTAACATACTGAGATATCAGATGATGAACTGATAAGATGAAGCTATTTAAGCATGCTTGTGCTCATCAAATATCTGACAGGGTGATAAAATGCGGGAAAACTCCTCTTATATTTATTTTCCTTTATTCCCCTTAATGTGCAGTAAACAGTGTTTTTAGCCAACAATTTTAAAACGTGCCAGTCTCTAGCACATAGTTTCTGCAGAGCAACAGTAGTTTATTAGAAATTTGCCTCTGAGTTGTGGCCGGGACTGTTAGTGTGGAGTAAGCCTGCTCCATTTCCCATCAACCCCAGCAGGTCGACTGCTCGAACCTCCCTCACCCCAGCCAATATCTGAATCCTGTGTTAAATTAAACCATTCCAAATGGTTTGTCCATTCCATTTTATTGTGTTTATGATAGTTATGCTGCTTCCAGAAAGACGTCTATTCACATTGGAGCATTTCTAACCAACGCATTTTAGTCCTTGTTGCCAGGGTATGGCCTTCCTCATCATCAAATCAATGTCGGTCATTCATTTCTTTCAACCAATCAGATTTTGAGTTGGTGTCAGCAGGGCCTTCTTGCAGGCTTAGGTTTTGGCAACATTTAGAACTCAAATTGGACAGAAGTTTCAGGAATTCACATGCAGCTTTGTCCAATTTGACACAGAGAACTACACTTTTGATCTGTCTTGTTCAAAGAGAGCGACTGTACTGTACTCCATGGATGATTTTGGTAGGAAAATATTCCACTGATCTCTCCTCTTTGACTTCTCTTCATCAGAACAATCTGAGGAATCATGAAGCAGGTGTACAGATTTGTGTGTTTGTCGTTCAACATCTACGCAAAAACACTGGTGTTGATGGTAATAGAAAATGACTTCTTGCCTGAACTAAAGCGCGATAATATACATGACAGGGTGATCAACTGTTTTGAGGAAAGAGAGGAGGATGCATTTTGTCTTCAAATAATCTGATTTTTTGAGAAGTGAAATGATAAATATCATGATTAATAATATTCCAAATTTATGTGGTTATGTGCAGCCTATCTTTTATAATATGTTACACGTGTAATACATGTTCTTTCTAGCTCAGTTTTATGTTATTTTCTTATTAAGTTTGATCCATCCTTAATGGAGTTATGTGGGTTTTAATAAGTGGACAAAAGTTAAAAGGATTTATGTTAGAGTAACAAGCAAACATGTTTTCTATGCAACTGTAATTGTACGGTGGCCAAGAAGGGTCACACCACAACACATTAACTTACCCAACAAAACATTAACTCACAACACATTAACTTACCCCACAACGCAACACATTAACTCACAACGGAAGTAAAGCTGCAATGGAAGTGCTTTTATTCTGAAATTTCAACTTGCTGAGCGACCAACTGCCTAACAGAAAGTAAGAGCTGTGGAGGGAGCACGCTTTTTTTCTACAAGAAGTTAGCAGCAGTGTTGCCAGATTGGGCGTTTTGGGTCTAAATTTGCCGTCAAAATGTATAATTTGGGCGGTTTTAGGGTCGGTTTAGCGGGTTTTGATGATATTTTCATGAATATATAATAGCGGCCTATGTTAGGCCATGTGGCTGTTGGAATTCTATGTACTGAAGCTCTGTGAACGGCCGAGCATAATGGACCGGGCTCTGTCATCTAACCTGTTGTTGGGGGAGTGCAACGCCCCGCCTCTTAGAAATTGTGTTCTTTAAAACTTCATACCATGGCCTTATGTGGGAGGAGCTACCAGCTAAAGTTATGGTCGCTACATGGACCGGTGTCTGTCTATCAATGCCTGGTAGTTTTCAACCTTTCTCTGCAGGGGAGATTTTCTCCAGGGCCGTAGGTGGACCATCCTTACTTTCCCGTTCGGAACCTCAGCCTCAGAAAGAGCTAATAAAGACTCTATGACAGTTGTTCTGGGGATGGGGGCTTCTCTTTATTACGGTTCTCCTTCCTCTGAACACACACAATGTTAACGCACACTCCTCCGCTCCGCGCTCACACCTCTCTCTGTCCCTGCACGTGCTCCGGTCCTCTCCTTTCTTCAGCTCCCTCCTCTCACACATGCACTCGGTCCTCAACACAACCTCAACACCCACACACCCTCCCAGTCCCTGCACGCTCCTCTCCTTTCTTCCGTTCCCTCTTCCTCTTCCTCTCACACACGCACTTGTTCCCCAACACTTGACACGACAAATGTGGAAGATCGTGTAGCCTTGCAGAATTCTTAGATTTGGATTTCTGTGGAGACAGGACACCCAGGACCACAGTTCAACAGGAGCACAAAAAAAAAGTTTATTTGAGGGGGGCAATATTGAGGAGTCTGTTGCTCTGTCCATCCGTTGAGCCCGAGCCTCTGTCTATAACACCAAACAGAAAAACCCAAGAAGTCCACCAGGCTCAAAATAAATAAATAAATTTGTAATGTTTTTTTACAGTTTACATGTTTTGCAGACAGCATGTTTTACAATTTTGCAGCTGTGTACTATTTCATATTTAATATTTATATCTTTATTTAATGAGAATCTGCTTGATAATAATTTTTCATATTATTTTAGTAATATTTTTAATTATTTAATATAAATGTCATTTGTATGTCCTTTATTGATGTTATATTATATAGATTATTTCGAATGTCGTGGTTGCTGCCACAGATAAATGAAATTTCCCATTGTGATTTTAATAATTAATAATTAATAAAGTCATCTATCGATAAAACCCCCTAAAAACACAAACAATTAGTAAAAAATTATTAAAAAATAAATAGCATGCAATTGTTAAATGTGCTCTGGCTTATACAAAGTCTTCAAAATCCAAAACACAGATAAAACAGCAGAGGGGTGCTTCGCTCGAAGAGGGGCAGGTCACAACCACACCCCTCTGCGTTCCAACAACGCTTCCCCCTCTGAACACTGTCTGGCCCCTTGGCTCAACCGTTCGCTGCCGGGTCAACGCCGTCCATCCACGGTATGCTTCCTCTGGACGCTTCCACCGCCACTTCACCGAGATGCCTCTTTACCCAGCGCTTTCGTATTTGTTGTCAGCCGGGCACGCTGTTCGTGGCTCCTGGCCCACGCAGACCAACAGGTGGAAGCCGCACCCCCCGCCGTCTCGCTGTAGGGAGCTGCTGCTCTTGTGTTGCTGTCCGGAGCCTGCTCCTTTGGAGCGGCTCCCTCTGAGCCTCTGGAGCGGCTCCCTCTGAGCCTCTCTCCAGAGCTTCTCCTTCAGAGCCTCCTTGCTCAGCTCCCCCCTTTTGCCTCATGTCCTACTGTCTTTAAATGCAGTCTCATGGGCACGCCCCCAGTGCACACCTGTGTCCAATAATTAGGTGGCTCCCTTCAGGGGCCTCAGGATAAAGAACAAGCAAAAAATAAAATTTCACCCCGTTACAATCGCACTGTCAGGCTTTAAAGAACACAATTTCTAAGAGCGTTGCACTCCCCCAACAACAGGTTAGATGACAGAGCCCGGTCCATTATGCTCGGCCGTTCACAGAGCTTCAGTACATAGAATCCAACAGCCACATGGCCTAACATAGGCCGCTATTATATATTCATGAAACATCATCAAAACCCGCCAAACCGACTCTAAACCGCCCAAATTACACATTTTTTGACTGCAAATTTAGACCCAAAACTGCCCAATCTGGCAACACTGCTGCTAGCTTCTCTTGTAGAAAAAACGCGCTCCCTCCACAGATCACTGTGACGTTACTTTCTGTTAGGCAGATGGCCAGCCCAGTTGAAATTTCAGAATAAAAGCACTTCCATTGCAGCTTTACTTCGTTGTGAGTTAATGTGTTGTGTTGTGAGTTAATGTGTTGTGTTACAGTTATTGTGGGTTATGTTGTGAGTTATTGTGTGTTTGTTGTGAGTTATTGTGTTGTGTTGTGGTTGTGAGTTATTAGCAGTTTTGAGTTAATGTGTTGTGTTGTGAGTTATTGTGTTGTGTTGTGTTGTGAGTTATTGTGGTTAGGTTGTGAGTTAATGTGTTGTGTTGTGAGTTAATGTGTTGTGTTGTGAGTTATTGTGTTGGGTTGAGTTAATGTGTTGTGTTGTGAGTTATTGTGTTGTGTTGTAAGTTAATGTGTTGTGTTGTGAGTTATTGTGTTGTGTTGTGAGTTATTGTGTTGTGAGTTAATGTGTTGTGTTGTGAGTTATTGTGTTGTGTTGTGTTGTGAGTTGTTGTGTTGTGAGTTAATGTGTTGTGGGGTAAGTTAATGTGTTGTGCTTTCTGGCCACTATCTGCTTCATGTATAAGTTATATCTGGTTCTTTGAGAACAGCCACTATGCTGATGTGGCCCTCAGTAAAATGACTGTTCTGTCTAGAAGAATGTGTTAAAAAAAACACAGTTTTTATTGGAATGGGTCTTTAAAATTGGACCTTTTAGGGGGAATTGAACCCTCAGCAGTGATTGCCAGGGAGTATGTCTCATTCTGTCACTGAATAACTCCTCTCATTGCTGGTAAACGCTCCCGGTACACATGGCGACACACAAAATATAAGCAGCAGTTAGCAATTGCTTAGACTTTTTTGCCATGTCACAGTATGTATGTATACTGGAATGTATATGGTCGATAGGTTAACAAGTACTGTTTCACGCCTGGAACCCACTGCAGCTGTTTCTCGAGCTTATTTTTTAATTTCTCCAGCTGTTCTTTGATGCAACACAAAATGATTTATGTCTTTCCAACAGGCACGGTGCAGGAGGCGAGCCAGAAACAAGAGAGCACGTGTGCAGCTTCTTCAAAATCTTTATGCAAATGAATTGCTGTCGTATGAACGACGGTGCTCACAGATTGATTTTTTTTTTTAAATAGCCTTGCTCATTTCTTTTTTTTCCGCAGGTCTGATTGCAATATGTGTTCCCTGTGCATGTCAGCATCAAAAACAATACACCGCCGTGGGTGGGATGACCACCACAGCCAACGGGGACTGAGAGGGCACCACAGAGCTGAGAGAGCCCTGTGCTCTCCTTACAAAGACAGAGACAGTGGAGCGTGGGATGTGGGTGTGGAAGATGTTGAGCACATCGTTTAATATAACAGTTATCAGAACAAAATGTGCTAAACAAAGAAATTATGGGCTTTGATTTAACCCCACTTGAAACTGCCTCTCCTGATTTATATGAGTACTTATTCAGTTACAGTCATTTTTTTATGTGACATATGGGACTGGATTTATGAGATTAACCCCAAACATAACAGCTAAACAAATTGAGTTACACTTGCCATCTTTTAGTATAACCTATATCATTTTAAAAACTTGTTTTCTTATGGCATTCTTGGACAAATGGCCTTAATTTCTTATGGGCAAATGTTTATGTCTTTGTGATTAAACTTTTTTTCATAGTAGATGTCATCCATCTGATAACAGTCATCCATCCACTGATTCAACTTTCTAGATTTAAATTTAAAGTCTTTTATTACATTTGCTGGTTTCACAGATGCAGCCTGGTTTGCTATTTAACCTTTTTTTAAGTAATTGATTAGTTTTGAACCAAAATCCACATACTTTTTTTTAAAGAGCATTCTGTGTGGGAATAACGTTAATCATATATGTATTTTTAGAAGAAAATGGAGGACCTCAATGCAGGAACAAGATGTGGATGAACTTAGTTTAATGAGGAAACTGACACATAACTCATTAAATAGCAAAATCTGAATTTAGTCAAGATTGAAGAGAAAAGTGATGATGAAGTAAAAAAGGTGTGTAAAAAGGGATTTGACGCAGAACACAATGGACCATTAACAATGAATGCTCAATGGTATTTTCTTATTAGTCTATTGGTAAGGGTTAATAGTGGTGCCACCCTGGACATGCACAATTTCATCTGATTTTGGCTGCTAAGCAGAGTTGGGCCCACAAGGTCCTTGGATGGGAGTCCACCTTGGACAATTAATTGCTCTAATTTAATGCAAAACATGAGGACACTGTCCAGTGCGTCCATGTATACCTGTTTCAAGTCTGGTTGAATGCAGAACTCTCAATGGCTGTCAAGGACCCAACCCTGCTCATCGGGGAACACCGTCTTGCATTATTTTCAATCCTATCCTGCTTAAACACACCTGCTGCTGAATCAGGTATGTGCAACCAGGGCAACATGGAAAACATGCAGAATAGTCTTCCCCGGGGAGCAGGGTTGGAAAACACTGGTATAACCCTACCCTAATGTTTTGATTTTATGTGGTTTGTATGGTTTATTTCAAGCAATTAAAGCAAGACTAATGCACAAAACAATACAATCAGCATTTATACATTCATACAAAGATGTATGAATTTAGGATAATTAGACATTATATCAAAGATTGTTTGAAAGGGAGAGGAAGGAAGCAAACATATATATATCGTTATCCGGTTCATAACTTTTTATCATATTTATCTTCAGGGGTCTACATGGCAAGTCACACCATGATTTGCACATGTGATTTGGCTTAAATTGTAGGATGAATGCCCTTCCTGTTCCCATCTGCATTTACTCAGACTTGGGATGGGTGTATTGAAACACTGGAAAGTGTCCCCAGTAATTTACAGCACCTTATGGTCAAAGGACCAACAAGGTCCAACTATGCTTTGCAGCCAAAGTCAAATGAAAAAGTACATGTCTGGAGTGGCACCACTGTAGACAATGGCCCGTGACATGTTGGATTAGCTGGTTTAGTTAGTGTTCATATTAGTCATTATCATTCATTCATTAATTCCTTAACCCCTGTACCAGCTAGTTTTTGTGGTAAAGGCCCAATCTCCTTTAGTTTTTATTTACTCTTTACTACTGTCATACCTGTTAACCTACATTCTTCCATTTGTATCATATATAAAAAAAAGTATAGAAACCATAGAAACCAAACCTCTACAAGTCCCTAATCCTCAATGTCATTATTATCCTAACCACATAATCACTTGTACAAGTACACTAATTTAGCATGACGGATGAATCTGAAGTTAGCTTTTGGACTTTTGGCCGGCGGCCTGCTCCCCTGCGGTTTGTTCCTTTTGCACCCTTGACCACTGAGGTCCCGACTTTTGCTTCCCAAATGCTTATATTCTCTTCCTGTCATTTCATAATTTTGCTGCCTTTCTCTCTAGGTCATGCTTTATTTTGATCACAGAAAGACTCATTGTCATACTCTATAGCGCAGGGTTCCCAAAGCTTTGAAAACCAGACTGCTCTGGTACACTGATTTCCATCTCTGCATCTTTTCTGCTGACGGAAGACTAATCTTACCAATCCACTCATTTATCTTTCCAACTTCCTCTTTAATTAATGTTTAATCTTTATTTAACTTTTAGCTCTCCATGATTTTCTTGGAAATATAATGTATAGACTGGTAAAATATATTTTTTTAAAAAGCCATCAAACAGCATGTAAAATAAAGATTCTTGAATACAATCTTTTACAAAGTTTTCCCACGTGTTGTTTTACAGACCACCTGAGGATGATAATATTTATTTTACACTAAAAAAGTACGAGTTCTATACAAGAACATGCTTTGTCTCTAAGGGAGTCTGGAGTCAGGAGTTCATTTGAGTGACAGCTCGGGGGAAGAAGCTGTCCTTGTGGTGAGTGGTTTTGGTGCGCATGGTTCTAAAGCGCCGCCCTGAGGGGAGAAGACTGAAAATGCAATGTCCGGGATGAGAGGTGTCCTTTGCAATTCTGCCAGCCCGCTTCCTGACCCTGGACCGGTAGAGGTCCTGAATGGAGGGAAGAGTGGAACCAATAATCCTCTCAGCAGATCTGATGATTCTCCGTAGTCTGTTCCTGTCGTCTGTAGTTGCTGATCCAAACCAGACCGTGATGGATGTGGTCAGAACAGCTTGGATTATTGATGATAGAAGATGGTCAGCAGCTCCTGAGGCAGGTTGAACTTCTTGAGTTGTCGCAGGAAGTACAATCTCTGCTGAGCTTTTTTCCAGAGTGAGTCAATGTGAGCGATCCACTTAAGGTCCTGTGAGAGGGTGGACCCTAGGAACCTGTGTGAGTCTGTTGAGGGCACAGTGCTGTTGAGAATTGTGAGTGGGGGGTGGGGTAGGGGGCGTTCCTCCTGAAGTCCACTGTCAAAAATGACCATGTGTGTCAGTTTGGGTGGTTTTAACAAGGATCGGTTCTAGGGCCACTTTTGTTTTCTCTGTATCTGTTACCCTTAGAGTCAATCTTGCATTTCTTTTCATTTGTACGCAGATGAAAGGCAGATCTATCTGTCATTGAAAAAAGGTGATCTCTCCATGAAGCAGCTCCTGTCATGTCTTTAGGACATCAAGGACTGGCTGGCCCTAAGCTTTTTGAGTTTTAATGAAAATAAAACTGAAGTTTTAGTTTATGGACCGAATCATTTTAGTGAACTGTCCCAAGTTGATTTGGGTCCCTTGACTAACTTTTTAAGAACAAATGTCTCTAATCTGGGTTTTAAACTGGACAGTCATTTTAAACTGGATCAGCAGATAAGCTCAGTGGTGAAGTCAAGCCTTTTTCAAATTCGCCAACTTGCTAAGGTTAAAAACTTTTTTAAAAGCTGCACATTTAGAAACAGTAATCAATGCGTTCATCACATCCCGGCTGGATTACTGTAATTCTCTGTATATTGGACTCAGCCAGTCATCTCTCTCACATCTCCAACGTGTTCAAAATGCAGCTGCCCTTCTTCTGGTTGGAGGTTGTAAGAGAGACCACATCACCCCAATATTAGCATCGCTCCACTGGCTGCCTATGCATTTTCGAGTTCACTTTAAGATTCTTTTACTTGTTTTTAAATGTGCATTCATGATCTTGCCCCGCTGTACCTCTCTGTAATTCTCTCTCCTTACTCGCCAGCCCGGTGCCTCAGATCAGCTGATCAGCTGCTTCTGGAGGTACCGCGGTCCAGACAGAAGCTCAGAGAGGACAGAACTTTTGCTGCCGCTGCTCCAAAGCTTTGGAACTCTCTGCCACTGTCCATAAGAGAAGCTCCATCACTGTCCATTTTTAAAACCCGCCTGAAAACATATTTTTGTGCTCCGGCTTTTAATACAACATGAGACTTATGTTATTGCTGTGTTGCTGTACTTGTTTTATTCGTTTTATCTCTCTATTTTTAATCTTGTGTTTTAACATTTTTTAGTGTTTGTTTTCTTTATTTCTCGTGTTCAGCACTTTGTGTCAGTTGCTGTTGATTGAAAGTGCTACATAAATAAAGTTGAGTTGAGAGTTGATTTGAGTCATCTCCACCGTTTTAAGTGGGTTCAACTCCAGGTGGTTCTGGCTGCACCAGAGGACAAGCCGCTCCACTTCTCCTATGTATGCAGTCTTATCACCGTCCCGGATGAGCCTAATGACTGTAGTGTCGTCTGCAAACTTCAAGAGTTTCACAGAGGGGGCTCCTGATCTGCAGTCACTGGTGTAGAGGGAGAAGAGCGAAGGGGAGAGAACACACCTTTGGGGGGCGCCAGTGTTAAGGATACGGTTGCTGGATGTGAAGTGTCCCAGTTTCACCTGCTGCCTCCTGTCAGTCAGGAAACTGTTGATCCACTGACAGGAGAAACACGGTGAGCTAGGACAGTTTGTGGTGGAGAAGCTCTGGGACGGTGGTATTAAATGCAGAGCTAAAGTCCACAAATAGGACCCGTGCATATGTGTCTGCAGAGCCAAGGTGGTGCAGGATTTAGTGGAGAGCCATGTTGACTGCGTCATCCCCTGACCTGTTCGCTCTGTAGGCAAACTGCAGGGGGTCTAGCAGAGGGTCAATGAAGATGGTCCAGCACCAGTCGTTCAAAAGATTTCATGACCAACGAGGTCAGGGCGACTGGTCTGCAGTCATTTAATCCTGTGACTGGGGACTTCTTGGGGACAGGGATGATGGTGGAGAGTTTGAGACAAGCAGGGACCACACACATCTCCAGGGAGCTGTTGAAGATCTTGGTGAAAATGGGAGCTAGCAGGTCAGCACAGACTTTAAGGCAGGAGGGAGAGACTCCATCTGGTCCTGGAGCTTTTCTGATCTTCTGCTTCTGGAACTGTTGGCACACATCTTGTTCACAGATCCTCAGTGCAGATGAGGGGGCAGGTGTGCCGGAGGTTGGGATTGCAGGTCGATCCTGTGTGATGGAAAAGAGGGCTGAGGGGGAAGGTGAAGTTCTTTCAAACCTTTAGTAGAAGTCTTTAAGCTCCTCAGCCATGTCGTAACTGTCTGAGGGGCAGGGGGATGGTCTCCGGTAGTTGGTGATGGTCTGCAGGCTTTTCCAAACTGTAGTAGAGTCGTTGACAGAAAACTGGTCCGTCAACTTTGCAGTGTAGTTTCTCTTTGCAGCCTTGATCTCCTTTGTCAGCTTATTCCTGGCCTGCTTGTTCCAGTCCCAATCACCACTCCTGTAGGCCTCTTCTTTGTCCTGACGTTGTTGCCTCAGCTTAGCAGTGAACCATGTTTTTATATTGTTGAATGTGCAAAAGGTTTTGGTCTGCACACACATGTCCTCACAAAAACTGATGTAGGATGTCACAGTGTCGGTGAGTACATCCAGGACTGAAGCAGCAGCCTCGAAGATGCTTCAATCAGTGCATTCAAAGCAGGCTTGCAGTTGCATCTTTGACTCATCCGTCCCTCTCTTCACGGTCCTCACAATAGGCTCAGCTGATTTCAGCATTTGCCTCTATGTTGGGAGGAGATAGATTAGGCAGTGGTTGGAAAGTCTCAGGGCAGTGCAGGGAACAGAATGATATGCGTCCTTTAGTGTCCTGTAGCAGTGGTCCAAAATGTTCGAGCCCCTGGTGGGACAAGTCATGCGCTGTTTGTAATTGGATATTTCGACCTTGAGGTTTTTGCTCTGTTAGATCCCTGAGTATAATCACCAGACAGTCTGGGTATTTTTTTTCAACGTCTGTAATCTGGTCAGCAAGTTGCTGTAACGCCTCCATTATGCACACCTGTGGTGGAATGTAAACACCAACCAGCACGAACGAGGAAAACTCCTGCGGAGAATAAAAGGGTCTACAGTTTATGAAAAAAGACTCCAAGTGCAGGCAGCATGTCTTCTTTAGCGCAGTGACATCTGTGCATCAACATTTGTTTACATAGACGCGGTGCTGCTGTCCGCGCGGTGACAAGAAGGTGACAAGGTGACAAGTGCGAGAGAGCACAGCACAGAGGCAGCCATCCGCGGCGCCATTATGGTTGTCAAGCATTGTATTTACAAAAAAGAGGGGTACACATATATATATAAAAATAAAAAAAAACGCCCCTCTCAACCTCCGCGGGTGATTTCTCCTCCAAGCTCGGGTCCTCTACCAGAGGCCTGGGGGCTTGAGGGTCCTGCAGTATCTTAGCTGTTCCTAGCACTGCGCTTTTCTGGACTGAGAGGTCTGAGGTCTTTCCAGGTATCTGTTGTAGCCACTCCTCCAGCTTGAGGGTTACTGCCCCGAGTGCTCCAATTACCACAGGCACCACTGTCACCTTCACTTTCCATGCTTTCTCCAGTTCTTCTCTGAGTCTCTGGTATTTCTCCAGTTTCTTGTGTTTCTTCTTCCTGATGTTCCCATCGCTTGGCACTGCCACATCCACCCCAACGGCTTTCCTCTGTTCTTTATCCACCACTACAATGTCAAGTTGGTTCGCCATTACCATTCTATCAGTCTGGATCTGGAAGTCCCACAGGATCTTTGCCCTCTCATTCTCTACCACCTTCGGAGGTGTTTCCCATTTTGACTTTGGGGTTTCCAGTCCATATTCTGCACACATGTTCCTGTATATTATTCCAGCCACTTGATTGTGGCGCTCCATGTATGCTTTACCTGCCAGCATCTTACACCCTGCAGTTATGTGCTGGATTGTTTCAGGCGCCTCTTTGCACAGCCTACACCTTGGGTCTTGTCTGGTGTGGTAGATCTGAGCCTCTATCGCTCTGGTGCTCAGGGCTTGTTCCGGTAATACATCCCATGCAGGGGTTTGTCCTCCCATGAGGATCTGTCCTCCGGCACTGAATCCTCTGCTCTCCATTGCCTGAAACATTCACTGAGCACAATGTCAGTTGGGGCCTTAAGTTTGATGTACTCATGCATCTTGGATGTTTCATCCTGGATAGTGGCTTCCACACTCACTAGTCCTCGACCTCCTTCATTGCGGCTAGCATGCCGTCTTAGGGTGCTGGATTTGGAATGAAACCCTCCATGCATGGTGAGGAGCTTTTGTGTCTTAACATCTGTGGTCTGTATGTCTTCCTTTGGCCATCTAATTATTCCTGCAGGGTACCTGATAACTGGCAGTGCGTAGCTGTTTATTGCCCGGGTCTTATTCTTGCCATTGAGCTGGCTTCTCAGGACTTGCCCTATTCGTTGGAGATATTTAGCTGTTGCAGCTTTCCTTGTTGCCTGCTCCAGGTTGCCATTTGCCTGCGGAATTCCAAGGTACTTGTAACTGTCTTTAATGTCTGCTATTGTTCGTTCTGGGAGTGAGACCCCTCCATTGTGGACTACCTTGCCTGTCTTTGTCACCATCCAGCTGCATGTCTCGAGCCCGAATGACATCCCAATGTCAGTACTGTAGATCCTGGTGGTGTGGATCAGAGAGTCAATGTCACGCTCGCTCTTAGAATATAGCTTGATGGCATCCATGTAGAGGAGGTGACTGATTTTGGCCCCGTTTCTGAGTCGGTATCCATAGCCAGTCTTGTTGATTACTTGACTGAGGGGTTTCAGACCTATGCAGAACAGCAGTGGGGACAGAACATCACCTTGGTATATCCCACATTTGATGAACACTTGTGCAAGTGGCTTGCCATTGGCTTCAAGGATGGCTTTCCACAGCTTCATTGAGTTTCCTATATGAAGGCTCTTAGAGTCCTGATGATGTTGTACAGCTCCAAGCTTTCAGTGATCCACATGTATGGCATTGAGTCATAGGCTGTCTTGTAGTCAATCCAGGCTGTGCACAGGTTGGTGTGTTGTGAGCGACTGTTCTGTCAACCAGGAGTTGATGTTTGTCTCCTCTGGAGTCTCCACCAATGCCCTTCAGTGTGTTGCTCATGTATTGATCCATGTGCCTATTTATCGTGGTTGCAATGATGCCTGACATGACCTTTCATGTTGTGGAGAGTCAGGTTATTGGCCGGTAGTTGGACGCGACTGCACCCTTTAAGGGATCCTTCTGGATCAGGATTGTTCGCCCCTCTGTTAGCCATTCAGCGTGAGTACCATCTGGTAGCAGCTGGTTTCTTTTGTGCTGCCAGGCACTCCTGGAGTGCGGTGAGTTTCTTTAGCCAATAGGCATGTATCATGTCAGGCCCCAGTGCCATTCATTTCTTCATACCTGAGACTCTTTCTTAGATGTGTGCCACAGTGATGGTTACTAGAGTCTGTTTAGGGAGGTTGCTATGTTCTTTTCTCAGAGAGACCAGCCACTGGGCATTGCTATTATGTGCTGTCTCTTTATCCCATATACTTTTCCAGTACTGTTCAGTTTCTAGCCTTGGTGGGTCTGCTTGGCTGTTTTGACCCTGCCTTTCAGGCGGTACATCACTTAACCGTTGTAGCTGGTGTTGGGCTTGTCTAGTGTTCATTCTAGACATGATCTTGTCTTTCAGGTCAGTTGCTGCCTTGCTCAGCGTATCTGTGGTTGTTGGGGCTGTGTACCCAAGCTCAGGGTGATAGTGTGGTATACCCTACTCTCTGACCTGCTATTCTGGCTCTACTGTGGTATTGCAATTGTATTGTACCGCATCAATATCAAGTTGTGATAGGAGTTGCCGCTTGTGGATGTTAGAGCATTGGGCTACCAGTTGTTTGGGAGTTAGCCTTGATTGTGGGTTTTCAAAGACAGACAGACAGACAGATAGATAAAATATATGTTAAATATATCACAAATAAAGCCAGCATTCTTGAACTGTAATGAACATTCTTGTTGAAATATGGTAGGTTTCTAAAGCTCAGTGTAAAAACAAAATGACTTGTGAATGATTCCCCTAAGCTTACAGACACTTTGAATTAAACCCTTGTAACTGTCATGATCAGCGAGCTGAGCAGACCCAGTCGCTGGAACCCGGAAGGAAAACAGGAGGTTGAATTGGATTAAAGGATTTATTGTCCCAGACTGTAGATGGTGACCGGATGATGACCAGAGGGTAACTGTGAACGATGTTTGTCCAAAGGCATAGCAGCTCTTGAGGTGAGGTGGGTAGGAGTTGCGTGATTTGAAGTCTTGGCTTGGTTTGGCGTTGTGGCGTGACTTGGAGTCGTGGCGTGGCTGGAAGTTAAGGATCCCTGAGGATTTGCTGGTTTGTGTGGAGAAAGGACCCAGGTTGGCACACATGGAAATGGTCCTGTAGACGAGGCACAAACTTGTATTAGTGAAGCAGCAAGGTTTGCATAAACTCAAAAACATGACTAGGTGACCAGGTAACCACCATAGAGGGGCAACGAACTGGCGCTGAATACTGGTAAAGGAACCTCTTAAGCAGGCAGGCAGGTTGATGAGGTGAGTGCTGACAGCTGGGTCCAATCTGGAAGGCTGAGCAGAGAGGGAAGGGGGGAGGAGAGCCCACCAGAGGCACAATGACAGTAACTTTACATCTGGTTTACTATCATGCTAAAATTTTATGCAAAAACTAGTTAAAAATGTTAAAATTGTGGGTTTTCTCGACGATAAAGACATTTCCTCCAACCCCAAATTCTACTTTTCCTTTGCCTGTTCAGCAAAGATTAAACTTAAAGTCCCACTCCAATCATCTTTTGATCTATTTAAAAAGCGTTCCCAGTGGTCTTTTAAATATGACTATGCAGTTACATATCTAAAGGAGCAGCAGTCGTTCATCAGAAATTGGCCTCTGAGTTTTGATTCACAATGATTCAAAAGAGAAATACTCAGAAATGCTATTTTAATCTTAACCTTTTATATATGTCCTCCATCATCAGCCACAAAAAGATTTTGAAAACATTAAACACCACTTTCTGTGTGGGTTTTTAAAAGCTTCATTTGCAAATGATGGAATAATCCATAATCAATAAAAGAAAAATTACTGTATTTTTAAAGCTGGAAATCACTTTTGAAATTTAGTGTGAAAAAAAACTCCGCTATTGTAAAAGTATTTTCTTTTCCCCACTTAAGTCTTATATTTGTACACAAATTGCTCCTTTATTCCTCATTTGTATTCTTGTAAACACAGCATGAAAAATGTTCTGAACTCTGCAATTTAAAACAATTTTAAATGTAAATGGTGGAAAACACGTGTGAGGTTTGAGTGATGCTTTTTACCATTTCAAAGAACATTTCAATGCAACAGAATTGTGATAATAAATCAAATTAACACGCCGCCAACTTTCTAGATACAAAAAATAAAATGTTCTGTGTTTTTTTTTTTTTTGCAGTTCCTTCAGGCTTTTCTATCACCTTCCTGAATACAAACATTTCCCACTGCTGGGCTGTGAAGCAAAGTCATGATCCAACGCTCACTTAACACTAAAATCCATCATGCTGCCTGTGAGGCAGTGTGGACTCTGTGCACCCGTCCTTTTGAAGATGATCTGCATTTGGATAAAAACTGATGGACGTTGTAGCCTTTTTGTTGGGTGCAGGAGCACAAAATTGTAGTGCAACAGCCGTCAAGTGCATTTCTTAGCAGGAAGGAGTTGGATGGGTGAAGCAAAGATACTTAGGCAGCAGCAGGGAATATTTGAAACTGATAGAGACACAGCAGGACTCTCGCAACTCAAGCAGCCCTCCTTTCCTCCAATGTATGGCCTATCCAGGTGGAGCCTCTATTTAGGGAATGAGGATGCATCCTCCTGCTCTTCACACCCCTTCAATCTTCTGTTCCTCCTCTGCTTTGGAAATAGATCTTGCGTGCCTTGCTCTTGCATAGGAACAAAGTAAAAACTGTCCCTAGTCCCACCAGAGGCTTTCCATAGACACCCTCTGACCTGCTGCAGAGTCTGGATGTCTCGCAGCAGCTGTTCCACTTCGACACTCAGCAGACGCCTTCAGGAGGAAAGCTAATGCTGTTGACTGCTTAGTGATATGTTATCAACTATCCAACCAGGGGGAGGGGGGTTGGCAGAGAGGAAGCTTATGACTGCATCAATTTTAGAGTATAGTCAGAGCAATTTTATACATGGAAATACACTAATCATATCTGATATTATTAATTTGCAGCTTTTATTCAGATATAAAAGAATGCCTTGACATCATGTTTTTTATTACTTTCCAATATTGAGGGTTTGTTCTTGATATTTTCAAGTAAGTTACCTAATTAAAAACTGTAAGGAAGATGCATGACATGTTTAATGGTACAGATGCTTCTGGGCAAATGAGAGGATGTTCCCAAGTGAACCACATTTACTGTATGCAGCAACTGCTCTTTGCTGGACCTTCAAAACAGCCAAATAATTCAGGCGAGGTTTCCTCTGGAGATGCTAAAAGAACCGCCAATGTCTAAAGGTGTTGCTGCCCTTTTGCTCTCAAAAACGAAAGCAAAACCACAGATTTGAAACCGCAGAGCCAAGAGTTCAAGAACAGTTAAGGCACACACTACTTTAAAATTAAAAAGTTTCTCCTCACAAATTGCAAAAAAAATAAAATATTGATGTGTCTACAAAGTATTTCTGTCATGTTTGGCTTTTCAGAATTTTAACAGTACAACCACGTCAACGCTTCCAATAAAGATGCCTTTTTAGAGATTTTCTGGAGCTTTGCTCTAAATCCCTGGCATAGGTCTAAACCCTTTAACAACCAGGTGCAAACTTAAAATATGACTAAAAAGATGCAATTAAGCTGTCAGTCATTTCTGCATGTTTTAATACATTCTGCTCTAACAATCCTTTTTTCTATTTCATATTTCCTCTAGTGTATAATTACAGACAAACTGCTTTTTTGTTTGTTTGTGTTTATTTTTAGCTGAAAAAGTGTGAGGGAAAAACAGCACTGCTATCTGTGCAGGTTGAGGACAGATAAATGACAGTGAACCCCCGCCATAACGCGGTTTACTTTTGACGGTTTCGCTACTTCACGGATTTGCATCGTGCATTGTGTTCTGCATTCTGATTGGCTAAAAAGTCACTCCGCTTCTTCTCTATCTGTGCATCAATAACGTTGCAGTTTAATATGGACACGTACGTAAAACAGCTTGCCAAATTGACATTACATACGTGCAAATTCTCTTGCAATTTCGAGTTTCTCTAAAACCCATAAAAAAAGAGCGACAACAACTGCCTATCACTATGTTCTTCTCCCGAACAAACACACCTCTACCGCGGGCTTCAAAAGAAGAAAACGCTGCAGAGCGGAGTCAGGGTGCAGCGGCTCAGACTGAAGAGCAGTGAAATACACCTGAGTCACTATTTGCCAGACTGTACTTTTTATTTAATTCATAATCATTTTAAAATTTCTCCCGTTTAATCCAATTACTCGGGTCGGGCTAATCTCCGCAATTTGAAGCCTTATGTTCACATTGATGATTAAAGTTATTATTTGACAGTACAGTACAGAAGTTATTTGTCGAAAGAAACGTTTCTAAAGTACTTTTATTTGTGAAACAAATGCTTGAGCCTTTAAAATGGTTGGTTATTTCTTATCAATGTCTAATACAGTATTTAATTGTATAATAATTGTAAAATAAAAATAAAGGTTTGTACTTCACGGATTTTGCCTATCACGGGTTCTTTTTGGAACGTAACCTTCGCGAAAAACAAGGGTTTACTCTATTTGATTTTTTAATTATTTGTACCTATTCAAATATATTTCACAGGTATTTCAATAGATGCATCAGAATGGAGCAGAGCAGGGAGCTTGTGACCCAACCAGCGTACTTTTTTCTTCACAATTACATTGTTTTTCAGACTGAATTTTTTTGTCTGCTCCTGCTTCACAACAATTTGAATAACGAAATGCTCAGAATTGCAGTTTGATGGCCACCATCTTCAAAAAACCAACACAAGAACATGTTAAAAACACATCCATCTTCTTCCGCTCATCCGGGGCCGCAGCAGTCTAAGCAAAGATGCCCAGACTTCCCACGACCTGGCCAGTTCCTCCAGCTACATTGGGGGGACCCAGAGACGTTCCCCGGACAGGCATCTGGACCAGATTCCTGAGCCACCTCAACTGACTCCTCTTAATGTATTATAAACACAAAAATACATAATTTTCTTTTATCAGAGTGGGTATTTAATGTCACATTTATTTAAAAAAAAAGACATTTGTTTACTACTTAATAGAACTTTTACTGACCTTTTCCTTTTCTAAAATTATTATGTTGTGACACTCAAATGTTTTGTATCACATATTATATAACCTCACAATTACTTGATAATTACTGCGGATGTTTTATTAGAGCAAATGGAGTAAAACATTACTGGATTCATTCTTAGTATGTTTTTTGTTGGGGAGACAGGCTTACTTTGAATAGTGACTTTGGTTGTGACTGGAACAAAACACTACCAGAACTAAAAAAAAAAAAAAAAGGTTGAAGCCTATTGAATGAATGTAAGTCACCGCTGCAGTAACATGTCTAAAAATAGCTCAGACGTAACCAAAGGGCTTGTTGCTCTTCCAGAAGCCAAGGAGGTCTCGCCTCAGTGGGAAACCCATATCAAAGCCCCGCACCGTTTAGATGCGGGCTGCCCGCCGTTGAATGCGGGAAAGACGGCAAGGTCGTCTGGGTTATGCTGGAATCCGGGTGAGCCGCCGCAGCAGCCGCGTGGCTCCCTCCGCTGCCTCCGCGCGCGGCTTGTTTGTTGTCAGGCGGGTCCATCTGGCGGGCAGCGGAAGGACTGCTGTGGAGACTGTACTTTTCCCCCTTCTCTCACCTTCATCTGTTTGAATACACACACACTTAACACACACCCGTGGGCCACCCAATAACACGCTTTCCCACTGTGTGTAATCCGGATAAGAGGAAGTCTTTAATATACAAGAAAACAAAACTCATGCCTAAGAGGCAGGTGGTACAGGAAACTAAAACTTTCTCCTAACAATCCCCCTGATCATGCTTACTCGTTTTTTTAAGCTTGCTGTAACATACGAAAACAAAACTGAGCTAATAATCATGTCGGTTTAATAAAAGCTAACAGGTAACTGGCTACCTGTCCTATATATTTACATGAATGTGTGTCAGTGCGTTTGGGGCTTGGTGGTGCCCACCCGCGGAGCTCATCAACTCTCCCCGAAGTGTGTGGAACTCAAGCCCCCGGCCGCCCGCCGAAGAATAGGGCTCTTTAAATATTCATCCTCCGCTGCCTGCGGCACTACTTTTTCCTCCCCGCTGACCGACCCCTGCTGCTCCAAGCCTCGCCACTGAAGCAGACAAAACGTGAGGTTGTACGGGCGACTGTGATGGAGAGCATGTAAATGAGTTTGCTCTTATTTTTTATTTTATTTTTTGGATGCTGGTCACTGGGTTGACCTGTTGAAACATGGACGAGCGTGACCATGGGGCTCCACCGGTAACGTGAGGGTTTCCCGGAGGTTGGGTGTGTCAAAGGAGAGGTAGGTTTTGGGCGTGGATGTACCCCCCGCCCCACCCCGTCTCATCCTCCCCATGTTTGAGTCCACACACCCATCCACAGTCCGTCAGTCTGTTGTATCACCTCAGTAGCAGACAGATGGGGCTCTGGAAGTTTCAATTGAGGCCTATTTAAATGCCAAAACAGTGCATGTGACGTGTTTGCTGCAGGCCTACAAACTTTCTGCATGCTCTTCTGCAGGTGTCCTTCTGTTTTCTACTAAAAAGCAGCAAATGTTTTTGTTTATAGCTTCTTCCTGGAACCTCAATGCTTTTGATAAGCCTCATCAAATCAGTCTCTGTCATAATTTTGCCTAGTTTTCCCAGCATGCATGTCAGGTCCCCCCCCCCCCTGTAATCTCTCCTTTACAAAACTGTGTCATAAGATAGAGGACCACCTGCCAGGAGCGATTACTTTGAGGAGAGGGGGTAGGATTGGCTGCAATTCAGAGCTTTCCACATTTGATCGGGTCTTTTCATCCTTTTCCAAGACCCATGAAGAGAGAATGATTGGAAAAGCGAAAACAAGGCTCTTTCATCACGTTCGCAGTGAAGGCACCTTCGTTAACCCATGCGCACATATATTACATGCGTCTTTTTGTTGGATGCTAATGATCAGATAGACTTACATTCCAAAAGATCAGGATCTGGCAACCCAACACCTGTGTTCTCTGGCAGGACAGATCTTGCAATCTGATCTCTTCCCTCAGGAAGAGGGATAATTTGGTTGATGGCGCTAATAATCACTGCCCTGTTACCAATCCTGCTCTAGCTGTGTCGAGTTTGGGAGAGTCATTCCTCTGTCATTGATACCAAGAAAGAAGACGTCATTTCTTTAACATGTGGGTGTTTCTCCTGCCTTTGCTCTCTCCTGCTTTTGTGTCTGAGAATAGTTTTCACAGAAGCTGAACATCTTTATGCTAGGGCTTTTTAAATGCACACATAGTGACCAGACCACACCTGCCAATACCTGTTAACTTTAAAAAGGGAAAGATCAGATTTAAGATAACATTTTTGTTTTAACACATTCAATTGAAGCCATGCGCTTCTGAAAATTCATGAATTTGACAGCATCTTTCCTATTTCCACTCAGGTTTTTCTTTTTTTGTTCCATGTCTATCTCTGTCTGTCTTTGTTTCTTTCTGGACCTTTTGTATTATTTATGCCCCGCCCCCTCAGCCACGCCGAGATCTAGAGTTTCACCTGTGGGGCCAGATGACATATTAAGACTCCTTCTACTGTCCTATACAAGGAAGGGTTCAGGCAGATACACACCTACATGTATCCTCACATGCAAACACACACCAGAACCCACTTTGGCTCGTTCTCACACACACATTTACTCAAACACACACCATCTCTCTGAAGAGGACAGAGTAAAGAGTAAAGCAACAGTGGCTATTGGAATCCAGAAGAAGAAGCTCCTTAAAATCGGATGATTTGGACAAGAATTGTTTTTGCTTTTTTTTTTTCCTTTTACACTGCTGAAGAAGAGACCTACTGATAGGACACAATACATTTGAAGACTGCAGACCTTGAAGATCCTCATTGCCGGTTCTCACTAAAGTGGAGGGGTCTGTAATGGAGAGCTGTGTTGGTGAATCAATTTGCTTACACTGCCATAACGATACAACTTTATGTCCAACTCCTTGGAACAAAGATGGAATCACAGAGGGGTAGCGCTAGAAGTGGAATAACAGCTCAATATTTTGTGTGTTTTAATGTTTCACATCAAGCTTTTGCAAAAAAAGCAAACACTGCAGGAGTTGTACTAAGTAGAAATGAGCAAAATCAACACCGCAATATTCTCTGTTTCATTTAACAGCAAGGGGAATTTTAATTACCTTCTCAATACCGTTTAGGCATAACTAGATTGATATTTACAAAAAGGTCTTCTGAAATCGGAGTCATTGAAACCACTGAACCTAAAATATGGGACAGGTTGATGACTTAGATTAGCAGAGTATTGAGAAGACTTTTGAGAAGACAGACATGTGTAATGTGCCTTTACAGGCAAAAGAAATGCTTCAAACTCGTCAAAAGTTTGTCCAACTTTAAGAAAAACTTAAACATAAATTCTTTGCACTGTTTGCAGTGAGCTTTAAACTGCACCTGAAATGTATCAAACTTTTCAAAACATTCTTATATGTTAGTATAAGTACGCACCTTTAAGCATGAGGCTTTTAAAGGGTGTTGAATTAATTGTGAGCAACAATTTCTCAGTGTTCACACTGACACTCTGTGTCTGTATCTGGACAGTAACCTTCATGGGGAGCACAGAGCTGAAGTTCAGAGCTGTTTTGGCCCAGTGGACCTCTCCTCACGGTGATTTCAAACCTCTGTGCAGTTCCATCATCAAATCAGGTTGGTGTGTCTAACCTAAAAAAGGGTCAAAGGTTGGTTTTTGATTCAAAAGGGAACCAAAATAATTTGATTCTCTAATTCTAAAACTGTCTTATGTTGCTGCCTGATTACCAGTATGACTGTGATTCTCTGTGCTTCTGTGTTTCAAGGTCAGCTTCTTTAAATCCAGTACAGGAGGCATGTTGTGTCCATAGTCGTTCGTCAAAATGCCTGGCAAAAAAGATACCAAAAAGGACACAAAGAAGGGAGGAAAACCAGAACCAGAAAAAAAGAAAGAGGAGGAAAAGAAAGGCAAGGATGACAAAAAGGGAGGAAAAGATGACAAGAAATCAACAAAGGATGATAAAAAAGGTGGGAAAGATGACAAGAAAGGGGGAAAGAAGGGAAAGGAGGAGCCACCCAAGGGAAAAGATGCAGGAAAGAAAGGAAAAGATAAACAAAAAGGCAAGAAAGTAGAGTCAGAGGAGGAGGAGGAGGAGGAGGAGGTATTTAGTGATGAGGAGGAGGATGAAGATTTTAGTGAGGACGAAGATGAGGAGGACTCAGAAGATGGCAGAAGGGGAAAAGGAGGTAAGGGGGGTAAAGGGAAAAAAGGGGGCAAATCTAGACGAGGACAAGATTCTGAAGAAGATGAAGAAGATTTTGAAGAGGAAGAAGATGACGAAGATGAAGATGCTCGAGGCAAGTCAAAAAAGAAAGCTAAGGATGGTCAACACAAAGGAGGGAAATCTGATACCCATAAAAAAAAAGCCAAAAAAAAAGAGGAACCTCCCCCAGCTCCAGTTAAGGAAATACCCAAGAAGGGTTTGAAGAACATGTCCACAATGTTCTTAAAGTTTTCTGGTTTCAAAAGGCGCAAGAACAGTGTGAAAAAGCTGAAAAGCACGTCCCGTTTGTTCCTTGGTTTGGGAAGGAGAAAGAGTCGACTAGCTAAGAAGAAACGGAGAAAGTCTATGATGAAGAACACTTCCCGATTTATGATGAAGTTTCAGGCAAGCAAAAAGAAAAAAAAGGAGAAAGAGGCCAAAGAGAATGGTGGGAAGAAACACAAGTACATGCTGCTTCGTCTAGGGGGGTTATCTAATGAAAAAAAGGGTGGCTTCTTCAAAGGTTTGTTTAAAAAAAAAAGTGGAGCTGGACCTACGGATGACTTTAAGACGAGCAGCACCATATTGGGGAAGGTTGCTGCAGCAGCTAACTGGCTAACTAAACGTTTTATCTTCAACAAAATGCGAGGAAACTCAAGAAATATTGGTTGGGGGAGTCGTGGAGGAAACAACAGACAATCCAGCTCTAGACAAAATACCCATGGCTATTATAACAATGGCTATGAACATGGGGAGGAAATGTATGGGTATGACTACCAAGATTTAGCCTACCAGAAAGGTTATGGAGGATATGATGATGGTTATGGTGGCTATGATGATAACCCAATGACCTCATATGGAAGACAGGGTCAGTTTGGTTACAATGGTGCAGGAGAAACTGATTTTCAAGACCCAGGGTATTATGAGGAAGGTGGACTCTATGATTTAAATGCAGGACATTATGAAGAGGGTCTTTATGATGATGATATGGGTCATTATTATAACCCTCATTCATCTCCTCAAGCATTATATTACGACCAGGAAATTGATGACTATGGTTACCAGCAACAACCGGCAATGTATGATGAACATCTGGACTACTATGCACCAGTGGCCAAAGGTTATGTCTATGGAGGGGGGGAGGGGGGGTTCATGGATTCTCAGGCTCAGGTGTATTATGGTGAGAATGGTCAGGAAGTTTACTATGAAACTGAACTCATGGACCCGTATGAAAGCTTACAAGAAAGTTTTTATCAAACCCCTCATACATCCTTCATGGGGATGCAAGAAAATTTTCCACCAGACTACCAGTTTACCTATAACGATAGTGGCATGACCTACCAAGACTTCAGCTCACAGCAGACAAGTGGATTCCAACCATCAAGCCAGCGTGTCTATGGCTTTGAAGGTTTTGATGGGCAGGAAATTGATCAGGTACAGGGATTTTACAGGGACCAGTACAATGGCCAGGGGAATCAAAATCGCGAAGAAACTAGTGGGTTTCAGGAAGGGGACATTACCTTTAGGGTTCCTAGACCTCAAGTGCGACTGTTTGGGAAAGAGCGTCTAGATGTCCCCTTGCCTCCTCCACCTACATTTCCACCTGATCCTGAATTTGAAGACATGTCAGACATCCAGTATGAAGACCAAATTCCTGCTCCAGGTCTGAATGGAAACATGATGTCCCTACAGCAGGTAGTATCAGTCACATCAAGAAATATTTTGATTACATTACATTATTTTGGTTTTAACCTCCAACTTTAACTCTCATAATGTCCCCACACCAATAGACGATGCTGCCGAACCAACAGATGATGCTACCACACCAACAGACGATGCTTCCGCAACAACAGATGGTTTCACAACACCAGCAGATGATTTCACCACATCAGCAGATGATTTTACCACACCAACAGATGATTTCACCACACCAGCAAATGATCTCACCACACCAACAAATGATTTCACCACACCAACAGATGATTTCACCACACCAACAGATAATTTCACCACACCAACAGATGATTTCACCACACCAACAGATGATATCTCAACCACAGCAAATGAGTTCCCCACAACAGCAGATGATACAAATGCAAGCAATGTCACCTCAAGGAATGATGGTGTCCCCTCAAATCATGTCGCCACAAGAGCGGATAATGTCACCTCAAATGGTGACACCACAAGATCAAATGATTCAACAACAGATGTCGCCACACATGATTTCTCATCAGGTAACGCTACTTCTCGAATGCCAACACTTCTGAAAATATGCAATGTAAAGCCAAGTGTTTTGGCTTTTGCAAAAACTCTTTTTGATCTTTGCTGGAAAAATTGGTAGGAACCAAATTTTTCTTACAAATTCAGGTGGCCTAAGTAAGAACAAAATAAAAATTCACCATCATAAAGCTTTGTGATGAATCTGGAGCACTGGAACTATAATTTCAAAAAACAGTGGTAAATGCATAATGAATGGCACCCAGAATGAACAATCAAATAACGATGACTGCTGTAAATGCCTGCTAGAACAAACTTGCAATACATAAACTGTACAACCACAACAAATATTCAATTGCATTTAAATAGAAAGCACTTTGTCCCCAATTCAGTGTTATTTTCTTTCTTTTTTTATGTGTTTTATTGTCATACTCTGCTTCGTTGATTATTTTTACTGGTGTTATCCCTCTTTATCTGTTTTCATTTTTCCTAATTTCTTTGAGGTGTCACAGCAACGTGTCCCATTGAAGCCTGTGGGAAATCATGTTTTGCTTCACAAACACTTTGCGCACCAAACTCAAAGCCAGAACAAATTCCATTTAATGCGAGGTACCACTCTTTGTTAAGAAGGTGCACTAAACAATAGACTTAAGAAAACAATGACACTTTTTTTTCCTTAAACTGGCATTGTTTTTAACTTGTTTTTATCATAAAACCCACAGATTGATTGGAAACAGCATTTAAAATAAACTGCATAAAATATAGCTTTACTTTGATCTGTAATGTGTAAAAAGCTACAGTAGTTACTGTTTCCACTATGATAGTAATGTGGTTACAGAGAATAAATGTGTTGCTGGAGACTATTAGAGCTGTTTTTTATTAGACCATTTTTTCAACCTCGAGTTGCGAACTGTTTTTTTTTTCTGTTTTATTTCTGTCATTGGCCAGGAAAAGTTGATCCATACAATCGCATAAATGAAAACGATTTTTTTCAGTAACTACTTGCCAGGAAAATTAAGTGTGTAATTTTTATCCCTTTCTGCATTACTAGTAGGTTTTACTAAACACGTTTTGTACCACAGGTGATGACAGATCCAATGGGAATACCACAGCAGCAGAGTTATGGACCTCCCTCAATTCCAACACCAACTGCTATGATTATAAAGCAAGCAAACATGTCTCCACTTTCTGTCCGACGCATGCAACTCTCCCCCACTCCATCCCGCCGCTCTGTCATTATGCCCTCTCCTCAGATGCAACGCCATCCTTCTGCTATGCCTTCCCCTGTGCCCTCTCCTATGGTTGCACGGAGAGGGATCCCCTCACCTCAGCCTTCAGTGAGGAGTGGATTCCTTAACACTCAAAGACCACCTTCTGTTATATCTCAAGGAATCTCCTACAACGCCTCTCCTACGGCGTCCCCGTTGGTTCATCGTAAAATGCAACCACGGAGATCAACCTCTGTCCCAGCTAGAGGACCATCACCCCCCCAGTCTCCCCGTGTCTCCATGATTCAGCAGAGTCCTCCAGGCTCACCAAGAACATCTATGAAGCGTTATTCTCCACCACCCTCACCCCGTGTTTCCATGAGGATGCAAAGTCCTCCACCATCGCCTATGCCTGCACAAAATTCATTTGAAGGAACACCAATGCAAAGGTCACCGTCTCCTCCCTTGTCACCAGGTTACGCATCCCCTTCTCAGTTAAGCAGAAGATATTCTCCCTCCCCCTCGCCTTCTCGTCGAAGTTTATCTCCACCAGGACCACCACCTGTTTCCTCATCCCCTACTCTTTCTCGCCGCTCAACTCGTTTGCTAAGGGATCCCACACCAGTGGCCAGGCCTCGGTTAGGAGGGAATGTTCCTTTGGGTACTGTCAGACCTTCTCCTATGGGACTCAGAGGACGTCCAGTTCCCCCACCCACCCAGAATGTACGGCCATTTCGTCCGTCTTCTATAAGAAGCAATAGATCTTCTGTTCTTACAGTAGACTCCTTGCACTCATCTCCTTTCCAGTCTCCTCATATGATTCATCGAGTTCCTCTGGGGAGAAGAGAGTCAGGCCGAATTCCTTCTCGGCCCATTGCTCGAGGGCGTCCTCTCGTCAAACAGTCTATTAGGAGGATGCCTCCTGCTTCCCCACAATTTTCCCATAAACAAATGTCACACCCTGCATCCCCACGTCTCTCCCCTCGTCTTTCTCATCGGTCGTCCCCCCTACCAGCCCCTCGCACTGTCCACCCCCCTAATTACTACTCAGAAATGTACATGTCAGATCCAAATGCTGATCCCTTACCTCAGTTTGTTGTCCCTTCATCACAAATGGTTGCCACAGGTGACCTATCTCCAAAATATGTAGAACAGCCCTATGAACAGCCCCTGCCTCCTTCTTCCCCAGCATTGTCTGGTGCTCTGCAAAACCAAGCGTTGAGAGACGCATCTTATGTGTCTCCACTACAGAGACCACAGTCTCCATATGCATCCTTACCCTCATCTCCAATGCTCTCAGGAGCCATGAGACATGGCCAGGCTCTCAGAGGAGTGGCTTCTTATCAGACCCCACAGTTGCATTCACCATATGGTCCAACTGTTGTTACTCCATATGATTATATCTCCGAACCTGGCCCTGCACCACTGCTCCATGATGCACTGCAAAACCGGTCTAATTTGCAAAATGTCTCTGCTGTAAAATCTCCTATGATGCAACGTCGTAATCCTTATTCACCAGAAGTCCCACAGCTCCACAGTGCTCTTCATCAGAGCCCAAACCTTCGGCAAGCATCTTTTCAAACGCCAATGCAACTAAGTGGGCCCCATCCTGGTCCCCACAGACCCTCTTCACCAATGTTAGGAAGTGCCCTGAAAAATCCACATTTAATGCAAGCATCCTTCCAGCTGCCGGATGGGACCTTAACATCACCATATGCAGTTTCACATTCCCCCTCAATACTTGGCCAAGCACTTGGAAACCGACAAGTTAGGGGAGCATCATATGTGCTGCCTGATGGATCAGTTATCAGAGTATGTATAGTGGGAACATGTTGACTGAACAATAACATATATAGAATGATTATGCAAACATTCAATCTGAATGTCCTTTCTACCCAAACAGGACCCCTACAACCAGCAGAAGCAATTCTCACCTAATCTTTCTGGAGCTCTTCAGAACCAGCAGTTTAGGAATGCGTCATATACCCTCCCCGACGGCACGATTGTTGATCCTCGACAGCCAGTAATCAATGACTTTTAGTTCTTTTCTATAAGTTACAATTGTATGTTTTAGTTGAGGTTAAAGCTAATGAAGATTTTTTTTTTTGTTTTGCTGTTTGCCTGTTTAGCAGTCTTTGTCACCACAGCTTTCAAAGGCCCTAAACAACCCAGCTCTTCGTGAAGCCTCCTACTCTTTGCCTGATGGAACCATTGTAATTGATTCCAAGACACAAAAATCTGCAAGTCTTACAGCAGCACTTCAAAATCCTTACCTGAAGGGTGCGTCGTACACTCTGCCCGATGGCACTATCATCATCGATCCACGGAAGCCTGTCTCTCCAAACCTTTCCGGTGCGCTTAGAAATTCCGCCCTGATGAACGCCTCTTTCTCACTACCAGATGGGGTTCGAGACCCCAGTACTCCAATACCACCCAACCTTGCTAAGGTTAGTCATTGATTTTGATTTCTCAGATGTTTTTTTTAATGATTCCTTTATACTTTTTTTACTGCTATCTTTTCTCCTCTCACTACATGGTAATAGGTGTTATGTAATCAACTGATTTAGTGTATTGTCTTAGGACACCCAGTGTTAAACCAGCTTTTCTCATGTACAGGCACTCAATAATCCAGCCTTGAAGGGAGCATCATACACTCTTGCGGATGGAACAATTATAGTAGACCCAAGAAAACCAAGGAGCCCCAACCTGTCAGCTGCTCTTCAGAATCCTTATCTGAAGGGTGTGTCCTACACCTTACCTGATGGAACGGTCGTTATTGATCCATGGAAACCACCTGGCCCTAATTTGTCTAAAGTGTGTACCTTTAAAAATAATTTGTTTTCCTCTTCAATTTTGATTTGGATTTTTGATTTGATTTCTTGTACAAATGTTTTTACAGTCAAATGCATCATCTATTGAAAATGTTCATTGTTTATTAACGTTGGCAGTCTTAAAGATGAGCTGACGTAATGTTTCTTGTGACCTGAAGGCTCTTTTGAATCAAAACCTTCGTGGTGCATCATACCATCTACCCGACGGCTCATTGGTCATGCCCGGGCAGAAGCCTTCCTCTCCAAATCTAACAGCTGCTCTCAGGCAAAACATGAACCTTCGCTCCACAGGTCTTTACCACCTCTCAAACAATTCAGTGCTAACGGGAGCACCCAAGCCCACCAGCCCCAATGTTTTCTCTGCACTGCAGAATGATGACCTGCGTGATGTTAATTTAAGGTATGAAGCCAAAAAAAGACTTCTTGTGCGTCTCACTTAATGACTTTGGCAGGAAATATAGGTGCTGGTTTTAGGCTAAAAAGAAAAAGTAAACTCAGCAACGATAAAAATAAATAAATAAAAAAAGGTAGATGTAACACGGGGGAGTCAGATCATGAAGGTTGGATAGGTTCAGAGCAGTTTGTAAGATCATGTTGGTGAAACAATGCTGAGGTTGGGCTAATACAAAAGCCTAAAGAAAGACCAAAACATAAGTTTATGGGTGTAGTGAAGGAGGACATGAGGATGTTAGAAAAAAAATGTAGGCCATTTCAGTGACTTGGTGCATATCTCATGGTTCAGAATTGAATTTATATCCAAAATACTATTCTGAAGTGTGAGGGTTTGATCATCTGCCACTATTTATGGGGGGGATATAGTATTTTGCAAGAGAAAAAATATTTTATAAAAAGCTTTTTGTTTCACTCTTGAAAATTAAAGATAAGATGCTAAAGGAAAATCAAGCCACATAAATTGGATCACATAATTTCACTTTAGAACCATGTTCCGTGTGAAGACAGCTACTTGTTTTGTTTTAGGCTGCCGGACGGGTCTCTTCTAACACGACGATTCCACAACCCAAAACTCTCTGAAGCCATCCAAAACCAGCAACTTCGTTATGCTTCATACACTGTGCCAACAGGACTGCAAGGCGAGGACAATCAATATGCTGTGATACCTCCTTATGGGCCACGCTCTGGGCATTGGGCAAGGAATGCTCAGGGTGGAGGAGATGCTGGGGAGGATGTTTGGTCAGCGGAGAGGGTTCTGCCACATGGAACGGTCCAGAATTTGTCAAAGTGGGCCATGTACAGGGAAGATGGGGTGTTAGAAGGGTACTCACCAACTCAGGGAGTCATTGGAGGACAGCCTCAAGGACTAGACTGGATTCCTGATAGAGCCAGAGGACCTGGTCAATCCTGGTATGACAAGGTAATAATTTTGAAGTAGCATGGATGTTGAGATAACTGTAAAACAGAAAAAGAATCCTACCAAGTGATACTGGTTATGTTTGTTTAAAACACAAACAGATTTGAGTACCAAACACACATGAAGATTATCATTTTAATTGTGAGTGCAAATTAGTGAAATTTGATTTGCTTTGGCGACCCCTGAAGAGGTATGCCGAAAGGTGCACAAATTAAAGCCAGCAAACTCAAATAATGTATTCCTCTGTAATAGCCAATCTATTCCAAAAACATTTTTTAAAATGGGTTGCTTATATTAGTTCTGCATTAGTAACAAATCTGCCTGGACCTGTGTGATTTAAGAAGTGTATAACATACTAATTTGTATGTACATTTCCAGATCTATTCTGTCATAAGCATGCCCACAACAAGCCACAGGGTTAAACGCTGGGCGGAGGGAATGGAAGATATGACACAGCTTCCGTAAGTGTGTCCCAGAACAAAGAGAACGTTCTCTGCTCATTAACTCCTGTTATAGTCTTTCAAGTCTGTTTTAGTTCACCCTTCCAGCAGTACAACTGATATCACTACATATGCTTTCAACCCATGCTTGCTTTGTGCATCTCTGCTTCTTTGAAAAAAGCAAAATTTAGCAAAGCAAAATAATACGTACCACTATGAATGCAATGCAAACTGGATATCTGTTAAGACCTCAAGAGGAATTAAATATTTTCAACTCATTTATGACATTTGAGAGGACGCTTTGGAAAAATTAACTGACGCGTTATTTAAATCTACTGAATTTTTTGTTTCTTGGATGTGTTTTCCTGTACTCTGTGTTTAATTTCAGTGAGCTGAACGAAACTACAGTTTTGATGAACTTGAAGAAACGATTCGACCAAGAACTCATTTATGTATGTGCCATTTCCTTTAGTCTAGTTGCATCCCCGTGATGAAGAGAGCAGTGGAATACATTCACTTACTCCGTTTATTTTCTCCCAGACATACATAGGCAGCATCCTTGTGTCTGTGAACCCCTACAAGTTGCTGAACATTTACGGCACAGACATGGTACTTCAGTATGAAGGCCACGGGCTAAGTGACAACCCACCGTAAGCACCTTTAAGTGTATATCTTTTTTGTGTGCATGTATCAGACCCATTTGACCCCCAACATCTTACTTAAAAACTAAGAAGTAATTGAGCCAATAGTTGGCCCACTATTCAGTTTCACGTTGTTGTCTTGTGTTTGTGTGGTTTTCCTGCATTTCCCTGAATGTGTGGTGAGGTGTACTTCTAAAGAATACAATGATAAACAGAGGCCTGAATGGCGGTACTCTCAGGTGTTAGGAAGAAGCTACTGTTACACTATTATGGGTTGGTTGCTAGGTGACAGTTGAGTAATAGCTTTAATTGCCTTTTTTACACAACAATAATGGAGGTCCAGAGAACCAAGAGACCAGGCAACTGTTAAGAATAATCCATCAAAACAATTTGTTTTTATGTTTTGCAGTCATCTTTTTGCCATTGTTAACCTCTCATATACCACCATGATGGATGCCAAAAAAGACCAGTGCATTGTGATCAGGTAACACCACACCTTTTTGTGTTTTTTATTTTCCTTGTGTTTTAATTGACACATTTGGAGTTTTTAACAGCATGAATCACTCATTTCAAGTTAGGTTACAATACCTCTATCATATTTAAGCCTTACCTTTTACTAAGACAATCCTACATCTAAACTACTCTAAGAATTTGAGCCTTTCAAAGGTGGAATTGCTAATGGGCTGTTGTTCCGCTGGGGAGTCAAAGTGCATTTTGAGCTACAGGTTGTAAAATGATGATCTACATTCTCCTTTAAGATTGTCCGGAACAGTCCAGCATTAACTGTATCCGCATAACTATGTTCAATGATTTCTGTTCTTCCAGTGGAGAGAGTGGATCAGGGAAAACTGAAGCCACTAAACTGATCCTACGTTACCTCACAGCCATACATCATAAGCGCAACGTCACACAACAGGTGGTAATCAAGTATTTTATTTATGTGTCCATCTATAATGTAAAATCAACTTTTTTTTAACGGTTTTGGTCTATTGTGCTTTTCTTTTGTGGTATCAGATACAGGTAAAGTGATTTTCTTCTCATGAAAACCGTCATTTTCATTGAACCTACGCATCATAGTGTTTCTCTGTGCAATAATCGCTCAGATATTAGAGGCCACCCCCTTGTTGGAGTCTTTTGGGAATGCCAAAACGGTCCGTAATGACAACTCTTCACGCTTTGGCAAATACGTTCAGATCTACATGGACGAGTGAGTAAAAATAAGTTATAGTCAAAACTGTTTTCTGGAAAAGTGATTTAAACACCCACGCCAATTATAGTATTTTTGATGCTTTTAACATGTTCTTGTGGTTTTTTCTGATGATGGAGGACATATATAAAGAAAATTAGGCTTAAAAATAGCATTTTCTGAGCATTTCTTTATTAAAATCGTTGTAAATCAGAGCAGACAAAAAATGTCCTTTGAAAAAGAAATTATTTGTTACGTAGAAAACACGCTGGGCAGGCCATAAGCTCCCTACTCTGTACCATTCTGATGCATCTCCTTGCAGACAAATAGATTCATGTACGTCTTTGCTTTCCTCGTCTGAGCTGGTATCTGGATGGTATCTGGATCAAAACTGTACGGTTGGATAGCTCCAATATTGCTCACCATTTTTGTTGCAAAATTAATGTTAGGGGGTCTGTAAGCACATAAAGACAGAGCTCTCAGTAACAGGGAGGGGAGGGTGGTTGCTCCATGCCAATGCTCCCACCCACAACTGACTGATGAACTCTTGCAGAAACTTTGTCCAAGAAAACGACACAAGTTTTTTGTTTTTTGCTTAAAATGTCCAGGATTACAATTAAAAGACCACTGGGAACACTTTTATAGTACATCAAAGATGGTTGAAGTGGGACTTCAAATAACACGCGAAACAGCAAAACTATGTGTTTATGCAAGCCAGTTAACACAACTTAAATGACAGATCAGAAATAAATACAATAAACCTTTCAGGAAATATGTGGTTCTGAATAAAGTTAAATACTGCCTTTTTATTTATTTGTTTACTTAAAAGAATAGAAAATGGAAGTAAGACAGACATAAACACGATATTGAAGTTTAGCTCTTGTAAAAATGCTTTGTTTTTGTCAACACAAATGCTCAGTACAGACTAAAAAGAGAGAGAAAATATGCCCTAGTAGCACAGTTAGACTAAAACTTGATCCTCTGTTACAACTGTGACCTAGAAGATCCAAATACGTTTACCCATGCATGAATTGTTACTTAACTCAGTTTTACTGTGTGTGGATGCATGTGTGTGCGTGTGTACCTGCTTGTGTGCCATTCGCCAGGGGTGTAATCAGCGGTGCCATAACGTCCCAGTACCTGTTGGAGAAGTCTCGTATTGTCTTTCAGGTGAAAATCAAAAGAACACACACACAACAGGCTGATTGGAGTCTTCTTACAACTGAGTCATAATGAGAAAGAGGAGACCGCCGAGCATGATTGATGTTTTTATCTCAGTGGGGGCTTTAGCCAGTCCAGTTGCTTTCCGCTTACCTCTCAAGCTGTTCAGCCATTCACGAAACATCATTTAACACACCCACGCCCATCGCTCTAAAAGCAGTCACAATTTCCGAATTAGATTAATGCATGTCGCTAACTCTAGATTTGTGTGTCCATTTGCAGGCCAAATCAGAGAGAAACTACCACATCTTCTATGAGATGTTGGCAGGTCTTCCCCCCAATGAGAAGCACTCACTGTACCTACAGGAGGCCGAGACCTACTACTATCTGAACCAGGTGCTCGCATGTGAATACACCCACACACGTTCCTGTAGAACTTACCGTATGTCTCTCATTTGGGATCATTTTGTATGCTATTTGAAAACAGGCTGACAATAGTTTGAGATGTCACTCTTCACGTTATAAAAATATTATCACTTTTATGAGAAGTTGCAAATATTGGCAGACATATTGCCAAGTGGAACCTTGGGGCTTCACTCATAAGGTTCCACCGTAAATTAAATATAGGTTGTGTCCAAATTCCTTCACGTCTCACTTAAGGGCATTTGCCAGTTTTTAGGGCTGTATGAATCTTCAATTCCAAAATCCAGTGCTCTACACATTCTCCAGAAGAATGCATTGCTTTTGAACAATTAAAAAAAAAAATGTATATATATTTTTCAATATCAATTTTTTTTTTATAAACCATTAAAGTTTTCATCCTCAGAATACAGTGGATTCATAGTCTTCATAAAATGTTTATTCTGTAAATCAATGTGGTCATATTTGCCATTTTGAAAAAAGTGAGCCTGGTGTCCGAATTGATTTTAAAATCCACGGCACTAGGTGGTCCCACATTTCTTTTGTAGTTAGGAGTAGGAGTAGGTGGAGGTCATGTGAGGCTGATGCTGTTGCTTTGAAGCACCTTGTCATTTTTTAGATAATTTAGTTTGCACTATGTGATTTTGATTAGATATGTGAGACAGAAAAACAGCTCCATGACAGCATTTGATTAGTTCTGTTCTTCTCAGGATTTTTTTTAATACAATTTAAATCTTCTGTTTAACATTCTGAGTTTTTGCTGTCAAACCTTGTTCAGATTTATGATGAAACACTGTCAAAGCTAATGAAATTTTATTAGGTGTCAGTTTTTAGATCTCTTTTTGTTCAATTCTGAATAAGTAAAACAACACTTAGTTAGCAGCAACTATAGAAACAACAAGAAAAAGCAGTTTGTATGTTTTTCTTTAGATTTCTATAAGGCAGGCCAGCGATGTTTTGTGCTTTGCTGTGCAAGAAATCCGATTCTGTTTATGTTGGATCAACTGGACAGACTGCTTTCCATTTCGCCCGGTAGCACTTGAGTGTGTTTGTGTCGTGCATGCTGGACTCCTCTGCTTTCCAGGGCATTTTGAGATGGAAATCTTACGGGGTCAGAGCAGGTAACACGTTCGTATCCATTTCAGCATGGCACTAGTGGGAACCGCGGTTACATCAGTGGAAAGGCGAAGCTAGTTTCAATGAGTTAATCGTTTGATCAGCTGTTCAGAGGAGTCACGCAGATCATTAATTAAATAAATTCTCTGTCTAACTCTTGTACTGCGTGATCTAACCTACAGTAATTAGCTGCAAGAGTAACAGCTTCTGATTGTAACCAGATCAAATGGTTTTATACCTCATGCTGGTTGTACTGGATGGTCTTTGTGGCAAAATGACGTGAATCATTAACCGAAAACTTTCAGAGTTTAGTGTGGTGGTGATGTGCTTCTCCTCCAGCAGTGATGGCACAGAGATTTTTTTTTTAAATTAAAGATCGAATTTAGATCTTTAAAAAAACTGGAATGAAAATAAGAAGACACAATGTCAGTCTTTTCACCATAACCATCAGCAACATTACCAGAAGATCCAATATAGAAATATGGCGGATAGAAGTTCATCATCACCAATCTTTCCGGTCTTTTGCCAGAAGCTCAACATCCTTCAAAGCAACCCCATAAGATTTAATGTCTCCCATAATGACGTCTGTCCACTGAGTATAGATTTTGCCTTAAGGCCGTTTCCAGCCTACAGCCCCTGTATTAAACTGCAAAATGGCTCGCGCCGGATGGTAAAAGGGAAGACAGAGAACATGGCCAAACCATCTGGTGCGACGTTGCGCAACAAGGCAGGAGGCTTGGGGCTGGCAGGTTTGGGCTCCTATTGCTCTTTTAGAGACGCATTAGGGCCACTTGATGTTCTCAATGGTCCTGAGAGCCTGGCTGTCAAAGCCAGATAGAAGTTGTGGTAAAAAATATTTATAACAGAAAATATGCTCCACCTACATCCCTTTTTCTGCAAACGCCTCCCTTTTCCCATAGTGTCTGCAGCCGTTTGTGTGTGAAGTTGTACCTGTTTGCAGCTGCCTTGCATATACGAGAAAGATACAGAGATGCAGCCCTTATATGTGCGTTAGCTTTGCTAATCCCATTGACTGTATATGTGAACCGGACAGAGTGAGTGTGACATCACCTATAGAAAAAGGCTTTCTTCCGGCCCCTACCACTTGGAAGCGGGCCAATGAGATTAGTCAATCAAACGCTTCGGACATTTGACATGAAACCACATACTTTTATTGAGGCATCTGATTGGTTATTTTATCACTTGAATAACTTGCACTACATGTAAACATCATGAAAAAAGGAAGAACTTGTTAAAAAAAAGGTAGAAAATTAAGAATAGTTAAACCAACAACTATAATTAGTAATAGCTGTTTATTTTTTGATGTAAGTCCTTCCAGTTCTCATATACAGTCAATGGTTAATACCGTTGCTTCGACTCCTCCCAATTAGTTTTTTTGGTAACCTCCTTGTTGCAATATAATAAAATCCAACTGCTCTAAACCGATACCACTTGTTTGTTTGTTTGTTTTTGCATCTTTAACAGACACAATCCTCTAGAGTGTTTGTGTGTGTTTTTTAAGTATGCAGACATTTTTGCAACCTTCAGATTCCTTAGTGACTTACTCGACTGTACAGTATTTATATTGAGATTGTTGAGCTTCTCATAAGTCGAATGAAAGTGAGGCTCTCAGCTGCTTTCATGCCCCATCTGCTGTGTTTTAACAACTGCTTGCATGCTTCGCACGATCATATGGTTTGTCATAGTGATACAACATGATATTGTTAGGAAGAAACTGCTTTTGACAACTTTATTACCCCACAGTGGATTTGTACTACAGCCAGCCTTGCCTAACGTAGTGTTAGACACACAGATGTGGTAGACGTTGAACATGAGTGTTCCTGTCAGTGTTGAAGCTGCGTCTGGATGAAGCCACGAGGAACATTAACAGAGAAGTGACCCATGACAGAATGACTGAAGGCTGTTCCTTTCACAGACTGATGGAGGACGGCCTATTTGAAAGATCCAATGTGTTCTCGACAGGAAATCATTATCCAACAAGCGGAATCTTTTTTGGTTTTATCTCTTAATTTAATTTAATGTAATTATAATACTGACCTTCTGACTGATAAGACTGTTGAATGCTACATCTCATTTAGAACGCAGCTGTCAGAACTTTGACCAAGAGAGCTGATCACATCTCTCCAGTTTTTAAGTCTATGTACTTCATTAAACATTGCTTATTCTTCTCCCTTCATTTCCTGTTTGTTGCCAAAGCTTTTGCATTTCTGTTATGGACTTTGAACTGCCTGTGTGTACATAAGGTGCTACAACATAATTGCTATGCCTCACTGACCAGACATTTATATAGGAGCTAATTATGCAAAGATTCAAATAATTAGAGCTTACAATGTAAACTTGCAAACGTCTCAATGGATGCAAAGGGTTTTTTTGTGGATAAAAGCATCATATCTTCAGCAGCCAGTTGTTTATTCTGTTACATCTGTGTTGCTATGGATCCAGTAGCAACACTGATTGTCAGGGTGTTTTGCTTGCCACTGCATGGTTTCCAACACTTTTTAAGAACAAAACACTGGAAAAAAATGTCGTTCTCAAAGAAACTTAAAAAATATAGAATACAATCCGTTTTTCCTTGTTGTGAAAAACAATCTGCCAATAGAAGTGGTGGAATTTGTCTTAAATAGGATTTCTTAAAATAAGTTGTTAAGTCCTGACCTAAGACAAAATTTTACGTTGAAATTAGCTATAATCACTCATATTTATATATGTTGCTCTGATAACGCTTTGTTTTTAACAAAATGCTTAAAATCTTTAAAGCAAGGTGAGTTAAACCAGCCGCGCTTTAGAAATGTCATGCCCCCCTTGGTAATACTTGGTAATATATTTTTGCTTTTGCAATGATGATATCAAATACAATATATCTTCTTTGCTGTCACTTATCATACTTGTTTAAAATATATAACAGTTAAATATCTCTTTAAGATATTAAGTTTGGATGGGGATTTTTGGCAGTGATGTCATAGTGCAGTGAAACCCTAAAGGGCATTTTCCATATCACCGCAGTATTAGGAGACTCAGATCCCTGGAAAACAGCAAAAAGATAGCCTTTCTGAGAGATGCTGAGACGTTACCAACATAAACTGTATCAGTATAACATGTTGACATCTGTAGGGAGGGAACTGCACCATAGAGGGGAAGGATGATGGGGAGGACTTCAGGCGTTTGCTGAGTGCCATGGACATCCTGTGTTTCACTCCAGAGGAGCAGAATGGCATCTACAGACTTCTGTCCTCAATTCTTCATCTGGGGAACACCTACTTCGAGCCCCATCAGGTCTCTGTAAATGATGCACGCACACACACATGCTACATAATTCCATTCAGTTTCACAGCTGAATGGTAATGATAATGCTGATAGACAGTGGTAATGATGGACGATTGTGGCTTCCTGTGAAATGTGTGTGTCCTTGAAGGCTGAGGGGGAGGAAGTGGCGTCGGTGGTGAGTGCTCAGGAGATCAGGGTGGTAGCTGAGCTGCTGCAGGTCTCACCGGAAAGCCTGCAGAAATCCATCACCTTCAAGATGACAGTGAGCAAACCTGCAACTGCATCACACTCTTATCCCCACACACCACGTTTATTTGACCTTTTTGAGAATATTACACAACTACAGATACGGGTGATGTTGCTAGATACGAATTGTGTTTGCCTCCCACCCCCAGGATACAGTGAGAGAGAAGATCTACTCACCACTGACGGTGGAGAGTGCTGTGGATGCCAGGTGAGTGAGTCAAGTAAAGTACCTGTGAGGTTAAACACAATCCACCTGTTTCCTCCTGGAAAAACTTGCAACAGCAGCCTGTCTGACTGTTTTCTCTGAGGTCTTTTGAAGTCCTTAGTCTTTTTTTAACCCTCTTTTAAAAATCATACCAGGAGGTTTTAGAGGGAGAAAAAGGAGTCTTTGATATTCTCTTCCAATCTTTGGTGGAGGCATGTGAGGACAAAGGACATCAGGGCTGGGGGAGAGATTTTTTCAGATGTCCTCTGTTTCCATAGGAACCGGGTTTTCTGTTTCCATAGTAACCGTATTGTGTGTTTCTCATAGAGATGCTGTTGCCAAGATCCTGTATTCGCTGCTGTTTAGTTGGCTGACGGAGCGCATCAACGGACGGGTCTACCCTCGCACTGAAGCCCTCTCCATCTCCATATTGGACATATATGGATTTGAGGTCAAAACAATGCAGCAATCTCTTTTAGTCATCACATCACAGTCTGAGCTAACAATCCCTCATGTGTCTCTGCTACCCTTCAGGAGCTACAGGTGAACAGCTTTGAGCAACTCTGTATCAACTACGCCAACGAAACTTTGCAGTTCTACTTTGTAAAAGTCGTCTTCCAAGAAGAGCAGGTCAGGGATGTCACCAAGCTTGTTTCTTTAATCCAATCATCTTTTGATCTGTTGTAAAAATGCTCCCAGTGGTCTTTTAAATATGATTATGCCGGTTTTAGCCAAAATGAAAAAAAAAAAGTGTTTTTATTTAGGACAATATTTTGCAAACCAGCGTTAGTTCATTGGAGATTCGCCTCTGAATTGTGGGCGGGACTGTATGAGCGGAGCAACCCCACCCCCCTTCCCTTCCCTGTCGCTCAGAGCTCAAAACAGGGATCTTGTCGTCCGCCCAGTATATTATCAACACCACAAATGATCTCTTTTTCAAACTGCAATTTGTCTGCTCCTGATTCACAACAATTTGACTAAAGTAATACTCAGAAATGCCATTTTAAGCTTAATTTTCTTTATTTATGTCCAATGAGGAAAATGCCACAGGAACACCAAAACAGATTTTACACCGGAGTGGGTCTTTCATCGATATCCTTCACGTTATCTGTAATACCACCCATACTGGTTTTGTGTTCATGGAGACACATGCCCTGAACTTTAAAATTGGTTTAATTAAAGAAATGCATGCAGGGGAGCCGGTTTAGCTCGTGCTGGTTTGCGGCCCCTTCCGTCCGTGAAACCAGGGTTCGACTCCGGGCTGCTCCCTGGTCCCTTCTCTACTTCTGTGCCGGTCCCAAGCCCGGTTGCCTTGAGAAGGTTGCGTCAGGAAGGGCATCCGGCGTAAAACATTGCCAAGTTTACCATGCGACTTGTTCGCTGTGGCGACCCCTGATGGGAAAAGCCGAAAGAGAAAGAAGAAAGAAATGCATGCTAAAAGCAGAGTGTTTAACCTAACAAACCTCTTTACTCGTAAATCTTATTAAATCAAAGTTGAACAAACCAAAGTCCAATAAAATACACCACATTCCAAAAGTTCAATGCCACGTCAACAAAATCATTAAACCTTCCAACTAGTATGGATGAATAGGAGGAAGAAATGATAGAAAAGAACTGAGACAGACATTTCATAATCCTAAAACAACAACAAAAAATATCAGAGGAAAACTGTTTCCTGATTAGCCAGCCCTACCAAGAGCACCAGAGAAGTCTCTCTGATTTTTTCTAGGAGGCTTCACAACATCTTTGAACAACATCAGAACAAAACTGTCCTTTATTTTCCCCAAGTTCATGTCCAGCCAGGGTCACTATTTTTGTTGTGTTTGTCAAATGGGCCGTTCAAATCTGTAGCACAGATTTAAATAAATATATGTATTCTTTTGGTTCTTAATGGAGGTGACAGGAAAATATGATTCCAAAATAGTCAATCGAACCTCAATGACTTTTGCTTTTCCTTTTCACATGTTGATGGTCGATTCTTTAAAGACACTTAATTGGCAGCATTAAACAATTTATTTTCATTCTAGTTAATTTGAAAGAAGTAACGGTTTGGCACTCCATGATAAAAAAAATCGTAATTTATGGTTTTACTTTTTTATTGTTTCATTATTATTATTATTATTATTTTTCAAACTTATTAGAAACGTTTTTTCAGGTTAAACCTATTTAACTAAAATTGTAATCGTAAAAATTAAAGCACATCATGATGTCAGATAGGAGCTGTGGCCCAAAAGGTTTAACAAATATCTAAATAATTTCAATTGTTTTGCATAGGAGGAATACATGCGGGAGCAGATCGAGTGGCAGCAGCACTCCTTTGGCAACAACCAGGCATGCCTTGACCTCATTGCTGCAAAGCCTCATGGGATCCTGCGCATACTGGATGACCAGTGCAGTTTCCCCCAGGTATGCTTTCATCTGTGAAACTACTTTTCAGCTCTTGCATCAAAGCACAGGTAGTGGAAACGGGGAAAAAAAAGACAAAATAAAAAATTAGAGACTGAAGTTTTGAATTGACGGAAAGGCTCCCAAAGCCCCTGCTCCAAATTCTCTGATCCAGCTCTCTGCAATGGATGCTGTAGGAATGCTAAGGTTCTCAAGCCAAAGTTAGTCTTTGACGTCATTTTTACAATGACAGTGATTAAGAAAAGGCAGCTTTCATTGCGTAAGGGATAATGGCCGACAAAGTGTGCCTTATCAGAAATTAACGCACACTGTAGAACCTTGCTTTCATGAAGTGCGCTAATTTCTGATAATGCACAGTTTGTCTGTCATTATCCGGCTTATACCATGGTCATTCACAAAAAAGATATTTAATCAGTTTTAGTACTTTATTCCTGTTATTTTTTTGGTTAGATTGCTTTTTTCATCAAAAGCGATGTATTATGTGGTGTTGTCATGGTAACATGACAAATCACTGAGCTGGCACCGACCTTGACAGCAGCGGCAAAAGAGGTTAAATAAAACATCAGTTCAGAGATAAAGTTCACCTCTAACCACTTGTTTTTGTCCAGATGATGGAGCAAAAGTTTGTTTCAAAGAAGACAGTGCAGTGATATAGAACATTTAAGCTATGTGAGGTGTGCATTATCACTGTGGATTAACACTTATTAATCCACACGAGCAGCCAATCAGAATCGAGTATTTACCCAGACCATGGTATAACAATTTATTATCCAGTGATTACACTTTTTCAAAAAAAGAAGATATAGTTGGATTTATAATGAAAAAGAAATGATACTGCAGTCAGCTCAGATCCATACGACGGAGTTTTAGGGCCACGGTGAGGAAAAAAATTCTGGCCAACGTGACGAGATTAAAGTCGTCATGTCGACTTTAATCGTAGATCCATAATAGAACTATCACACATGCAGACACTGAACCCCACCTTGCCTCTGGTGGTAGGCAGGCGCCTGTGTGTGGCAGCGGAGCGGCCACCAGTGTATGAATGTGTGTGTGAATGTGTGTGTGACTGGGTGAATGGGTCTGTGACTGTAAAGCGCTTTGTCCTTGTAGGAAGAAAGGCGCTATATAAGTATACGCCATTTACTTAATTGCCTACCTGCTGATATTATTATTTCCACTCCTTCTTATATGAAAAGCTGACTGAACTCATACCAGGATAAATACTCTCAGCAGCGGTTGGATTAGTTACACTTTTTTAAAGTGCACTGACGCAAATGCCCAATCAGCCAATCACATTGTTCAACAGGTGTAACTAATTTTATGACGTGTGTGTGTGTGTGTGTGTGTGTGCGTGCGTGCGTGCGTGTGTGTGTGTGTGTGTGTGTACTTTGAAATTTCTGGTGCAGTGTCAAACGTGTCACACAAGGATCTGACAAATGCAATCTGCCAAACCCGAATAGGCGGCATGTAAGTGAGCTGTAGATATTACATTTCCATGGCTCACTAACCGTTACCTGTTTCCAATTATCACTAGGCAACAGACCACACCTTCCTCCAGAAGTGCCACTATCACCATGGAAACAACCCACTATATTGCAGGCCAAAGATGCCACTGCCAGAGTTTACACTGAAGCACTATGCCGGGAAGGTCACCTATCAGGTACCTTTCTTCTTTCCATCTTTCCTCTTCTTTCCCTCATCTTATTGTAACTTTGTTCACATATGAACTATTTTGTGTCTTTGTCTGTTTTTATTTTGTTCTTTTCTGATTTCTTAAGTGTCTTTGCTGTTTCTGTTTTTAAAAAATGTTGTTTTCAGTCTTCTTTTTAATTCCAGTAAAACAAATAAAAGACAAAAACCAGTCATTACCTAGTAAATCCAAAAAGAAAGATGTTAGGAAACCATAACTGTATGATATGTGCAGAACAAACAGTTGCACATCCAACCCCCGAAATTCCTCTGTCATGGCAACTATTTCCAATGACTCTATATATAGATGGACACAGTGTGGGTGGATGTAACTTCTTGATTTCTAATGAAGATAGATTTTCAGCTTGGAGGTGACCGCCTTTCTGGGCGCATTGATAATCAAACCCCTAGCTTTCCAGGTATGAGCAAAAATGCAGAACATTCAGGCCTGACATTTGTTTAAAGAGGTAAAAAAAGGATTTGCTAAAGACTGTAAGTTATAGAATCTCAGTTAAATTATTTTAAATCACAGAAAATGTGGACTGATGCGCTTGTTTAGTGAGCCTCCTTGTGGTGACTCCATGAACGGATCTGGCTCCAGTTATTTTTATTTTTTAAACCAGTTTCTAATAGAAAGTGCAAGTGTTTCCTCCTTTAAGTCATTAGTTTAGGAGACATTATTCTCTCTGCCCACCCAATTTCTCATTTTACACACATTAAAAGTGGATTTCACACTGTATTAGCTCTTTCATTTAAAACTAATCCTAATTGCAAACATTTCAGAAAACTCCAAATGCTCACTTTGAGTTTTTTTTTTTTAAACATTCATTTGTTACCATGTCAGCTGGCAGACTGAAGATTATGCCTATGGCAAGCCAGCCTTAATTTGCCATTGTTAATGACAACACTGAAAGCAACAATGTGAAAAAAAAATCGAATCATTTTTCCAGAAATAACCAGTTTTGACTCGGATCAGAAAAATCCCTAATGACCGAAGTTTTTTACATACATTCGAAAATTTGCTTAAATCAGTGCAGAGATTGTTGCTGACTTATGCCAGCCGCTTCATAGCTCTGCATGTATAATTTATATCAGATATATTAAAGTAAAAGTTCCATTAGTCGTCACACACCTGAGTGTGTGAAGTGTCTTCTGAATATTTGACTCTGAGAGCAGGGTGGACTGCAGTCACAGTCGTGCTCAGGAACCATTTAGTGGTTTAACACCTTAAATCTGCGCTGCAGCTGTTCCATATTAAAAGTCTTTGGTATGACCCAACTGTGGATCTAAACCAACAACCTTGTGGGTTCTCAGAGCAGATACTCCCTGAGCTTTTGAACAGGCAAACAAATATAATAATAATGGTTGTTAAAAGGCAGAAAGGTACAACTTGGCTCTTTTCACTACTATAAATGCAGATTTGCGGAAGTCAAAACTGTTTTTGTTCTGGTGGGTCTTATATATTTATCCCAAATACACATACTGACACGTAATGCCTTGGTCACAACTGCCCTTATGGGTGGACATGGGCTGTCTGCGGGTAAAAAATGAGGTAACTGCATACAATTTTAGGATCAAAGACCTCTCGGTGAACAAATTGAATGAAAATGTTCGTGCACATTTCTCCTCAACAACACACAAGAGTAAAAGTGAGTAGCTGTGACGCATGCACGTTGTCAGATTTTTCATTTTTCCAACCCCCCAACCATGTGTACTCTGCAAAGTGCCCGTTAGAGCTATTCAAGTGATGAATGTGCGCTCGGTGTTTGCAGTTGCGTGCAGGTGCCATTATCCTTACAAATGCTTCACGATACATTTACCACACACTCGACAATCGTACGTTACATTTAATTCCTTAAGGTGGCCGTACGGGCCTCAAGGGAACTGCAAGGCACACCTGTGCTCCCCTAAAGATTCTGCAGCTTCTGTCTATGACCCTCCACTAGCCTTGACAACCAAAAAACCCACAACACCTGTAGCCCCAGTACGAATATCTAAATACGATATCACAGTATTGTTGCCTATAATGATTTCTGATGTTTGTCCAATCCTTTTTGTTACAGGTGCATAAATTCTTGGATAAAAATTTTGATATGGTTCGCCAGGATGTTTTAGACCTCTTCATTCAGAGCAGGAACAGAGTAAGAACTACAGCTTCCCGTCCTTCACGAGTTTCTGCCTCAGCCACTTTGTTCTGCAGGGAATTTATTTGGTCAGGTTGTTTTATATAGGAAATGCTTTTAGCTTTGACTGGGGAACTTCTTGGTTGCTAGAAACTAAAATGCAGAGGGTTCATCTGTGTTTTTCTTTTGGTATGTTTTCAGAGTCTTGTAAAAATACTAAGTGCTTCTATTTCCTATTAAAAGCATTTTTCAACCAAACTCATTTAGAAAAAATATTTTTTTTAAAACATTGATTGTGTGTATTACTGACCTAGGCAATAAGTCATGAGAAATATATTTTTTTAATTATTTTTTTTCTTGGTGGGGATGTTAAAGAGTAGAAAAAAACTAAAAGTTGTTTCCCTCAGAACATGCATTCCTTGATTTTATTTTTTTATCGAGGACCACTGCAGCTTAAGGGGTTAATTCGACTATTTAGTAGTTTACAAGTTGAAGTGGTAGATTTAACTAAGAAGAATCGGACATTGAATGTTTTTCCATTCATTAAAATGGGATGTGATGGTATTAAACCTTTTTCCAACTGCCATCTGATAAAAAGGCAACTTATCTTTTTGGTGTTAGCTTCTATCATCTATATTTGTGTTCTGTGTGCGGGATCATCCCCTCTGTGTGTGCAGATGTTATCAAACCTCTTCTTGAAGTATTCGGAGTCGGTGTCACAGCAGCAGTCTAACCTGCGGCGCAGCAGCACCGCTCGGCGTCATCAGGCCAACACGGTCAGCTCAAGGTTTCAGAGCAGCCTGCAAGAGCTGCTGGACAAGATGCAAAGGTTTTAGTAAAATTGTCATTCTTTTTTTTTTAATCGGACAAGAAATCCTTGCATGCATGAGCGAAAGTGTTTTCACATCTTCCCACATTAAATGTGTATTTTCCACTTAAATTCAAACTGGCGGGAGAACCAGCTCATGTCAATGATGACGCAAAGCCGCAATGAGTCATTCTGTAAATGTTCAAATAGTCTAGAATGAGAATTTACATAAAGGCCAAGAATAGTGTATAATGTGACAAATTGAGAATGAATGAAGTATGGAGTGCTTTCTCAGTTTGACCAACATTCTCTCTCTACTGTGACCTAAACCTAAAGAAACTAGTTTTGAACTTTTTCTTTATACTTGATCGTTTTTTTTTTCAAAATAAAGCAAATTATTTTAAACAGTAGCCCAGTTTGATTCTGTTAACTTACAGTTACAGTTCTAAAACTAGTCTGTGCTGCGTTCTCAAAGATAATTCTTCTTAGATCACATAAAGAGAAAAAAACTGCTCTTTCCTGAAAAGGACAAAGCCTATTATTAAAATCTCAATTTCAATTGTCATTTATCTGTGACAGGTGTAACCCTTACTTTGTGCGATGCATCAAGCCAAATCATCATAAGGTACATTTGCACATTGGAGTGTGCAAGTGTGCAGTTTCTGTCAGTGTGTAATGCGTATCTCATACATGTGTTTGTGTGTTCTTAGGCATCTGAACTATTCGATATGGATGTCGTCAACACTCAGCTGCACTACTCTGGCATCATGGACACAATCCTAATAAGGAAGGAAGGGTATCCAATCAGAATGCACTTTAGCAACTTCTTGTCGAGGTGGGTTTCCATATTTATTGCAACAAAACGTCCAGTAATGAATTTATTTAGCCAATTTTAAAACAGCTGCTTCTTTACAACAACTTGTCTGAAATGTTTTACATTTATCACACATAGACAGACAAGTGAGTTGACAAAATTCTTTTTTAAGTACAAAAACAGCGGAAGTCCTTAACAAGAAGAAAGTCGGAAAAAGGAAGTCCAACTTACAAGAATAAACTTGTTAAAATGACAGGAAGAGTCTGCAACAAACAAAATAAAGAAAAGGTGAAGTTCAACAACAGCTGCAAGTGAAACCAACAATAACAAGCAAAAGAACTACATTTAAAGGAATCAGAGTTGAAGAAACTAATATATGCAGTAAAAACCAAAATAAGAATTGAAAATGTATACAATATGGACATAAAAAATATCCTCAGGATTGATGTACCAGAGAAGGGTGGTAGAAAATGTTTCTTTTGCTTACGTGCATACTATGTTCCACATAAAAATCTTATTTTGAAACACACTTGCAATATAGTTCTTCCTGTTTACAGACCTATTTAACCTAACCTAAAGCCTTAGTCACATGCACAGGGGTTGATTTGTACTGGTGCTGCAGGTGATGTGGGTTGTAGAGGGTCATAGAGAGGAGAGGCAGCATCTTAAGGGGAGCACTGGTGTGTCTTGCAGTTTTACCTTGAGGTTCGTACAAAGGTGCACCATAAATGTAGGATTGTCAGCCATGTGGCAAGTGTTCGGTGATGTATTTGTAAACATAATGTAAGTAATATGCACGTTTGACACATGGGTGATGCTGTCGCAAGGAGCCCGTACACTGTAGTCTAGTTGTTAGTAAGGTGCGTGCACTGGCTCCTTACTGAGCTCGCGCAAATGCTTCATGCCCTGAGTTGACAGGTAATGCTTAAGTGCCTGTGAGATGCCCATAAAACACTCACACTAACTACGCTCTGATGTATGCACAAAGAGCAAGCATCTTTCCCTTGAATAGCACTAACTGACTTCCTCTGCAGTGCGCAGGGAGGGTAAGATAGAAAAAAGGACACACATGCATCTCCCCTAATTCACCCTTTATTACCCTCACATGTTGCCTAAGTGTCACCTGCAGCATGCCTGTAAAAAAAATGTGCATGAACATTTTTGCTGTATGAGCTCATTGAGAAGTCTTACCTTGATATATCCTAAAACCCAAACAGGTAAGGGGCAGTTTTGACAATGGCTCTAAACGTGATTTTGAGAAAATAAATCGTTTTTTTATTTTTTTTTTAATGGAAGCAAACAAACTTCTGCTGTAACTGATAAAATCATGTCAGACCAATTTTTTTTTAAAAAGCAGGTAGCATACAAGTTTCTTCAATAGGAAATTATTACACACAGAACAGGAAGCTAAATAAATAATGGCTATTGTGTTGTCTCTCTGATTACCAGGGATGAACTGGAATCTATTTCCCACTCACTATTTTGTAGTGCAGTTCTTTACATCTCTTTTTGAAAGACAATAACATCCTTTTCATACAAAGAGGGAGTTGGAGTACCAATTTCAACTTAAAATGTAATGGTAAGACCAAGAGGGAGAGTTAGGATTTACTTTAAGATTTATTTAACTGTTTCAAGCTTGTAAAGTGGAGGAGCAGCATGTTACAGACATTTTGAAACTTGTCAGGACAGAATGACAGAATTACATTCTGAATCTCTGCTGTTTTTAGAGCTGTTAGTGATATTATAAATGTAAGCGACCTGCAAACCAATGTAATGTCTCCTATTTTACATCCTCTTTCTAAAAGGCAGCTGTTGTCGTTATTCAATCCTCAATAGTTTTGACATTTCTCTATTTTTTTTCAGTGTGAGAGAAATATTACATTTTTTTCACACGTATCTCTCCAAACTGAAAATGAACATATTTTTCTTTTCTGTTGTAAAAAAAAAAAAAACAGAGTATCACTGAGGGCCTCTCATCACTGCAGCTGCCAGAGTAGCAGTCACAGTCAGTGGCAATCACATTAAAATACCTCAAACCAAGCTGATATTGGGCAAGTTATTTTCTTAACACCTGCAGGGTTACTTAAGCGGGCAGAAGTGCTCTGAGATTTACAGCTAGAAATGTCCAAGATCCACGGACGAAAGTTAGACACCTGCTGCAAATCTGGATTTCACTGCTTCTTGTCAAGAGTTATTTCAGAATTCAGCTGGCCTTGTCATGTGTGTGACATATGTGACCGCAGGTATAAAGCCCTGCTCTGCCTGAAGGATTCTCCACCTGCCGATGGAGAAAATTGCGTTACTATGCTCCACAAACTTTGTCCAGTCAAAAAGGGTTCGTATCAGGTGGGAGTGAGCAAGGTGAGGCTTTTTTCCAAAATAGCTGCCCGACTGCAAAACTCAAATTCTTTGTTATTTACACAAAGGTGTTGTCTGATATGTGTTAGATTTTCCTGAAAGAGGAGCTGTATTACCTGCTGGAGGGGAAGCGGGACCGTGTCCTGGACATAGCCGCCATGACTCTGCAGCAACACATTCGCACCTATTTTGTCCAAAAGAGCTTCGTCAGATTTAAGCATCGTGTGACCTTGTTTGAGGCGCGCTGCAGAGGCTACCTGGCCAGGTAATGTCACCCATTCACAGCTACATTCTCACCACCAAAAATTCCGCATTCAAACCTGCTTTGTGTGAAAAAAAATCCTCACAGCTTTTTTTGTTAAAAAAAACAAAGGTAAATAACCAATAATGTTGTTTTTCCAAGAAATCTTTTCCTGCGACATGGGGCAGCGCATCAGCTTTGTGTATCTCTTCCTGGAAGCTGGCTTATCTGAGCTTTACTGAACAACAAACACATCCCCCTGCTTAAGTCTAGAGTTTCAATCCCTCTGCAATTTAGTCTTTAGTGTTTGATTTTGCTTATCCAAACACACCAAACGTTATCACACAAAACACACTCCTTTGTCCTTGATTTGAAAGAACAAGGCTGGAGGATTGAAGCTTATCCATCAAAGATGATTGATTTTAGCATTCACCACCAGACCAGCAAAAGCCAAAAGGTCTGGACACAAATGACCACTTATGTGGCAGTGCATGAAAGGGCATTAAAAAGCCACTATTGCCGAGGTTGTACGTGGTAAAATTGTGATAGCCTTTCAGCGGCGGCTACTTGCTGGTAATTTGATGAAATGACTCATTTGGGAAAACGTGCGCCGAAGATCTAAGCAGTTCTGCAGATGGCATCACAGCAAAGCTGCTTAACCCTGATGACCTCTTCAGATTCACTCCCTTTTAGACACCTTTGTAGCCAACTTGTACATGCATAATATGCTATAAGTTAATTTGTATCCTTTTTTTCTTAAGAATATATAAATGTCAGTTTAATAAACTGCAAATTTCAATATTAATTACATAAAGCATAAGCAAAACAAACTATCAAATAGTAGTTATTTGAGCTTTGGTGAGGAGTCGATATCAATGTATATTTAAAAAATTAAAGTTCTTTATTTCATTCTTTCTAGATCTTCATCTGCCCACTTTTGTAACAAAAATATAAACATTTTTAAAAGCTTTGAAATCCTTTATCCATCAATATTCTTTTCTCTCTACATTTTTCTTTTTTCTATTGTTAAAGTTCCCCTCTGAAATCTTTCTTTTTTTTTAGTTTTTGACATGTACGGGTGGCATTTTTCTTGTAAAAGGGCACAAATGTAATAAGAAATCTTTTTTTTTTCTCAATTAATGAGCTTTTTTGATGTCACAACAGCACATGCGCATTGCACAAGCTCCCTGATTTGCCCCGTCCAGCGTGCACATCTGTTCAGGTGCGGGAGAAGTGAAGATGACACATTGCTGCATTCCCCGCACACATTTTGAGTGCCTCCAAGGCTGAATGTCTCGCCTGAGAGCCCCAACCCCAGGCCTGGCTTCAGAGTGGGGCCCTGGTGATGCCAATCCGGGCAACGTCGTTTGGCTCCTGGGATCACTCGAGTTCTCAAACTCCCCCCACCACGTTAAGCTGGCGGTTTACGGGGGACTGAAATAACATGGAATATTTTAAAAAATATATGTGTATTTTGTAATAAACATAAAACATTTTAATTGAAAAGACTCATAAAAAGTAAAGCAAACATTTAAATATTTTATATATATATTTTATATTTTTTTAATCAGTCTGTGCAAATGCAGCATATTTATTCACCACAGAGATGTCTGAATGGATGCATCACCAGATATGAAAAAGATGGATCTGGATAGGGGAAAAAAAGAGATGGTTTAAGTGTCATGGGGTTAAAACTGTAATTGGAACAAAATGTAATATTCAAATTGTTATATTAATACACCCTTTTTTGTATTTAAATGACATATTATTGACTTGTTTTCGTGGCACTTGAGGCATTTGTATTCAAGTTGCATCTTCTCTGTCTGAGTCTTAATGAACAACTGTGTTGAATTATTTCCTGAGACAGAAAAAAGTTTGTCCTGAGAAGGAAATACCTCATCCGGCTGCGCTCCATTGTTTTGCTGATCGTCACCTGCCAGCGCTACATGAGGGTATGTTCACAGAAAGGAAGAAAGGATCCTAGAAGAAAAAATTAAAACTGAACAAACGTATGAGGTGTGATACTGTTGTCCTCCTGTCAGACAGTGGTGGAGCCTGCCAGACAGGCGGAGGAGGTGAGTGGATCTGTGGTGAATTTCGCACGCACTGAAGGTGTGCCGTTGGCTTAGTGTGCACTTGTGTGCACAGGATCGCATCAACCGAGAAGTGGTGAACGTGACAACACTGCCAATTCCTGCAGAGCTGTCTGGCCTGCTTCATGCTGCTTCAGGTACGCGCACCCAAACACATATCTGATTGCGCAAATACAACCGTCCAGTACATTGGGTTAGCAGTAAAGGTGTACATTTGTGTCACACAGGAGGAGTTGAGCTACACTCTGACTGCTTGGCAGTTGTCCAGGCTCCAAAAGTTGAGGTGGACCCTCAGCTGACCCTCCCCCTGGATATTAACAACTACCTCATGACTCATTACATCCAGGCCATGTACAGGGTACGTTTTCTTTCTCAGTACCTCAAGCTAAAACATTTACTTCTCAAATCTTTAACCTGTCTCACCTTGACCTTAAAAAAGTAGCTGAATAATTCTGCATTTGTGACAGTCATCCCACATAAGCAACATGAACAAGTCTCTGCAAGTTATTAAACAACCTTGCTTGTGTATTTGTCACCATAGGAGCCATTGTTTGGGATGCTCACAGCCCCACTGGAGAATTCCCTAATCCGAATGGGGGATGAGCTCATACATGGAGCCATCCACATTTTTATTCTGGTACAGTCTGTTGGGGAACACCTCAAATTACACACACACACACACAAAACACTTGTCCTGACATGAATTTGGTGCCACATTAAGAAATCAGTTCAACATAAATACATGTGCACATGCAAGTATTACTTGTTTTAGTGTCAAATGAACTAAAATATTTTGTTTGTTTGCATTTGTATTACAATTATCAGTCACAGTCATTTTTTCAAGTTTGAACCTCTTAATGTTCTAGATATTTAGATTTTTTATACTTGTGTCAAATTTTTGGTTAAAAAAGGAATGTAGCAATATTTTGTCACCAATAGTTAAGTAATTTGTAAAACTAGAGTTTGATTTGAGGCAAAAATGATAAATTAATTGTTTTTGCTCTTTTGTTTTTTGTAATTGTACAGCTTTGTTTTTATGCAGTTTTGGGTTTAAGTTCTAAATGATTTACTGGTAAATAACTAAAATGAAATTAACAAACTGACTATACCATTCTCTTCTTCTTATAGATTCTAAGGTTTATGGGTGATCCTGACTTGAATGGGGCTCAGGAAAATCTCTTTGGAAACTACATCATCCAACAAGGACTGGACAATCCCAACCTCAGGGATGAGATTTTGTCTCAGGTAGCCAATCAGGTAAAGTGATTTTTTTTAATATTTCATCTTTGTCAATTACCATTGTGCTGCTTAAATGTGACCTGATGTCAGTTTCCTTACTGGTGAAGGTGTGGAGAAATCCTAATGTGCTAAATTCCGAGCGTGGCTGGCTTCTCCTCTGCTCCTGTCTGTCTGCTTTTCTGCCCTCCCAAAAGCTGGCCAAGTATCTGCTTAAGTAAGACACACAGTCCTAAAAATTCATCTAGTTTGCTTAAGATTATGACCTTTTGTTTTCTCCTCATTCAAACACGTAATGACTTGACATAAAAGCTTTTCTGTTCTTCCAGGTTTGTGTCTGATTATGGCCCGGAGGGCTTCAACTGTGTGTGTCAGCACCGCCTGCTTCAAGGTTTGCAGCGGCTCAGTGTCGGGCCAGAATATGCTCGAACCTACCCCCCGTGTCTGTTGGAGTGGACAGCCAATCGCAAGAGAGCTAACATGGTTCTTCACATACTCTGCTTTGATGGTGAGAGAACCACCAATAGAAAAATCCTAAACTGCGTCCACTGCAGTCCGCTGTATTAATAATCTTTGCTAAATAAGAAACGACTTCGGAGCCAGAACCAGACATTGTGAGGTTCTTAAAACACCGAACTTGTCACAGTGAGCCTCTTTGAAAGGAGTCTTTTAAGATTTGACTCTTTCAGATAATTGATGGGAGGCTTTCTCTCTTTTTGACCTGCGTGACATTATTTGAAGTTCACATTTGTCACAATAGTGAGATATTCCCCTTAAAAACACAAACATTGTGAAAATGTTGTTTGAATTGTATTTATTACACACCTGTAATCTTGAGCAACACATAAAGTGCTAAAGAGAAAACTTACTGTAAAAAATATTGTAACTGATCAGCTCCACTTTTTGTTCTTATATTATGTATTCTTTAAGATTTTTTTCAAACAAACACATACACACTGGGAAGACAATAATATGATTATAGCTGTTTTCATCTCACGGTAAATCAATGTGAGACATCACTTTTTGTGCAAACGTACATTACTCTAAATATTCAATTAGTCCATTTAGTTTTTTCTATTTCTTCTAATATTCTTACTCCGTCCATCTTGCTGTTTCATCCTCTTATCTTTTAGCAGTTCCCTGATTGTAATAGATCAACTGACCCTCCGCCTGGTTTTGTGTCTGAGTCTGTTTGTGACGCTGTTGACAATTGTTGTGAAACCAGCAGGGATTCAGAGTCCAGCTCATATTTGGGTCTTCATGCAAAATAAAGCAAAGCTGAATCTCGTGTTTTTCTTCTTTAGGCTTGTCTTTTCTTTGTCCGCTGCATTCGTGGACAACAGGAGAAGAGATTGCTAAAAACATATTACAACACAGGTATCGTCTTTCATAATTCACAAGATGTAGCTTGACTCCACAAAGAAAAACTTTGCATATTGATGTTGTTTTGTGTTGGTGTGTAGGGGAGTGTTGGAGGGTCGTCAAGGCTGGTCAGTACTCCTGAAGGAGCCAGCTCAGTGGGTTGAACTAGAGGGCTCAGACTACGTCCTGGACTTGATGTCAGATCTGGAGCTTCCTGCCAACTTTCCCAAGCACAACAGCTACTTCATCATTTCAGCACTGGAGCCAAACAGAGTCCGGCCCAATGCCAGCATGTATGACAACAATGCATACACACACACAAACACTAACAGATTAGATTACAGTACAAGGCAATGGCTGTGTGTTCAGTTTCTCGTTAAGTTCCTGTGAGAATGTAAGTGGTTTTCTTTTGGGTTTCAGTTTTTAGAATATCAGATTTTCACTTTTACACGTTTGAAAACTATAATATCAGTTTTCACTCTCAACTAAGGTCCTGTTCTCCATCAATACTCTGCCAACCAGTTTTCTTGTTACGCTCTTCTTTGCCCCAAAATACTTCTTGAATGATCCCTTTTTGTTTTTCCAAGTTAAGTGCGCAATTTAGTTTGGGAACTGTGTCAAAATTGTTCCTCTTGCTTGCATTTAGAATCAAGTTTTCTAAACTGAGATAAAATAAATCCCTCTCTTTCCTTAAACTAAGGGTCTGCAACCTTCAACACTTACGAGTCGATTTCTCACTGACCACAACCCAGTAGGAGCCAGAAAGTTTTATTTCACTCTTTAGAGACACTGATGTGTTTTTCTTTTTTTTTTTTTTTTTACTACTATAGTAAATATAAAGGACTTTTGTTTTTGGTATATAGACATTATAAGCATAAAGAGAAAATAGCCTTTTTTTCAAAATATGAAATAGTTTATAACTTTTCACTAAAGTTTATGTGACTTCCTTTCAAAATAAAAGACACCCTGTGTCACATTGGATCATCTTATTGCAAATGTAGTAGTACATGGTGCAATGCCAGCAGGGATCAAATCTTAAGCAAAATGAGAAATGTGTAAATCTAACTAATCAAAATTAAATCAGAGATAAAAAAAAAAAGTTACCCTAACTGTATTTTTCAATTCATGATGCACGTAAAATCCGCCTTTATTCTTGTTGTGCTTACTGACCGCCAATTGATTTTCTCTGATACTCGGTGCACAAAAATCTGTCAAAGCGTTTTGTGATACGTACTTTCCTTCAACTGTTTTTGAGTGAGTTAAATCAAATTTGACTTAGTTTCCTCTACTTTTTTACTTAGTTACTTTTTACTTTACAGTAAGTTTTTTAAATTGAAAGCATTTTATTATTCTTTAACCACAGGCCCAAAATGGGAGGGTAAAAAAGCTACATCTAGCTCCAGAGCCTTAGGTTGCAGATCCCTGCTTTAGACATTAAATCTAAAAGGAGGAAAACTGACTTTGGCTTTTTAAAAGTCTCTTTAGAGTTGGACAAATTGATAAAAGCGAGTGAAAATAACAAAAACATTTTCTTCAAATACTTAAATAGCTGAAACGGCATCAGATGGTCGCAAGTATTAACATTTTTTCTCAGCAAAGAGAGAAAAAACATTTTCACTCCTGCATTTAGACTTCAGTTCTTTCAAAAAAAAAATTTAAAAGGAAGAGTCGTCCAATGTTCTCACAAAAGATAAGTGGAAAAATTCAAATGAATGGCCACATTTGTGTAGCAGCATTTTTATTTTCCTCTTTCTTCTCCTGTAAAATCGCAAAACCCGTCACACTATCTTCTAAGCCTCCGTTTGAAAGGAACACAATGGCTTTCAGTACAATAAACTGTGGTTTCTTTTGTCAAAGAATACAATAATCGTTTTTTTTTCCTCCACTAAAGGAAATTTGCATTATTGCAGCTACAGACTGATAGAAAGGATTGGAAAATTCTCAAAAGGGTTAGAAATAGGGAAGACGAACAACACAATGAAAATATCCACAAGTAAATCAAATAAATCAGAGTGTTTTGATCTGATTTAATATAAAAGCAGATGATTGAAACATCTGTTCAGACAAAAAATACTGCAAAAAAGGCATTCTGGGCTGTGAATGAGAAATAACTGAAATGTTGTTCCTGACAAAGATAAAAAACATGCATGAAAATCCTCATTTTATGAGCTATACCAATAAAAGCTTTATTTTTTTTACATTAACACTGTATCAAAAGTATTGTCAGTCAGATCACAGCTCCATTAAATGACCTGCAATCTATCTGAATGGGTCCTCGCCACTCTCAAAATGATGTTTTCAGCTGCGGCGGGTAATTGACATCATGCAGAATGAGAGGTGTCATGAAAAGCAGGTGAAAAGTGCCGGTGTTGTAAAGCTTCTCTCCGCTTGATAGACAATAGTGGGAATTGAACAGTTCAAAGGAATTGCTGTACTGTATGTGCTTTTGCTATTTTGTTTTTTTTTCTACTGCCATTAACGCGCATAAACTTTGTTTCACAGAAGCCTGTTGGGTGGTGGCTTTGACACAAATGATGACATCATATCTTCAGTTGTACCTGGCTCTGAAGGACTCAGCCCAGGTACATTATTAAGTAAAATCATGTGAGAGCACCCACTGACTGTGATCAGAGCAGACAGCAAAGTCCTCTGCACTTCCTCCCCCAGACTTTCAGCCTCAGAGAGGGATGGATCATTATCTTGACAGCCTGTTCGACCCCGTTCTGTCTGACGGAGCTGGAGTAAGTTGCATAATTCACTCGCTGTGACACATTTGACCACATGTGTGGAGACTCCTCCATCAGCCGTGGACTGTCAGTCATAGTGGAGCTCGATCGAACCTTTCTGTCTCAGAGTTAGAATGAAGCGAGCCCACTCAATACCTGTCACAATTATGAAGTATTGGTAAATATTTTATGGGATTTTTTTTTTACACAAACACCAGATACAATCATTACACACAATTCAGAGCTCAGTGTGTTTGCCTGTCTAAACCCAAAACTGGAAACAGGACTCAGACAGCCTCCCCCGTTCATGTAGGTCACATCCAGGTTGTGAGGAGAAGCTCTCAAATGGAATTCCACTTGCTCCAGTTTTGAATATACTATTTAGAGTAGCTTAAAGTGAGCACTTAAGGACACTCTGAGATGAGAGGAAAAAAAAAACTGTAATTAGGGCTTGGTTGCATAAACCTGTCCATTAAAGCACACTTCATTTGTTTCTGTGTATGGATCAGAATCTTACAATAAACTAGAGCAGGGGTCTGCAACCTTTAACAGTAAAAGAGCCAATTGGCCCTGTTTCTTACTGACCAATAAGAGCCAAAAAGTCTTATTTTACCCTGAAGGAAAATACAATACTGCTTTGCATTCATTACATTGTTTATTTTTATAATAAATATGAATTGTGTTTTTATTTGCATGAATAAAAACAGAAATATAAAGTGAAATCCACTCAAAATGTAAAATTGTTTTTTTTTTCTTTTGACAGAAGCTTGCATAACATACTTTCAAAATAAAAGACTTCCTGTGCCAGTCAGGATCATCCCAGAGCAGCTAATGCGAAAAGGTTTTAAACAACACAAGGCAAAAATGGCAATATTTTTTTCGTGGGGTGGCTATGGTGCAGAGGCAGAGCAGTCAACCAATGATCAGAAGATTGTAGGTTTGGTTCCTGCCCTGCTCGTCCATTTGTCAAAGTGTCCTTGGGCAAGACACTGAATCTTGCATTCCTACTGGTGGTTATAGGTTTGGGCCTTCTAGGAAGGTAGTAAAATATTATATAAGTATACACCATTTACCATTTACAGCATAGGAGATAAGGTATAAAGTAGACCCAAGGCTTAAGTCTACTTTGGTTTGTCGTCATCCTTTTCCCTACTTAATACTGCAGTAAACCTGAACATAAACATAAATTTATTGGTTTATGATCCAGTAGAAAAAGTATGTAAAGAATTTACAAATGCAGATAATTAGAACCTCTCCTCTGGTTAGCTACTAACCATTGTTGTGCAGGATAAGATAATATGTTCCTTAAACCCATAAAGTAAACTGAGAAATCAGAAAAGACCAGATTTTTTACCAAGTACTTGAAATCTGTGGACTCTGAAGGAAGCGTAGAGCAAATGAGGCTTCTTGATGTCAGCAGGGGTGTGAAAACCTTCACATTGTTCATCACGCTCTTAGGGTCACCTCAGCCATAAATGTATAAACTTACTAATCTGAAATAAATCGATGCTAATTTAGTAACCCTGACTTTTAAAATGTACTAGTATTTTATTCTTCTTCAGCCAGAGAGCCACTATAGAGGGGTAAAAGAGCCGCATGTGGTTCCAAAGCCTTAGGTTGCAGACCCCTGAACACAATGGAAACACATTTATTGATGAAAAATTATTTTATTCCAAACATTTTTTTTTCTCCCATAAAAGATTACATCAATTATTTGATGATTAAATGTTCTCTGTTCAGTCTGACCAGTGAGTCAGTGAACTTTGGCCATGTCAGAAGCATCCGTCTCCAGCTGGAACAGGAATGTGGTTAAAGTCAGCCATGCTATCGGATGTGGCTGACAGGCATTAGCATGTATCCAGTGTGTTCTACAGACCTCTCCTGCCCAGCAACCTATTGCGTTACGTAGTTAGCGTAATTGTTGCAGCCACCGGATCGCCACTGTGATTTCCCACAGAGGCAGGAGGGATCTGCTTACCAGGAACTGACACTCCAGCAAATGAAGAGCTTACTATTTAATGAGACACGGCCTGCAAGCATAGAGTCTGTAGAATTTATGGGTCAGTGGCTGACTTCTGATTAAAGGTTCATAAAAAGGTGGGTGGCTGGGGGAGTGTCTTTAAAAACACATCTTAGTTCACATATGTTAAGATTTCTCAGACAAAAACACATCTTTATTGGAATAAAATGTGTTGTTTGAATAATGTACTTGTTTTAAATGATGCATTGCCTGTCTGGGGTCATTTCTCATAATTCAAACAGCAGTTAATCAACAATTTAGCCTTGTACTTTAGACAGACAGACAGGCAGGCAGGCAGACAGGCAGACAGAAAAATCCAGAAAATCACATTGTCTGATTATTAAAGATTTTATTTGTAAATTATGGTGGAAAATTAGAATTTGGTCAATAACAAAATTTCAACTCAATACTTTGTTACATACCCTTTGTTGGCAATGAAAGCAGTCAACAAAGCAGTTTTCTGTAAGTCTTCACAAGGTCTTCACAAACTGTTGCTGGTATTTTGGCCCATTCCTCCATGCAGATCTCCTCTAGAGCAGGGATGTTTTGGAGCTGTCTCTGGGCAATGCAGACTTTTAAGTCCCTCCAAAGATTTTATGGGGTTGAGCTCTGGAGATTGGCTAGGCCACTCCAGGACCTTGAAAGGCTTCTTACAAAGCTACTCCTTCATTACCTGGGCAGTATGTTTGGGATGGTTGTCATGCTGAAAGACCCAGCCACATTTCATCTTCAATGCCCTTGCTGACGGAAGGAGGTTTTCCTTCAAAATCTGACGTTACGTGGCCCCATTCATTCTTTCTTTTACATGAATCAGTTGTCATGGTCCTTTTGCTGCAAAACAGCACCAACGCATGATTTTTCCACCCCCGTGCTTTACAGTATGTATGGTGTTCTTTGGATGCAACTCAGCATTCATTCTCCTCCAAATACTAGTAGAGTTCTTACCAAAAATGTCTATGTTGGTTTCATCTGACCATAGAATAATCTCCCAATTCTCTTCTGGATCATCCAAATGCTCTCTTTCTAATTTTAGACGGGCCTGCACATGAACTGGCTTTAGCAGGGGGACATGTCTGACACTGCAGGATTTGAGTCCACAGATTCTCGATTGGATTCACGATCTTTGACTTGGCCATTCTAACACCTGGATATGTTTATTTGTGAACCATTCCATTGTAGATTTTGCTTTATGTTTTGGATCATTGTCTCAGGTCTTTCACAGACTCCGTCAGGTTTTCTTCCAGAACAGTCCTGTATTTGTCTCCATCCATCTTCCCACCAATTCTAACCATCCTCCCTGTCCTTGCTGAAGAAAAGAAGGCCCAAACCATGATGCTGCCACCACCATGTTTGACAGTGGTGATGGTGTGTTCAGGGTGATGAGCTGTGTTGCTTTGTTGCCAAAAAGTTCCTTTTTTTTTTTTTTTCTTCTGACCAGAACACCTAGTTCCACATGTTTGGTGTGTCTCCCAGGTGGCTTGTGACAAACTTTATACAACACTTTTTATGGATATATTTAAGAAATGGCTTTCTTCTTGCCACTCTTTCATAAAGGCCAGATTTGTGCAGTATATACCACTGACTGTTGTCCTATGGACAGACTCTCCCACCTCAGCCGTAGATCTCTGCAGTTCATTCAGAGTGATAATGGGCCTCTTGGCTTCATCTCTGATCAGTCTTCTCCTTGTTTGAGCTGACAGTTTAGATGAATGGCCAGGTCTTTGTAGATTTGCAGCGGTCTAATACGCCATCCATTTCAATATTATTGCTTGCACAGTGCTCCTTGGGATGTTTAAAGATTGGAAAATCCAACATATCCAAATCCAGCTTTAAACTTCTACACAACGGTATCTGGGACCTGCCTGGTGTGTTCCTTGTCCTTCATGATAGTCTCTGCGCTTTAAACGGCCCTCTGAGAATATCACAGAGTAGGTGCATTTATACGGAGACTTGATTACATAAAGGGTGGATTCTATCTATCATTATTAGTCATTTAGGTCAACATTGGATCATTCAGAGATCCTCACATCTGGAGAGAGTTTGCTGCATTGTGATTTTCTATCTCTCACTGTTCAAATGAACCTACCATTAGGATGACATACTGTACTGTCACTTTCTTTTTCGGTGTGCAAACCAACAAAACCAGCAAAGGATCAACTACGTGTTTCCTTCAGCCACTGTATATGATATAAATCATTTGAATATATGATGGAGTCTACCTCTCTCACAGGAAATAGAATCAGCTGCGGGACTATCCAGCAGGATGAAGGGAGCTGGGGGAGTGGGAGGGAAGTGGCAACAGCAGTCTGGCCCCCCACTTCCACCTGGAGGTCAGTCACAAAGACACTGTATTCAGATGTGCTTGGCTCCCTGTCCTGCTGTTATTACACAGCCACACTTTGAATCCGATATGAATCAGATGTGTTTGTGTGTTAACAGCTGTGAGAGTCCTTCCTGTGGGAGGCGTGATGTCGCCTCCTGTTGCTGCAGTGGCCCCTGTAACATCTGGTTTGTATCAAGTGTGATAAAAAATGTTGGGGGGACACTTAGCAATCAAACATAATTTCCCTTCGCTCCATCATGTTTGATGTGTTTGTCCTCCAGATGCCCAGCAGGCTGTTTTGACTCAGGAGCAGCAGGCAATTGTGAACCAGCAGGCCATCATCATGGTAACATCTCAGCTTGGGCCTGGGTTGATTTATTTGCGTCACTAATGTTGTCATTTGAGGTGATGATCCATTACCCTTGTGTCTCAGGCCCAGCAGATGAGCATGCAGGCCATGGCAATGGTCGGCAGCCCGGTGTCGAGCCCCCCGACCTCCCCCATCACTAGCCCTCCCATGAGTCCTCGGCAAAGTCACCCACCAAGCCCCTACGCCCCTGCCAGCCCATATGCTGTCATACCTCCAAGCCCATATGCAAACATCCCACCGAGTCCCTATGCTAACTTTACTCCAACTCCTTATGCTGTGGCAGACATGCGTCCCAGCCCTTATCCTCCTACTGCGCAGCAGGAGCAAGCTCTGTCACAGCCTCGAGCTCCGCCTCCTGCTGGCCCACAAGCTGAGCTTCAGGCCCGACATCAACCCCGCGCCCACCAGGCTGACTTCACCAAGGCTGACAGAGCTGAGGCCATGCAGCGCAGAGTTGGCCCCGCTGCACCAGTCAGTAACCTTTTCTCTGATTTATACAGCAAAGTTTTAAAAAGCTTTAAAAAATGCACTTACCCAAGGGAATAAACTGTTCAAATCGAAAACTCTCAATATTCATCGTTTTAGAAGAAAAATGTTTTTGTTTCTGAAAAAAATGAAGCCTTCCGACATAGAAAGTAAAAGGCAAAGAAAAATTGTGATGCCGGTGAAAAATATTTCACCTTCACAGCAAGAATTTCAAAGCAAGACTTTAAAATACACTTAAAATAATTATCATTACAAACAATCAAGAAGGGAAAAAACATCTTTATCTGTAACCCAAACCGCTGTTTTCCCCTGACTGAACTTCCACAAAGTCAAACACATTTCTAATGAATGTCTGCTAAATTCTGATACAAACCCTGTGTTGTGTCTGTCTGTGTTTTCCAGGCTCAGCCAGGTAAACACAGCTCCCCTCAGAGAAATGCTTCAGGTGCCTCTGTAAACAAGGAACCAGCCAGGAAATTTGGTACGGTCGTGTGCTAAACACAAAGTTCATTCAGTGCACTCACACAAAAGTCATATCTGAGATACCGCAGGGAATGACATATTGGATATTTCATTACGTGCCTGTGTTTTAAGGCCCTGAAGTGATGCCTCCTCTGCCCCCTGCTGGAGAAATGGTGAAATACTCGCCAAAGTCTTCAGACTACATCATCCCCAGTCATGATATCAAAGGTGAACTATTTTGTAGGCTGTAGGGCAGGGGTCTGCAACCTAAAACTCTTTCGTCCCTTTATTGTGGCATTTTTTTAAATAAAAAAAATGGACAAAATGAGGGTAAAGGCTTTAGAAAGAGGTTTATTAATAGTTTAAAGCAGACATCCTTATCTTTTGTTGCACAATAGTATGTAGTTCAGAACCAAAGTTGTTAAATAACTTAATTGTATTTAAATTTTTTAAAGATTTTTACAATAATGTTGTCATGTTTAATTATTCAATACTAGGAGAAAAATTATGCACTAAAGTTACAATGATTTAAAAAAAAGCATGTTTGAGTTGGCTTTCTTTTATTTTTAATTTAAGTAAATTTAATATTGGTGATATTATTTTTTTCAGACATATGCTTTAAAGTTAAAGTTAGGACGAAGTGAAAAATATATTCAAATTTGCTGCAGCAAGTGGATCTTGTGTGTCACACAATGTATTTTATTTTGAAAGGAACTTGTATGTGCTGCTGTCAAAAGTAAAAGAAATTAAAATAGTTAAATACAGAAAAATGTAAGGCTGTCATAGTTCAATTGCCGTAAATATTTAAAAGGTACATATTATAAATAATTGGCCTAACAGCCACAAAACATGAATAAATATTATTTTTCTAAACTGACTTTGTGGCTCTCACTGGGTTATGGTCAGTAAGAAACATGCAGACCCGTGCTGTAGAAAAACACATTTATTTGCTTGTTTGTTCCACATTTTCTGAAAAACAAGATGAATGAAATAGGTTTTATTTGTCTGTGTGTGCCCAAAGTTAACATGCATCTTTTTGTTAAAAGAAATCATCAATAGGTATAACTCCCCTCCACCACCTCCAGACCCAGTACCGCTCGGAAAGAGGTCAGTTCATAAGCACACACTCAAACTGACAGTTAGGCTTGACAGCTCTGCAAATATTTTCCTTTGTTCCAGGCTAACTATATTCTTCATTTTTGTTTGTGATATTGATTCAATCTGAAGTCCAATCAAAGCTAAAACAAACCTTCAGATTTTGTGTAAAGCCTTGTGTTTACACAGAGCGAACACTTGCAGTGTGCTCGGTTTTCAACATAGCTAAAAGCTGAGTTTAGAAAGCTGCGGGGCTTGAGGCTGCCTTGTTATGGATGTGTTTAGGAGACCAGAGGGGAAGTTTCAAAAGAAACAAACGCCTCGCGACGAAGCTTTGCAGATTCTCAAACCCCAGATGGACAACCCTCCAGCTCCACAGGTACACATCTAAAAACCTAATCTCCTAAAATACTGTTTGCCAAACTCACAGCAGTGGGAAAGCATTTGTTATGATTATTGACGTCCAAAAATGTTTTTTCTTTTTTTTTCAGCCGAAACGTCCCATTGCCCCATCCCCGTCTGCCTCTGCTGTGAAGGATGCAGGCTTCAAACCTAGGAGCGCCAAAACAAAAGCGCCTTATCGTCCTCTGCCCAAACCTCCCCCAGGTACTCCCCAGCGCTAACAGGTCCCAACAGCATGTCACAGGCAAAGCTGCAAACACTTTTGTTTGTTTGCAACATTATGCACCACACAAATGCCTTTTTAGTTTAGTCTAAAACAAGACATTTAATATTTATTTTTTATAACTGTTTTATGTTTTTAAATTTCAGCATTGGTTTGAAGTTATGCCCCTCAGGTTTTATGCTTTAGATGTTCAGCTGGTTTCACAGGAAGCCTGATTTAAATGTACATGTTAACGTCATTAAGACAGCGAGACCAGACTAAGACCAGATTCACCGGTGATGCTGGATTAGTTACCATCTGTGCCACTCAAAACGTAAAACTGAAGTCTTGGTGTTTCAGATCTTCACTTGTCCATTCATCTCAAAGACCCACTATGATGAAAATTGTGTTTTTGATGTTTTTATTGTGTTCTTGTGGCATTTTTCTAACGATGGAGGACATATATTAAGAAAATTAAACTTAAAATTGCTTTTCTGAGTATTTCTTTATTCAAATCGTCGTGAATCCGTAGCAGATGGAAAATTGCTACTATAAAAACAGCTTAGAAAGTACGCTGGGTGAGCCACAAGTCCCCTGTGCCGCTCTATTCTGATGCATCCACTTGCAGACAAATCCATGTATGTCTTGATTTTCCTCATATGAGCTGGCATTTCGCTTAAAACTGTGCTAGAAAACTCCAATATTGTTCACCATTGTTGTTAGGGTTGTGAGAGGCTGTAAGCTAGTTGGAGAGCGTGTAAACAAATAGGTGACAGGAAGTGAGGGCTGGGTTGCATCACACCAACAGTACCACCCACAATTCAGAGTTGAAACTCTAATGAGCTCTTGCTGCTCTGCAGGAACTACACTATACCACCAAAAGTATTTGCTCACCTGCCTTAACTCACATGTGAGGTGAAGTGCTATCCAATTCCTAACTCACTGAGTTCAGTATGATGCCGGACAACCTTTTGCAGCTATTACAGCTTCAACTCTTCTGGGAAGGCTGTCCACAAGGTTGAGGACTGTGTTTATTGGAATTTTTAACCATTCCAATTTTTAACCTTCCCAAAGCACATTGGTGAGGTCACACACTGATGTTGATCGAGAAGGCCTGGCTCTCAGTCTCCACTTTAAATTATCCCAAAGGTGTTCTATCGCATTATGGTCAGGACTCTGTGCAGGTCAGTCAGGTTCATCCACACCAGACTCTGTCATCCATGTCTTTATGGACCTTGCTTTGTGCACTTCCACAGTCATATTGGAAGAGGAAAGGTCTGCTCCAAACTGTTCCTACAAGTTTGGGAGCGTGGAATGATCCAAGATGTTTTGGTATCCTGAAGCATTCAGAGTTCTTTTCACTGGAACTAAGGGGCCAAGTCCTGAAAAACAACCCCACACCATAATTCCTCCTCCACAAAATTCCACACTCTGCACAATGCAGTCCCAAATGTAACGTTCTATTGGCCACCTCCAAACCAAGACTCGTTCATCAGATTGCCAGATGAAATAGCGTGATTCATCACTCCAGAGAAGGCGTCTCCGCTGCTCTAGAGTCCAGTGGTGGGGTGCTTTACACCACTGCATCTGATGCTTTGCATTGCACTTTTTTGATGTGTGGCTTGGATGCAGCTGCTCGGGGATGGAAACCCATTCCATGAAAAGATGAGGCTGGAGGAGGGACATGAATCTCTTTAATATTATCAATACAAATACATGTTTTTTTTCCCGCGGGACGGGTGACGATACAAAATCAATGCATCTCTATTACTGTGCGGGACTAAATTCTATGAGTTTTGCGGGAGCGGGCGGGAGCGGTCAGAAATTCAGCAGGCGCGGGCGGGAGAGGGATGATGAAAATTTTCCCGCGCAGGGCTCTAGTTTGGAGCTCTGTAGCATTTAACTGTGCAGAAAGTCAGTGACCTCTTTGCACCATGTGCTTCAGCATCCACTGACCGCTCTCCATCAGTTTACGTGGCCTACCTCTTCATGGTTGAGTTACTGTTGTTCCCAAACTCTTCCATTTTGTAATGATTGAGCTGACAGTTGGATGTGGAATATTTAAGAGCAAGGACATTTCAGGACTGGATTTGCTGCACAGGTGGCATCCTATGACAGTTCCACGCTGGAATTCCCTGAGCTCTTTCACAAATGTTTGTAAAAAACAGTCTGCATCCCCAACACACCTGTGGCCAGGCCAAGTGATTAGGACCCCTTATTTTGATCATTTGGATGGCTGAGCCAATACTTTTGGTATTGTATATCCTAGAAAAAAAACTTTACTTTTGCTAACAATGGCGTAATCTTGAGGGAACACTTTTAGAATATCTCAAAGGATAATCAGAGTGGGTCTTTAAACCAACTTCCAGCATGCTGGATTCACAATTTTCCATAAAAGACTTTGTTTGCTTCCTTTTCTGAAACATCTATGAGCACAACAGCTGTGATTTCTGCTTCACTACTTTGGGTCAGTCCTGCAGGGCCTATTTTTTTCAAAGTAGCAAAAACAATTTTATTGCAGCAGTGCAGAATTCTGCCGTTGTGCATTTTTCTTTTGTTTTCTTTAAAAACCCATTTGAAGTGTTACAGACTACAGTTTTAATTTACACACGATCCAAAATTATAGCTTTTCTTCACATGTCCGCTTTGAAGGGATTGTGTTTAAAAAATGCTTTAGTTTTTCACATTTTTATGCAATCTTTTTGTTCAACCCATAGAATTAAAGCGGAAAGTCTGCACTTCAATGGCATCTGAGTTGTTTTATTTAAAATTCACTGTGGTAAAGTACAGAAACAAAATTAGAAAGAATGTGTCTCTGTCCAAATATTCATGGTCCTGACCGCATATAGTAAAAAAAAGATGTCTTTTTAAATCCATTTGTTTTGCATTAATTGTTGAGATTTATTGTTTCACTTTGCCCTCAAATGCCACTGAAATACAATGTTAATCAATTTTTTGAAAGGTTATATTCATTAAACTGTTTTCCTACTCATTTAATCCCAATCTCTATCCATCATATGCCACTTATCCTGCATTGATCTGCACTATCATTTTTATTTATTTCCCTCATTACCTGTGTTGATAAAATGTGCTATGTTTTGTTATTTTTTTACTGCACTGCAAAGACAGGTTCCTTAGAAATGAGTCAAAAATTATTACCCCATTGGCAGATTTTCTTTTAAAAAAGCAACGCAATCTGCCAATTCTTATTTTCAGAAAAAAATGTTGTTACTAAGACAGGTTTTCTCAAGCTAAGGTTACTTTGCTTTAAATAAAAACTTTATTGATAAAATTATTGTTCTTGCAAGACAGAAGTTTTTGCAAAAATAGTCTTTTGGACGTGATCAAGCACCCACATCATTACAGCACACAAGCTCACCATCCAGCTAAAACTCTCTGGTTTAAGCCAACCAAGAAAATGAGGAGTCAACAGCCCGTTTCATCCCAACTGATGAATTAACATGCTCTGGCTCTATCATCACTCAGAGGAGGCTGAAGTTACAGAAGCATGACAGCAGCACAGAGATGCCTTGTTTCTAATTCAGGGTAACACAAGAACTCCATGTTTGATGCAGTTTCTCGAGAGCTGCCGGTGGAGATGGAGACCATCCAGACACAGCTTCACCGGAGCACCAACGACGAGCACTACACCTACACCAACGTTCCCTGGAAGCTTTATCTCAGGAAGGAGGTGTGTGCATGCATTAAGGCAATAACCAGACGGGAGGTCATCAGACATTCTGGCTGGTTGAATCTCAAACTCCACACTTACCGCGACCTCTTTTAACACACAAATCAAATTTAATAGAGAAATGCTTTTTTTTCCCCCCTGTACAGGTATTTTATCCCAAAGATAGTTTCAACAACCCCCTGGTGCTGGATCTCATTTTCAAACAGGTATGCATTATTGGTCATCTATTATTCATCATTCCCACCTCTGTGTGGACTCTGCATGACAGCTGATATAAGAAAACAAAAACAAAATTGCACCCTCAAAAAATGGATGCCCATATTTGTAATCATGGCTCTGAGCAAAGTTGCAAACTCATTTTAAATACTGTGTCTCACAGTTGGCAAATTCGAGAGTACAGTTTATTAAACTTTTTCGTTTCTTTTTGCCACTCTGGGCTCAATAATCTTTGCTGATACAACAGAAAGATCACAGGAAGATTGGACTAAATTATTTATTTAAAAGTTCTTCTCTGTCCTCCTCTCTCTTCTCCAGATAGTAAATGACACCCTGTCAGAGGCATGTGTTCGCATCACCCGGGATGAAAGGCAGAAAATGAAAGCCCTTTTTGGTAGTCTGTCTGTTCCTTCTGAATGATCTTTTTTTTTTCTTTAGGACCGTGTGCTCGCGTTGAAACTCATCTCTCTGACATTTATGAACCTGTGTGCCTGTTTCTGTTGAATGTCAGCCAAACATGGAGTTCAGCAGAATATGGATCCGGTTGAGGAACATGTGAAGAAAACGGTTGTGACAGCCGCCAGGGAAACCTGGCAAATATACTTCTCCAGACTCTTTCCTGCCTCGGTGAGGGTGATGATGAGTTCTCACTGCTTTTTCTTCATGTTTTTCTTTTTAAGTTCTAGTAAATGGGAATCTTTGTGTGACTGCAGGGTAGTGTAGGAACGGGTGTGCAGGTGCTGTCAGTGTCCCACAGTGGCATGAAATTGCTGAAGACGGTAAAAAGCAGCACTGCAGCTCCAGACTATTTCAGAGTCCTGCGACCCTACTCGTAAGTTCTGCTTTTAACTTCTTATTTGCATTTATTTGTTTCTTTTTCTCCAGCCCTGGTAAGTTTTCTATTTGTGGTACCTTCATTACTTTACTGTAGAAAAGAAGTGAAGCTTAATTTTAAAGTCCCATTCCAATCATCTTTTGATCCATTTTTGACCAAAATAAAAATATAAAACTGTAATTTTCTAGGACATACCAGTAGTTTCTTCGCCTCTACTTTGCCTCTAAGATGTAGGCGGGACCGTTGGCGCAAAGCAACCCCACTCACCTTTCCCTTAACCATTGCAGAGCATAGGAAAGGCTCTCCTTCAGGCTGAGCCACTCTCCCATGGGCCCACCACCCGTAGGAGACCTCAAAAAGGGCCGGTGCAATGTGGTTTGGGTGGCAGTCGAAGGCGGGTGCCTCGGCGGCCTAAACCCCGGTCATGGAACTTGGCTTTTGGGACATGGAACGTCACCTCTCTAGGAGGGAAGGAGCCTGAGCTTGTGCGAGAGGTTGAGATATAGAGTCTAGATAGTCTAGATATAGTCGGGCTCACCTCCACACATAGCCTGGGCTCTAAAACTCAGTCCTAAGAGAGGGGTTGGACTCTCTACCACTCTGGAGTAGCTCATGGTGAGACGTGGCGGGCTGGTGTGGGCTTCCTCGTGAGCCCCCATCTCAGTCGCCAAGTTTTGGAGTTCACCTTGGTGGATGAGAGGGCCATGTCCCTCCACCTACAGGTGGGGGACAGGTTCTGACTGTGGTTTCGGCTTACGGGCCTAACAGCAGTTTGGAGTACCCGGCCTTCTTAGTGTCTCTCGAAGGGGTACTGGAAAGTGCCTCAATGTTGGACTCCATTGTCCTCCTGGGGGACTTCAATGCCCACGTGGACAATGACAGTGGTGCATGGAGGGGCGCGATTGGTAGGAATGGCCCCCCTGGTCTGAACCCAAGTGGTGTTTTGTTATTGGATTTTTGTGCTTGTCATAGTTTGTCCATAACAAACACCATGTTCAAGCACAAGGTTGTCCTTTAATCCACCTGGCATCAGGAAACCTTAGGGAGGAGGTCAATGATCGACTTTGTACCGTAATTTCCGGACTACAAGCCGCTACTTTTTTCCTGCGCTTGCAGCCCTGCGGCTTATTAGGTGACGCGGCCAATTTGGATGGAAAAATGGATTTAATTGACGGCCGCCATGTACGTACTTTCAGGCTTGGTGAATGGTTTGAATTCTCCATCTCACACCAAACACAAGTCATTTGTTTTGTAACATACTTCTAAGCAGCCAAACAGCATGGAGGTTACTTCAGGTCTTAGACACTTCAGTCATGGTTCAACAAAAAGAAACACGCATGCCCGGCCGCATCCCAGAATCCTTTGGTGCCATTAGACCCAACGTGCACGTGATCGCCGCTACAATATGATGAAGCTTTCAAGTTAAAAGCAATCGTTAAAAGCAGCGTGAAAAAATCCCCCATCAGTAAATGGAAATGACGGTCAGCTGCGTGACGGAGAGAACAGCGCATGCTCAGAAGTGTATTTATCTCTGAGTCATAGTGACTCGGCTGGCTGCACGTAAATATGTGTGAATAACATCAGCCTTTATTTTGTCGGGACACGACTGGAAACACAAATCCATGTGCGGAATTTTGCATTGAAAAGCACACAGCCGCCGTGTGAGCTTTTCGATAGGAAGGGGAGACAAGGAGCCCGCTTGGCGAGCGCGGAGCGCAGAGGCGTTGTTGTGAAAGGAAATTTCTGACGAACGCGCCGTGCTGAGGCGCGCGTATCGCGCTGAGGCGCGCGCTTTTCAGTCGCCGCTGCTTTATTTTACTGGTTTTTTAACCAGCCCCGTTAGTACCATGATGCTGCCGCGACACAAGCGGAAGGAGAGCTGTTCCCGTTCACCCCTCCATGCACTGCTGCTCCTTGCTCAATCTTAAACACGTACAACAGTGTGGCGAGCCGGTCGTTGGCCCCGCCTTTAGCCCCTAAGACTCATGGGAAATGGGGGATCGCGGATGTAAATTTCCTCATCATAACTGAGGGATGTAATGTTGATTATATGGTTACTGTTAGTAATTTTATGTATGATACCTAGATTGTCAATAAGTAAAAAAAAAAAAAAAAACCCATAACTGAGGAACTTGTGAACAGAATAGAGTTCCATGCTGTTTCAGACGTGGGTGCACTTGGATACATGAGCTTGAGCTAAGACAGTACCCGCCCGCCCATGCTGGGAGTCAGGACGTGCTTTGTCGAGACAGCGGCTTGTATTCTGATGCGGCTTGTGTATGTACAAAAATAAATAAGCACCTGAAAACAGGTGGGTGCGGCTTGAAATCGGGTGCGCTTTGTAACCCGGAATTTACGGTAGTTGTTTCAGGTGACCTTCGGCCCTGTGTCTTAGACACTCGGGTAAAGAGAGGGGCAGAGCTGTCTACCGATCACTACCTGGTAGTGAGTTGGATTCACTGGCAGGGAAGGAGAAAGACTTTGAAGACCCAATCACACTGTGAGGGTCTGCTGGAAATGTCTGGCTAAGCCCTCCGTTAGGGAAGTCTTTGACTCCCACATCCGGGAGACCTTAGAACAGGTACAGAGGGAGTTTGGGGACATTGAGTCCCAGTGGACTATGTTTTCCACTTCCATTGTCTCTGCTGCTGCTCGGAGCTGTGGTCGCAAGGTCTCTGGTGCCTGTCGCGGCGGTAACCCCCAAACCCGGTGGTGGACACCGGAAGTAAGGGATGCCGTCAAGCTGAAGAAAAAGTCCTACCAGGCCTGGCTGGCTTGTGTGACTCCAGAGGCAGCTGACAGGTATCGGCAGTCTAAGCGAGCTGCGGCCCGGACTGTTGCGGGAGAGAGTCCAACCCCTTTAGAAGCTCGGTCACCCGTGGAGAGCTTGGAGTAGAACCGCTGGTCCTCCACATCGAAAGGAGCCAGTTGAGGTGGCTCAGGCATCTAGTCCGGATGCCTCCTGGACGCCTCCCTGGAGAGTAGTTCCGGGCATGTACCACTGGGATATGAAGAGCTAGAGGAAGTGGCCGAAGCGAGGGAAGTCTGGGCACCTCTGCTTAGACTGCTGCCCCGCGACCCGGTCCCGGATAAGCGAAGAAAAATGGATGAATGGATGGAGGAGAGAGCGTATTTTACACTTTTTTAAACCACAGTTTTTGTCTGCTTCTGATTCACAACAGTATGAGTAAAATGAACTGAAATGTAATCTTAAGCTTAATTTTCTTTATACATGTCCTCCATCGTGAAAACAATGACACAAGAACATGTTAAAAACACCAAAAACACAGTTTTTTTTTGCAGTAGGCCTTTAATCAAATTTTGAAATGTGTTCATGGTTTTAATTGCTTTTTTTTCTGGGACGATCTCCCTTACTCAGATATGCAGACATCCTTTTTGTGACCATCCCCTCGGAGAACATGCTGGAGTTCAATCTGATCAATGAGAAGCTGATTCTCTTCTCAGCCAAAGCATCCCAAGTCAAGCATCTGGTGGACACCTTCATCAATGAGATCAAAAAGGCAAATCGCACACAGTTAACATTATCAAAGTTCATGTTCAAGACAGGACGCAAACTGCAAGTTTTCTTGTATACCAAGAATTTAACCATCAAGTTAAAGATAAACACCTCCCTCAAGAACTTCCAAGCAAAAGATTGCTGTAATTGTAAATGTGTTTCTTATCGCTCCTAGGACTCAAACTACGTGATTGCAGAGCGTAACTTTGTGACAGATGACCGCTCCATGCTTGTTTTCCATAAGGGGGACATCATCAGGCTGCAAGTTATGGATGGGCTGGAGAAAGGTAGGATGCCGTTATAGCCTCAGATCTGCTCTGCTCCGGCTAAATCCATTCTCCCAGCTTCAAAACCATTGCTGTTTCCTGCAGGTTCCAGCTACGGCTGTGTTGTGAGGAAGAAGGTCGTGTTTTTGGAGGAACTTAAAAGAGACTCCCAGGACTTTGGTGAGCTTTTAAGCCTTCAAATGCTTTTAATCAGTAGCAGAATTGTCGTGTTTTTGCATGAGTTTTGACTCAATGCAAACAGCCTGGTGATTCAAAATGACAGCTTTGAAATATTTACCAACCTGGACCGTGTCTGCTTGGCCTCCCTGGGGAGGTAATAGTATTTTCAAAACAAGAAAGAATAGGGCAGTGACATGACAGCAGTCGCTGCTCTCCTTGAATATGATATTGAATCCGAAAATTATTTTTCAGGTGGAAGACGGCAGGGCAATTTAAAAAGTATTGATTCATGTTCTTTTTTCAGGATATAAAATATGAAATAGGATCACAAATGTCACATCAAATAGATGCTCCACAGGACAACGACAGAGCACGAGCATCTTGGAATATATTTGTGTGGGTTTTTTTTAGATTGCTTTGAGGTTTTTTTTTTCTACTTTGGCATAATAGAATCATCCATAAATTATGAGGATGGTAATTGTTGCAAAATCTTACTTACATTTTTATCATTGCATTGTGTTTTTTGAAAATAATTTACATTATTATAAAATGATTTACTCAAGAAACACAAAATCGTGATAGACCTCAAAAACTGTTGGTTTAAACTGCAAAGAATTGCTGACTACCAGGTGGACAAAAATCTGAAATGTTTTTAAATAGCTTTGAGTTATGAAAATAAAGCAGAATAAGATATAAAGCACAGATGACTGCAGTGCTCTGTATCTGTGGCTGCACCATGTGCCGGGTTATCAGTGTGCAGGTGGAGCAGAATCAGGTCTTGTAATGATAAGGAAAAGCGAACAGATAAACATCTGGCTTGCTGTCAGAGGAAAAGCAGATTGCGATGAGGAATGAAGCTCCTCTAAAACTGCCCGCAACAATACCAGTTATTTTCTATGCCTCAGGGTGGAAGTTTGGTGCTGTGTTCGGCCGCTCTGGTGCTTTCCCAGCTGACTGCGTGCGACCCGTTGCTCCTCCTGACTTCCTGTCCCTGCCGCTGGACCGTAAGTCTGAGCCTCGAGATGGAGCGGGGCAGTTTGCTGTGTCTTCAGCTGTCGCCGTGGCAGTGGCCTCCACCATGGCTGCACATGAGATTGATCAGACTATTGAGGTCAGCCAGAAAGCACACACCTGCTCGCACCTTTTTCATCTTGTCGTAGTCATGTTTTTATGCACTGTCACTCTCTGCCTTCCAGAAAGTTTCCCTGGATGGTTTTCCTGAAGCAGATCTAGATGAGAGGCTCCTGCATGACAGCAAATACGACATGCTCGAGTTTGCTAAGAAGTTTTTCAGACAGCCGCCCAGTGGGAAAGAGTGAGACGCAAACATCTGCTGACACTCTTCCTTTTATCATGACATCCACGGTTATGAAGTGGTGGAGTTAATATTCCAGTTTTCTTTATGTTATTCCTGTACATTGGCCAATCCAAAACACTCCTGTTCTTTTTATTTCACAATGAGCATTAATGTCAGCAGAATAGACCTGTTCACAGATACCGCAGTGCGTTAAATTTTGGGAGAGGTCAAAGGTCCTAAAAGGTCCAAAAATGTGCAGTAGTCAAAGGCTTGTTCTGGGGCCATTGCTGTGTTTTTAAATGCTACAACAAGCGCCGACTTCGTGTAGAGTGGACAGAAGAGGATTGCAGTGTCCATTTAGATGAACCTCGTCACAAACAATGAAATAGAACCACAAAAACATCTATGTACTTGTAAAGAACAAACTGTTCGGCGACATTGTCAGCGAGCAATACTGACATTTACCGTCAGTCAACTTTCAAGTATTTTTATACATTTGTATCAGTCTGGGGGGATTCTGGCATTGTATATAACTATATACTACTTTATATCAGATTGATGTATTCATAATTGTGGTGAGTGACTATAGTGTCATACCATTTGCCTCACTAACCCAACCGACTTTTAAATCTGCGAGCGGATCGGATAATTGTTTTCCGTCAATGCAGCATCCTGTTGAAGAAATAGAAGAATACCGTATGCCTTTAATGAAAAAAACAACAAATCAAATCAAAGATAGTTCACATGGCATATCTTGGCCTTCAACTAGATGTATACATCTCTAACATATTAAAGTCCCACTCCGATCTTCCTTTGATCAATTGTAAATGGGTTTCCAGTGGTCTTTAAATGTAATTATGAAGCTTTTATCCAAAATCAAAAACCTGTGCCGTTTTCTAGGACATACAGTAATTTCTGCAAAGCGGCAGTAGTTCATTAGAAATTTGCATCTGAGTTGTGGACGGGACCTTTGGCGGGGAGTAAGCCCATCCACAATTCCCGACATCCATCTGTTTACATTTCTCCTGCTAGCTTACAGCTCCTCAAACCCCCAAACTAACATTACTGGTGCAACAAAAATGAAGAGCAATATCGGAACTATCCAGCCGTACAGTTCTGAGCCAGATGCCAGCACATACGAGGAAAACAAAGATGTACATGGATCTAGTCGTCTACAAATGGTTGCATCAGAATAGAGCTGAGCAGGGAGCTTGTGGATACCCATAGTAGCTTCTCCGTTACACCTAAAAGCTTTTTCAATCTGTGTTTTCCATCTGTTCCTGATTCACGATTTAAATAAAAAAATACTCAAATACAATTTTAATCTTAATTTTCTTTATATGACATCCTTAAAAAAGCCTCAAGAACAAGTTAAAAGCACCAAAAACACATTTTTTATTCAAGTGGGTTTTTATAGTACTGTGTCATGTAGGCTTATATTGAAACAGACAAGTTTCATCCAGTTAAAATCCCGACTTATCAATATACAATCAATTAAGTTCAGTCATAGACTGTCAAATGCTTTTCATCCAAACCTCCATTTCTCTTCGTCTTCCTTGTTCGGAATGAGAGGTACTTGCATCACAGCTGTTGCACAGGCACATTCCCACAGGTGGTCCTGTAGTTTTACCTTTGAAGCGGGCGCCATGTTCGCCATCCGATTAGGCCTCGACCTCTGAACCCACGCATGCTCAGTCATATCTGTGAACTGGTCTAGTCTTCTCTTTTTTTCCATGCAATATTTGTGCCAAAGATTCTTCCATTTTAAAGGTTTGGCATCAGTCTGAAATGAATTTAGAAATTCTTGAATTTTTACTTTTAGAAAATGTATTTTGTTGCTTGCTGTGTAGAAATGGGGGTAAAAAGGTAAAGATGTTCTCAAAAGTGCAACTTCAGTTCACATCTGTTTGTTTTGTCTTTATGAAGTCATTTTGCAATTTAAAAAATATGAGTTATGCAAACAAGTTGAGTTTGTTTTTTGATGTAAAAGCAGCACACTGTTCCTGTCTCTGTTTCTAGAGATTCTTTGAAGGGCAAAAGTAAGAACAAAGACTCCAGGGATCCCACAGAAATGATCAAGTTCTCCAAGGTGACGTGTCATTTCCATCATCTTCTCCAAACAATGAGACAAAGTAAAGTTAAATCCTGACGCACTTTTCTTGAAACTGTTTTGGGTTGTGCAGACGCCTCTGGTGGAGTCCCTCATAGAGTTCACAGATCACGCCATGAACAGAGTGGCAGCTGATCTCTTTCTGTGTAAGTTGCGACCTTAACCTCCTCTCTTCTCTAATTACACTCTTATCTTATCTGGCTCAGATTCTTGCCGCTGATCTTCTTGAAATGTAATCCCCTTAAGAACAAAGACCTTCTGAGGTTTTTTTCATATTTTATTTTTTACTTTTTTAGAAGGTTAATGCTAACTTCTGAGCCATTTTACTTATGGCATTTAATTAAAAACAGTAGGAAACTAGTCTGTTATTTAAAGACACATTTTAATCATCTTTTGATCTATTGTTAAAGCGTTCCCAGCGGTCTTTTAATTATGATTATGCCGTTTTTTTGACAAAAATTTTAAAAAGAAAAAAAACCTGTGTCGTTTTCTAGGACAAAGTTTCTGCAGTGGCAGTAGTTCATAAGACATTCACCTCGGAGTTAAGGAGAGAACCGTTGGCGCAGAGCAAACCTCTCCCTTCTCCTTCCCGTTGCTGAGAGCTCTCTGTTTAAGCAGAGAGCTTGTGGCTTATTTTCTACGTCGAAAATAAGCTTTTTTTTCCAACAGCATTTTATTGTCTGCGCCTGATTCACCACGATTTGAATAAAGGAAGGTGTCCTCCATAAACAGGAAAAAAATGCCACAAAACAATGTTAAAAACACAATTTTTCATCAGAGTAGGTCTTTAAAATTTTAACTCATGCATGGCAGATCAACATACATGAGCTTCTTCCAGATTCTGAAGTCAGATGTTAGTTTTTTGTTTTTTTTGCAACACCTTGTTGAGCCATTACGGAATGTGTGCGACCTTTCTTGTGATCTGTGCAGCCATCATGCGCTTCATGGGGGATTCGCCGTTAAGAGGTGTGACAGAACAGGAAGTGATCAGCACTTTTCTTAAGGTAAAACACTCACAAGTTGTTCACTTTCAGGAGCCTCGTCTGTCTTTGATTGTTGCAGTTTTCTTGATTTTCAAGCCCGTAGTAACCATGAGAACAACCTCACAGCCTAACAAGAGATGTGTGTCTTAGAGACTATTAATTGTTTTGTTTGAGATTTTTTAGCAATATTAAGGAAAAAAATCTAAACAGAAACAGTTAGTGGCAGATTTCTTAAATGAAACAATGTTTATTTAATACACACTTTTCAAAAGAGGTTATTGGTTTTTTAGTTACATTATTCATAAATAATAAAGTTGACATCTTAGATGAGAAATAGGATTTACTGATGCTAAATATCTTCATACCCGTGTGTCAGCATTTGTGTGAAGTCTGATTCTTTGAAATTTATCAAGGAGTTTTTTTGTTTTTATCGCAGTCTTGTTTCCATAGTAATTTCTTCTATTTTATTTACCCAAATAACAATCTTTTGAGATCAGGATCTCTTTCTGAAGAGGGATCTGACCTAGAGGTCAGCAGCACACATAATAAAACCAAACAGTAAAGAGTAGAAGAAAGAAGAAATGAAAAAATTCCAATTAAAAAATACAAATACAAAAGAAAATAAAAATCACATCATAAACCTGACATTTAGAAGTTTAATAGTTAAGAAACAGAAGAGTAGAACAATAAGCACAGTTTTTATATGATATGAAAAGCACAAAGAGGAATAAAAGTAGATGATTTAATCTCAGTAATGCTGCCAAACAGCTGATTTTCTGTTTATGAAAAGTCTAGCTGATTAAAGTTCCAGCATGTATTTTCTGATCTTAAACTGCCTTAATTTACATTATATAGACACTAATATGTACAAACTTTGTTTAATTTTGGTAATTTGCTTGTTTCCCTCTTTGGTTAACAGTTTTCTTTTTACTCATCTACAAAACTACAGCCATGTGCTTAAACCACAAACTTTACAAATTTTGGCCAAACCAAAGAAGCCACAATACACTCAAAAATGCTGTAACACAATACTAAAGTGCAACACATAAAACAGGAGGAGAAGTAAAAAACAAAAATGGAGAAACTAAACAAATGGACACTAAACTGGCCAACCTGTAGCGGCAACTGGTTGCAGCCAAGCTCCCTTCTCACAAGCCAGAGGTCCACCAGCTTGGGTCCAATATGAGCCACGCCTTCATGCACCACACCTGAAAATAATCACAGATACAAACACACACACACAAAGATCCACAAAAAAACACAGAGGTCCCACTCTGAGACAGAAATAATACACAAAACACAGAACAGACAGAGCAAACAAAGCCAGATACGGCCACAGCCGTAACACATACATCACCTTTGATTGGACAGAAGGAAAGGAAATGTGATTAAAGGGAGATCCACTTCTGTCTGACAGGGTTAGATAAAGACAAGGAACCTCCAGCTTATGAGCCTCTTTTTTAACCTGAAGGTTATTTTCCTTCATTTATGTCCTCATATTTTGCTATTTTATCCTCATCATGCTCAGGACAGGCAAAGGGGTTATGCTCATCCCTTTGGAGCATACAAAAAGAAAATAAGAGCTGTTCAAACAAGTGCAACCAAATTAAAATGCATAGGTGGATCATATTTGATAAGAATCAGCTAGAAGAAAATAAGCTGCTTAATGGGGGGGGGGGTCAGTGGTGCTAAAATTAAAGACAATTCAAGAGCAGATATTAAACCCTTTTCTTGTCGTTTTTTGCCCTTTCCTTGCCCTTTTCCTTCTGTCTTCTGTGATTTATTTTTAGCCTGAGTTGTAATTCTTAGAAGCTCTGTCAAAAGTTGTTTTGTTGTTTGTTTTGCAAAGATTCTCCTTATTGTCATTTGAAGATAAGGAGGGCCTCGAGAGACTACCTTAGGTGTAGAGTGACATTACCTGCATGTGTCTGTGCTTCCTTCAGCTGATAGGAGAGTTCACCTTGATGAGGGATGAGGCTTACTGCCAGCTTCTCAAACAGCTTACTGCCAACACCAGCTCCAAACCGTAAGTCGGTTGGCCGCACACTAACGAACCGCATATCACAAACTGGCACCCACAGCACATTTCCTTTTTGGTCCCTGAGTCTGTGATCCTGAGCGTGTCGGTGCGCTCCTGTGCTCTGCAGCGATAGTTGCCAACGAGGCTGGAGGCTGCTGTACATCCTGACGGCGTTCCATCGTTGCTCCGAGGTTCTCAAGCCCTTTCTGCTGAAATACCTGCAGCAGGCCTCTCGCAGCACCGGCGTACAGTATCAGGGTAAAAACATGTGCAAATTCCCCCCAGCTCCTTAAAACACAAAACCGCCTGGGAGTGATTGTGTGTATCTTTTCAAAATGTCTCAGGCATTGCAAAAGCATGCGAGCAGAATCTGAAGAAAACCTTCCAGCATGGAGGTCGCCTTGTCCCGCCCAGCAGCATGGAGCTGAAGGCCATGATGGTCAGTGCCTCCTTCTTCTTTATCCCCAATAGTCCAACAAATCTCTTCCTGTTTTACATAAATAAAAGCACCCGCAGTGCAAAGACCCTCTGTGACTCATTAGGACAGAAAATATTAGGAGAAAGGGATGTCCTCATTAAAAGCTGAAACGCTGTTGTGTTTACTTTTTACCTGCAAACATCAGTCAGGAAAATTGAAATTTCAGGAAAGTGTTTCAAGTGAAAAACAAAAAAACTGAACTGAACTTTAGATTAATTTCCTCTGACTCAGCATTCACAGTGAAATATCACTAAAATGTTCTCTTAGTTTTGCAAGAAAAGCTTTTTAATGTCTTTTAGTCTGGCAGAAGTCCGTAAAAGGATCTCATAACGATCTGCGATAGATCATTTCATTGCACGGAAAAAGATCACCTGAATGTAGCGTCTCCCCCCTGCTGGAATTTCAAGAAATTCCTCCCCAGGGACTGAGTTACTGTGAAACTCTGAAGCGAAGTCTTGCCATAAAAAAAACCTTTGTTGGAAGAAAAAAAAAACAGTAGAGCTAAATGTCTGTCTGCCAAGACAGAAAGAGAGCAAGAAGAACCTGTTGTATCAATGGCAGGGTTGTTTGGCCACACAGAGCATTTCCATGAGCTCATGTCAGCTCACGAGGATGCTGCTGGAAAGGTTGACTTCATGCTCCTTTTCAGGAAGTAAAAGAAGAAGAGAAGAGCACATTTTCCAGTGGCTGGTATATCACAAAATTATCAAAGCTTTACTTTCAACCCTGAAATCCACTGAGAAGTGCTTGAAGATAATTTTCACATGAAAGATCATGCATTAAATATTACAGCACACATCAAATTGATAGAAAGATGCCAAACTAGTAGTAATGTGAAAGATGGATCAGAGTTTTTAGCTGGTGATAGCTGCACTTCTGAAAGATAAATAGTTTTAAATGGTGTTTATTGTCCCACATCTTTTGATCCGTTTGTAAACCGTTCCTAGTGTTTGTTTTTTTAATCCTGATTATGCAGTTTTCAGCCCTAATAAAAAAAACTTGAGTCGTTTTCTGGGACATAGCTTCTGCAGAACGCCAGGAGTTCATTAGAAATTTGCCACCAAGGTGTGGCCGTCTACTCTGACCGTTGGCACAGAGTAGACCCGCCCCTACTTCCCGACGTCCATGTGTTTACACCCAATCCCACTAGCTAACAGCCCCTCACACCCCCAAACTAACATTACCGATACAACAAAAATAGAGAGCAATATTGGCGCTATCCAGCTATCTAACATGAATCTATTTGTCTGCAAGTGGATACATCAGAACAGCGCTGAATAGGAAGCTTGTGGCACACCCTGCGTATTTACTACCTCAAAAATACAATTGTTTCTAAACTTTATTTTTTTCATCTGCTCCTGATTCACTTTGATTTAAATAAAGAAACACTCAGAAACACAATTAAAAAATTATTGTTCTTTATATGTGTCCTCCATGCTCAGAAAAATGCCACAAGAAACATGTTAAAAACACCGTTTACATCATAGTGGGTCTTGAAGCAGACTGTAGGCGCTGCATGTCGGCACACACAAAACTACAATAACCTGCTAAGAGAGACGAGGGAGTAAGTTTCACCCTAAATTTAAAAAATAGATTCATTTTAAGTTTTTGTCTTTTAGTTGTACATTTTTTATTATTTTCACAAAGTGTTGCTGTTTTACTGCATTTTGTATAAATATAAGCTTTAAAAGGTCCACATCTTTGCAGCTTTCTTAAACATTTTTGACCTACCTTAAACTGAAAAATAGTTTGTCTTGTCACTTTATAGTAAGAAAACAGCTTTTTACTTTTGTCTTTTTTATTGATTTTTCATAAGAATCTATGGAACTCCTTTGTTGTTCATCAGCTTTTAATGCAATTTTAGATCCAAAATTTAAAAAGATTAATACATTTTCTCAGAGAGAAAAATCTGCACGTATTCCACTACAAAATGGAAAACTTGCATGTTAAATTTTAAATTAAAAAAAAAACCTTGTTTAAGGATTTATTTTAGTTTTAGTAAAGGTTAGATTTAGTATTTTCATGAAATTGAATTCATACACAGAGCTGTGCATATTTACATTTTCATACAAAATCTTCAAATTGATTCCTGTTCAGTTTTTTGACACTAATTTTCTGAAATGCTTTTGATTATTTCCTCAGGCAGGACGCAGTTCCAAACGTCAGCTGTTTCTTTTCCCAGGAGGCATTGAGCGCCACGTAAAAATCAAGACTTGCACTGTAAGTGTTTAACCTCAGCTGCACCCCACTGATGTGCACGAGGGTGAGGATGTTACGGTGACGATCAACACCTTATTCTGCACCGCCATGTGGTTCAGGTTGCCCTGGAGGCAGTGGAGGAGCTGTGCTATGAGATGGGCTTACACAGACTGGAGGCCATGGAGGAATATGCCATATTTCTGGTGACCAATAGAGGTGCGTAAATCCAAATCTTACCTCAGACATGAAAATCAAACCTCCTGTTAAACAGGATCTCACACACTAAAAAAAAAGGCCAAGGCAAGTTGATTTGTAAAAAGGACTATTCAGACAAAAGTGCTTTAAATAAAGACAGCAAATAAAAATAAAAACAAGTAAAAAAGTATGATTAAAATCAGCTAAAGAAATAAAAGTTCAAACAAAAGACTCTTATTCTGCTAAATGCAGTTATTGTTTGTGATCTCTTGATGGAACCAGCTACCTGACTGTGAGCTCACAGCAACCGCATTTCCGTTATTAAAAAAAAAAATGTTTAAACTCCACTGCAGCTTCTTATGCCCCCCCAAGCTCAGACCTTTTTCCAATTCCTCTTAATGTTATAAGTGTAACTTCTCCGTGTAATGCTTGCTTTGTACCTCATCTGCAAGTCCCTTTGAATAAAAATGAATTATATGTGCATTAATTTCCATATATATTAGTGCAATAAACCGAGGGGCTGGTATAACGAAATGTACTGCCATCCCTGATTATGGTTTTAACAAAATAGCTGCAAATATTTCAACAACATGCTTTCAAACCACATTTAGTGCTCGCTACAAGTTCATTAATGGTAGATAAAAAGCTGAAATAAGTCGTAGTCTTGGAGAAAGAGCCGATATGAAGCGCCCCTTCTGAGGAGGACTGTAGTTGAAACATGCCATGGTAAAAAATATATATCTTTTCTGCCTAATAATGTCTGAAAAGAGAATGCTGTAAATCTACAGCAGTGTGTTTGTTTTTGAGTAAATGTCAGCTCTAAAATGCTGTTTCTGGAGTAGAAATCAATGCTCAGATAAAACAGGAGCTCTGAGGTTCATTCCTGCAGCTTTTCTTTTAGCAGGTTTCCAGCAGCCGCTGGATAAAACACAGACAATGTCAGAAAATTGTCCCTTATGGCTTGTACTCAAAAGCATATAGCTTAATAATTCAATCGAGGGTTTAACCCTTACTAAACTCCACATGCACCGGTGCAAGAGCCAATCACATCAGCTGTTTAAAGTGACACAGTAATGACTCCAGTACACTTAGTAGAGTTTTATTTCAAACACAAAGGTTACAAAAATATTAGATTTGAATTTATGGTTTAAAAACTAACTTTTATGAAACATAATTGGGATAAACCTTGAAATACAGTAAATCATTGGATCATTTAGTATACTTTAGTGAAGGTTTGATTATTTTTTAAAATATTTTGCTTTGTTTTTTTTTATTTATCTCTACACTTCTTCTCTACACTTTTGATTTTGCGTTATAAGCATAAAGATGGTTTGTTCTCAATTTTGGGGGATTTTTCCTGAAGAAAAAAAGGACAAAATCTTCCACTTAGAATTTAGTTTTTGTGGGGGTGTGTGTGCGTGTGTGTGTGTGTGTGTGTGTGTGTGTGTGTGTGTGTGTGTGTGTGTGTGTGTGTGTGTGTGTGTGTGTGTGTGTGTGTGTGTGTGTACAGTTTCAAGCTAATTGTAGAATTTTGGGGTAATAAAAGAAAAGGTGTAACAAAAAGAAGGTGGGGTTCGAATAAAAAATTGATATCAACATTTGCTTAAAAAATTGTTTTAAATATAACTTATTAGACCAAAAAGGTAGGTAAAAAATGCTTAAAACTAAGAGTTGAGGCAAAAGAAAGAAAGCAGAAAGTAGCTTTTATTAAATACTTTCTATTATATGGACTAAATACTAGCAATGCCACAACATTTCTGAGAATTGATCATTCACAAAATTACTTTTAAATTTGTAATTTGGTTAAAATATTAATACATGCCAACATTACACTTATTAATAAATAAAGACGTTTAGACTTAATTCTGGCATTAGCTCCCCAACAAACAGTTGTTTCTGTCTGTTTCATCGTATGAACAAAAGGCTTAAAGGCTATTATTTTTTTCTCATTTAAACAAATGAAAAGCTTGTTTGGAGGTTCAATATCTCCACATGATGACAGCGGGCAGCTGCCTTGCTCATATGCAGCACAGCAGGTCGGGCTGCCTGCGACAGAAAAGGGCATTAATGTGACACTTCAGAGCACGTCTGACTGTTTTAGGCTAATTACTGATTTTGCTTATTGCTCCACAGTCTGGCTTGTTTAAATGCAAAATCTATAGGATATTGTTTGGGTTTGTATTGTATAGAACGTCTGTGTGTGCAGTCCTGCGGTGTTTATTATCCGGATTTGACTAATTTCAGTCTATACTTAACCACCAACTAAACATTGCACTGAAAAGGTGCTCAGCAAATAAATGACAATTTAGGCTACTTAAAATTTAAAAGGGAACGTGGATTCACTAATTGTGAATCCTGCTTAATTATTAATTATGAGTCCATTTCAATATCATTGCATTTTGTTGCTTAGGTCATGCTACGACTTTAATAAAATGTCTTTGCCAAATGGAGGCTATAATGCTGAACATGCTTTAACCCTGTATAGCCCACAACACTAAAGACTGGACTGCAAATTCTTTTAATTAAGAAGTTTTTTTTATCCTTAGATGAAATCCATGAAAAGCTTTTCTATTATCAATTTTTCATGAGATATAGATAGTATCACATAAGATCAATGACTGATTTGGGAAGTTTTGGCTCACAACAATGTTAGTTTATGATGCAAAAATGTTGACACACGAGTGTTCAGGAAAAAAGCCCCTTATTTACTCACTCTCTCATATTTGACATGGTGTAACCATTTAATTCAGAAAATTGTCAACAAATTTTGCATTCTTTCAATACAGCAGGTAGTCATAAAAAACGGCACAACAATAAAGGAGTTATTCTCATCATAAAGTTTTGAATATGAGATAAACTTTTTTCCACCAAAAGTGTTTTTGAGATTTCATTGAAGCAGCAATTTTGAAATGATCAGGAAAAGCCTTTTACTGCCCCTAGGAACAATGATGAACTACAGAGCAGAAAACATCATCATCATCATGTACAAATACTTTCTAAGAAAAGTTTGGATCATGCTAGTGAGATTGCGGTCTCAGTAATGCATGTATTAGATATGATACAAAGCGTTATATGGAGTTAAGAGTGTTGTTTCCATGTCTGTGATTCAGGCCAGCATGTGCGACCTCTGAACAAGCATGAGTATATCTTGGACGTGACCACAGAGGCCGAGTTAGTCGACTCGAGCTACAGCCTTTGGTTCAGACGAGTCATCTGGACTCAGCCGCTCAGGTTTGAAAATGAGCTCTGCGTGGCCATGCAGTACAATCAGGTGCGTTTCGCCCCCTCTGAGTGTTGTGCATCATTTCATACATCTGTTCACTTATTGAATCTGCTTTGTGTGAATCCTCAGATCCTTCCAGACTACCGTAAAGGTCTGCTAAACGTTCTCCCCCAAGGAAAAGTCAGCGATCAGCAGTTCCACCAAATCTCCAAACTGGCAGCTTTGCAGCACAGAGCTAAAGACGGCATCTTTATCCCCAGCATGTGAGAAAGCAGCGGCAACAACATAATAGAGGCTTATTTTCACTCATCTTCGTGATTGCATGAATGCTCAGAGCAGGAGCAGCCTCTAAGAGGAGAATTAATCAAATCTGAATTGTTAAATCTTTGTATTTTAGATGTCAGTAACTGACTGAAGCAGTGTGGTTCTCTGTATAACTGCATTTGAATATAATTACCACCTTTTTTCTCAGAATTATCATGTAAACCTGGAATTTGCACAATATATTAGGAAGAAACATCTCTGTAAAGTAAGATTGAAACAAGTGGAAGCATTATTACAGTTATACAAGAGAAATCCAATGATTTTCTGTTAAGTTTCACTCTTACAGGATTCCACTTGTGAAGTTACAAAGGTTCGAACATTGTTCATACTTCCCCGCTGCAGGAACTGTTGTTGTCGTTAGAGCTCACTGACTCGTGTAAAAGCATTTTGGGAAATGTCCAAGATCACCGAGTGAAGCGGACTTCTGTTTATCTAAACCTGGATTTCTGCTCCGCTCTCTCCTCAAGACACGAATTATCCGAGTACATCGCTGCACCTCTCTTCAAAAAGCAGCAGCCGCAGCAGTGGGTTACCATGGTGACGCAGCACATGCAGCAAGCGCAGGCGCTGAACCCGCACCAGGCCAGAGCCCAGTTTCTAGGTAAGATCGCTGAACAATTTACTTTCTACAAGAAGATATTTCCACCTGTAACCCCAGTCTGAATGCTTTTCAGTGGATAAGAAGATTTGCTTCACACTCATTAATAAGTCTCTAAGGAGTAAAACGAAACGTTTAGGTTTGCTTTCACTCTCTGTTCATTCATCAGCAGAAGATGCTGTTGCAGATTTTCTCTACAGGGAGCAACAAAAAATAGTTTTTAGGATACAATGTCTTTATTGTGTTATTCTTTGCAGAAAATTAATAAAATTGTAAAATAATATCTCTATCAATGTGTATCTCTTTAAATTTTAATTTCTTTTCCCAATCAAGTCATGATAAACCATCCAAATATATCTACGTATTGATGTATATCTCTTTTGTTTGCCTCCTTTTGCATTTATTCATAGATTACTTGAAATAAATCAATACCATATCACTTCCAAATTCGTCAATCTTTTTTTATTTGCGGATTTATAAACTGTGTTTTTGTGCATGCAGGGCTGGTCAGCGCGTTCCCGATGTTTGGCTCCTCTTTTTTCTACATCCACAGCAGCAGCTCCACCACTTTCTTTGCTCCCTGTATCCTAGCTGTCAATCAACATGGCCTCCACTTCCTCCACAAAAATACACACGTATGGAACCACACACACACTCCTCCCTGTCTTGTTTTGCATCACTGTGATAACGTTGGACTTGTGTGGTGCAGGAGCTGATGGCTATGGTCCCTCTGGCGGAGGTGCAGTCCAGCCGCACCCAGAGGCCCACAGCTGGATCAAGTTACCCCTACGTGGACATCACTGTGGGAGACATGAATGCACAACGAGTGGTCCAGCTGCAGCTTGAGCAGGTACAAACATCTGACACACAACGAACACAGGCACACCCATCAGCCTTCACAGCAGACATGTGTCATTTTGTCCACAGAGCCTGGAGCTGTGTCGAGTTATTGCCATGCAGGTGGAAAACATGATGTCTGTGCGAGAAAAGAGGCTCACTCTGCCACCCAGTGAAATCACTGTGTTGTAGCACATTCACACAATTTACCAAATACTAAAAAATGGCTCTGCACACACACACCGTCGGACTTCTGAGCTCCAGGTGACCGTCAGGTCAGTCCCCCTTTTCCTTTAGAAAATCCAGTTAAAAAACTTTGAATTGGGGTTTTCTGTGACATTCTTCTGCGCTTAAGCTGCACTTTTTCTGATTTGTTCAGTTTATGCAAAAGTTGTCAACTATCGTCAAATGTGTTTATTTAACGTTTTCTTTTGTCACTACAAAGTCTTGTAACAGACATATACCCTTTTTTTATACAAATATTGTAAATATTTGATCATCTTTTAACATGTGGTTGCATCCTACACTTTTGTAAAGAATATTTTATTAAAATAAAACAAGACTTTTCATAGAAAAATGTAAAAGTCTGGTACTTTTCTAAAGTGGTTTCAGGGTTAATGTATTTTGGAACAAAACTTTTTGTTATTGTTAATTTAATTGAATAGGTCTAAAACTTTAAACCCACATGCTTTTTGTGAACATTTCACACTTATGACAAAGAAAGAATTAGAGGAGTTAGATTAGGGGCAACTTTTGTCTTAACCTCTTCATGTTGTACAAATTTGTAATGTACTAATAAATCCAGGGTTCCACTTAAATAGCTATTGAAGAATATTTTTTATACATTTAGAAATAAAAGTCCCATGGGAAGGGGTTAAAATGAGTTTGATGAAATATTAAAAATACATGTTACAAGTAATGATTGTTTTTTTCTAAAGTCAAAATCTATATTTGTTGCATTTAGGTTTAAAATCAGTTAGTACTCTTCTGTTATATTTACATGAAGTTTAATATAATTCTATTTATATTGTGTTTTTATCATTTTATAGTGTTGTTATGTACTCTAAATCTCATATGTTAATGTTGTGTTTTTGTTGTTAATTTCTTATAGGTTTAAGGGAGACAAATTTCCCACCTGTCCGGACACTACTGATGAAGAATTGTCCCTTTGGCTAACTCTGGTGCGAAGATCTGCTTTTTTATGTGCGATGACCCAGTCAAAGAAAATGTCAACTGGATACAATATTCAGAATTAGATTTAGAGGCTTGAGTGCGAAGAATCATATTATCCTGTTACAAGCAACAATAGTCAAAGAAAGAAGATGTAAGGGGATAACAAACACAACCATTTTATTTGTCTACATTTAAAATGATCTCAAGTAGGTCTGTCTTTTTTTTTATCTCCGTTTAAAGGTTTGATAATGTATTAAAACAATTTGTGTGTTCAGGCTTGATAGGTTTGTTATGTTAATAAAAACATATTTTTTATATGCAAGCAATACTGCAAAGTGTTATTTTACACTAGTTCTTCTCCCCAAAAAAGTGAATTATCAATTCAGAATAACTAAACAAAACCTTTTTTTTTTTTTTGGGTTGTGAATTCTGACAGCACAACGTGTTTAGACTGGTGTGGCTTCTTTTTTTCAGTATCCTCATTCTGCAGGTGATCCCTGTTTAACAAAATGTGTGAGTGTGTGTTTTCTTTGAAAGAAATTGATGTAAAGTCAAAATGACGTGCATCCGCTTAGAAGGAAGGGGTCTCTCCCATTCAAAAACCCAAAGCAAACAGAAAAATAAAACTGTGCTTCTTAACTGAATTTTGAGAAACCATCAAAGTGGAACATTGACGGGTCAACAAGCGCAAGTTTTTGGATAAAAGGGATGAGGGAAATCAGACCAAAAAACTATATTTAAAGTGTGGGTGACATGGTCTATTTTAATAAGCCAAAATATAGTAAATAGTCTCTATTTCATGTTGCGATTGTTTTTAATATTTTTCGAAAAAGAATAAATAGCGAAAAACGCGATATAAACAACGAGGACGGCCGCCGGCTTCACGCATTCCGCCGAATTCTCGCCCCCCTGTTTGTGACGTAACGAAAGGAAGACAAGGCAGACAACATGGCTAGCACCGATAGCGAAGCACAGAGTGATGCTACCGTCTCTATTAGCGATTTATCATCAGATGAACAGAAAGATGAAGAGGAAAGTTGCGGAGATTATCATGATGATGAGTCACTTTTGCAACCGTATCGATTCGAACCCTTTTGCGAAAGTGAGGAGGATATAGTATAGCAGAAAGTAGTAGGTCTAGTGATGCCGATGACGATAGCCAGCATGAAGATTCGGCTAGACTCCAGTAAGTCTAAAAAATGTATAAAATTAAATTACTCCACTTACCCTAAAATATACTCAAAATGTCCCCTTTTGGCCTAATCTAAACAAAGGTAAACACTGGTTTTCAACCCAATTTACAAAATAAATGTCACAAAATAAAAGTTTCCCAGATATTACTACTCTTTAGTTAACAAAGTCACTGTATACCATTAACAACTGCAGAACATTAACAGTTTTACCTGTTTGAACCAGTTTGAAACCTTTTCTCGTGCGCGAGCGCTCACACACACACAGTTCAGTTTACTCACGGTATCGGCACCTCAAAAGCAAAAGAAAAAAAACGTTGCAGAACTGTTGCTTCTCTTGCAAAACATTGAGTGCGTTGAAATACTCCAGTTGGATCCAAGGACAACAGAAAACACGACTACTTCGCCTCAATGTGATCCATCGTGATGCACACTAGCCTAGCTTAGCAGCCTCCGCTCCCGACCGACTCCAGCGCCGTCCTGTCCGACCCAGAAAACGGCTCGCTCGCTTCCAGCTCACCCGCCTTTCCTCGACTCAGAAGCCAAGATCCTCCTCCCAACTCTCCGTTCAAAATTCTTCGTTTGTGTCCCGGTTTTTGTCCCTTCGAAAACGCAGACTTCTCTCCTGCAGATCTGGAGGGAAAAATCCTTCGCCGTCCACCTTCTTAAATTTTCCCCTTTTCAGCAGCGTTTCTTGTTTTGGGAATTTTATACACAGATACACTTTCACTAGATGTATTGCTACATCCAGCTGCCACACAACGACTTGGCATGTTGATGATTAACAGATTTAAACACGAGAGAAACGAAGACTACCTGTTTTGTTTACATGCTGTCCTAAGCAACTGCGAAAGGCAACTCCCTCTCGTTACGTCACAGGTCATATCGGGTTCACTTCCAGCCTGCGCTCTAGCGGCAGATCCAAATCTCTGATTCCTTCGAAAGATGTCTATTTTTCATATGCTTCGGATTTTTTTCGACGCAAACTATTGGTATCAATAGAATCAGCGTTTAAAGGGCTTTTTTATTTGACAAAGTTGTTCAAAGCATGGCATCCACACTTTAAGTTGTTCTTTATAGTAGTGGTACAAAGTCGTGGAACAAACCACAACAAAAATGTATCTGTATTCACTCCACATTATTACATATCTGAAAGTAGCTCTTTTTTCCACATCTTTCAGTCACTTGTTTTCTAAAATGTGTGCTCATCTAAGCAAAAAACAAGTCTGCCACCAACATTCATCAACAGCTGGCACAACCTCCAAAGCAAAAATCTACATAAAAGCTAGTCACATAAACTCTATCCACAGGCTGTATTGACTTTCGTGGAAGATACAGTGTGGTCGTGACTATAAAGGAACAGCCTGCTGTTTTATTTCTACCAGCATGATCCCGATCAGGGTTGAAGAAGAGGTGGAGTCGGCCCCACTGTCTGTGCTTCCATTAACAGGGAGTACTCCTCAGAGATTACCCATCCACAAAAATGTAAGAGCTATGTTTTTACAATTTTCTTCCACTTTTTTGACAGTCAAAGCATGCCCACCTTATGTTGGCAAGAACGAGCATCAAGTGCTTCAGACTAGTTCCCCTGCATGTAAACACACACTTTTTAATGTACTTTTAACTCAAACTAAGTCTTTTTTCCTCAACATGAAAACCAAATAAATAACTAATTGGTTGTGTTCAAATTGGTCAAGCACTGTATGGGCTCTCACCATAGAGCTGTCTGAATTTACAATGGATTGATTTAACTGTAAAGAATACAGCTTTTTTCAGTTTAATAAGAACTGTGTTCGCTCAGAATCTCTTCATTAGGGGAAGTTATTTTTCTTCTGTAGCTTTAAGACAAACTAAATATATTTTTGAAACTACAATCAGAGTAAGATTTGTTGTTTCCAAATAGGGCAGCCCCTAACTTCAACAAAAAAATAAAGTAAAGAAGAGGCATAGCAGAAATGATTTGTTGATTATCTCAAAAGTACATTAAAGATATATGTATACAGTAGTTATTGAATGTTATGTATGATACCCATACATTCAATGATTTATCAAACCCCACTCAAGCGAATTAAACTGTCACACTTTATTCGACTCATGCACAATTGAAGCACAGTACGTGTCAATACACAAGGCTCCTGACTACGGTAGCTGTAATGCTCCAACAATCCATCAAGCGGTGCAGTCTGATAATTTACCAAAGTTGTACTAAAACATTTTGACAGATTTTCTGTACAAAAAATCAATTGGAGATCAGTGAGCACAACCAGAATTCATACATGAGGCACGCTTGATTCTGCAACAGACGGATGACCCGTCTACCCCGCCGTTGCACAACAGTGGCCAGGATAGGCTCCAGTAACCCTGTGACCCCAAAAAGGATGAAGCAGGTTTAAGAAAATAGATAGATGGCACGCCCGGACTATAAATCAAATTTCCAATAGTTGAAAATCTCAAGGATTTTATGTGTGCCTCATGATCCGAAAAATACAGTAAGGGTCAATTAGTTTTGATTTATGAATTTCTGGTTGAGGTGCACCAGCAGCAGTCAAAACAAATCATGCTTAATAACACTGTAGACATCACACTTCCTAGTGCTACATTTGCGGCAATGAGATGATCTTATGTGATGCAGGGCATTTGAAATGAATTTGAAAGAAAGTCTCATGAACCTTTGTCAAAAGTTATAAACTATTTTTCATTTTTCTATTTCTTTATTTCAAACACAAATAAAAATAAACACAAAATTTTAAAATAGACAAATAAAACAAGACAGTGTGCTTGAAGAGGAGTGGGTTGAAGAGAAGTCTTATATGATCCCACCCCTCTTTAGAAGTGACTTTTTTTAAATCATTTCTGGCCTTGTAAGGTTTTTTTCAAAAGGCTATTTCCTCTCTATGTTTACTTTTTATGCAAAAAAAACAATACTTAATTTATATTAATAGTAACAGTAACATAAATACACACCGGAGTCTTATTTTTCTAAACGGTGAAATAAGACTTTGTATCTCATTGGGTTGTAGACAGTAATAATGGCTCTTTAAATGATGATGGTTGAAGACTCCTGTCCCATAGGGTCACATGAGTTGCTGGTACAAACTGGTCCGGTGGCCAGCCCCTTGTGGGGCAGATTATAACAGGTTTTTTTTTTTATTTAACATAATTGGAAATGTTATCAAACTTTTGTTTTTTAGTTTAAAAATGGAAATCTTATGTGTCATGTTCTGTTTCTCTTTTGACAACGTCTTTATCTGCTCAAAAGAACGTTGTTTTTACGCAAGTAAAATTTGACAGGGTCCTGTTCTGCTCCATAAAGGTGACTAAGACCAAATTAGCAGCAGTGCTGGACTTAAGACTCTTCCAAAAATGGATGTAGTCCCGCCCACAAAGTGACGAAACACCGCGGAGCATGCGCAGCTCCTCTGCAGGTTACACGAGTTTATTTTCAGGCTTGCAGAGGCGCATTGAAGGCGTAAAAACTAACCGTAGCTAAGCTTTGTAATGAAGTAGCGACACACATCTGAGACATTTGCTCCTGAAATGTGACTGGAATCGTCTTTCGAACGTAGAGGAAGTTGTGAGTGACGTGTGAAATGTCGCTGCATGTTTTGTCGGTATTTTCAGGCGGCGACAGAGTGACCCAGCCAGGCTAGTTAAGCTAGCTGCTAGCTATTTGAAAACCGAGCGGCTCGGTTATTATACCGTTAGCTGACCGTTTGTTTTGTACTGCGTGTTTTTTAATCAAACCAGTATTTATATTCATCTTAGACAACATTAATGTGTAGAAAGAAATCTATCCGCTGTCGCACCAGAGTTTCGCTGTGGAAATAGGGGAGGCGCAACTTCTTGGCTAGTTTATTGGTCATATTTGTTTTTTAACTGGTCACGTAAGCAGTCGTTTATATTAACCAGACTCTCAAACTGGTGCTATGCTATCAAGAAAGCTAGGAGCTTAGTTAGTTTTCAGTGCGGCGCTGAGTTTTGAATTGATATGGCGGCTAGCGGATCATACTCTGACCTGAGGGAGAAGCTGAAGTCCATGACTCCACACAGAGACGACTACAAAAATAAATACGCGCACGGGACGAGCAACGGCAGCCGGAAAGACCGCAAGCGAAAGTACAGGGAGTCCGATGACGAGGAGTACGAGCATAGCGACGACAACGCCGAGCAACGGGAGCAGGAGGCCCGGCGGGTGAGCAGCAGCATCCAGCAGAGGAGCATCTTCAGCTCAGAGGAGTGCGCCCGCATCGAGGAGAAGATTGACGAGGTGGTCGCAAACGGGGAGGCTGGACTTTACCGCGAGCACACGGTGGACAGGGCGCCGCTCCGCAACAAGTACTTCTTCGGGGAGGGGTACACGTACGGGGCTCAGCTGGAGAAGCGTGGACCGGGCCAGGAACGGCTGTACCGCAAAGGAGAGGTGGACGACATCCCAGGCTGGGTGCACGAGTTGGTGATTAAGCCGCTGGTGTCCAACGGGGTGATTCCTGAGGGATTTGTCAACAGCGCGGTGATCAATGATTACCAGCCGGGCGGCTGCATTGTGTCCCATGTAGATCCTCTGCACATCTTTGCTCGGCCCATCGTCTCCGTGTCTTTCTTCAGTGACAGCGCACTCTGCTTCGGCTGTCGCTTCCAGTTCAAACCAATCCGGGTGTCTGAACCAGTATTTGTCCTTCCTGTGAGGAGAGGAAGTGTCACCGTCCTCAGGTGACTGAAGCTGTCATTTCATCAGATTTCTGTGAGCGCTCAGCCCTGAAGTTGAAGAAATGAATGTTTCCCCTCTTTTTCCAGTGGCTATGCGGCCGATGAGATTACACACTGCATTCGACCCCAGGATATCAAACAGAGACGTGCAGTAATCATCCTCAGAAAGTACAATCTTTTTATTCTAATGCTGCACGAGTTTGCTCTGTGTGACATCATTATTTTAACTGTTTCTACGTTTCGGCAGGACCAGACCGGACGCCCCTCGGGTAGACTCCGACAGCCCTTTAAACTCCCCGCTGAAGGGACGACCGACTCCACTAAAGGCCAAACGCGCTCATCGCAAAGCGGATCCTGATGCTGCACACAGGTATAACAGCCATCTTTTAGGAATCCAGGATAAACACATGGCAGGCAAACATGCTTAGAAATGAAAACAACAAAAATGAGGAACAAAGACGGAAAAGGAGGATTGAGAAGAACTTTCAAAACAATCAGATGAGTTTTTGCAGACAAACTAAACTGCAGAGGTTTTTATTTTATTTTTTGCTGCCAAGTAATGCATTAACCGTGGTAGCAGAGGACGCTCTAATCTCTTATTTGAAAGAAAAAATTTGAACACAAATTATGATTTAAAATCTGTTTCTGAATCTAAATGGAACAAAAAGGTTTATGAATATAGACGGACACTGCACGTCTAGTCTGAACTAACATTTAAAGTCCCACTCCGATCATCTTTTGATCTACTTCAAACGCGTTCCCAGTGGTCTTTTAATTATGATTATGCCGGGTTTTTTTTTAGCTAAAATCCAAAAACCTGTCTCATTTTGTAGGACAGCTTCTGCAGAGTTGCAGTAGTTGATTAGAAATTCAATGAGTTGTGGGCGGGACCGTTGGCATGACGTAAGCCCCGCCCCCATTCATTTTACTCTCTCCCCAACCTAACATTAACAGTGCAACAAAAACAGCAAGCAATATCTTAGCTGTCCCTTCTTACAGTTTTGAGTCAGATGCCGGCTCAGACGAGGGAAGCAAAGACACGGACATAGTCGTCGACAAGTGGATCCATCAGCATGCAGTGGTGCACAGAGCTTGTGGCCTTCCCGTTGTATTTTCTACGTCACAGCCACAATCTTTTTCAAAAAGCATTTTTTTGTCCTCCATCATCAAAAAAGATGCAAAAAGAACATATTAAAATCTCCCAAAACACATTTTCATCAAATCAGGTCTAATGTAGATGTTTTTGTGAGTTGATCATTTGTTTTCCCAACTTTTCTTAAAGAAATTCAAATAGTCTTTTTAAAGAATCAAAGTACTTTTTAAGACAACAAAGCATTTATTGTCTAATAGTTTGTCTCTGCTGTCAGCATTTTTTAGCTACGGAGTTATTTGCTAATCGTAGCTTTGACCTGCAGATGGTATCTGGATCTGACCAGACTTTGGACTAACGCTGCCTGAAAAGAAGCGGACAATTATTCTTTAAATAAGTGTGATCTAAAACCATAAATTGAACTTGACATATATTTAAAGTAAATATAAGTTAATTGTTCAAGTTGAAAACATTTTTTTCTTTCTTGCTTTGATCAGCAAATGACCAAATAAAAGTTTCACATTTGTCTGTCTCGGCTGGAAAAACACACTGCATATCTGACATTCTTTAGGCATTATTTAGGGACATGTATCGTATGCCTTTTACATATGCATGCAGACAATAAAAGGTCACTGTTATGGAATGACCTCAAAGCGGTTTGAATGTGAAAGATTAATCCAGATGTGACTCTCTCAGGCCAAGAGTCCTGGAGATGGATAAGGAGGAGAACAGACGTCCGTCCATTTCTCGCCAGCATCGCCACAGCCTCAGTTCAGAGAACTACTGGAGGCGTGACCAGGACCACGACGAACACCGAGAGAGCTCAGGCCGTAAAGTCAAAATGAGCCGCCATTGAACACTTCTGTCATAAACACTCAATACCTATTTTTCTGGTGTGACAATAATGTAACTCTCTTTGGTTAGTAACGGTTTTGTTTGGGACAAGAGCACAGCATTTTCCTTTATCTCATTGTGGACGAGGAGACATTGAAGGAAACATTTAAGTATTCATTTGTTGGCAGAAATAAACGGACATTTTTCCCCGTATAAAACCAGAACTAGTTACTCACCCCAGTAAATCCTCTTTGCTTACCTACAATACAACTTTGCTTTATTCCTGTGCTCATAGATAATTTAATGACTTTTTTCTACTTCAAAATGTATAGACCTTGAGGAAGCTAAAAGGAAAATGTATGTATGGACATGTACAAAGGCAAACTTGAGTTGTAATCTAACAAGATCTATTGTACAAAATACTGTATAGTCTTTAATCCGGGGCCGTCATGGAGAAAGATTGTTTCTTTTTGCTCTACACCTTTGTTTCATATCCTCCCTTTGCTTAGCAGTGTTAGATCTTCCCTCTTTGTTCAGGCTTTTTGTCTCGGTTTGAGGAGCAGCTGCCGCACAGACACACGGTTTGCTGTGTGTTGATTCGACCGGTTTTGTTGGAGCCTAAAATGTCAACGGATGCTTCACGGAGTGATGAGAAACTCAGGTCTTGTTCAACACTCTTGCTTTGAGTCTAAAGTTGCTTTATCTTACATGATAGCAAAAGCTGTGTCAATGCTGTTCTCTATTAAAACCATTTTTTTCTTCATGTTGGGTGGACGTTTGTACCGTCTGAGAGCGATTCCATCACTTTGTTTTGCCTTTATCATTTGCTTTGCTCCTTCTTTTATCGATGGTTTGCGGCGTACCTGCTGCCAGACAGCCATATTTGGCAGAGGAAAGGCAGATCAGTTGGCCTGGAGTTCCACGTAAACAAAAATAACCTCAGTGAAGACACAGCGCTCTAAAAGCAGCACCAGCAAGCTTCTAATGCAGAACTCGCCTGAACAAGTAACAGTTAAACTGACTTTTCATGGAAAGTCTGGTCCATCTGCTGGTTTCATTACATTTTATAGTCTGATATTTTGGCTGTAAATGTAGTGGCCAAATAAAACAACTGAGGTTTTCTAAGTTTACCAAACCAGCTCTGGATTGGATCTGAATATCAAAAAATTGAATCACTTTACCCTTTTGTTTACCAATTATTAATCATTTTTCCCCTTTATTGAAAATTAAAAATAAACATTTTAACATTTTTAAAATACTTTCTTGGTAAAGTTGCTTTATTTTTTCTTCATTGACTTGAACCTTAACATTTTCTGAAGAATTTTTGAGCCACTAAAAGCATCAAAGTCAAATAACTGTTTTAACACAAAAAAACAAGCCAAGATTTAAATTACATCTTTAAAATAATGATACATTTGTTATAGTCATAAACAAGTTTCTGTGCCATAACTCTTAGTGACCTTCCAGAAACATGTCTAAACAATAATAGCAACTGCTTTAAAAAATCTGTACCATCTAAGAACAAACTAAATAGTGTGCACATTTTTTGACATGGTTTAGGTTTAGACTCCCATAAGGCATTATTTTAAAACCTGCAACATATTTCCTATTCTTGTGGGATCAAATAGGTGAATTGAATAAATCTTAAAACAGGTTTTAAACTGGCTTTTCACATGAGAAAAAAGCTGAGATAAATTCTGAGATGCACAATTACAACCTAAAATGTAATAAAACTACTAAGTCTATATAGTTTCTGGAGATTGATAGTTGCACAAATCTTTTCCCCAATGGGAACTAATTTCTTATATCTGATTTCTAAATCTTGGTTTTATTAGAGAGAGAAAAACGTTTTTTTCTTTGTTATCTTTGAATGATGTGAAGTAAGTGTTTGAGGTGAGCTCTAATCACATTTTAACAACCACAAATATGTTAGTGACCTGGTGGTTTCAGCTCCTAAATTGTTATACATGATTCTATAAAAACTTGTGCAAAATGAGTTATAACTCCATAGTTTAATTTAAAACATATAAATGCATTTAACTTTATAGTATCACCTTCGTAATTTATTTAATCTCCGTATGCAAAGTCTAAAACAGATCCACAATCAGCATCTTAAAAATTGTTGTAACCCTTGTGCTATGCTAGGCACTTTAACATTGGGAGTTGAACCTTTTTTCTTCAATGATTTGTGATCTTTACTGGTGTCCTTGGATTACATGAAATCTTTCCACCTTTATCCACCTTTGTCATGGTGGGGAGAACACGTCAATGCAAGCGTGGGGTCATCTAAGATAGCACAAGGGTTTTAAGAACTGAGTTTTTGCAGACCAGTAGGTGGCGGTAATGCACCTCTACGCTGTGCGCCATCCTCCATAAAACTACGGCACATGAGAAGAAGTGTTTCTGTGTTGGGTCTACAGGGGGCGCTGTTCTTTTGCAACAACAGCAGACTTACACTGAATAAACGAAGAAGACACCAGCAGCTCCTAGCTTAGCTCGCTCCAGAAATGAAACAATGTATTTCATTAAAAGCTACTTAAAGCATTATTTCCAGAGACGCTCATGAATTGTATTTCTATTTTTTCACCCATTGGTGAGTATAATCAGAAAAAATACAACGTACCTTTTTGCTGACCAGGCTAACTAAAGCAGGCCTTGACTATTTTTAGCTTGATAACCTTAGCCTAGGCTAAATGTTTTGATTATTAACGCTGTTTGGTAGCACACTTACCTTATTTTTTGTTTGTCTGTTGAGACCATAGACCTGGTTTAGATATATTTTTTGAAGGTTTCGGCTTCATAAAGTGACATGTTGAAGTAGAAGGTTGCTAATGTCAGTGTCAGTCTATTTTCAGTGACCTGATGATGTAACAAACAGTAGTTGAGCTATTTTAAAGCTACACTCTGCGGAAGATAAAGTGTTGAAACTCATTTTGATATATTCATTCCGTTCGATTTAACCCATGTAGTTTGGTACGTTTGAAAGTAAACATTTATTTATTTAGTAAGTTAGTTAGCGCTGATTGCAGCTGGCATTAGCACAGAACTACAATAACGACCTGAAGGCAGTTAGATGGTTACACACAGCCTCTGGAGTGGAGAACTTTGGTTTAACATCTGATCCAATAGATGTAGATCTTTTTTTAAGGGTATGATATGATCAGGTTTTTTTTTGTTTTGTTTTGTTTTATAATGGAAGAATTGGCTCAAATAAATAAAACATTGACTTCTTCCATTTATTTAAGTGTTTGTTGGTGCAAGATTTTAATATTGCTTAGTAATAAAGTAATGAACCCTCATAGACCTTTATTTACTGAAGACATAACAACCAACAAGAATATACAAGAGCAGCCAATTTTGTCTAGACTGGACCTGTCTAATTTATCAAAAATATATTGTTATAGCAGTATTACCATGGATAATATGCAAAGTAATGCAACTTTTTGTTTCATTGCATGTATAAATACTGCACTGTTTGCTGTTAATCAACAGCTAACAGCAGCAAAAGGTCACTACCGTCATTAACAAAGTTTTTTTATTTCTCTTAAACTTAGCAACTAAATAAAGAAAGGTTTTATGAATATATCAAATTAGTGCATTAAGTCTAAACTTAGTTAATGTCTTTTGCCAAAAGGAGGTAACAATCAGCTCTGGCTTTGCTGATCTCCTGTGGTTTTTTTTTTTTTTGTGTTTTTTAAACAAGATACACGTTTCTTATTGTTTAATTTTTGCTGCTTTTTAATGTTTTAAATGCTTATTCTGTAAGCATTTGTTTGTTTTGAAAATGTTGAAGACATACTTCTGTGATACAATTGAACATGCAACAGTAAAGTCTACTTTTAACAAGACCAAGATGGTTTCCCTTTGCTTATTCTGAATTTGTTTCCTTTTTTTTTCTAAACGTTACTCCATCTCATGTACAGCATTAAAAAAATGAAATGTTTAGAAATATTAATACAAATAACATTTCTTGGTTTAGGTATTAGGTCAAATCTAAAATATTAGTCATCATATATATTAAAGTCTTTTTCGATATATTTTGTGCTTTTTGTTTGGCTCCTTGTAAATCCCTGCTGTTTGCATTCAAAACATGACCAAAATAGGAATCACAAAACTGCAACATAATGGAAAAATGTATGAATATTTCTAGAGGCATTATGATGAATTACTGGACAATTTCCTTCACCTCTTCTCTAACTTTTAAGCTTTGAAAATATAGACATGTATGTCATTTTTCCATTTTGAGAATTTCCACCAAAATCTTTTATTTCTTTAAATTCTCACTTCTCAGCTAAGTTTTAATGATAACATCCACCTCCCATTACACAATTCAATTACCTTTGTATAAATCTTATGAGCAAGGCATGTTTTTTAAATGTTGAGTATCTTCTGTGTTTTACTGATCATTTTTGCGCTTGTTAGCAGAAAAGACAAAGAAAACGTCTTGTTGTATGACGATTAGTCTCATTTCAGTCCTTTTTTCCATCAGTGTCAAATACAAGAAATTACAGCTCTTCTCTCGTCGTGCATCATTAATGTTTGATGCTTCTTTTTCTGAAGGGTAACCACAAAGGGGCAGCCATGTACTTCCAGGGCGGTCGCAGGAGAGGTAAAGAGGGCCTCGCCGTGGCTCTTGATTTCCTGCTGTCCAACGCCCGGCTGGTTCTGGGAGTTGGAGGAGCTGCCTTGCTGGGAATTGCTACACTGGCAGTGAAACGAGTGAGTCTGTCTGTGGGGCTTGTATTTTACATTTATGCAGGTTTTTTTTATTTTTTAGATGCAAAATATGTTCATATAACTTCGACTCTGTGTGCCTTTGCTTGTGCATGGTTGATAAATTGGGTAAATGCAGGTACGTTTAGGCCCAAACATTTCATAATTGTGATACGAACCGCTTTTCTTTAGTTCATAGAGCGCGCCGGCCGTGCTGCAGAAGATGAAAAAGTGGAGCAGAAGATAGCTGAAAGCTGGGAGGACCTGAGTTTAGCCTCTGCTTCCCCAACTATGATTAGGAAGGGCATTGAAGGTGTGGTCCTGAAGCATGTTGCCAAGGCAACCAGGCAGCAGAAAGGTGAGGACAGCTTACATTTTGGCAGACTTAGGACCAAAAACAAAACACTTTTTTTTTACTTCATTTTTTACTTCAGCGTGACATTGTGTCTTCTTGATTAGCTGATCTCTGCCAAAAACCAGAGGCGTCGTCTCCTGATATGCAGCCTAAATCAGAATCAAAGTCCAAAAGGATTCAGCTGTGTGCGCTCAGTTTGCAGGTATGGTCCTCTCACCCGCATTCGAGAAAATCCATTCATTCCTAGCAACACTACCTAAAAAAAACCCAAAAGATTTGTTTTACAATAACAAAGAATACTCATCGATATTCCAAATAAAAAATGGCGTTGAACTTCTCCAACCTGTTAGGAACGCCTACAGCAGTACTGCCGCACCAGAGCAGTCCTTGCTCCACATGAGGTCCAGAGAGCCCAGTCTCTGGCTCTGGACATCTGCACTGAGATCCAGCGCTTTCTTCACAGTCGTCATCCAGACATGCCTTTGGGAGAAATGAGCCTCGGCGGTTCTCTGCTGGACGACCTTCAGGTTAACATAAAAATGGTGTTAATGATAGAATATGACCCAACATGCACATTTAGCTTCTTTGTCACCTGACTTCCATCATGTCTGTTTAGGTGGTTAGCGCAGACCATGCATGTCTGCTGGTTCCCCTTCAGCTGGAAGCCTCCCTGTGGCGCCTCATCCCTGGGGAAGAGACTCTCCTCACACATCCTCTGCACTGGATGGTCCGACGATTAAATTTGGAATATTTTCCTAGAGGACGCAGTTACTGGGACAGGTAGCTACATTCGATTAATAAATGTTTCCCATGTAACTTTGCAGTCCTTGCATGTAGGTTTTACATTTTGTGGGGTCATTAGCTTTTAAGTAAATGTCTTTCCTACTTCCTCCTGTTATCACTATTTAGTGAATGGTCTCTACACAATGAGAGCTGATTGGACTTGAGGTATCAAGCTAGAAAATTGTCATATAACATTTCTACAAAACCTTAACTTGAGTTCCTTGTCTTTATTTTAAATGAATCCTGAAAATTCTTCTCGCAGCATCACTGATTTGGGATCTTTGCTTGTGTCCCACAGATACCTGGTGGGGGGTTACCTGTCTGCAGAAGTGGTTGTGAACATGTTCAGCAAGGCGGTCATGGAAACGGTGAACTGGCCGGCAATCAGCAGCACTTTGGACTGTCTTGTCAGACCTGTTCTAGGAGGACCAGATCTGAAACTGGAGATCCGGTGTGTGTCTGTTCTTAACAGCTGCCTTTCTGTTTGGGGACATGTTTTTATCACTACAAGTGTTGTGACTAACAGAAATCTTTTGCTGTTTTGTGTTCTTTTGTTGTGTTTTAGGCCTGGAAGTGAAGAAGCAGCTGAACGCTGCGATCAGCCCCTGTTCATTTCTGTGTTGCCCACCCTGAGGGAGGGGGACGTGGTCCTGACAGCTCAGCCTGAGCTCACCTCTCCCTGGGTGAATGCCTGGCGTCTTTCCCTTTACCCCTGCGAGACTCAGCGTCTGGTTCAGCTCGACTCAACTGATGACGGCTGCCGCAGACAAACAGTTAAAGTCCTGAAGGCCGTGTGTCGACTGAACCCTGCACTGCGAGCGCTGGAGGCCGCCCCACTGACCAACCTTGTCCTGCACCTCAGTGACAGTGAGTGCGACTGGTCCCAGAACAGCCTCCATGCGCGGTTCCAGCAGTGCATTGCAGAGCTGATCGGCTACCTCGAGCAAGGCGTGTTGCAAAGTTACTTCAAACCAGCCGTCAACCTGTTGAGCAACTTGTCAGAAGACCAGGTGGACCAGATGGGATTCATGCTCTATTGCGCTATATCAGAGCCTGAAATATTGCTCATATAACCTTTTGCACACTTCACTTCTCCCATGGAATGTAGAAAAAAAAGCAAACCGTTACGGTGATTAAAAGGTCGACATCGTCCACTGATGTCAGCAGCTAAACTCCAGACCTGATTGTTAAACTAGTCAGAAGAGACGTGCCAAGAAACAGAATGATGCAAAAGTTCAACACAGTGTTGTATATGATGTGCATTTAATTTTTATGAAAATATTTCATAAATAAAATTAAATACATTTAAATAAATTAGTTATCATAAGGAGAGTGTTATTTAAGTGCTTGTATTATTTCTCGTGTGTTCTCTGTATTGTTTGTGTTTTCCAAAAAGTCCATTAAATGCTCTTTATAAAAAATCGACTTTTCTGTACACATTGTTCAATTCAAACATCGGTATGGAACTTTCTTTTGCATTTAATGTTTGCTACCTATTTATTGTGATTGATCTTAATTTGTGTAAATCTTTATTTTAGTTTTCAGGAGTGAAAAATGAAGTGAAATTTTTTTTCTCCTGATTGAAAGAAGTGCAAATAAAGTCTTTTTTAAGGTATTTATCTTACTGAGTTGCTTTGTTTAAGGTTGATTGATGACTCACAACAGACTGAGGGTGAGTATTTGCTACCCTCAGTAGAACTCTGGTCATGTTCCGGATGTACCTAATTTTTTGCTCCATGATGGTTAGGATAGACTGCAGTGATCCCTGTGACCATTTTGGGGAGTAAAAGGGTTCAAACGGGGAGGTGGGGTCAGAAGAGCCACAACCTGTCATCAAAAAATATACTGATAATAAATAAATGTGTGTCTAATCTGTGCTAAAAATGCATTTTATTTTTCATCTAATCACTTTAGGCTCAAAAAAGTATTTTGCATATTTACTCTTTATTTACAGTGCAGGCTCATCCGAACGTATACTTCACAGTGGGTTGCACAATTCCATGCAAACTGGGTTGAGTGTTGCCGTTATCTTAGTCAGCATAATGCTAAATAATGTAAAGCTTTCTTAAAATGTTTTTATACATTATAGACATTTTTATTTCACGTCCTTACTTTTCTACTTTTACTTTTATCCAGAGAGAAGCTGGATGGTCTCTATTCCACTGCTGACTCTGGCCGCATGTGGAGGGTCTTGCAGCACATCAGGGACTACAGAAGCAGCACCAGCACCATCGGTGCTGCAGACAGCCTGCCCAGCCAGGACCTCATCTGGACAGTCAACACCTTACAGCTGGTGAAGAAAGCTCATCAGCGGCTGTACTTCCTGAGGAGGCTAAAGGAAGTTTGGCATGTCCCCAAAAATCCTCAGCAACTTCTACAGCTGCATTGTTGAGTCCATCCTGACCAGCTGCATCACAGTGTGGTACGGCAGCTCTACCACCATGGACCACAAACGCCTGCAGAGAGTGGTGAAGACGTCCAGGACTCCTTTGCCCTCGCTGCAGAGCATCTACAAGCGTAGAATCCGTAGGAGAGCTGCCTCCATCATCAAGGACCCCACCCACCTGCGACGTGGTCTGTTCACTCTCCTCCCCTTGGGACGGTAGTACAGTGTGAGTGTGAGTAGAGTGTGAAGTGCATGACCACCAGACTCAGGAACTCTTTCTTTCCCTCTGCCATCAGACTCTTTAACAGCTGACAGGAGTCTGGAAGAACAAACTGCACCTTGCACACCTTTCCACATCCTCATTTTTCGCCACTGTTTATTATCACTGTTTTTGCACATTTAGAATTTGCACCACATCTTGTGTTTTTTTTTGTGTGTTTATGTTTTTTGAATTTGCAATTTCCTGTATAATTTTTTGGCATTCAGAGCAGACAGCAAAGTAAGAATTTCATTGTGCAGGGAAACCTGTTTGTGTGCATATGACAATAAACCCTTTTAATCTTCTATTCTATCTATCTATCTATCTATCTATCTATCTATCTATCTATCTATCTATCTATCTATCTATCTATCGGGCGCTGTGAGCTCGTGCTTGTTCTTCAGTTTTTGCTTATAAAGTATAATTAGTCTTGTTATCTTTGCTCTGATTGACTGCAAAAATGGTGAATCATTTAAAAATGTTTTATAATTGGACTTTCAAGCGAAACGTGAACCAATGAACGATGGATGACAAATGCTGGACCTACAAAAACTTTTTGAGACTAAGAGACTTTGAAAACTAAAATGTAGAAGACTTTTACCTAAAATAGGTTAAAAAAAAAGAAGAAGAGACTATTGCTCAAAAGGAGAGATGTGTGGACTTTCTCTACAAGTAAAGGTTATACTAGTGTGCACACGTGTGAGTCCATATTACAGGTCTGTAGTATGCTACATATATAAACCTTTTCGAAAAAATATGAATATGATAAAAAAGTGTCTTCATTTTCATAATTCTATTCAAAAAAATTAAACTTTTCCTATAAACTATTTATATATATATATATACACACACACACAAATTGCGGTTCCAGCTCATAAAGCTCACAAAACAGAATGTCAGAAAGAGTGTGGTTGGACCCCCATTTCGAAATGTGGAGGTCCACCCAGGAGAGGTAGAAAACCTGTTAGTCAAGCCGCAACAACCACACGAGATTTTAGGTCATAAAAACATACTTTATTATTACAACAAAATATCCCCAAATCAAAACCGTGGATGAGAAGGCCTGCAGTGCAGCAAGGTTTTGTTGGGTGAATAGCAAACCCACCACGACCCTCAGTTGAAGGTACAGTAACACACGCAGGGAAAAACTACCTGCTGGCCCTCTTCCAACCACGAATACCCTCCCCAAACCCCGTCAAAATAGAATCTAAAATGTGTCTGTGAAACTTTCAGAAAGCTTAATTGCCATATAATTGGTAATATAAGTGGATCAAAATAGTATTTTAAAAGAAATTCAATGCCAACAACTCTCTGGAATTTTTAAAGGATAATTTGAAACCCGCAAAATCTACAGCAGTGGTATGTGACCTGTAGGGGGCAGCATAATAAATGTGTCACTCCTGCAAGGAATATTCATTAGGTGAAGAAGAAGAAGCGCGCGCACATCCGGTCAGTTTGTAATGCTTGGCTCGCTAAGTAAAACATTTTCTTTAGTCCAAAGTTGTAAGGTAAGGTTTATTTGCTTTTACAGATAAATAAGTGCATGTACGTTATTTTGTATTTCAATTTATTCATATTGGTATTATGAAGCAGAATCGAAATGTATTTCTCGGCTGTCATTTTTTACCGTTTTTTACAAAACTTTTGCTTATTAATGAACAACAACGACGCAGATTTCTTTTGGGCTAAATGAAAAATTCTTGCTTTTATTTTTGTGGCCAAAAGTTCCACTCAGTGATGTTTTTTTATAAATACTGATAAATTCTAATTTTGGAGCAAACACACATTTTAAAGTTTGCTCTAGTTTGTCTGTTTTTTTTTTTCCTCAGACAGAAATTGTCATGTGCACTGCTGGAAACAGCACAGAAATAATCATCCTCAGTGATGATGAGGAGGAGGATTCTGAAAAAGACTCTGAAAATAACCAGTCATGCCTCATCATAGAAGATGGCAAGAAAACAGGTAAAAAAAAAGCAGTTTAAATTCCTTTTTTGGTTCATTTTGAGTTATAACTACATGGGTTTGTTGATTTCTCTGTGTTTCAGATGAACTATTGCAGTCAGTCTCTTTGGTACCTTCAAGTGCTTCAGATGAGGACCTGGTTGTGACTTTCTCCCGACGGGCTGATGTGCTGCCTCACGCACGTTATGACTGTCCCATACATCCTTTCATGTGAGGACATTGCAATAAAGATACTTTACCCTCCATCCAAGGCCTTAACAAACACACACCTCTCTGTTTGTCTTCCTTCAGAGCTGCAGATTGTGAGACGGCCGCTCCTCTGGCTGGTAACCAGCTCATTTGTGATCAGTGCTTCTGCTACATCTGTGATAAGCCGGCTTCATCGGTGTGTTGATGCAAACGTTACACTACACCTCCACCGTTCAAGACCTTTCATCCTTAAGAAACTAGATTCAGATTCCTTTGGTAATGTGGAAAGGCTGCAGACTTCAAAACAAAGTGTACTTTTCTCATAAATATTCAAAGTTGAGAAGATAAACTTGTTCTGAGAGGCCAAAAATGTTAATTAGTAGTTGAGGAAAAATGGTTTTTGTTTTGACACTCAGATCTTTCAAGCAGAGGAATATGTTTGCTCTTTTTTTTACTCTACTACATTATTGTATTTTACTATAGTTTCTAGGCATTTATTTTGCTTTTAAATTAAAACAGCTGTTTAAAAAAAATTCACATTCTGCTGTGACAAAGTTCCGTCGTCCACAGTTTCTGTTGTAGGACGGTGTGAAAGGTCATTTTCCTTTGACATAAGTTACAAACTGATTGGGTGTTGTGTGCTTTCAGTGTGTGATGTGGACCTGCAGTGGACGGTGTCACTGTAACAGCCACAAGAAAAGCGAATACTGGAACAATCTCAGAAACAGTTTTCTGCTGGGAGAACTTAAGATGTTCAACTTCTCTCTGTCAGAAATAGACTCTCATCTCCGACATGCAGGTACACGTGTGCACAAAACCTTTAGGCTAACGGTCTTAATATAACTCGCTTTATACATATAATTTTTTTTATATTTGTCCAGAAATTATGCTTCAGCTCTTTAGACAAGAGGTGTCAGCAATTCTCTCCTCCTTTATTCGGGGGCAAATCGTACAACAGGATTGTAAACAGGAAGTCATCCACGAGTGAGTCTTTTTTTTTCTTTTTCTATTTTTCTATATTTGTTTAAAGAATGTATTTAAAGAGTTTAGAGTTTAAAAAAGTCTAAATAATTTTAAAGATGTGTATTGGTGGCAGAGCTTTGTTTATGCATCCTTTCTGCAAAGTCTTTAGGATGCTCTTTATTTTTAACTGTAGAGATTCAAATACATTTCAACATAATAAAAATAGACAAAATTATTTCGTGTTTTCATTTTAACATGTTTTTTTACTGGATATTAAAAAGCGTATAAAGCCACTAAATGGTTTAGGATTTGAATTGTATTTAAAAAATCTTTAAAAAGAGAAAAACTACAGTTGTTACCCTACAGTAGATCTCATCCAGTAGATTCAAATACTGCTCTAACTTTTAAATTGTTATCTTCCGGATATACACCTTTATAAATACAGTTGCATCCTGATCACTGCTGAAAACTGATTAGAGTGCAAAGTATCATGTGAGGCAGGTGTTGGAGGGGCATCTATTTTTCTCATTTGTAAGCTGGTGCTGGTGATCAATCTCTTCCTGCCTGTTTTCTGCTGATCAGCTGACTCGGGCGTCCTCCTCATTCTTATTGACCGAACTCCCCTGATCCAGCAGTTAAGAGAGAAAAGGAAAATTCAAATGAGTTTTGCTGCAACATTCATGCTCAAACAGCATTAAAAGTTCTGAAAGATAAAAGAGTTGAAGTAATTTTGGATGACAGTTGCATTTACTGTGGCTCTAGTGGTCAGAAAGCTTTCACAGGGAACCCAATACATTTTAGTGTTTAGATTTTAAAGGGTTAAATGTTCACACATGGTATTTCTACAACTTGTAAATAAAAAATATAATTCAAACTTTTTTTTTCTTCTTTCAGTTACACACCAGTTTTCAACTTTGTGACTTCATTTCTGAACAAAGCAGACAAGCAGGACAGCAGAGCGGCAGCTGTACTGAACCTGGGAGCTGCTGAAGTGTTTATGAAGCATTTTCAAGTATCGGGGTACACAAAACAACACCTTCTACTGTGAGATTAACTATATGCTTTTCCTCTGTTTGTGAAGTCCACCTTTTGTCAATGCTTTGTCTCAGACCTACTGGACCGTCTCCCATGTCAAACGCTTCAAACGCCAAGGTGGCGTTGCTGCAGAGGTGAATGCATGCAGAGTCCCAGCTCATGCTGGACATGGAATCTTCTTCACTTATGTTTTTCTTTCTTTGCAGAGTTGCAACATCCGTGCAGAGGCTTATTGTTATGGCTAATTTCCCTCCAGGATTTGTCCAAAAACTGCAGAATTTTTACCAGAAAACAACATTTTTCCCAGCGGACATAAAAAGCATGAGGAACAGGTGTGCACGCGTTTGTGTTTTCTAAACGGTTTTCCATGCACTTGCTGAGCACGACTTGATGTGGATGTGCTTCAGCTTGTGCGTCCGCCCCTGGAACGACGTCCTGCTGGTGTCTGTGTTGAGGGGGCAGAACGTTTCGGGCGTCCGAAAAGACAAAGGCAAGAAGACTCATCTGACTGAAGAGATGTCTGTGGTTCTACTGAGGAGTGAGCTGCTTCAGCAAGAATGCAGGTTCACATGTTTTACCATGATAGATGTGTTTTCCTCGATCTGTTTCGGTCTTTGGTAAATTGACTGTGAACCTTTAGTAAAAGCATCGTGAAGTTTTCGTCTCTCTGTGGTCTGCAGGTACAGGGAGTTGTGTCGGTATCTGAAAGTCGTCCAGACTGATGATTCTGTACGGTGAGTTCACATCCTCTGTGCACAGAAGGGTTCTTAAAAAATGGTTTATGTCATTGTGAATGATCAAAAAATACTAACAATATAGAAGAGCTACAAAATATCTGAATTAGTCACTATTATAATGGATTTATTTCTACAAAACTTTTATTTTGAAAGTAAAAATGAAGTTCTGGCTTGGTATTTGGTTTTATTCTGTCTTTTACTGGTCCACACTGCTGTTTGGTTATACTGTTATTTAAAATTAATAATTTAATGAGTACACAGATATAATTTGTTGTTTTTTTATTGTTAAAAGAAATCGGATCCAGATTCTGCTTTAAAACATTTAATAAAGAAAATCTCTGAAATTTAACATGCAAAACATGATTCGGAACACGTATAATTAAATACACATTTTTCTCAACCAGTACATGTAAAATACAAAATAATATTCACTCCATGAAATAAAATGAGTAAAAAAAAACAAGTAAAACAACAAATTAGGAATGGAAATTGGGTTTTCTTTCTACTGCATTTTGTATGTTCTCTGTGAAGTTTAACCACAAGTAATGAAATGAAAAATGTCCTTTTTACTTTATTTTAAAAACGGTTGAGGTCTTTACTTTATTGACAAAAGGCTGTTAAGTTTTTTGCAGCTTGTAGCTGTCATGTTGTGTTTCAGAGTTGATGTTAAAGTCCCACTCCAACTAAATTTAGATTATAAAAACCAATAATCTCTTAATTATGACAATGTTTTTCTTGGCCAAAGTCAAAAGGTGCCCTTTTTTTAAGGCATATTTTTTTAAACATCGGCAGTAGCTCATTAGAAATTCACCTCCGTGTTTTAGTCATGACAGTTGGTGCGGAGCAACACCCCCCCACCCCCCATCGCTCAGAGTGTCAGTGTGAGCCCCAAGCTGACATTAGCAGCACAAAAAATGTCCAGGAAGGTTGGAGTTATCCAGCCGTACAGTTTTAGGGAAGATAACTCATGGGAGGGGGGGGGGGGGGGTAAGGAGGAGCGGAGCAGTGAGACTGTGGCTCGCTCATGTCAGCTGCTGTGTCACAAAACTGAGCTTTTTCATTTTTATCCGCTCCTGATCATCATGATTTGAATCAAGAAATACACAGAAATGCAGTTTTAATTTTCAATGATTTTAGATATGTCCTCCATCATGAAGAACATGTTAAAAACACCAAAAACTGGATTCTCATTGGAGTAAGTCTGTATAAAAAAGGTAATTCTGTGTCAACATGCAGTTCCCATAGATTTCAAACAGATATCTGCTCCCTTCTGCTTCTCTGCTATTGTCAAAAAACCAGAATCTAATGCATCCATTTAAACATAGGGACATGAGTGTTAAAAACCCTTTTAAATGTATTTGTTTTATGTTTTACTTTTCAGCTTTCAACAGTTACAAGACCTCATTCCCTTTTTCCTGTGCATGCAAGGAGACCTAACAGAAGCTTTGACGAGCTTGTTCCCATCAGTCAATGCCCCCGCCTGCCGCTTCTCTCCTCAGCTCTTTCTTACGTATCTTCGCATTTTCCAAACGGCCAAAGCGCCAAAGCTGACAGTGTGCCAGCCAGAGCAGCTCTACTGCCCCAATGCTGTCTGGGAGCCCATTAAAGGTCAGATAAACATGACATCATCTTCATTTTTTTGGTTTTCCAACTTGAATGGGTGAAACACGCTGGTTCTGACTTGTGTGTGTGTGTGTGTGTAGATGCTGTTCCTCTGAAGTGTGTGGACCTGGTGAAGTTTGCACTCAAGGCTCAGAGATGTTCTGCTGCCGTCTACAAGGATGTAAGTCTGCAGTGTCACGACTCTGAAGACCCACTCCAAGATAAACCTTTGTTTTTTTATATCATGTTCTGGTAGCATTTTTCTCATAATGGTAGACATGTGTCAAATAATTTCAGATTATAACTGTCTTTCTTTATTTAAACTGAGATGGATCAGGAGATGAAAACCTGCGGTTGGAAAAAGCTCGAGTTTGTAACGCAACTGCCATGGGCGGGCCAAAGTCTCCCTTCTTCACTCTAATTCTGATGCATCCACTTGCAGACAAATAGATCCATGAACGTCTTCCTTTTCCTCTGACTCAATACTGTACAGCTGGATAGCTCGGATATTGCTTGCCGCTATCTTTTGTTACACTAATGCTAGCTTGGGGTTGTGAGGGGCTGAAAACTAAAGGGATAGAGTGTAAACAAAAGAACGCTGGGATTTTGACTAAGGGTTGCTCCGCTTCACAACCCAGAGGTGAATTTGAGCTACTGCTACTCTGCTGTAAATATGTCTTAAAAAAAGGACACATGCTTTTTGATTTTGGCTGAAAACGGCGTGGATCATAACTAAAGGACCATTTGGAATGATTTTACAATAGAAAAAAAACTTGGAGTGGGACTTTATACCCGGCTGCTTGAAAAGTATTTCCAGCTTGTTGTGAACTCAATACTAAATTCTTGACTCAGATTTGGTGTTTTTACCATGCTCTTGAAGGACATATATGAAGGAAATTCTTCTCAAAGTTGCATTTCTGAGTTTTTCTTTACTCAAATTGAATAACTTCCAAGAATGGAGTTGGAAAAAGCTACAATCGGCCGGCCGCATGTTTCCTGCTCTGCTCCATTCAGATGCATCCACTTGTAGATGACTGGAAGTGTTTCCCAACGCGGTCTTCAGGGAACACTCTCCTGCATTTTATCCAAACACACTTGCCTCTGATGACGTCAACGTCAGGCTGATGATGAGGGGAATCAGGTTGGCGTAAGCAGAGTGTGTGCCCCGAGGACCAGGGTTGGGAAAACACCGGATTAAATCCATTCAGCCATCCATTTGTTTCACGGAAGTGAAAGTTCAGGCTTCTACGGCGTGCGTTAATTTCTGATAATGCGCGCTTCGTCTGCCATTAACCCCTACTTAGAATGTTGGCAGTCATTTTTGGATGTTTTTCTGGACTGACGTCTGTTTCATTTGCAGTCTCAGTGTTGGACCAGTTTACTCACAATTGTCAACTCGTCCACCGCTTTCCCCCAACCCAGCCCGGAGTTTCTCTGCGTAGGTTTGACCTCTTTTACGTCTTTTAAACTTGTGATACTGATGTAGTTTTCATTCAGCTTTTTTTTTTTTTTTTTAATATCCTCACTGGTGAAGGAGTCGCGGCATGTTGTGAAATCCATACTGCTCAGCCATCAGAATTCCAATGTGACCATCCCTCGATCCTTTCACGAGGTCAGAACCCAACAGGCACAAAGACGGCGCTGATGACCTGACTGGTGCCTTTGGTCCTCGGGAAGCTGCTGCTGTTTACCTTTGTGTGGCTTTGTTGGCAGGTTTACCCACATCAGGCCTTGCTGCTGTTGGTGACGGGAGCTCTGAGTTTCAGAATCCTAAATGGCGCCCTGTGTCCTGCTCTACCCGTGATCAACACGTTTAAGGTGATCCTCTGTGCCTTTCAGCAGTACATAGACATTGATAGCAACTTTAAAGTGGTCAGTAGAACTTCTGCGATCAAAGTCATGTCTACTTGATTCTTTAGGAGCAACTAATGAGGTTTAACTAAAAGAAGAAAAGCAAATTAAGTATATTTATTGTTAATTGTTTTTGAAATTGTTTTTTGTTTTATGGATGATTTTAGTCCCACTTTTAGGGAAAAAAACTGTTAGTTATCTTTGCTTTGCAACAAAATGCCTTTAAATAAGTTAAGTTTAAAGAAAAACGTTTTTTTATGTAAATTACAATTGTATACTAAAAAACAAGTCAGTAAATGTTTTTTTCCATTAATTTCCTCAACAATTATTTGATTTGACAGAAAAACAGTTCTCTGAATGTGAAGCAAAGGGTTTTAAAACGGACTCTTGTTTGCAGGACAACATGTGGGCTTTTAGGTGGATGTTTGAAAACCTGGCTGTAAGCGAAGAGCGACTCCAGTCGTTCTTTCAGGACGTCACACAGGAGGTTGCAAACTCAACAGGTACAAGAGATTTGATTCTTGACTGTCAGAGCGCTGAACTCTTCAAATTCTACAATTTAAATTTAAAAAATTAAAAGCTTTGTGCTTTAGCTGCAAGTGGAAAAGTTCATTTTTTCTGTTTCTGATTATTTTTAATTATCGTCTGAAAGCATTTTTGCATTATATAAACACTGGCTTTCAAAATCTCTATTTCATATCTGAGCAATGACTGACATTAGCATGATTTTTTTTAACAAGTCAGAGGGACTTTGTCCTGAATTTGGGTAAAAATGACCTCTTCCCTATAAAGAATATTGTTGGGAAATCCAGTATTTCTATTATGCAAATTCACAGAACTAAGAGTGACTAGTCAGACTTTTGTAAGATGAGATGAGAGCTCCTAAAGTCGGAGAGACAGAAGTGGCCTGATTTACCAAATCAAACACCACATGTCATCCTGGCGCCGTTGTTTTAGGTTAACTAATGATTTCAGAGCTGTTCAGACTTCTGAAACAGGTTTATCCATTCTACAGACCTCAATCCAACAGAGAATCTGTGGAGGGCCTTGAAAGTCCATGTTGTTAAATAACAGTCCTAAATAAGAAAGGAAGAAGAAAGGAGCAGAATAGCAACTTTTTTGCCCCACAGTGGAAGTGTATTAAAAACACAGAATAATTAGTTTAGCATAGAAATAAAAAAAAAATGAAGTCCGACCTAAAGGTGGCAGCTTCTTGGGTAGTTTTACTAAGACGTTGCTCTGATTCCTCACCGTCAGCTGCAATGTATTTGTGGTTAAACACCTTTGCATCAGCCGGTCATGTTACCGCTAACCTACAGAGACAATATGGAGGATCAGATTGCTCTTTGTACTCGATCAAAAGCATCCCTTCAGTTTTTCTCACCAACCTAAAAGCTAAATGATCCCTGCAGGTGTGGAGACCACGAGTCGGTCATGTGACAGCAGCCGGCTACCATTTAAAACAGGAAAACACAATAGTCTTGTTTGTTAACACTATTCTCACAGCTCATAAAGTGACATCATCAGTGCAGCATTTTTGTAATGATTGCATGTTTGTACAGTTTCAGGTCATGAGTGTTGCAGCTGTAATCTTACAGGAGTTCTCATTCCCCGTTTGGGAATTTCGGTTCGTTGGATGTAAAGTGTAAAGAAACAGCTGCAGCTCAACATGTGTTATGGCTTCATCCATGATGGGGGTGTTTTGTTCCTGTCGATGCAGTAAGCATGTCTGAGTGTGGGACTTTTCTTCTCTGCATTTGGCTACCCTCTTGGGGGAGCATTAACCTGCAGACACAGCCGCAGTTGGTAAAAATTTGGTGATTTACCCCCCTCAATCCCAACCCCCTAATGCTGAGTGTCAAGCAGGAAGGCTGTGGGTCTTTGGTCTGACTCACTCCTCCATGGATTTGAACCGACCATTTTCAGGCTGGACTTGGCCACCTATAGACTGGATCAATGTTGTAGGAGGTCCACAGTAGAATCCTAAATCAGGAAAAAGAACCCTGAAGGGCGTTGACCATAGGTTACTCCGCCCCAACCCAGCAATGTTCCAAAAATGGGCGTTTGTGTGGGACACAGTAAAACTTCTTAAGACCTACATTTGACATGAATAGAATATAAAACTATTCAAAGTTCTGCCTCTAGATTGTACCTTGAAATTGGATTTTTAAAATAGAGGTCAATGGGAAATTGCTCCATTCTGAATCCAGCCTCTAGTGGTCTTTTTGAGGAACTGCAACATTTGTTGCGTTCTACTTGGTTTTAACATTTTTTTTTTTTGATTGGTTGAATTATTTTTGTGCCAGAAAAATCCAGTCGCAGCCTTTATGATGAATACAAAACCATTCAAATGTCTTGCTGATTTTGAACATTTCCACTCGGAGACAGAAACTATGTAGCATTCATTCATTGCTGGATATATTTTATAAAAGTATTTGAACCCTTCACAAAATGTTAACCAGTCCTTAAGGCTTTGACGTTTGTCTGTAATGATGGATGTGACGTTTCCTGCTTTCACTGATTTCACATGTCGACTCGGCCATGTGCCTTGATTCGCTCTAGACTTTGTCAGAATGAGCTCTAGGTTAGTCCTCCACTGTTACCTCAGGTGTTTCAGGTTATTTCAGGCTCCGTATGTCACTCATTTGTAATGTGTGCAGAAAAGAGGCTGTGCTACAGGTTGATGGTGCCACTAGGTCCCTTTGATGCTGCTCATTTGTCTTGTTCATGCTCAATGTTTGGTCTTGGGGATTGTGTTCATCGAGCTCTATTCTTATTCCTATTTGACCGCAACACTTTTCCCCCCAGTTCTCCTCTGGAGCATTCAGATGACTTCTTGATACTGTCAGGTATTTTAGGTTTCCTTTCACGTAGAAATGGCTCCACTGGTTTTCTTTTTTTCTTCTCACTGGGCCATTCGGATGGTCTTGAAACTCATTCCTAATCTCGTCCCCTCGTCTCAGCCTTTGTCGGCTCTCTGGTCTTGGTCATGGTGGAGTTATTGGAATCTGAATCTGTGAACATACAGGTTACAAGAACAGCTTTATGACCTGCAGAGCTGGAAATCCTGTTGAGTCACACTTTTGTTGTTTTTTTTTTAATTTCCGGATTACCTTGTCCTCTAAACCTTAACTGTTAAAATAAACCCACAATCAAGAGTTGTGATTCATATCTTCTGGTTAACAAACTTGCCAAACCAGGAGAAAATCGTTATAATCTTTCAGACATCACTGGTTTAAATCTGCTGCATTTTCTCCTAATCAAACAAATCTTCAACTGATAACGAGGATTGGAAGATTTTTGTAACTACATTTTATTTCTTCCGTCTACAGGCTCTCCATTGGCTGTCAATCTCATCCTCTCCTAACAAAAGGCGTCCTGACAGATTCTGCAGTAAGAGCAGCCGCTCTGATCGGCACCAGTACATCTATATATTCAGAAAACCTTCTTTAAGTTTAGCTCTACATGTTAACAAACCCATTTTCCCCACCCAAAGCTCATTAGCTTTAAAGTGAACCATGCCCAGCACTGTCATGCATTTTACATTTGCAGCAGAGTCATCTGCTGTAATCAGGAATGTTTATCACATGAGCCTCATCAGCTGCTCGACGTATGTCCACTGATCTCTGAACGCAGCTATTCGCCTTGTTGTCAGTCTAACCTCAAACAGCCCGTTTTATGAGTTTGTGCACTCTGACTAGACCCAATGTTTAGGTCTTTTCTGCATTGCTGGAATGTTTCCTGTTGCTGGTTTCTTATTTTTAGGGATCACTTTGACCTGCTGTGGATTTTCCATCTCAACTCCTGAGAGTCCTGAGACCTCTGCCTGCTGCCCCAAACACGCATAAAGGCTGTGAAGAGCCATCACCTCCCTGCAGACTGTACCTGTATGACCGCTTCAGCCGTCGTCGTCGGCGTCACACGCCTACTGCACAAACAGAGTTTACAATTCTTGTTTTTTTTTCTTTTTGTGTTAAAACTGTTTTTCATCAAAGCCTTTGAATGTGTTTACTTGTATTGGACATGGCAACACAATGTAGTTATGTTGGTAAATAAGCCCAAAGGCATTGTGGGAAAATGAGTTGATTCTTGGCCACAGTTCAGAGCACAGTTCAGAGCACAGACTTTATTTGCAGAGCAGTTTTTCAAACTGTAACACTGTGCCTTTAAAGAATAAACCAGATTTCATCATGAGCTGTCATATGTGAATGACTGTGCTTTGATTTAAAAAAACAACAACAACACAGCAAATAAAGTGATGTGAATATTACACAGCTGATCATGTAAATAAAATTTTAATACTGCAGGACCGGTTCTTTTTCGTTTTCTTGCTTGTGTGGTTCTTTTGTTCTATTGTCTCAATTCTGTTAAAAGCAGCCTAAAAAATGATGTTCCATCCCATTACCGTAAACCAAAACAGCTTGCAAATGCAAAAATAGAAATCTATTTAAATAAAACAATGTTTAATATAAAAATATCAAGGCTATGAGGGGTTTTTGGAGGAAGAGAACACACAATGAAACTTTGCAGCCAAGGCATGGAGTCCCCACAGCTCAGTAAGGCACCAGTGCTTCCAGTGCGGCCGGCAGCATTGAAACTGCAAAATCCCAGTCACTGTCTTTAGGACTTCATTCAGGCTGCAGCTGCAGCTGTTTACAATGAGAAAACACAATAAGTGCACTTCAATCCCACAATGCATCATGAACACCATTAAAGATCCACTCTGATGAAAATTATGTTTTTAACATTGTGGCAGTTTTCTGATGAAGGACATAAAGAAAATCAAACTTACAATTGCATTTCTGAGCATTTCTTTCTTCAAATCATGAATCAGGAGGATTGATAAAGAGCATATTTGTGATGGGAGAAAATATTCTCAACTGAGGTGAATTTCTCCTGCTCCTCTGCAGAAACTATGTCCTAGAAAATGACAAGGTTTTTAAAATTTTGCCTAAAAACAGCATAATCACAATTAAAAGACTGCTGGGAACACTTTCACACTAAATCAAAAGATGATTGGAGGGGGTCTTTAAACCTTTGTCCGTTGGGCACAATTAAAGGTTTTTAATCCTTAATTATTCTATAGTTTCATAGTAATTTAAAAGCTGCCAGTTTAAAAAAAAACTTTTTGATTCATTCTTCTGAAAGATTAGAAAATATTTCATAGTTCCCCTGTATCTGACAACCTCTTCACAAGGTTTGATCTTTTTAAGATCCCCTGCTAAAAAAGGAACAATTCACCCAGAGAGTGCAAGAGACTTTAAAGTAAGACAATTGCGGAGGCAATAAAAATGAGATTGTAGTCCCTGAGGTGGATTATTCTCTGATTGAACATTCGGATTTTACTCCACTTGCCTACAAGCAGCATCAACATCAGAATGTGCGACCCACGAGGCCTGAAACATCCACAGTGCTGGGTAGAAAGCTTTTTGGCTTCTGCTTCGTTCATTTGAAATAAAGTAATCCAATACATTTTAAAATACATCTATACAATTCTGTTAACTTAAAAAAATCTCCAGTAAGGCTCTTGTGTTAAAAAATGTGAAGTGCATGACTTTGATTATCAGTACATGCTTACAGCACGTTCAAACTGGAGAAGACAGACGGAGCTTTTCTGTTTCTTCACTCATTGGTTGTGTTTCTGTGGACCTGCACTGAGCTGTAGGTAAACCTGAAGACTGGCGGTCCTCGGCCTGCGTGCTGCTGTTTGATGAGCTCAGACAGGAAGTTCATCACTCTCAGGTCGCCCTGGCTTCTGCAGAACCCTGCCTGCAGCTCATCCTCCTCTGTCCCTCTGAGTCCCGCCCCCACGTTTGGACGAGGCGGCGCCATTCCAAACGTGTGCAGGAGGGCTTTGTTAGCCAATGCGGACAGGCAGCTCTCCAAGTGCAGCAGGTAGGTGATGCCTCTGCTGATACCTGTGTGAGGGTCGGCTAAAGTGGCGAGGAGCGAGCCGGTGTAGGACGGACACTGCAGCGTTCTCCTGTCCAGGTCCAGCAGAGCCAAATACCGCCTGTACTGATTCAGAGACTGTAGAACAGCAGAGGAGGAGCTGGACGAAGATCTGGTGAGGAAGACGTAATATCATGAAAATGAATTTAAAGATTTCACTCATTTAAGTTCCTTTCACACTTTAGCGCTGTAGACGAGCTATGACACAGACAAACATTATTCCAAAATGTTCAAAAGTATTAACCAACATTTATAAATTGTCACTGTTAGCAGAGGCAATACCCAAAGCTGGAATGCTGACTAAACCGACTAGATTTAAATGTAATGTATGTCTGAAAACTGCCCTTCAACTGGGCTTCTGTCTCTGAAGAAATACAAAATACGTCTTTTTTTGTTGATTTTGCTGACCAGATAATGCAGAAAATACATAGTTTGTCCTGGTAGAATAATTTAAATTAGACCAATCTGGTCAAGGATTAGGAGCTAAAAGCATGTTTGAGTAAATCAGCGATGCAAATTTAGGGCGACTGAAGTAAGATTCTGTTGATCTGACAGTCCAGTGAAATCCTAAATATTATCAATTAAGAGAAAAACATTTTCAAAATCCTGCAGTTTCTTTCAATCTGAAAGTAAACTTGTCTGAATATTCCTAGATGGTTTTCCATAGATGAATACATCTACAGGTAAAGCTACAAAATCATCTATAAAGTACATGCTACCATTGGTTAAAATGACTCTCTAATAGATCATTTCTACCTGGAAAAGATCCAAGCCCCTCCTGATTTACACGTTGTTGTTTTTTTAAACACCCATTTAAGACTTTTTTTTATTTTTTACAAACTCCTAAATCCAGTGGCAGTTAGCTGCAATCTACATCTTCACCACTAGAAGGCGCTACATCTTTCCCCTTTTGCTTTATCTGAGTATTCTGGGCACCCACATGTGGAAAGTTACTATTCTAAAAATTGGATTTTTAATAAAGGTTTTTACTGTCAACGTTTTAAATATCATTTTTATAAATTTTTTAGAAATGCAACTTGGAGCTTAAATTACTTTATATGTGTCCCCCATCATCAGAAAAACGCCACAAAGACATGTTAAAAACATCAAAAACACAATTTTCATTCCCACATCTCACCTGTGAATTCCTATCAGTCTCCAGGTAAGCAGGTTTGTCAGCTGAAGGGGCGTGGTCAAACACGGCATCACTGCGCCTCCATCGTTGCCCGGGGATGGCAGGAAGAGGCTCAGTGCGTCCACGAGTTTCCTCACCAAACCCTCGTCTCCTCCAATGACGAGCAGCGGCCGACCGCTTAGCAGACAAAACACGGCATGCTGGGAAAACGAGTGCTGCTTGATGAACCTGAGAGCTCTCAGTCCAGCTTTTCTCCTCCTCCTCTTATCCGCCTGAAGGTTCCTGGGGTTGCTTTGGGTGGGGGAGGGCGGCTCGCAGGAGCTGGTGAAGCTGGTGCAGTCTGATGCCTCGTCCACGCTCAGCAGCCTCATAGGGGGGGACGGTGGGCGTTTACGGTCGATGTCTGCCGGGGCAACAGACGGGGCAAAGATCACATGAAGGTCAGGCACCAGCCTCCTTCTTTGGCGGACCTCAGACCAAGGCGGCGTGGACTCCACTGCTGCCGCGGCTGTCGGGGGAGGGGCAGTTTCAGTACTGACACAAAAGTGAAACGGCTTCTCTTCTGCAGAAAAGTTCATCAACAAACAAAACTAAAGACTTTTTCACTAAAGTCAGACTAAAAAATAGGAAGATCAACTTCAAATTGAAAAATTGGCAACACCATCATGATGGATTACTGAGCTCTCTCAGCCAGATGAATGTTTGAAAGGCTTTCTGACCCTTATGTCTGCTTTAAGGATTACCCCCCCCCCCCCCCCCCGCTTACATGAGATTTATTAGCCTTGGCTTCAAATCCAGACCTTTATTGCTAAACATCACTTCCTTTTACATTTTTCTTACCTCCCTGATACACAGTCTGAGAGATAAGCGTTCTGTTTGGGACTCCTGATGAGGGCCTCACTCTTGCCATACCATGCAGAGGCCACACCAGCTTTACAATCTCTGCATTGGCTCCCTGTGTGTGTTTCAAAATTGATTTTAATGTGATTAATGTTTTAATGGCCTTTTTATCGCCATAGTCTTCCTCCAGCTCTGGCCTTGAGGCCTCGCTCCACCCTGACGGTCCTCGCCTGCCAGAGGGCCTCAGGGCCCCGGAGACCAGAGAGGTTTTTAAGCAGAGGTTCAAGATCCACCTTTTAATATCAATTTGAGAGGATTTGACTAAATGATTTTATATGACTCCTATTATATGCTATTTCTATCATTTTCATTTTTACAGCTGTTTATAAAGTTTTATTTTATATATTGTTTTTATATATTTAGGTTTTTTAATATATTAATTTATACTTATTTATTTTTCTAAACTCCTGTGCTTTTCCGTGGGGAAATAGCACAGAAGGGGCTTTGCCAGCTCTGCCAGGGTCACTGGGCCAGCTGGGGTACACAGCTGTGGAGTGGACACTCTGCTGTGCTGGTTTTGGTGAGCGTTATGGCGATGCCCCCTGATGTTGGGCCTGGCACCGTAATACAGTTTCTTCAAAGTAGAGTCATGCCAGATGTTTCTGTTCCTGTTATAGTTTTCTAGTTCCACGTTTCAGTTTTAATGTGGGGATTGAGGGTCATGCTGGTGAAACGGAGGTGGAGGGTCATTTTTGTGAAAATGTGTTTATGAATGTGCTTGTTTTAGTATGCATGACATGTTTCATCAAGTTCTGTTTGTTCATTTTATGGAAAGCGCTTTGAGCTGCCAAATTGGAATGAAAAATGTTCCCATGAATAGAATTTGATTTGATTTTTGTAATTTAGGATTCAAATATTTACAGGGTAAAGGGCTTTTAAAAAAGATTATACTTTAATTTGAAGCATGAAAGTTGGGGCTTGTGAGAAGAATAGTTATAGATTTTACTTTTAAAAAGTATGGATTTTATGGTAAAATATTTAAACAGAAAATAAAGTATAGCCCTTTGCAACAGTTATTTTAAAGTTGCAGCAGATGATCTTCAGGATCTTTACTTTTACATATTAATTATTCCTGGCATTATTGTTTATAAATGTTAATGCTTTTCACTCGTTTTTTTCTATGCCAACCATCCAGGAAGCACCCCGCCTTCGCCCAAAAATGGCTTGGAGAGGCTCCAGCAACCCTGTAACCCCAAAAACCGATTTAGCGGCTTTGGAAATTGGATGGATGGTTTTTTAAGCAGAAATGGTTTCAGCACCTTGCAGCAGTTTGAACGTCCTCTCTGGAATGGGATCTTGGTGGCTTTCGTTGCTCCTCGCAGCATCAGACTCCTCCTTCCTGGCGCCTCCAGAAGGCTCCTCCACCGGGTCACCAGGCTCTGGAGCAGCAGGCGTCTTCCCCGTCTGTGAGGAGTCCTTGTTTCCAAAGCCATTGGTGAGAGGAAAAGCCTCAGCTTCCTCCTCTGTGATGGCGGTGAGGTCTTCGGGAATTATGGACTCTGTGGTGCTCAGCACTTCGATGCTGTCCTCGCTGTTGGCGCGTTTGGCGCAGGACGGCACACGCCTGACGCCTGCGTCCACTGCTGCATGTCGAAGACAGACGTCCACCCGGCCCAGCTGCACCTCTGTGGAGCAGAGCAGACACTTAGTTGCTCCACATGTTTCCTTCAATTTTCCATCTTCTTTATGAAATCTTAAATATCAAAGAAGTAGATTTATTATTTATTATTAAAAAAGCTACCAACTGGACTTCTTCTATCTTTTGTGCTTGAAGACTTTTCATATCTTGTTCAAGAGGCTTTTTCAATTCATTTTAAATACAATAAATACTCAAAGTAATTATTAATAAACTGAATATGAATCAAAATACTAGGTAATTTTCTTAAAGATCATGGATCAATGTTGCAAACCACCCAATGACTTTAAAGTCCCCCCCTCCGATGAAAATCATGTTTTATGCGTTTTTATCATGTATATGTGGCTTTTTTCTTATGGAAGAGAACAAATGTAATAAGAAATTATTTCATTTTTTTCATTTCATTTCTGTGTTTCTCCTTTTAAATCACTGTCAATCAAATTGTCGCAAAGACGCTTGGTTTGAATTAATGAGCTTTTGTGATGTCACAACAGCCCAGGAGGGAATGTGCAAGTTCCCTGACCCCCCCCCCCCCCCCAATCAAATCAGTTCTGAGCCACAGCAAGTGCTGCTTGCTGCTGCAATTTAGCCTAAATTAAAATGTAATTCAAAGCATTTTTCATGGCCTTATCAAAGTTCTTTCTGGTGTGTCATTTTCCTAAACAGCAGGTTCTGGTTCACACGTTTGTTTTGTCATTTCACACATTGCTCAAAAAGTGCTGATTTGGATCCAAAAAGACGTCACTTTTCACTGTTTCCTTACAACTAAAGAGAAACTTTTAAGAATAGAGACTGTGAGTCCGTGCTGTTTGTGTCAAGCTCTTCTCTCATGCAAGATGCAGCTTGCAGAAAGGGGGGATTGAGGGCGGGGCTAATCTGCTCATCACCAATGACCTTGCCTATGTAGAGGAGATTTTGGAAACAGAACCTTCAGATAAAACATTTTTAAGACATTTAAGTCATGGGATTTTTTGTTAAAAACTTCATAATCATAATTAAAAAACCACTGGAAACATTTGTTTAAATTGGCATAGAGCATAGATTAAAGTTTGATGTTTTCCAAAGAAAACTTGGTTTTTACTTTGTTAACTCTCCTAGATGCTTTTGCACAACTTCAGTGTTTATTAATTTTATCTCCTTTTCTAAGAACTGATGAATTTCCAGCATCTGTATTTACCTCTCCTGTCAGAGCCGACCACGCCCGGCTGAGACTGATAAGACTTTTCCGTCCCGAGCACTTCTATGCTGTCGCCGCTGCTCACACTGCCGGTCATCTCTGTTGCAGCAGAGGGGTCAGGGGTCACCCTCCCTGCTTCTCCCGCCTCTAGTTTGATTGGCAGCTCCCCCACGCAGGAGAAGAAGAACTCCATGCGGTTGGGTTCAGGTTGAATGTCTTCAGGACTGCTCTTTCCTCCTGCGGTTCTATGAGTTGCAGCATCGGTACCTTTTCCTTCGTCTTCATCAGCATCGTCAGGACTCCAGGTCTCAAACAGGAAGTTTGTGAGCCTCAGCCTCTTTGACAGCGACTGTGCGATGCTGGTGGTTCTCAGGACGCTCCTGTCACCGCGCAGACGGCGCTCTATATCTGCCAGCTGCTCCTTCATCAGGGACAGGAAATAGTCATTGCAGAGCTCCTGCAGCAGCTTCAGCGAGCGCTCTGACGATGTGGAGGTGGGCGCAGGACAGGGGCAGGGCTCGGATGGAGGAGGGGTAGTGGGATCTGTGAGGCTATCTGCAGGATCGTAAGGCAGGAAGTCTGGCTCCCTGAGCTTCCTGTTGGGGTAGGACATAACCTGGCGAAGGAGATCTCTGTGATTTAGGATGGACCTTTCTACACCTTCAAGCTCATCGCTTTTCCTTCCACCTTCTGTGGAGCTGTCTGTTGCCCCCTGATGGTTTCCATCCTGGAGCAGAGTCATCCGCCTGTACCTGGATCGAAAAAAGGCAGCAGAGCTGTGTTTTTATCTGGTACAGTTTGAAAAAAACACACACAATATACTGTCTAATTTCTAATTGAACGTGTTGTAGAAAGATCTGAATGGAAGAAAAGAACCTCACTCGAGCCCCTGCAGCTTTCTCTGCAGCTCTGATGAAAACGCTTGTCTGTTTCCCGTCTTGAGGCTCTCAGACGCCTGAGAGAAGCCCGCTGACAGCTCACAGAAGTTCTCCATCAGCTTGGTCTGGTCCGAGCACACGTAGGCCATGCAGAAAGGTCGCACCATGCCTCGAGCTTCCAGGTCATACAGGGTCACATGGTGAACGTAAACATAAGCGTCCTCTGCTGAGTCTCCCAGGATCACCTTGGAGTCCTCGCTGAAGTTCAAGCGGGGACCAGGTGAGGTAGGAGGGGTGAGGCCTGGGCCCAACGCCTGGTAGTCCACCGACATGATGCGAACCGAGAAGTGGTTGAGGTCAAATGAACCGATGACGCGCTGATCGTCTGGTATGGTGAGCACAGGCTTTGGCCCCACCTGTCAATAGATCAGAACATTGTAGACATGTTCACTGTGAAACCCACACCTATTTTCATGTACACTTAACGTTGTATCTGATATTTTCTTTTAATTGTACTTCGCAGGTGCATTTTCTTTTTTTTTTTAATCTTCCTAATAAAGCATTTGTGAGCAGGCATGAACTGAATGCCTCAGAGCACCACTAAGGAACATCTAGACCAGGGCTCTGCAACCTGAGGCTCTTTTACCCCTCCAGTGTGGATCTATGGTTAAAGAAACACGTTTTTAAATGTATTATTAAAAAAAAAAAAAAGTAAACCGCCTCAAACTGTATTAAATACATTTTAACAAACAGTTGAAGGACAGTACGTATCACAAACCAAAACATTTTCACAGCTTTTTCTGCGCTTTGTGCCACAGAAAATCAATCCTCAGTAAGCACAACCAGAGTCAAGACACACCAGATTATAAACAAGATTTTCTATTTTTGAACAAATTCAAGGATTTGAAATGATTTTTGTGGTTCAAAAATACAGTAATGTCCACTTATTTGGTTCAGATTTCATTTGAGTTTATTAGATTTATAAAGTTCTGGCTAAGATAAACCACAAATGTTTGTTTGTTTTTTTAAACCACTGTTGGCATAACACTACTACTGCATTGAGATGATCTGATCCAACACAGGACGACTTTTATTTTCAAAAGTTATAAACTATTGCATATTTTGAAAAACAGCTATTTACTCTTTATGTTGGTTTTATTTATGCAAAAATATCAGTTCATTTATATTTATCACCATGGCAACATTAAAACAATACAAGTCAGCAAAATATTTCTAAAGGGTGAAGTAAGACTTGTTCATACTGGGTTGTGGTGGGTAAGAAATTAACCCGATGGCTCTTTTAAGTGTGTAACGTTGACCCCTGTTAGATATCAGGACAACTTAAGTAAAAATCTGAATCTGAAATGTTCCTCCTTAACAAAAAAAATCACTATTTGCTGTCAAATTGTAAAGTAGCTTCTCCAAAAAAATGTATTATTTCAGAGAGTTATTTTTTAACCTAACCACTAACTCTTCTTTTGTTTTGAAAGGTCTTTAACTTTGCCTCTTATTTTGAAATCTGACCAACTCTTATTTTTCCAAAGCTAGAGACGCGCGCGGCGCACCTGCTCGGAGAATTCCGCCACCAGGATGAAGTCACGGTGAAACTGCGCTTTCGTGCACCAGGGGTCACGCGGGGGCAGAGGGGGGACGGACAGCTCCTCGGGGAGACCCTGCTCCTCTCCGCCATCCTCGAACACCTCCTCGCTGGTGAAAGCCAGCAGGTCCGGAGAACCGATCATGGTGTCCCGGTGGATCCTCGGTCTATTCGAACGCGCCGCCGGACCTGCCGCGATCCAACACCGCCATGAGCCGCCTCAGCTGCCGGTGAGTCAGCGGTTCGAGCGGGGCGACACCACCACAAACAAGCGGGAGGGGGGCTTAAAAGCCTGCTGCGCACTTATTCCTGTCGGTAAAGCTGGAGAAATCCGCCTGCTTCCTCTTCACAACCCAACATGAAGCGTGCGGGTTCCTGCGGGTGACAGTCACACGGTTCCTCAACCTTTGTCCTAGGAGTCCTGTTCCTCTTTTTAAAAAGAATAATTCGAAGTGTCTGCGTACGCAGCCCTGAACAGTCATGGAGACTTTTTGGACCGGCAGACACGAGCGTCTGCTCTCCTAACGGTCCATGTGACAGACATATGCCCGCGCGGGGTCCCGCTCCCCGCCCACCGGGGCTGAGGCGCGACGCGCGAGCGGAGCTTCAGGTGAGGGCGGGGCCCGGTCAAGGAGGACTTTAACCCCGGCGCTCCGGTCACTTTCTCCTCCCGACCCTCCATATGCAGTTAGTGGTACTAATGAATTATTAGTGGTGGTAAATTATTGGCAAATCCTCACATATATCTTTCCTCCTGTTTTTGGTGCCACATTTATAAGAAAGAAAAATGCATATTTGTGTTTTCCATTCTTGTTTGGTCACTGTGCCCAGCCTGATCCCACCAGTGTTTAATAGGATTGGTGACCTCTCCATTTCCAAATTTAGGAGGTACTCTGATAAAGTTAAAGCTCTATTCTGATGTAAAATCATGTTTTTGGTGCATTTGGTACATGTTCTTGTAGATTTTTACACGATGGATGACATATTTAAAGAAAATTCAGCCTAAAACTGCATTTCTGCATATTTCTTCATTCAAATTGTTGTGAATCAGGAGCAGATAAAAAATGCAGTTTAAAAAAGCCTGTATTTTGTCACGTACAAACTACAACCAACAGAATCCACCTGCAGACAAACAGATCCATGTACGACTTTGTTTTCCTCGTCTGAGCTGGTATCTGGCTTAGAACTGGATAGCTGGATAGCTTTAATATCGCTAGCCATTTATGGTTGAGGTGTGAGGAGCTGTAAGGCAGTGGGAGAGCGGGGAGCAGACAGATACCTCAGTTATGGGTGACGAGAAGGGGGAGCAGGGTTGATTGGAGTGGGACTTTAAAGCCAATAGTTGTCACACACCTGGGTGTGGGGAATTTAAGCTCTCCATTTGCCCCACCTCCAAGGATTTGAACGAATAATGGGCCAGTCTCGGGGCGGACACTCTTCCACTAGGCCACTGAGTTGTCTATGGTTGCCATGGTCTAAAAATGCTGTCCTGAGTGGGTGACGTATGTTTCATAGATGTTAGCAGAGATATGGGACCACCACTGGTGGCAGAAGATGCCTTCTCTCACCATCATACTGCCCCCACCAAAATGTGTTATGCTATTGCTGCAGCGATCAGCTAATTAGCATTCTCTGTATGGTCTCCACACTTGTACTCCATAACAGTAGTTAGTCTGACCTTTGTGCTGAACAGAGAATGTTGATTTGATTTGATTTATTGATTTTTTATTTTATTTATTTCAAGCTTTGTAGTCAAAGCAAAAAGAATGTACACAGATTTATAAAACTCATTACAGAAATGGAGGAATGCATAGATTAAAAAATCAAAACAGAACATAAAACAAACAAAAAAGTAACTTAAATCACATTTGCTTAAATAAATACAGTAATCATTAACTAAAGTCAAGTACAGCTTGATTTATTGCTTGAAAAGGATTGGGAAGAAGCAAATGTTATAATCCCAGCCTTACTGTGTTAATTCATTTTATAGTTTTGCATAGTTTTTGTAATCCGGTTTTGATCCGATAGATTATTTTCAAGTTACAAAATCCAATGCCTAGTAATGATTTATTATCTTCAGAAAACATTCATTCATGTTTTCAGTTACGGTAACCCATACATAATAATCATTGATTATTATTCCCAGTCAGCTGATCCCCAGCAATATATAGAGACTAGAAAATCTGAACAAGAGTCAGTGGAAGAGTCAAAGAAAGCCGTTTGGTGTTTCCAGAGAAGATCTGGCAACCCAAATACCAGAACAGACCACATGTACGTGTTCCTTACAAATGTGGCGCAATTTAAAAGCACTATAAAGCAGTATTTACAACAGAATAATAATTATTGGCAACATTTATGGAAATATTCTGCAAAACAGCAAAAAAAAGTGTTTTCTTTTTGGGCTCAATATAGATCAGTGAAGAAAAGAAATCAACAGAGTGCTGCTGTTTTTAATGCATAGCATGTGGTGAAGGTCATTTTGATTACCTCCCCAAAAACATCATTTTAACCTAAAAAATGGAAAAGAACGTAAGCTACACACGAATACCGTTTAATTTTATTTATTTTTAAACAAAGAAACCCTTAATCTGCTATGGTTTGGCTGAAGTAGTTTACCAGTACTGTAACTACATGATGAAGACAGATTCAAAGAACAACAGTCATTGATCATATGTATCAGGAAGCAAAGGAATTACTCATTAAATGTTTGGAGGGAAATTAATGTGAGTCAATAATACAAATACTGGATTTTTTTTAATGTAATAGTACTAGTCTACCATCTCTGAGCTGTACACTCAAACATCAGTCTGTAAACGGCTGGAATGCCCCCCACACTGTTATTATATTTAACTGTTTTGATTTTATTGATAAGAAAAATGTCACTTACAGACACACTGATGAAAATGGTGTTTTTATCCTGTTCTTGTGGCATTTTTGTAATGATGGAGAACAGCTATAAAGAAAATTAAGTTTATTTTTTAAGTTTATTTAATCCATTTATTGATTAACATTGTTGGGAAACAGGAACTGATTTTAAAAAATGCTGTTTGAAAAAGAGATCATTTGTAACAAGCTCCCTGTTCTGCCCTTTAACGGCGAGGGGAAGGGGGGCGGGGTTGCTCCACGCAAGTCGTCTGGTCTATCACTTAGAGATAATTTTCTAAGGAACTAATGTTGCTCTGCAGAAACTATGTCCAAGAAAACAACAGTTTAAAAAATATTTTGGCTAATAATGGCAAAATCATAATTAAAGACAAATGTACAATTGATCAAAATATGATTAGAGGGAAACTTTAAGACAATGTCGTTTTTCATCTCAGGGACCTCAAAAGTGAGAGGCTACTGAGGGGGGTCGCCGCTTCCTTGTTATCCTATCTGCTTCCTCCTCGCTCACATCAACCACCGTCAAATCCCCCGCCACTACATCCATGAGCCTCCTCTTTGTTCTTCCTCCAGGCCTTTCCTGGTTTCTCCAATCTCAGCTTCCTTTTAGTAACATCATCACTGTTCCTCCTCTCAGTGTCCAAATAATCTAAATCTGCTTCCTTGCTTTTATCTCCCAAACATCTAACCTGATCTGCTCCTCTGAGGGATTCACTCCTGATTCTGTCGATCCCCGTCACCCCCAAACAGAATCTCAACATTTTCATCTCTGCCTCCCGCCTTTTCCTCAGAGGAGAAACCTCCAGCAGCTGTGTGGGCCGGCTGTCAGTGACATTTGCAGAGATGTTCCAACAAAAGTACAGCAGTGCAAGTATAAATAGAACCCCCCACCCCTTCACACAGCGACAGACACCCCAACACACTCGATGCAGGAGACGTGATGGGCCCCTCTGGCTAGAACACAGTTTTCTGCTCTTTTTCTCTGGTTGCAGTCACTCTGCAGGGATGCTGAAGCGGTGTAGCGTCTGTCCACCAGATGTCAAACCCTGCTTAGGTCTGTGTCTATTTTTTTTGTAGTGTAAATTTTTTTTGATGAACTGACTTCCATAAAAATATAGGGTTTAATATTTCAATAATCTGCATATTCAGTGAAATTGGGGAAAAAAAACACAATTTGCAATAAAAATGTGCAACATAAATGTTTTTTTTAATGAAAAAGTTAATGAGCCTTTATGTGAACGTCCATCAGAGGATAGAATTTTACAGTGTTGTTACACGGTTGATACAGTCTTATTCTTCTTGTCTCTGTGGTGAGAATTAACCCGGCTGCTTTCATGTTCCTCGAGTCCATCTGTGTTTAGAGCTGAATCCTCCACCTCAGTTTGCATCTTCTGGTACTCCTCGTCATCCTGAGCCGGACAATCCCTTAGCCACTGCTGGTAGTAACCGCGGAAACCATCAATTTGGACCAGGTAGTTGTTTCTGGATTTGTACTGGAATCAAATGAAAGGAAGACCAATAAGAGAGAAGCTCTACAAATACATTTAAATCTTTCAGAAATGGAAAAAAATAACCTATTTTTAACACAAGAGTCAAAACTAACCAAAAACAAAACCAAATGTGAAGCTTTAAAACAAAGCTTTTAATTTTCTTTGACTTCTCCTGCGTGCATTCTGACCTGGTTGTAGTTGGGAGGATACTGAGCAGCAAACTCCAGCTGTCTGATGATGACCTTATTAGGGAACACACTGCTTTCCTTCATGGTCTTCAGAAGTGTTTGGAGGTAGATGTAATCCAGTCTGCGAGTCGCACGACCAATCAGAGCAGAGAACACGTGGACGTTGGGTCTCAGGCCTGCAAGCTGCAGCCAACAAACATGTGAGGAGGACTCATAAACCCACATTCACAATCACCATTTAGTGTCTGGATATCAAGAAATCTGCTGACTTTTCCATACTTCCAGTTAGAATATTAGTTTGCGACCTTTCTTTATGTTTTTGTCAGTAATCCCCCCTTTTTTTAAAAAAACTTGTCCTGTTCAAAAGCTGAGAAAGCAGATCAGAGCTGAAGGCCTCATGTTTGACAGATTTTACTGTTACAATGGGGGTTTATGGATCTTCAGACAAAGTGTATATTTGTATAAACCCCTTTTGTGTTTAAGGCTAAGCTTTACTTAGAGAGAGAGTGGGATGTTACATATGGGGGAGATAAAGGGGGTGGGAGGAGTTGATAATACAGTCATAACATAACATTGGTGTCATATAGGCTGTGGTGCAGCGTAGGACGGTCGACCTCTGGTCGGTAGATGGCCTTGCCCGTCCAAATGTCGACGTGTCCTGGGCAAGACTCTGAACCCCACCTTGCCTCTGGTGGAAGTGGAGCCGGCATCAGTGTGTGAATGTGTGTGTGAAGGGGTGAAAGGGACTGTAAAACACTTTGGGCCTTCAGGAAAGGTAGAAAAGTGCTATATAAGTATACACCGTGTACCATATAATTCTAGCTGGGAATAAACCCCAATGGTTCATTTCTTCATGATCGATTTTCCATCAGTTGGCGGTCAACCACTGTGTGTTTCGTATGAAAATCCACCGTCCAATGTACCGTAATTCTTCAACTGTTCACACAATCAACGTAATCCCAGTGGATTCTGAAGTGGAGAAAAGCGGCCTCATTTAGTAAATCAGCTGATTCTGTCACAGAGGAAAGCGGCTTAAGACTTTACATTAGTAATATATTGTATATTGGCGCACAGCTGAATAAAAAGCCACTTTGCTCCGTGTCAGAATCAATGGATTCACATTGATTGTTTCAACAATCCAAGATTCATGGTATGTCAATGAGTGTGTATTGTTTAGGTGTTGCCAGCAACATCTAAACAAGGGTTAAAGGGTTAAGGCTTCTATGAATTATTGGAGCAGTGTTTTTTTTCTTTATTTTTTCTAGCATAAAAACATTGTTTTAATCTGTACCATCAGCTTCAGCTGAACTGGAATCAATTTCATTCTGTTTGCTTGTTTTACAAGAGTTTTTTACGATTGTCCTAATTAATCCTATAATCCAAGCAAACAAACACTAGTGAGCGCCAAAAGGCAAAACCCCGTGTGTGTTAATCTAACACAACCCAGTCGTGGAGGTAGGAGTCACACTAGTCCTTTATGTCAAGATTCAGTGACATCCAACACTGAAACTTTGACTCACAACTAGAAGAAGTGAGGAAGTATGGATACAGGAAGTACCGAATCTGCAGAGCTGCAACACTTTCCCCTGCTAAACAGACCCACGGTCTGGTGTGTGACCTAACAGGTCCAGAAGAAGAGCTGCATTTCTAACTTTCAGAGGCTCAGGTGTTGTTTTTTACGGCAAGGATGTGTCCTCCATCACCTTTATGTCCTGCAGCAGCTGAAGGCCGTCCTCCTGCCGATCGCAGCCCAATGCCAGACAGCCAAATGTCTGCACGTTAACACTGACGTTACGCTGTCGCATCACACGCAGAACACCCTGGAAAGACGAGCACAATAGAAAATATACAATATGTAATGAATAATACTATATATCCTGCAAGGATCTAGGAAAGCCTAAATAATTTTAAATTAAACAACTTCCTCACTTCATTAACTCTCAATTTCACATATTTAAAGTACGTACATATATGTGTCTATACGTTTTCGTTACTTTGAATTCTATTAGTAAATACAAAGTAGGCGTCCTTCCATGTAAACAGTTGGTCCATACGACACAACATAAATAATATTTCAAACACGCAGATATGTGCCACTTCCTCTTTTGCATGTAGTTCTTTAGAAGACACAAAAGGATCCGATTCTTTGGGATGTTTGTGCTGCTTAAATTGAATCTAAAAGCGGCAGTGAAGCAGTCCCGTAAAAAAGGAGCAGTCAAGACACCCGAGGACCATCGACTGCCACGAACCCGCATTTCTTACCAAAAAAAAAAAGTCAAACACACTACCAGCTGGTCGGTTATGAAGGAGTTAAATACCTGACCGGCTGAAAACAACACAGATGTGTTCAAATGAAATCCATTCTAAATAGGGTTCACGAAAAAAATAAAATAGTTAGATCAATATCTACCTCAATTGATTTTTTTTATTCATTTTTTTCTTTTGTGCAGGTTTTTATGTTTTCCTCAGACACCAAACATGTTTTCTATTTGTTGAAAACCTACCACCTGTTTATAACTGAAAGCTCCACCTTGTGTTTAAACTTTGTTCAGACATGTTATGCCTAGACTATATAAAAAGTTATTTACTGAAATTGGGAAAAAAGAATAAAGGAAAAAAAATATATATAAGATATTCACTAATGAAGGAACACAGACATAAACGGTCTTCTCCTTGTTTGAGGAATGTAACAATCAAGTATTTGTGATTTGTAAGAGCTGTGTTTGAGTCATTAAATACTGTGATGTCATCAATTTTGACAATTGATGATGCTATTAACGTAAAATATAGCTGATAAGTGTATCAATATTTTTCAAAAAGTGTTGTATACCTTTGCCTCCTCCAGGTTACCAGCTTTGGCGGATGAGCGGATCACAGAGTTAAAAAAGGCGACGTCGAGCTTCACCCGATGCTCTTTGGCGACCTTCAGCAACACCCGCAAAGACGGGTCACCTGGTTCCATCATGTCCGCAAGCAAGGTCAGAGTTTTCAGATCTGGACTGAGTCTGCTGGCTGACATCTTCTCCAGGAAGCCTTTGGCTCCACCAATGAGATCCAGCCTGTCAGACGCTCCGTCCATGGAGCCAAGTGAGACAACGGCCGCTCTTTTCCCCTCAAAAAGCTCCAGCAGGTTGGGTGCTGCAGAGTCAGCGACCACGTCAGCCGGTAGTGAGAGGTTTTCTGTTTGTCTGACCGATATCAGACTGGTTGGATGGTCGTCCTGACTCCGCCTCCTGTCCTGCTGACCACCAGGATGCGGCTCAGGAAACAGCTGCCTCTCCAGATGGTCCACATCTACAACACCCTTGCAACTTGTGCTCCAGACATCGCCCCTTTCCTTCTGGCCTCCACACTCAGTCTTCAGAAGAATGCTGCTGGCCAAGGCAGAATCTCCAATCCCACAATCCCTGGCGGTTCTTAAAAGCAGATTATAGTTCTTTGAGTCTGGAAGAATTCCCGACTGTAGCATCTGGCGCCACACCTGCAACAGAGAAAGAAAGTTACAACCCTGGCAGTTTAAGATGATTACATTTTTGCTACACACCACACTGTTAGAGTGAGAGGCAAAACTTTATTTATGACATTCTTTTAAAATGCTACAACAACGAGAGAAGCTTGCAAAAGAAAACTGGAAAAAAAGAAATAATCCAGATTAAATTATTCAAAGAAAATACAATGAAGAAAATGCAATAAAAACTACTAAATACGCCACCATTAAACTGACAGATGTGGAAAGAAAAATTATAACAGCTAACTATTCCAAAACAAAACTGACAGCGAAACATAGGGATGCATCACCTTGAGTGGGATTAAATGTCTATTTGTGTCTGAAAACTCAATTTTGGGTTCCTTTCTCTTCACACAGCTTCCAGTTTGTGTAGAAAACGTAGATCTGGACCCGTGGGTTGTTCTGATGACATGTTAAAGACCAGCTCCAATCATCTTTTCATCTATTTTAAAAGTGTTCCTACTGCTATTCTGATTATGATTAAGATGTTTTTGGCCCAAATGAAAAAAACCTGTTACGTTTTATAGGACACAGTTTCTGCAGAGCGGCACTTTTGAGTTATGGGTGGGACTGTTGGTGTGGAGCAACCCCATTAACCCTTCCCACCACCCATAACTGACAGCCATCTGTTTACGTGCTCTGCCGCTAGCTTGTAGCACCTCACAACATTATCGGTGCAACAAAAATGGCAAGCAACATTGAAGCTATCCAGCCGTTCAGTTTTGAGTCCGATAGCAGCTCAGACGAGGAAAACAAACACGTACACGGATCTATTTGTCTGCAAGTGGATGCTTCAGACTGAGCAGGAAGCTTGTGGTTTGCCGTAGTAGCTTCTACGTCATAACTGAAAGCTTTTGGAAATGACTTTTTTTTCTCTCTCACCCGATTCACCACAATTTGAACAAATGGAATAAGATTGTCATTACTGATTGTTTTGCTGCACAACTTAATGCAACTCTGAGGACAACTGTTGATCTACAGGGTCATTTTCCAAAAAGATCTATCAAAGATATTTAATTTATTGCAATGCTTTAACAATTGCAATTGCTGTTTTGACATTTTATGCCCCCCTATTTAAAACTTTTTTTTAATGTTTTATTATTTAGAAGATTTGTTAATTTCAATCTTAAACCCCACCATCTAAAGAACTGCATTTAATTTTTCTAATGTTTTCTTTGTTGTTTTTACTACACCTTTGGAATTAATCTCAAGTTGTACTTTAGGGAATTTCAATCAATCACTTTATGCACGTAGCACTTTTTATCAACATGCTGTCGCACACAAGGTGCTTAACGCGACAAAAAGACGTATATAAACAGTTAAAAAAAATTTTTTAAAGAAAGAATATACATAAAAAGGAAAGAAACCCTAGACAGGGTAAAACCATAGACGCCATTAAAATACTTAAAGGCCCAATAGATAAATAAATAAATAAGCGAGTGACTGAATAAAAAGATGCGTCTTTAATTTCCATTTCCAAATCTCCACAGAAGCAGAAACTCCTCAATCTATTTTAGTCTCCAGACATTTTGGGATCCAACTGTGTCTTCACTTTGATAACATTTTGGTGTGTGTGTGTGTGTGTGTGTGTGTGTGTGTGTGTGTGTGTGTGTGTGTGTGTATATATATATAAGCAACATTATGCCTGGATGCCAAAACTATTTGACAGAAATTCAGAGAAGTTAGAAATCTATTTTTACCTGTAACGCCAGTCTGAACCCAGTTTCTTTGTCCTTCAAGCAGCCCATCAGTAGGTAGTGAAACGTCTCTGAAGTCACAGTGTGTCCATTTTGGAGCATCTCCTACGAGCACATTACACAGTTACAAAAGAAGACTTTTCTCCCCATTGTTGAATCACGCCGGGATGGAGGTGGCTAACCCTGAGAGTGTGAATGCAGGCCTGCAGGTGGTTTGTGATGGCGTGGGTTTTCAGAAGAGCGTGGTACGTGATGGTGCTAAGCGGGTAGTTTTTGCGCCGCAGCTCCTGTTCCAGTTTCAGCGCTTGATGGAGGCCAGCTTGCTTTGAGGGCGCCTCGGCGCAGGCATTGAACAATGCCGTGTAGGTGGCGTCGGACGCAATCAGACCTCTCTTCTTCATCTGGAAGAAACATGTTCACACATTTCTGTAAGGAAAGTCTGAAAACGCTGTTAGACAAAAGGAACGAGAACGAGATAAACAACATTCAACTCATGTACAAGTATTGTAAATTCATTTAGGTTACTGACGGGCTCAAACTAACATTTCTGCATTAACACCCTTTTTAAAATTAATTTGGTGACTCATAAAAAGTACATACATTAACAAAAATAGCAAAGTGATAAAAGTAAAATAAAACTTTGAGGGGAGTCAACTTCAAACAACACTTCAGTAAATGACTACTGTGTTCTTGTTCGTGTTTGGAATACGTTTAAGAGACTTGAAATAATCAGAAAAGTAAATCAAAAATGTTGTCAACAAAGGACAAATGTTTTTACACTTCCATATATGAATAAAGTATTTGCACAAAATAATGACATGGTTGAGTCTACAACCTTTGAGTTAACATGATCTATGAAGTAGAGAACAGAAAAAGTAGGAATATTCAAAACTTTATGTGTTTATAATCATAATGAGGTGTTCTAATCTTTCTGTTTCAGATTGAAACTTGAATCTTTTATGTAAAATTACTACAGAATAAATTTGAGATGTTTTAAAAGACCGACTCCAAAGACAATTGTGTTTTTGGTGTTTTTAACATTGTCTTGTGTTATTAAGAATAAAACTGTGTTTCTGAGTGTTTCTATTTTCAAATCAAAGTTCTGTCTGTTTAATGAACGTCTGCTCCTTAAGAACAGTGTCCCAGAAAATAACACAGTTTTTTCATTTTGATTAAAAGACCACTGGGAACACGTTCACAGTAGATCAAAAGATGATTGAAGTGGGTGTTTGAAATGTGTTTAATCATTTTGGGTGAAAGCGGGTCTGTCATGCCTTAAGAAAATGATTTATTTATCAAGGTCATGTCCGTTATTTAAATCAAACTTGCAGAATATTTTTTGCTTGAAGGTTAGAGTTCCCCCTTTTCCATTTGCATTATTGGCACTAGGAGGAGTGTTAAGAAGAGATACGGGAATTACTTCTGCATGAGCACCCTTACATCATTGTAGAGTTTGAAGGCCCTCTTGAGTTGTCCAGCTCGACCGCAGCCTCCAATCAGGACAGAGTAGTTGTACTCCTCTGGCTGCAGCCTCTCCTCCTTCAGCATGTTTCTACTGAACAAATCCAGGGCCTCCTGCAGCTATTAAAGAGACAAAAACAATGTTTCAAGTTCAAACGCTAGACGCTAAATCCTAAAAATGGTCGTGAAGACAGAAAAGATCCACATTCAGAGTCCAAAGAGCACGTCATACTCTACTGCGGGGGGCCTTAAAATGAAAAATCAGAGTCAAAACCAGCACAGTTGCATTGCACTTACTTTGTTTTCTTTGATCCGTTTTTTGCACTGCAAGAAGTACCAGTAAGTAGTATTTCTCCTTCCTGGCCTCCTCAAATGTTGATGTACATCCTCCTCGTCGTCCATGGCAACAGCATCACTAACACTCGGGCTGCTTTTCTTATACGAAGTCCTGGAGGACCACTCGGAAGACAAGGAACCAAAGCTCTCCCGGTCAGGAGGGCCTGGAGCTGGATCGACCGAGTCCGCGTCTGTTTTCGAGGACAGGGACACGAACCTGGCGTTTGGTGTCCATGGGAGCTCCCAACGGTGTTGTGACCTACTATCCAGCTTCCCAGGCAAAGCCACGACCCCCGGTGACTTAACCAATGCTGAAAACATGGATGACCTAGTAGATCCGGGAAGTTTACGCACATGTCGCGCGCACGCAGAGGCAGCTGTTTTAAACATAATTCAGGATTTCATCTGTCCTATAAACAGAATTAGCGAGCCGTGTTGCCTATTTAACGTCAAAATACAGCATTTGTCAAACTCCTGCTGTCATGGCTGTGAGCGCGTGGACCCCAACTACGCAACTGGTTCAGACTCGATTAATCCATCTCTAAACGTTTTCTTTTTTTTTTTTTTACAAATGTCTGCTCGTTCGCAATATATAAGACAGTTAACACAGACGCTATTCTAGTATGGATTTAAAAAAATAGCACATATTTATAACATAAAAGGTTAAAAAAATCTGACTTTCAAAGCGATTACATCATGAATCGATTATAAATGCCTGAGCTATTGCTCGGATCTCTCCTTGTTTACTGCCTCCTGCTGGTCAGATATGGTCATTCCGTTTTATTTAACTGAAAAGAAATATTCCCATTTAGATTAAATGTAGCTTTAATTTGTTAAAAACAAAGCCAAACTACTCTAAAAATCTCTCTCTTTAAAGCATGCTTTCCTTTTTCAAACATTAAATGTTTAAAAGATAAATACACAGTAAGCATAATCTTCCTTATAAATGAAACAGCTTTTTTTACACACAAAAAATCTATACCGTCACTTCTGACACATTTAGTTTCAAATAATGGATCATGACCTTACTTCAGACGGCTTGTTATACATTTTGGTTTGCTGTAAGTCAAAGCAGACATAAACTACAGAGGCAATAAGTATAAAAAATATTTAGGCTGTTTATTAAGTCATCACACTATAATCAGCTTCAGAGGCAAAGACTTAGTCCTAGAACAACCATTTCCTTTTGTTTCTGAAACCACTCTTGCTTATTATTTTTAGGAAACAAAGCGGTGTTAGTTCAGAAATAATTCATAACAGAAGCCATGGGATGACACACAATAAAAGTCCAAAAAATAAAAATTTGAAAGTCCATTTAAACACCATAATTATTGTTCTGTAAATGTAAACAACGCAGTTGACGCATTGTTGACCTGAAAAACGTATTTGCAATGTGCGATCTGATGACATGATAATAAAAATGTTTTCTTGTGCATTTTGGTTGCAGCAGCAACACACTGAATCACAGTGGTGATAAGCGTGGTGGCTGTGCAACGTGGCTCTGGAATAAGGTGATCTGATCCAGCAGTGTTAGAGGAATGCCTCTGATGACTGAGGGCAGGTCCTCATGATGTAACGGATAGATGACCACGCTGAGAGCTGGGCGCTTGGCTGAAAATCTAAAAAGAAAAAGCACAACATTGTGAGGAGTCAATACTACAGGCCGTCTCGTCATAATCCAAAAACAGAGTTGTTCACCTCTCTAATAAAGTTTTCTGCAGCGTTCGACAGGCCACCAAAGTGCCGCCCATCAACATGTGGCACATGATGAGCTCAGAGCATTTCTCCACGAAGGCCTCTGTGGCTGACGGGTCAAAGGTGCCGCTGCGTGAGATGAGACAGACACGCTGCAGGCGGGAGCAGCAGGACAGAGCCTCAAAGAAAGCTGCGTTGGCGTTCAGATAAGGCTGCTCTAACCTAAGAAACAAAAAGCATTAGAAAGCACCAAAATGTATGCAAGTACAGCATTTCATGTCAGAGTGGAAAAAATCTACATTGTGAAAATTGAAGATAAAGTACCTAGAAAAATTAACCATACTAATACCAACCATCTTAGAACATATTAGTATTAATGATTATTCTTCTGTAATAGAAAGAATGATTTGAAGATGATCCCCTATTTAATGACTGCGAACACTTATCTCTTTTCCACCCATCTTCTATGCCTGCTGAGGGTCCATCCCACCATCAGGGGGAGGCAGGGGTTCATTCATCTCAGGAACAGTTTTGAGTCATTAATGAACCTTATGAAACACGCCTTTGGACTGTGGGAGGAAGCTGGAGTGCCAGAAAAAACAACCTACGAACCCACGAACAAGGGGAACGTGCAAACTTACCAGCAAAAATGTAGTTCTATGAAGATTTTTGAAACAGTGTTATGTCTAGTTTACTGATATACTATTATTTTTTAATCATATATATGACTTTTGTAAGTGACACAATCTGCATATATTTGGGATAACTGATCTGCATTTGCCATGTTGATTTCTAAAATAGTTATTTTACATAATAATTAAGTATTTCATCTTTGTCATGTGCTTTATTGATTCCTAATGATTTTTAATTCTGTCTGATAAAAGCTAGGAACCGGATAATGATAAATCATGTAATAAAATGGTTACGGTAGAACAGGGGTGGGATTATATAAGTTCGCTTCCTTCCACTCCCTTTCAAGCAATATTTAATTTTATGTCTATTTATCCTCAGTTTTATAGGTCATTGTATGAATGTATAACTGACGATTGTATTGTTTTCATGTACTATTCTTATTTGATTGCTTGAAATAAACCATTTCAAAACCCCCCCCAAAAAAAAACAGTTAACTTTTTGATTTCCTTTGTGACAGTGTTCTTTTGTAAACCATTCTCACATTCCTAATATCTTCATGTTATACGTTACAAAGTATCTCAAATTTATCGTTATCGCGATATCAAGCTGTGCAATATGCATATCGCAAAAGTCGGCAAAAATTGCGATAAATGGTTACCTTAAATGTGCTAAAACAATCTTATGGCAGCTTGAAGTATTTAATCAAATAAATCCCTTTATGCATTTAACCAATGAGAAAGACCCCTTTATATTATGGACCAATCGGATGAAGCCTTTTTATGCTAGATGTTCTCTTCCTACGTAGACGACGGTCATTTGGAGTGTAATTTAAGTTGAGTTGACTTTTATTTAAATGAAACTGTTGCAGTGACATGGAAATTATGTATTTCATTGTTTAGCTAATTTTTCATGAATCGCAAGTTATATCGTCATCGCAATATTGATCACTAATTTCGCAAATTGCGAGTTTTCCTCATATTGTGCAGCCCTAGCTGGTATTTAAGGCGTTTCTTTTGAAAATTCAAGACGGTGGCCTCTTCCCAGGGTCAAAGGTCAATGAAACTTCGGTTTATGGTTGTTGACTGACTTTGGGGGCACGTGTGTGAAATTTAGAGAAAACTGCTTGAACAAACGGTTTCTTTTCCCATATTGTGCAAAAATGTGAAAATCATGATATTTCACACTTTGCCACAAAATGGCCACCAGGGAGAACCTGGTACTACAGGGAGAACCTGGTGCTACAGGGAGAACCTGGTGCTACAGGGAGAACCTGGTACTACAGGGAGAACCTGGTACTACAGGGAGAACCTGGTGCTACAGGGAGAACTTGGTACTACAGGGAGAACTTGGTACTACAGGGAGAACCTGGTACTACAGGGAGAACTTGGTACTACAGGGAGAACCTGGTACTACAGGGAGAACCTGGTACTACAGGGAGAACCATTCCTAGATTGGTCACTTCTAACCTGAGTTCCTGCAGCTGTGCACACTGCTTGATGGCATCCAGCAAGGCACATGAGTAGTTCATAGTTTTCAGTGATCCAAGGTTAGCGAGCGACAGCACTCGCAGGTCTCTGCACTGCTGGGAAAGCTGGATCAATCCGGTTCCCCGGAGGACTCCCGGAAGTCCTGCCAGAGTCAAGCGCCGAAGCTGCGGCAGAGCCTCCAGCGCAGCTAAGTGGGAGTCACCAATGGTTCTTGCCCAAGCACAAATGCCGCGGAGCTCTATGTTGGCACGAGACCAAGGCTCGAGCCGAGGAAGCGCCGAGACGAAACTCGAGCCCATGACCTCCAAAGTCTCCAAATGAGGACAGCCAGCCGCGAGCAAAGACAGTCCTGACGTGCCGTCGCTTGGAGGAGGCGCTTCCGGGTCTGGCTTGTAATTCTGGATACCAACTCGAGGAGCTTTCTTCAACCCCTGGAACAAGGAGGAGTGAGCCGCGCTGCGAAGCGAAACTTGATGTGTATTTAAGCCGTCTGACAGAGCACAGGCAGGCAGCGTGAGGGAGCGCAGGTGCCTGAATTTGGCCAGGCTGTCACACAGGTGTTTTTCCGTGCCCAGCCCAGGTGGGTGCTCGTGATGATAATGGTTGTGCATCAGATTCAAGTGTTTCATGTTGCAGCAGGCGACAGCCAGCTGGCTCACCGAGCCAACAACCAGCTGATCCTCCACACTCCTGCAGTCAGAGTACGGAGAGTGGTTGATCCCACTCAGGTTGAGGCTAACCAGCTGTGTGGCGTCTCGAACTCCTCCGTTCAGCAGCGACTGGAACACCTGGGGCCACAGCGCGGGGCAACGGCTGAAGCTGAGGTGCTTGGGGCTGTTGCCCTCCAGGGCCCGCTTCAAAGACAAATGATTTAACCAGGAGCGGGGCAACTGCAGGGCCACCAGGTCTCCTCGTTCACCCAAACTCTGAGCCAAAGAGGGTGCAGCGGGCCAGTGCGCGGGGTTGGGGCCAGGGATGGACACCAGGAAAGTTCGGAGATGCTTGGGAACGTGAACGCTGAACACTGCTAGGTAGAGGAGGAGCAACGTCTGGTTCACCTGCAGTTATTGAGACACAGAGCTGTCAGTCGCGCCAACAACTGGCTTCAAATCCCACGGGAGCATACAAAACTCACTTCTCCTGGAGCCAGCCGTGCAGTGAACTCCTCCAGCTGTTCGTAATGCGGCACACTGCTCTGACCAACCATTAGCTGGCAGCTCACACCCACTCCCTCTCTGGTCACATCTGGGATATCGAACTGCAGCATCAGCCTAGAGAGCAAAACCCTTGCCATAAGGGATCAACAACATACTCACTTTTTATCTTGATGTAAAGAAAATGAGTAAAAAGTAGAGGCGGGCGGGCTGTTGGCGCACAGCAACTCCACCCACAAGGCCCCAACTTAGCGGCAACAAGAATGCCGATTAATATTGGAGCCATCTAGCTGTCCAGCTTTGAGCCAGATGCCAGCTCAGATGAGGAAAACAAAGACGTTCAAGGATCCATTTGTCTACCAGAGGATGCATCAGAATTGAGCAGAGCAGGGAGCTTATGGCCCGCTCAGTGTGTTTTCTATGCAACAAATACGCTTTTTCCAATAGCTTTTCTTTTCATCTGCTCCCGATTCACAACGATCTAAATAAAGAAATACTCAGAAATGCAATTTTGAGCTTCATTTTCTTTATCTATGTCCTCCATCAACAGAAAAGTGAACTCAGTTTTCATGGGAGCGGGTCTCAATTTTGAACCTAATTTTCCTGACACCTCAAACGGCAGCAGTTCTTACTTGCGAAGTTGGGCACAACAGGGCACCACTCCGTAACTCGGCGTGAAAAGGGTCTGCCTGAGCTCAGTGAGGCGGCTGAGAGAGTCCACCGCCTCGGAGCTGAGCAGAGCGGAGTTGAAGCACGGCCGCACGTCAAAGGCCAGGGATTTGAGCAAAGACAGGGAGGAGAGGAGACGAGACAGGCAAATGGAGGTGAGGCGGCAGCCGGTGACATCCAGATGCGTCACTCCTCTGCAGCGGGACAAATACTCCATGGTGGAACCGGAGAGCCAATAACAGCCGTTTAGGCTGAGACACTGAACACGGTTGGCTAGCTGCTTCAGTATGACGCGAACCAAGTGATCATCAGCCTGAAACAACAAAAAAGAAATGGACCAATTAATGTTTTCTTAAATTAAACAACAAGAATGTGTTGCAAAACATTTATTATTTCATGCTTTGTATCGCACTTAATTTTCCATGTATTTTAAAAGGTACCTTTAGTAGGTTAGCTCCCTTAAAGTGAAAAATTGTGCACATTTCAGAATTACACCAATAAAACCTTCCCAGATCAATAATGTAAAGCTGTTTGTTAAACTGAAATAGATCAAGCCGTAAACAGATCCTTCAGAGTAAAAGTATGCTGGAACACACTGTGGCACACTTCATGTCACTTAGTGAGCTTCAATCCCTCTATTGTATGACTAAAATGTCATGTGCTGTTTAAAAAATGACGAGAAAAAAGCAAACCAACAATAGAAGAAATTAAAGACCCTCAGAAACATTGGGAAACTCTGACAGAGGGAGGTCGGGCAGACCAAGAGTCGATTCTGAATCCTGAGAGTTAACAGCTACATGACATGGAGCCCATGAGACAACAGCTTTAAGGAGAGCATCCTTCTAGCTTCATTGGTTGTAGTAGGCTAACCTCAGTTTAAACTGGAAGAAGAAAACTCAAAATTGCCGGGTTGACAGGACAAGTGTCAAAAAGAAGGGTGATTGGTGGTCATGTGGGCGGCAGTGGCTCAGGCGGTTGAGCAGGTCGTCCAATGATCGAAGGGTCAGCGGTTCGATCCCCGCTCCCTCCAGTCAACTGTCGCTGTCTCCTTGGGCAAGACACTTCACCCACCTGGCCTCCAGTGTGGCTCCACTGGTGTGTGAATGTGTATGAATGTCCCGGTGATGGTCAGAGGGACTGAAGGCGCAAACTGGCAGCCACGCCTCTGTCATCACCAAGTATGAATAAGGAGTGAATGAATAATGGACACACTGTAAGCGCTTTGAGCGTTATTATTATCATTATTATTACTATGTGTCAGAATAAAAAAAAGAGGCTTGCAAGGGCCAGGAAACTGGCCCTCTGGCGACTGGAAGATGTTGTGAACTGAGGAAACAAAGTTAGAATTCTTTAGTTTATCACGCACAATCACACTGTTAAACAGGTGAAAGGATGGCTCCACAATGTGTGACTGTCAAACAAGGAGGGGGAAGTGTGATGATACGGGGCTGTTTAACTGGATTTAGGGCCAGTGACTTCTACAGCATGAGAGATAAACACAGCGACCGCATGACTCTGCAGCACCATCCTTTTGGTATGTATTCAGGATTCATGTTTTTTTTTTTTTTTTTTTTACAGCAACTCCAGTTGCTTTTTTGCACCATTTCAGACATGTGACAGGAAATTACACTAAATACATCTTAATAAAAACTAAAAACTTTGGAGTGCTCTTAAACTTTTGTCTGGTAGTGTATATAGGGTTACATGCAGTTATAAAAACGTAAGAACTAACTGAAAAACAAGTTTTCAAACAAGAAAAGTGCCATTACTCTTGAAGGATAAATAAATTCTTTACCAGGTATTCTTCAGACAATCTAACTTTGGTGAGTAGGGACTTGTCATGGCACAGTGTGTGTAACTTTTGGCAGACGTTGGCCACATTTGTCAGCAAGTCACACACTGGAACATGACGCAGGATGCACAGCAGGATCTCATCGGACAAGTCGGACATTCCTGCAGAGGCGGAAGACATCGTGTCCTCCACGCGTACAGCCTAAGAAGAAAAGCAAGTCATGCAAAATACCACTTTAGATCAATAATACATTGAAAGGATATTTAAGATGTTAACATCTTCAATGGAAAAGTTCAAAAGTGGCTTTCAATATACTATGCATAAAATTCTAACTAAGCAACTGTTTATTCCATATTTTATACGTAGAGACTGTGCTTTATCTCTTACAGTTTGTGGTTCGACTTTGATGTTTTAATTTCTGACAAAATCACAACAATATTCTTCCATATATAACAAGTAAGCAGGATGTCTGAGAAAAGATCATATTCAGCCATTATAATGTGTTGATGAAGCTGCCCTTGCAATCCTTCTGAGATGTGGCAACACATGAGTGCACTCTGAAGGGTTTGTTAACTATACATTTTATGAAATACAACAGATGTACTGTACCAAAACGTGTTCTATAAAAAATGTCAAAAGAAGCAAAGGGCGGTTTTGCTTGCTCCCTCTATCACAGATGGATTACAGTTACCCCACATGTCAGTCAGTCAGTCAGTGTGTGGGGCTGTGTGTATTCTTTTTAAAGAGAAGCACTAATTTAACCCATTAAAGAGTGATATCTAAAGCCTAACTAAAACAAAGCACTTTTTGTTTCATTTATATTTATTTACCTTTATTCTGTACTTTTTTTTACTGAATTAGTCAATGGTAAGCAGTCCCTCCCACCCAGGCAGAAAAAATGCATTGTTGCAACGATTTTAGTAACCCTCTTACCTGGACAATTTGTGTATTCATGTCCTCTGTAGTTGCACTCACAGCCCCACTCATCGTATGCAGGATTTTATTGTCCCATTCACGCACTATATATTTTTTTAAGGGTTCATAAAGCTTGCTCCAAATACGAGCTACAAGCTCCTGTATTATCCATTCACATTCATAAATGCTGCTAAACACGTCGGAACTATTTCGAGGACGGACCTACTTCCGCCCATTGGCGAAAGACTTCCGGAGGGTAGATTCTTTCTTTTTTATATATATATATATTTTTCATTTATTGAAACGTCAAAATAACATTTTACATCAACAATCTTAAAAATCAAAATCAACCAAGAAAATAAATATATAGTATCATTTAAGAGATTATTTGCATTAAGTAAGAAGATTGTGTGATCTACACGTCTTCACAAGTAAAAGGTAATTTGTTGAATAAAAATTTCCTATTCTGGTTAATAAAAAATGTTAAATAAATCAATTTAACAAGTTTATTACTATTGTTTATTTTTAGTCATACTGCTTACATCAAATAAAAAGATTTGAATAAGGTTTTGACTTATTTCGACATAGACGATGTATTGTATAAAAGACGTTTTTTTATGTAGACATTAAATCAAAGTTAAGTTTTATAATTCCAAAATTAATGATTTTTTTTTTTATTATTTAAAGATTAAACTTCGAAGAACCACATCCCTCATTTTTACTTTAGATCCCAAAGCAAAGAAAATAAATTCTAAAAAAGCAGTTTTACATCCAAGTAAGAAATAACCTTAATTTTGCAACAGCTAAATACCTCCAACTAGTAAGGCAAGTCTTGAGAAGCCAGCTCAATGGCAAGAACAAGAGCCGGGCAATAAACAGCTACGCACTGCCAGTTATCAGATACCCTGTTTAAGACACGAAAACTCCTCAACTCATGCCAGCCGCAAGGAAGGAGGCCGAGGACTAGTGAGCGTAGAAGCCACTATCCAGGATGAAACATCCAAGATGCATGAGTACATCAAGCTCAAGGCCCCAACTGACAGTGTGCTCAGTGAATGTCTCAGGCAATAGAGAGCAGAGGATGCAGTGTTGGAGGACAGATCCTCATGGGAGGACAAACCCCTGCATGGGATGTACCACCGGACCATAACTGAAGTGGCTGATACCAAGAAGTCCTACCAATGGCTAGAAAGGGCTGGCCTACAGGACAGCACTGAAGCACTCATCCTAGCAGCTCAGGAACAAGCCCTGAGCACCAGAGTGATAGAGGCTCAAATCTACCACACCAGACAAGACCCAAAGTGTAGGCTAACTGCAGGGTGTAAGATGCTGGCAGGGAAAGCATACATGGGGCGCCACAATCAAGTGGCTGGAATAATATACAGGAATATGTGTGCAGAATATGGACTGGAAACCCCAAGGTCAAAATGGGAAACACCTCCAAAGGTGGTAGAGAATGAGAAGGCAAAGATCCTGTGGGACTTCCAGATCCAGACTGATAGGATGGTAATGGCGAACCAACCAGACATTGTAGTGGTGGATAAAGAACAGAGGAAAGCCGTTGTGGTGGATGTGGCAGTGCCAAGCAATGGGAACATCAGGAAGAAGGAACATGAGAAACTGGAGTAATACCAGGGACTCAGAGAAGAACTGGAGAAAGCCTGGAAAGTGAAGGTGACAGTGGTGCCTGTGGTAATTGGAGCACTCGGGGCAGTAACCCCCAAGCTGGAGGAGTGGCTACAACAGATACCTGGAAAGACCTCAGACCTCTCAGTCCAGAAAAGCGCAGTGCTAGGAACACCTAAGATACTGCGCAGAACCCTCAAGCTCCCAGGCCTCTGGTAGAGGACCCGAGCTTGGAGGAGAAACCACCCGTGGAGGGTGAGAGGGGCGTTTTTTTTATTTATATATATATATATTACACTATTTTTTGCTAATTTTGAAATACTAACATTGTAATCTCAATGTTTAAGGCTTGAACATGATAGCTTTCTTGTTAACTGTTTAGTAAGCCAAACATTTGGATAAAAATACTTTTATACATGGGGGGGAGGGTGTCTTAAAGATTGTGATATAATTTCTGTAATAAGGTAATGTCTTTTATTAGAATTTACAAACCAGAAAAGTACATCAGTAAAATAGTTAAGTAAAGCAAAGCAATAGTAAAATTCCATTCTTCCTACTCCTTTCCAAGCATTTAAACCTTAAATCTCACATTTAATAGATTCTGTGTCATGGTTTGTATTTACAAGCACAAATATGTCTAATTATGGCATCATTCACATGTGCTATCCTAGGCACTTTAACATTGGGAGTTGATTTTTTTCCTTCAATGATTTGTGATCTTCACTAGTGTCCATAGATTACATGAAATCTTTCCACCTTTATCACAGTAGGGAGAACATGTCAATGTAAGGGTGGGGTCATCTAAGATAGCACAAGTGTTAATGGATGGCTCTTAATTTGCCAGTCGTGATCAATCGTCCAGCATTAGATACATCTACATTGTGTATTGATGTACATCTTTACTTCAGTTTGTTTTGCTTGAGATTACTTCCAAATAGTAAAAGGTAGATTGAAAATATATGGCTCATCTAGTGTACTTTGAGCACACAGAAAAAAATAAAAAAGTTAATTGGAAGTTCAGGTTGTAGTAAATTGAATTTAGCTGATTAATATGTACACCACAAGAATTGCCCGTTCATCTCTTTTGAACAGGCTTCATTCACTGCCATTTACAGTTTGAAATGCGTGTACAAGACCCAAAAAAATAAAATGAGTATGGGTGCCAAGTTTTGACGTCATTAACACGGCAAACTTAATTTCTCCCTGATGAAGACTGCTCCAACCTCACTCCAAATGTTTAACCAGGAAGCATCACTATGGAAAGTAAAAGCATTGTTCCAGCCTTGGGCAACACACATTTAAGTGATCTGTATAAATACTAGTCGCATAAAAACATTTGAATGTTAAGACCAGGCAGACAAGGATTCAGACAATGTGCGCTTTATTGGGTTGTGGTGTACACTAGAGGCTTCAACCCCATGCACAATCCTTCATACACTTCAACACTAGGTGAACACCTTGTGTTTCACATGACAAAACTCGAGTATTGTTTAAGGCTGAAAGTACAAAAAAAAGTTTAGATTACAATTTAAATATTTAGCAATACTACAGGTCTGTTGAGCAGTGAGCCCAGAGAATAAACCTTCATAGAGGCAAATAAGATGGTGAACAGAGACATCTGAAATGACCTACACGAACAAAAAACAAAAAAAAAGGACAGGTTACTCAAATTCACACCGCCTGGGATCCCCTGTACTTCAGTTTCTACCCCACCATGGGGCATGTGCCATAGCCAAAGTGAGACAAATAGATGCATGGGCTTGCATACAGCGTGTTGGTGCAGGCATGTATGCAGAGCCCACTTGGGCTTGGAGCAGTGAGTTTGAGAAAAGGGAGGGGAAAGTCTCTTTAGAAGCATTTTCTGTGGACGATGCTGGGGCCAGACTCGTCATATTCCTGCTTGCTGATCCACATCTGTTGGAAGGTTGACAGGGAAGCCAGGATGGAGCCGCCAATCCATACAGAGTACTTCCTCTCTGGAGGTGCAATGATCTAAAAGCAGCATAAATGAGAAGTCAGCAAGGACAGTAGAGAAAAAACACTGAAGTACTTCAGATGAAGCACTTAAGTCAGACTTTGTGAGCAAACTCAAGTCTCCATACCTTAATCTTCATTGTAGTGGGGGCCAGGGCAGTGATCTCTTTCTGCATGCGGTCAGCAATGCCAGGGTACATGGTGGTACCTCCAGACAGCACAGTGTTGGCATACAAGTCCTTACGGATATCAACATCACACTTCATGATGCTGTTAAAGGTAGTTTCATGGATACCACAAGACTCCATACCTGTGTGTGAGAGTTAAAATACAGCCGTCACTTGTCAACGTCTGATGTGCCAATATTCAAGAACTCATGTTGCATGAGGATGTAAGGTTTACCAAGGAAGGAAGGCTGGAAGAGCGCCTCTGGACAACGGAACCGCTCGTTTCCAATAGTGATGACCTGGCCGTCTGGCAGTTCGTAGCTCTTCTCTAGTGAGGATGAAGATGCAGCAGTTCCCATCTCCTGCTCAAAGTCCAGTGCAACATAACACAACTTCTCCTTAATGTCACGCACAATCTCACGCTCAGCTGTAAAACAGACAGAAGAAGGCCGTTTATATTTAGTTTTCAACTCTCCACATCCTATTGCTCAAATGTAGAACAGGGCCCACCTGTGGTAGTGAAGCTGTAACCCCTCTCAGTCAGGATTTTCATGAGGTAGTCTGTGAGGTCTCTCCCAGCCAGGTCCAGCCTCAGAATGGCATGGGGCAGAGCGTAGCCTTCATAGATGGGTACTGTGTGGGTCACACCGTCACCAGAATCCATGACGATTCCGGTGGTACGTCCAGAGGCGTACAGGGAGAGCACAGCCTGGATGGCCACGTACATGGCAGGAGTGTTGAAGGTCTCAAACATGATCTAGAAGAGCAGCGGAGACCTTAGGTCAGTGAATCACACCAGTTATTGTTAAGCAAGATCACGATAACCACCACACCAGCTGAATTCAATACAAGTTAAGTTTACTTGAGCACAGCCACACAGTTGCAGAACACAGCAATTTAAAGTGATCGTTTAAATTTGTTGACAAGCACATCAGTTGATAGCAGATCAGAAAGGTTTGTGCCCATGCTGCAAAGAGTCATTCCTGATGGAGTGCAGGAAGATCAAAACCTTAAAACATCCGCAGAGGTAAAGAGATCAGCTCAGGAGAGAAGAGTCCTGGAGTATAAGGAGGAGCAGGAAGAAATGATATGGAGCATGAAAAATGAAAAGTTTGAAACAGCTTCTGAATGGAATCTGCAAATGAGCTGGCAACGCGATTCAGAAAACCATTTCAGCATCCTCACCTGAGTCATCTTTTCTCTGTTAGCCTTTGGGTTTAGGGGGGCCTCAGTCAGCAGGACTGGATGCTCCTCGGGGGCAACTCTGAGCTCATTGTAGAAGGTGTGATGCCAGATCTTCTCCATGTCGTCCCAGTTGGTTACAATACCATGTTCAATGGGGTATTTGAGGGTAAGGATTCCTCTTTTGCTCTGTGCTTCATCACCGACATAGCTGTCTTTCTGGCCCATACCAACCATCACACCCTTGGAAGGCAAAGTTTAAAGTTAGCCCAAAACAAAAACTCTGGCTTTGGGTTATGCTGCAGGTAAAAAACAAAAACAAAGGCTGTACCTGATGCCGGGGGCGGCCAACGATTGAGGGGAAGACGGCACGAGGAGCGTCATCCCCAGCAAACCCAGCTTTGCACATACCCGATCCATTGTCAATAACAAGGGCAGCAATTTCTTCTTCCATTTTCTGCAGAAAGAGAAATCAGAAACTCGGCATCTACCACTGGACAGTCCTGTTTCAGGGTCTGGACGCTGGGTGTCGCTGTGGTGTTGTTTCGAGTTTAAAAATGCAGGGCTTTGAAACAAAAGGGGTTTCTAGCCCGTCTGACCATGGCCATATAAGGCAAAAGTGAGAGCAGCCTCACCGGCAGCAGCAGACCGGTGCAGAAACCACCCCATGTCCCAAACAGGTTCGGATGACACCGACAGACGGCCACTCCCTTCAGACACCCTTCCTTACCCATCTTTTTTTGCCCTCAGCACATCGCATCACTGTCAAATGTTTTTTTTCCAGAACTACAGCTTTAAACCCGTCAAAAAAGCCAAGTCATCCCAGCAAGTGCAGCGAAGGCAGGAAAACTACAGAAAAAAACAACGTTTTTTAAACGCTCAACGGACGTGCTGATTAATTAATAAAATAAAGGCTTCATGTGTATACAATAATACATCAGAATGAAGCAAATGTAAAGCCCTTCATCGTCGGGCGAAACCCGAGACGTCAGAAGAACCGCAAACCTTGCTATGTGGATGCTGGCATGCAGAAGGTCAAACTTGTCAACGCGGCTAGTTAAGCATACCAGCGGAATGATAATAGCATCAAACACAAGGATATTTACGACGGAGAAGCAGACATGACAGCAGTTTGTCATTCATTGACACAGCGACATAACATTTTAATTTGCTATCGCCAGACAGAAGTCGCGGACTCTAAACATTTCAGTCTTTAATGTATCGAATAGGGCGTAAAATGTTATAAGCAAGAAAACAAAAAGTCAAAAGTTGCCTCTTACCTGTATGAATGAAGGGGTTCACGACTTGTGAAGACTTGTGCGGGAAGGCACCACTCCTGCGGAGTTTAGTGTTTGAGCTACACTGCAATGAAGGCCGGTGAAGTGCAGGCTTATATGTGAGCTCGTGCTGCAGCCCCTCTCCATAAAAGGAGAACTTTCCGCACGGCGCCCTCTGATTGGCTCCGCCGCATCCACTGGGCGTGGCTCATGCAGATAGCTGCCGTGCACCCTGGCACGCGGGGGACAAGGACCGTGAAAAGTAACCCCTATACTTAGAGGGTTATGTGTCAGGGGTCATTGGTCACTGTGTTTTTTTTAAGTGGTTTGTTTTTTTTCTTATTTTTTTTATTATTATTATTTTTGAATGAGTGACTTAAAACCCAGCAATTACAACTGCTAACATGGTTCTTGAGAATCACCTTAAAAACATGTTTTTCTGTTGTGTTGTTTTCACATTAGGGTTAAGTCCAGTTAAATTAAAAACATGCAATCATATGTTTACTCCTTGTCATCTGCCCTGTAATTTGGCTAAGGTAATCCTATAATTTTGCTTGTCCACTTGTTTTTTTCTTAACCAGATCTTCAAAAAAATGTAACAATTTAAGAACTTTTTTTGTATAACTGAATTGTGTCAATCTTTAAACATCCAAATTTTCCCACCGATCACAGACACGTGCATTTGGCAGCCTTGGACTGGTTACAGTTTCAGGGTCACTGACAGTAGTGTTAACACCCTGTAAAATATGTGCTCCTGCGTACCGGTCTCACTTACACGTAAGCACATATATCAGAGTGACAAAGATACGCGTGTCCAAGCTGATTTTTGTATACAGCAAAACGAGAATCTGTTGATCCCTCTTTTGCACTCATCGGTTTCGTGATGTGTTCGCCTTTGAATGAAAAATATGCAACCTGCTATGACTCACTTGAGTGCACAGAATTACGCAGCACCTGTTGGCATTTTAACCTGAAATGGTGGGTGGAATGTAGTATTCAGCTTTACGATGCAAATCTGTCTTTAGAAGCTTATGTTGTAAGCAGACAAGACAAAGAGTGGCTTAGTCAGGGTGGCGTTTTAACTCAATTAGGGCACAGGACCAATAGTACAAGTGACTCTGAGATTTGCTCCCTGTGCTCCTAATATGGATATTTGGGAGCCTGCTCTCCAGCAGGGAAGGGAAGTCACATTTTATGGTGCTTTATTTTTTCGTAGATGCACACAGGAAGTGTTTGCAGCTAAAGACACATATGGTGGTGGTCGGAGGGTGGAGTTGGAGTGATGAGCTGATCAGGGAATTGGCTTTTCTGAGTGGCACTATCCTGTTTTAGAAAGACAAGCACCAATTATAGTACCAGAGCAGGCTATCCATCCCTTTAAGAGTTCCTTTGGATGACATCCATAAAAGGAGATATCGGAGGATGTCACATGGGGGGAAGAATGCACTGCTGGGATCATGTGACTTGTCCAAAGAAATGAATGAATTTTTCTTTTTCAGGGTCAGGATGTGTTCCTGTTTGCAGGGTTTGTCGCTGTACTCCGCAGTTTCAGAATTCTTTATGATTCAGGCGGAAAAAAAACCTTTTTTTTAACCTTTTCCAAAACGTGTACGTGTCACCTATTTGACTGATATTTCATATTTGCTGTGGAGTTCTGTGCTACTCATTAAAAGAAAAAGAGAAACTTGCATGATTCATACATGCATAACAACACGCACTGACACAAAGAGGCACTCCCCTGCTGCATTAATCAGAGAAACTCCCAGGCCTGGCTCTCAGCGCTGACTAACACCGTATATGGAAGAAGAAAAGCAGGTAGCTACTCTCCACTTTTCACTCATCCCATTCTCTAGCATGTTTTCTCTTTTTTTTCAACATGTATTAATCTTACTTTTTCACCCCAGATTCCTCTCTGTCATGCTCTCTAACCAACCCCTTGAGTTTGGGATGTGAAGACTGAGAGGGGGGAAAGGAATGAGAAACTTTACAGGACACATATTTCCTCTTTTATAGATCATGTTGGTGCTCTGTTAAACCTTTCAGAGTTTCTGTGAAACATTAAAAGTATTTTGGACAGCTGTTATAAAACACAGTTGTGATACAGCACAGGTATAGGTTATAGGTTGAAGCGTCATGTGGGATTAAAATACCCACTCCGATGAAAAATGTGTTTTTAACAAGTTATTGTAACATTTTTCTAATAATGGAGGACATATGTAAAGAAAATTGAAAAAAAAATAACTTAATAACTTAACGAAATAACTTAAAATTGAGTTATTTCGTATTTCCTTTTTTCAAATCATTGTGAATCAGGAGCAAAAGAAAAAGAATGCTGAGGGGAAATGCTCGTAGGTGTGACGTAAAAGTCACTACGGCAAGCCACAAACTCCCTTCTGATGCGTCCACTTGCAGACAAATGGATCCATTTACGTCTTCGTTTTCCTTGTCTGAGCTGGCATCTGGATCATACCTGTGCGTTTGGATAGCTTCAATATTGTTTGCCATTTTGTTGGAATGCTAGTGCTAGGTTGGGGTTGTGAGGGGCTGTAAACTAGTGGGAGAGAGTACAAACGATGGATGATGGGAAAGGGGGAAGGCTTACTCAGAGCCAATGGTCCCACCCACAACTCAGAGGTGAATTTCTAACCAACGTCTGCCGCTCTGAGGAAACAATGTCCTAGAAAACAACAAAGCTTTTAAATTTTTTTAAGAAGAACATAATAATCACAATTAAAAGACTTTACATTTTTACAAGTAGGTAATTGGTTTCCTAGTGCGGGAAACTGCTTTTCCCTGTGCCTGAACCATTCATGTCTGTGTAGCTCTGTTGGAAGGTCATCAGGAGGATGGGGGAGCTCCAGCCTCCCATTCAAATCTCAACAGAAAAAACATTTCATATATACATATGGGGAGGGAAATTTTTCTACAACAACAGATATAACAAACAAATGACAGTTTTAAATCACAAAATAAAGACAGAAAAAGGGCCAAAACTCTGATAATCGGTTAAGATGGTTCCTGCTTGGAATACTATGGAGTATGCAGATGAATTTCTTGAGTAGTAAAATATTAAAACCTACACCTGGTGTAAATTGAACAGTGTTTTCTGCATCATCTAGGATTCTGCAAGCTTTTTGCAGCAGTAAGATAAAGCCTAACCTTAATATTCTGCTGGCAGACAAACTGCAGGGGGTCCAGCTTGACCGCTGATCTGAGTGCCTTCAGGATTAATCTCCAAGAAGTTAAAGCCATCTGTCTTTATTGGATACTTTGTAGTTAAATCCTCCCCCTCCATTTTCTGTGGTGGCTGTGACTATGGAGTGAGGTTAGGACAAAATGACTGATGAGGATAAAAGCACCAGTCTGAAAACGTCAATAAGAAGAGATCAGAGTGCATGAACACTGAAGAATGGTTAATGGTCAGGTCGATGATGAAAGTCAGGACAAGCTTGTCACAGGCAAGCAGAGTCCCTACATTTATAAACAAATTCTGTATTTTATGATTGAATGAAGCTGATAAACCAGATGTCAGACTCCTGCAATTGTAGAAGAAACATCATCTGCAAGGAGCGTTCTTTATTTCAGGAAACAGTGCAGCACACATGCATTCATCCATGCTAAAACAAGGTCAAACTTCGAGGTTAATGCAAAACCAATGCTCACCGATTCTTATACTGGATGCTTTAATAGTGGGGTAAAGCCCACAAATATACTTTTTTGTACACCTGTGAATAAAGTTAATTGTCAAGATAGTTTATTCATTTGACAAAGAAAGACTTCAATTTACGTTCAATTTACCAAATAGAAGAATGCTTTAATGTCAGAACACTGTTACACCCATCAAATGGGAATATATTTAAAAAAAAAACTTCAGCAGAATCTGCAGCAAAATCCTGTCTTTCTGTCAAGTGGAGATCAGATGTAAAGAAAGGGAAAAGTAACAAGCATTATAGAGGATTAACAATCATCCTATCAAAATTAAATAGGTAAAAAAATTAAAACTATTGCTAGCTGTTGATGACAACATGTATTGATAGCCAAGATTCATGGCATAGATTGTTTAATCTTTTGACACATTTAGGTTCAAAATAAAGAAATAAACTGAAAATGTACAGACCATGGACAAACTGTGTTATTCAGCTGCCATACTGAATTACGATTTTGAATTATGGTTGCTCACTTTTTCAATCTGCTTTGGCGGGTAAATTATTAAGATTAGCTTTATAAAATTGTGATTGTTCTAAATATTAGTTAACTCAATATTTAACTTATGTATACATCATTTTAAAGGGTCAGAAGAACTACCTTTAATCTGTACTTTAGGGCTTTATACCAGCAATATTTGTGTTTGGATAAATACTAATTGTAATAAAAAAAATCAATATAGATTTACTTAAATCAACAACTTGAATCTGAGAGATTCGTCTATTAAGCATCTTCAAGGTCCAGATGTGACAAAACATTTGGTTATTAAACCATTTTTGTTCGTTTTTTGGTAGGAACTAGAAACTGCCATTTACAGTTTTTACCACAATATGTCAAGTTTTCATCTTAAAACTCTTTATTTTCATTAATTTTTTGCACGTAAATACAAGAAAAAGTCTTACAATGTTCAAGCCAAAGTAAAATTCATATTTTGCCCTTTATTTCAATTTACTTGACACAAAGAAAGGTTTAAACATCACAAATCTAGCATTTAGATAACTGGAACACTGTTTCAGCATCAGATTTTACAAATACACACCCATACACCCACAAATACAGGAACTGCTTTATTTTTATTTTATCAAAACATTAATATTTTATCTACATTTCAATAATTTGAGCTCAAATTAGTTTATTGCATGAGGGGATCATGCTGTCCAGCTTTTCCCCATGTCTACCAGCTCCATGCCTTCACAGTAGGAACGTGGACGTGACACCCGAACCTGCTTTGAAGAGGGAAGAACAAAGGATTTTGAAGCCATATTCAGATTTTTCTCACATCTAAAGTCTCACACTTACTGCTGGAGTCCGGTGGGAAGCGAGCTGCTGCAGAAGCGGAAATGGAGTCCAGTGAATGGGTTCTACGGGCCAGCTACAGACAGACAGGTCACTGGCTTTTCCTGAGTCCAACACGCCATCTCCCACGCTCACCCCACTCCCCCGCCAACCATACTGGGAACTACAGAGCAAATACAATTTTTAGAAAACGTTTCAATTTAATGATTATTGATTAAGTCTCACATCGATCATCTTTTGATCTATTGTAGAGCGTTTCCCGTGGTTTAATTATGATTGTGCCGTTTTTAGGCAAAATCAAAACATTCTGTGTCGTTTTCTAGGACATAGTTTCTGCAGAGCGGCAGTAATTCATTAGAAACTTGCCTCCGAGTTGTGGGTGGGACTGTTGGCGTCGAAGAAGGCCTCCACTTATTTTCCATCATCCTTTTGTTTGTACTCTCTCCTGCTAGCTTACAGCCCCTCACAACCTCAAACTTACCTTGGCGGTTTGAAAAAAATATTGGAGCTATCCAGTCGTACAGTTTTAAGCCAGATGTCAGCTCAGATGAGGAAAACAAAGACGTAAGCGGATCTGTTTGTCTACAAGTGGATGCATCCGAATGGAACGGAGCTGGGAGACTTTAGCCCACCCATCACAGAATCTACGTCACAACTGAGAGCTTCTTCCACAAGCATTTTTTTCCCTCTGCTCCTGATTTACAATACTTGGAATTAAGAAATACACAGAAAGGCATTTTAAATCTTAAATGGCCAACATCCTGCTTTTCTTAAGTCTTTCAGAGTAAACTATATCCAAAGTGTGTGTGTTAGCTTGGGGGCTGTACTGGCAGCGCAGACTTGTCCTGGAAGTTCTTGTTTCTCACTTATCTACGTCACAATGTGAGAGCTCACTCGTTTTCGTTGATCCGGAGGGGCTGGTTCTGAGAGAGCAGGGTTTTAGGGAAATACTCAGAAATGTGTGACTGGAGCAAAGTACTGCTTTGAGGTTGTTTTTTGTGAGGAATTAACATTATAATACACTTAAAAGCTCAAAAAGTAGATTTTGCATTTTTGACTCTTTAAATTCCTTCCTACCTACCTACCTACCTACATACCTACCTACCTCCGTCATGAAAAAAATGCGTCAGGAACATGTTAAAAACACAATTTTCATTGGAATGGGTCTTTAAGGAAAATTACATTTTCTCTTAAGTTGAAGATTACATAAATGCAAAAAAAATCTGTATTTGGTTTACACCTTTTTTGCTTAGAGATGATGTATAGTTATTGCAAAGGACAGAGTCTCACCTTGATGCCTCCAATTTAAGACAGACTGCTCTGATAAAGTCTGCACTATCACACAGTTTCTGTAATTTTCCCCTTTTTTCCTAGCACAAATATACACAAACATAGATTATTTCTGTTATCTTCATAGTTTTATACTTGTCCTCCAACTTGCCAAGGTTTTTACCATTTAAAAGTTCAACTAGTTTCTGTAGATTAAAACGTGTGTGTGGCAACGGATAGGCCAACACAGCGAGAGAGAAAAAAAGGGAAAAAAAGAATTAAATAATTTACTCCTGATGTTGGTGAAAGTTCTCATTCAATATTCCAGCCTTGTTCATTAATGCATCCATCCATTCACTTATCCGGGACCGGGTCACGGGGGCAGCAGTCTAAACTCCTCTGGGGGGACCCTGAGATGTTCCCAGGCCAGCCGACAGACATAGTCTCTCCAACGTGTCCTGGGTTTTCCCAGACTAGATGCCCGAGCCACCTCAACTGGCTCCTTTCGATGTGGAGGAGCAGCGGTTCTACTCCGAGCTCTCCGCGGGCGACCGAGGTTCTCCCCCCATTTCTATGGGAGCACCCAGCCACCCTATGGACGGAGCTCATTCAGCCGCTTGTATTTGGGACACAGAGCTCATGACCATAGGCGAGTGTAGGAACAAAAATCAAAATTGAGAGAGATCGAAACAGCGACCACATAATTACGGACGCTGCTCTGATCCACCTGTCAATCTTCCGCTTCGGTCTTCCCTCACTCGTGAACAAGACCCCAGGATATTTAAACTCCTCCACCTGGGGCAGGAACACTCCACCCACCGAGTGATGGCAAACTACCTTTCTCCGGTTGAGAACCATGGCCTCAGATTTAGCGGTGCTGACCCTCATCCCAACCGCTTCACACTCGGCCGCAAACCGCCCCAATGCACGCTGGAGGTCCTGGCTCGATGAAGCCAACAGGACAACATCATCTAAGAAGAGCAGATAGGAAATCCTGTGGTCTGCAGACCAGACCCCCTCCGGCCCCTGGCTGTGCCTAGAAATTCTGTCCATAAAAACTATGAACAGAACCGGTGATAAAGGGCAGCCCTACCGGAGTCCAACATGGACCGGGAACAGGTCTGACTTACTGCCAGCTATGCAAACCAAGCTCTTGCTCCGGTTGTACAGAGACCGGACAGCCCTAAGTAAGGCTCCCCGGACCCCTATACTCCCAGAGCACCCTCCACAGGATACCACCATTCAGTATAACCAAAAATGGATGCAGATTTACAGTTTGTAAACCTTTATCGGTACAATATTTTCTGACATGTCAAGTTTTAGAGTACTTAATGCAAGGGTCTCACTAGCTGCACAGGGAATTTGTGGTCGAAAGAACTGTAAAATCCAGTACAGTCTTTTCAAATAATAATCACATATTTAAGTCAGAGCCAAACTATAACTGACAAGATAAAAACACAGAGTATGTAGGGGAGCACAGTGTTTGTGGTTCCCACCTGTGTGGGTAGATGGTGTTGATGTTTGCTCCATGACTGGGACAGGTGGAAGGCAGGGACAGCGTGTCGTCATGAAAACAACAGGGGTGGTCGCGCGCCCGCAGGTGCAGCACATCGTCCGAGCGAGTGAAGCCGAGATTGTCCAGGGAATCTGCAGATCCCGCCCACGAACGCAACCAGAAGCGGCCGGACAGCTCGTCAAAATGGTTGAACCTGCGATAGCTGCACAAACGTACAATGCCGTTTAGCACCAGACTTTGACCACACAAACCTCTGCTTATTTTATTTTTTTAACAGCAGTCTAAGACTCTTACAGCTATGGACAAAAGAAAAACAACTTTGTAAAAGGTGTTGAGCTTCTGTGATGACACTTCCTCCCTTTTACTGAGGCTGTTTTTCCTGATAAAGTATTGACAAAGTTTGTGAGAGTTTTAGTGATGAACAAAAAGCTCCACAGAAACAGGGAAGGGTGGAGTTGGCTCTGCTGCTGTTGATGACATCATACTTCATGAATGAACTTACTATATTACACAGTGAATGCTTTGTGCCAGCAAGGGCTTCATACAGAAACGAAAAACAAATTTAGCTCACAATTCAAAAAGGAATATCCGGTACTTGACTCCTTTCACAGGCATGCAATGTTTGTTATGTAAAATAACCATAAACCACCCAATGTTTTTCTATCAGAAACACCACTTAAATAAATAAAATATCTCTGACAGCAGTATTCATTAGTTGCTGTAGTCATGTTGTAACAAAACGTTGCATTTAACATCACCTAACATCAAGCACATGCTTCTGTGGAGCAAATCTTGTTAAAACTAAACCGTAAACTTAATACTTTTTAACTGAATTAAAAAAAAATTTAAGTTTACACACTTCTAACCTAAGTACTGCTACACTGTCATCCATCCATCCATCCATCCATCCATCCATCCATCCATCCATCCGAACCTGATGAATTCCTTTTGGGGCCACGGGGATGCTTGGGTGAAGGTTGGGTACAACCTGAACGGTTTGCAGGGCCACACACTCACACTCTCACTTAGGGACAATTTGGAATGACCAATTAACCTCTGAAGCATGTTTTGGACTGTAGGAGGAAGCAAGAGTGCCCAGAGAAAACCCATACATGTACGAGGAGAACATGGCAACTCCACACAGAGAGGTTCCAGCCAGGTTTCAAACTAGGGCCTTCTCCTTGTGTGGCGAGAGCGCTCGCTGTCAATTTGCATCTATTAAAACATCACAAGTTGATGAGGAAGAGAAAGGAAGAGTTTGAACACTCTGGAGACTCAGGCTAACTCCAAAAGTCCTCTAGCAAAAAAACAAAACACAGTAAAACAGTCTGAATGGTATAAATAAGATTGATATGAGTTGCTGCAGGTAAAATGTTGCATCACAAAATCAAATATGAAAGATTCAACAACACATGATTTAGGTTATGAGACCTTCTGGGGGAAATATGTTTACAGAGAAAGTAGCTATGAATGCACCTTTCAGAGCACTTCGCAGGTATATTAATGATCAAAATCCATTTCTATCCTTTTAAACATTGTCAGCTTTTATTTAAACATTTTATTTAAACTGCTCCTCTTCTGTCTGCGTTGATTAAGCATATACCGTACATTTTTACTTTTATTCTGAATTACAACCCTACTGCATCTGCATTCACTGCCTACCGGGTGTCTTTGTGCTCAGTCAGCATGAAGCAGCTGTTAGCTTCTGGATGTTTTCTGCCAATAATCTTTTACAATCTCAGGAATCCAATTTTGTCTGTAAACTCTCATTTCCTACATTTGAGGAGGTTCACCTCTTAAAGTCTGTCCTGATTTGACCTTGAACTGTGAACGAACACATTTAGGCACCAAACACATGCACACAAGCAGAATCTCAGTCCAGCTGGTTGAACTTGATGAATGTGAGTTTTAGGTCCACTGAAAATTAAAATAACAGCTAGTTTAGCTTTGAGATTGATATTTTAAGTGGCTGTCCTCATGTATGAGCACATCCAAAAGGGCACCATTTTTTTCAGGCTTTGGACATTTGGATTAAAAGTATTCTAACGTTATTTTAAAAATGTTCATTCCAAATATATGAATGCAGATTTATTACAAAATATTAACAGAGTTAATTTTGATAATGGTTAGACCACAACACACATCCTTATTCTGTGACATAAACCATGCAACAAACACACATATCCTGCATCTCACTCTGACTGGCTTACAGCGTCATCTAGTGGACATCTAGTAGACTGTAATAACTGGTGGCGCTGATCATATGTCTCCTTTTTTGGATGCATGCAGGCTTCTTCAAAACATCTGATTTAAGAACTTGATGTTTTTTGCTTACATATTGTGCATTATCATATAAAATGTGTGATTTTAATGCTACATTATATACAAACGAATTCAAACTTGTTCCGTTACCCCCTATATGGTTTTACGGAAACACCGCAGCTGTCATTGGTCGTGTGTGTAACAGAGCTGTCGGTACCTGCTGCGGGTCTGGTCCACTTTGGCCTGGATCAGAATGTCTCGATAGCGCCGAACAGCCACGTAGGCCAATGTGCCGATGACGATCACAGCGATGAGCAAGATGGCCAGACACGCACTCACAAGCCTCGCTCGAGTCATCTTTGTGTCACACCTTTGACCCATATACCAGAAGTCATCCCCTACAAGACAACTAAGACAAACAAAAACTCGTGTTTTTCACCGGGTTTTTCGTTTTGGACTGATTGTTCTATTGTAAACTAACGATACCGGCAGACAGGAAGTTGATCTGGATGATGTGTGCAGATGCCATGATGGTGGCAGTGGTCAAAGTGGCAGACAGAGGAGCAGCTATAGTTTGTTGAGCCAGGCTGAAGCACACATTTGTAGCCTTCAGGGCACTGCAGTAACCAGCCACACACATCCCCCTGGAGTCCTGATACACAAAGATGATAAAGAGAAAAATATGCATGTCCTCCTTCATCAGAAAAATCCCACAAAACATGTTGAAAACACCAAAACACAATTTCCATCATTGTGGGTCTTTAACGTCTACGGTTTAATGATTTGGAAATTATCAGTCTTTCACTGACAAAATCAAAAGACATTATGAACATTTGGTGTATCCTCTATTACCTCCACCTTCAGACATACACAAATCTTGAGGTTTTGCGCATCCAATTCGTTCCCATTTTTCCCTTATTTTGAAATCAGTCTTCTAAATTTAATTAGATCTCAAATTAGCGCATGATTAGAGGAATGTTTTTTGGTTGGGAAGTTAGTGGACCCACGGCAAGACTCGAGTATACTTTTATTTTCCTTTGTTGCTCCCAATCTCTCATTTTCAGAACTCCTGTAAATAAACACTTGAGGCCTCTTTTTTTTTTCTTTCAGAAGCCTTGGGGTGATTTTAGAGATAATTGGGTCTATGATTTCATTGTGAATCACTGATAAGAAGTTGATTTTATTCCAAACATGTCATCTGGAATTTCACTTGTAAATGTAGCCGAAAAAATGTTTTTCTTCAAAAATCAAAGCTGTAAGATCCATCAAGATGGATTTTTTTTAATTTGATCATCCATATTATTATATTACCAGAGTAAATGTGCTAACTTTTCACAAAAACAACATAAGAAACGACTTTGATCTACATCATTTTATTAGGTTGGATGCTGCAAATGTGAAGCCAGTAATCTCACATCTTGGTGTCTAAATTGGTACAGGAGTGAACCAGTAATAATCCGATTTTTGCTAAGTTGATTGTGAGCTTCATTGAATTACTAAACTTGGTTGTTTACAAGAGTTTGCCTGCAGCTGCAGGAATAAAGTAACAACATTAGGATTGGAATTCTCAAACTATTCCTCTGCTAGATCAGACAGTAAACCCAGAAACTTGGAGATGACAGGTCAAGAGGTCGAGGAGAGATGCGGATGAAAACATGGAAGAAAAAAAAACCCCAACCTTCATTTCAGACAGTTTTGGTTTGAAATTTCATACTTTTGATAATTTTTCTACCCCCCAACCATCTACGGTTGGGCCAACAATTACATTCAGAACAAAAACAGGGAGGAAAGAATTTCTATTCTGGTTTTTTAAGGGTTTTAAAGTGTAGAAATACAGTTCTACAGAAGCGCATTTGTCATTTTTTCCATCCTAAAAATGCTTTTTCTAAGATGCAAATACTTAAATAATGTTGCTGCAGTTTTACATAAAAGCCCGACGTCCTTACATATATTCAAACATTAAACAGAAGTGATTGTAACGTTCTCAAGCTTGTTTTACAAATGAATAAAAACATCACAAATTGGTTTTTGAAGACCGGAAGAAAATTTATCACCTAGTGCTTTCTAGTTTTGTTGAGTTTTAACACATTATTTACCAGACTGTTTGGAGTGTTTGGTTAAGAATGAAGAAACTCTTGAGTCTTGTCTTTACTTTTTTTCACTTCAAGACCCATCTGTAAGTCCTCGTTTGCAAGGGTTAAGAAGCAGAGTAAGGCTAACAGAGTGAGACTGGTTAGCACCCTTTAGGCTCACCTCCAACAGTGATGTTTGTAACCCTGGATGACCTGAATGTCTTCCCTTCACGAACGGCCTGAGCCAGTCCTGTGCGTTCCAGCAGTGAAGCAGATCCAGTCATGTTGAGCCACTGCAGCACCCCTCTGGTCTTAAAAGCCACCAGACTCTGTACTGCATGGCCACTTAAACAACAGAAACAAAACAAATATTTTCAATCATTTGAAACATTTGACTTGTCTTATTTTTTTTTATCTTAAAAAAACTTTGGGCTTTTATTCATGAGAGTTGGGTTCTTAAAATGATCTACAATAGTTGAAATCTGTGAAGTACTCGTTGTTTTCTTTTACAATAATTATAAATGTTTAAAGGCTATAAAACACTCACTACACATTTTACACACTTTTCTCAGACAGACATCACATTTTTACACAATCTCTGTTGTTTAAACTCTCAAAGTTCAAACCTTCATAGAAAATTAAGTCCAGTATTATAGAATGAAACAAAGATGTATATTACGCCCTTTCACTTTATGGCAGAGATGAAACGCCATATGAAACGCCATAGATGTATTCTGTATAGGAGACACGACACGGATGAGATTGATTGACAATGTTTTACAGCCAATCAAAAATTCAACCCGCAGTTAAAAATAAAAAGCATGCAAATCTCACTGTAAAAATCTGCAGAATAGCAAGACGGCAAACAGTGAACTGCAACATAGCCAGGGACTGTATTTTCAGATTAAATGTGCTAAAATAGGCAAGGCAAGTTTATTTGTATAGCACAATTCGTACACAAAGTAATTCAAGGTGCTTCACAAAACAGAAAAATGCATTAAAATCACAATACATCATAGAAATAATCATCATAAAATTTACTTTAAAAGAAAAGGAAAAAAAAAAGATTTAAAAAGAAAGGAAGGAAAGAAAAGTGCAGATAGGACCTTTCAGTCATATACACGGCTAAACAGAAAAGTTTTCAGTCTAGATTTGAACATGAACACAGAAGAGGCCTGTCTTACGCCTTCAGGGAGGCTGTTCCAGATTTTAGCTGCAGAATATTGAAACGCTGATTCCCCTTGTTTAGTTCTGACTCTGGGAATCAACAGGAGGCCGGCCCCTGAGGTCCTCAGAGTACGAGATGGTTCATATGGCACTAACATGTCAGAGATGTACTTTGGTGCGTGGCCATGGAGAGACTTGTACACAAGCAGAGCTGCTTTGAAGTCTATTCTTTGAGGTACAGGGAGCCAGTGCAAAGACCTGAGCACAGGACTAATGTGATCATACTTCCTGGTTCTGGTCAGGACTCGAGCAGCAGCATTCTGGATGTACTGAAGCTGTTTTACAGCTCGTTTGGACAGGCCGGTGAGCAGGCCGTTACAGTAGTCTAACCTACTGGAGACAAATGCATGGATAAGTATCTCCAGGTCTCGCTTTGAGATTATGTTTTTGATTTTGGCAATGTTTTTCAGGTGGTAAAATGCCGCTGATGTTACTGACTTGATATGGCTGTTAAAGTTCAGGTCAGAGTCCATGATTACCCCTAGATTTCTGACTTGATTTGAGGGTTTAAGAGACAGAGAATGAAGGTAGCTGCTGACAATTTCTCTTTGTTTCTGTGGGCCAAAAACAATAACTTCGGTCTTGTCTGAGTTTAGCTGGAGAAAGTTGTTCTGCATCCACGCGCTGATCTGTTGGAGGCAGTGGTTGAGAGAATCCACCGGCCCATATTCACCTGTTGTCAGTGACACATAGATCTGAGTATCATCTGCATAGTTGTGATAAGATATGTTATTACTGCGTATTAACTGCCCTAGTGGCAGCATGTAGAGGTTGAACAGAAGGGGTCCCAGGATCGATCCCTGGGGCACACCACAAGTCAAGGCCATGTAGTCTGAGACACAACTCCCAATTTCAACAAAATATTTCCTGTCTTCTAGATAAGACTTGAGCCAACTTAGGGCAGATCCAGAGATGCCAACCCAGTCTTGGAGTCTGTGCAAAAGGATCCCATGATCAACAGTATCAAAGGCAGCGCTCAGGTCTAGCAGGATTAAGACAGAGACTTTTCCATCATCAGTGTTCAGGCGGATGTCATTGGTTACCTTGATAAGAGCAGTTTCTGTGCTATGATGCTAAAATACTGATTCTGGCAGAATTTAGAGTGTTTTCCTGGTAAAAGTATCGACAACCAACATTCAACATCTTCATGGCAAGAAAGCATAATTCCATTTTTTCGCGATCTACAGGAAAAGTTTCAAAGTTTCCTCTAAATTGCCTCACCTGCTCCAGACTCCCAGCAGCTTGCTGAAGCCCGGAGCTCTCTGCAGATACGGCTCCATCTAGAAATCAGGAAAGTGAGGACGTTCGAAAAAAAAGGTGACAGTCTGAAACCTGAACAGGGATTGTTTGTGTTTTGTGTGCAGTCGCCTCACCCAGACTGCTGTGTCTTCCTCCAAACCAGCTTCTAAAGCAGATTTAGCCTCTTCCACGATGATCTGTAGCAGCAGCTCAACTGAGTCCTCTGAAAAGAATCAAGAAGTTCCTTCTATTCCAACACATTTGAACTCATAGAAACAAACTCCTACAAGTTAGTATGCATTTTACCTCTGATGCCTGCTGGCTGGTTGGGCACAATGAAGAACATTGGACTGCTGGTGGAGTTCTGTGTGGGTGTGGAGGTCCCAGCAGAGGCTGTGTGCGTGAAACGGCTCAGCGGTTGAGCTGTGGGAGACCATGACCTAAACTCACCCTCTTCCTCTTTGTCTGATCCTGCAGGTGAGGCAGCAGTGGTGTGAGCAGAAGCAGCGACACGCTGGGTTAGTTCAAACGTAGGGGAGATGCTAGTGGGAGTAGGGAGAAGCTGGCGGCTGTGAGAACCTGATGGTGAAGGTCTCTGGTGGATTGTGTGGATGTAGGATTCACTCACAGAGGAGATGACAGCTATCTGATTGTCGACAGAAAGCTCAGAGTGTGGTTGGAGTGTGTAGGGAGGTGTGGAGGAGTCTGTGGTCAAGCTGGACAGCAACCAACCTGTGGGCGAACTGTCATGCAACACAGTGTAAGTAGAAGGCTGTTTGTGCTGCTCTCCTGTGGTCTCTGCTGAAGTCAAGTTCTGGACTTTTGTCGCTTGTGCTGCTCTGGTTACAGATAAAGAGCCAGTAAAAGCAGAAGTCTGTCCATCCTTCATACCCCCAGGCAGAGTGGAGGTAATTTCTGTGGTCACATGTGGAAAAACTGACATTTTTTCAGGACTTTCTGTCTGTGTGTCTTTCTCCTCTCTTTGTGCCGACCTAAAAACCAGACCATCAGTGCTTTCAGGAGAGCTCGTGGCACCAAAAGGGGTAAGGGTTTGCTGCATGTGTTTGCTTTTAAATTCAACTGGAGTTGGATGAGCAACAGCAGACGCAGAGGATGCAAGTGAGTCACTGCGGTTTGCGCGTGGATGACCTGCAGCAGCCTCCGCAGCACCAACAGCAGGGCTGCGCTGTGGGATGGGGGCGGTGGGTGAGGATAATGATGAAGTGGGTTCGGTGTCAGCGTTTGCACTGCTTGAGTGTGGAGGTGCGGCGGAGGATTTTAGGAGGTCGGAGGTGGCGGTGGAAGTCAGATGGTAATTGAGCCGGTCTGTGCTTCGCTGGCTTCTCCAGGAAAAAGACTGTTTATCTCCAGGTGTCCCACCAGCAGCGCCGCCACGTACAATTATGGCGAGTTCGCCCTCCTGCGTCTGAGTCTCGGGGGAAGAAGAGAGGGAGGAGTGGGAGGCTGTTTGTGCAGTCACACTTTTTTCTGTGCGTTTAGAAGCTTCCAAATCAGTGGTAAGGGGTGCTGTAGAGCTGGAGGAGGCAGCACTGGTCCGTGACATCTCAGTTTCAGCATTAACCCTTTTTAGTGAGGCCCTTGGCTTCGCCGTATCCTGAAAGTACGGGCGTGTTTTGGCATCACGACCAGCTCCAGATGTTTCCGCTCCATTGTTTGCTTTTTCCTCAGGAAGATATAGAGTTTCCCTATCAGCATTCCCAGCGACAGGGCGTCCCCACAAGGCTGAGGTGTTGTGCCGCAGCTCCCCAACAGGAGAAGAGGTGCTGGACTCAGATGGAGGCCTGAAATGCCCTGTCGGCCCTTCGTGGAGGGAACCTTTGCTCCCCACTGTGTTTTTTACAACCTCTTGAGCAACGGTGGGTGTCCTGGTGAAGGTGGGTCCTGTCTGAGACAAACCAGCAGTCCCTTGGTCTGATTGGTGGGTTGAGTGGACGTCAGAGACATTCCCTTCATCTTCCTGGACTGGTTCATAAGAAGCATGCAAACAAAAACAGCCAAGGTAATGAGGGTCACAGTGGAAATCACAACATCAAAATGTTTTTCTAACACACATTGCTGATAGAGATAAGAGATGTGGATTTATATAAAAACAAACAGTTTGAGTACTGTTCTACTACCTTTACTTAAAGCAACTCTGATTCTAATTCATTTAAAGCTGCTAAATTCAACTCTTGTGATCAAGAAACTTTTCATGATTAAACTGGATAACTGAGGAATGTTTCCTCACCGTAGTATACCAGACTGACGATGTTTGGGGAGAATCCCGACGCTCTGAGGATGGCTTTGTCTCTGTCACATCCAGAGAGCAGAACTGCCTCCCCGTTCTGTAAACTCCGCTCACCCTCGTTCCAGGCACAGCGAAGGGACAAATGTGAGCTGATTTCCACCGTTAAGAGGATCATCCTCCCCGGAGGAATCTCTATCACCCAGGTGCAAAAGGAAAGCGCTGATTCGCTCACTGGGTGGGGTGTGCTGATGTCAGTAAAGAGTCCAGGTAAGGTGAGGTTGACCCGGCCAACAGGCGCTTGGTCCAAACGGACATGGCCACCACAGCCGTGGTTCAACACGGCCAAAGTTTTATCTGCGAAAAGAGGAAATAATTGATTGTTGTTGTTCACATTTCGGCAAACCCCTGTAGGGATGGCCACAGCAAAATCTCTGCCAAACCACACTCAGTAGCGCAGGTGGTTTGGCAGAGATTTTTACGCCGGATGTCTTTCCGGACAAAACTCTGTATTTTATCCTGACTGGGGGCCGGCACAGGGGGACCCAGACTTGGACCCCCTTGTGGTTAGTTAGGCTGTAGTGTGAAGGGTCTTCCCCCAAGGACGCACACTGGATGAAGCTCATCGTGCCCTCTGGGGACTGACCATGGTTTCTCATGTGCCAGTCCTACACTTAAACAACTGAGCTGAATGATAAATCACTAACATAAACATCTAGCATTTCAAATAAACCTTTAGAGGAAATATTATAGTAGAGTAATAGTTTTGTCTTCAAGTTTTCTGTGTACTTTCTTCATTCCTAATCATCAGTCCATGTCAGGCATTAAAAATATTTATATTAAAGAATTTATTTTAATTTTGTTGCATAAAATCAATTTTTATTTAGGTTTTTAAATCTAATAAGAAAGATCAAAAGGGCTACAATGACAAAGGCCCAAATAATAAAACACTAAAGCCCCTATGCTCAACTCTTGAGTCAAATTGTAAGAAGGAAACTTCAGCTGGGACTAGTAGATGTCTGACCATCAGTACAAAAGCTGTCTCAAGGTAAGACACTGTTAAAAATAAAAATAAAAAAAAGTTTCATTAAAATGAACCTGAACCACAACAGCAATTTATTTCTAAAAGCTTGGAGGGGGAAAAAAAGCAAACAAAAATCCCTTAAATGTGTGCTGTGATAATCATTATCCCTGAACCCATTATTCCAAGACTTTTTACAGATTCCCGTGAGAAAGTCTTTTTGTTTGTAATAAAAGTTTTGACCCACGGAAAGCTCTTTTGCACAGTCCAGAGCATGTTAAAGCTAGAGATTGATTGACTGATGGATTGATTTTTTTTTAATTAATATTTTCAAACGCAGGATATGCGTTTTCTAATTTATACGTGTTCAAATTTTTCAGTTTTTTTTTTAAACATTCTCAATGGAAAACATTTTGACTCATTTTGATCATTTCCTCCATGAGGGCAAATACGTTTTTGGGTTGTCCTTTACTATTGCATGAAGATCTGAAACTCAATGATGAACGTCAGAAATGTGATCAAAGAATAGCTAAAGGGAAGTATGTATTTTACCAAAAAAATCCTCTTTTTCAACTGTTTGGTTGGGGTAAGCTGTTTTGTTGCTTAAAACAGATAATTTGTTCAAGTTCATGTGATCTAAGAATAAAATATAATAGAATGAATCAAGTTAAGGAGTTAACACCACTAAAACCTCAGAAATGGCCCCAAAAACCCTTAGAAAGACATCAAATGAATGTGTTGGAGTGACCTCCAAGAAGCTTAGTTTTGTTGAGAGTTTATGGAAGAAGCTCAGGGTCCATGCACAGAAACCAAACAATGTGGAGGAGCTGGAACACTAACCATGGAAAAAATGATTTAGATTCCTGGACAGAAAAGGGCCAACTTATTCTACTGCACGTGGCTGTTGTTTCATGAGTAATAAAAGGCGGATGGCTGATAATTTTCTAACTAAGTTGCATTTTTAGAGCAATCTCTGAACCTCAATTCATTTTATTAAGGATCTGGACCCTAATAAACAATAAAAACACATTATTGTGGTCATTTCCGTGGGAAACTAATGACTATTTCTGTTTCCAAAAGGCTTATATTTTTGTTTTTACTCTAAAATAAGATACATTAAATAAAAATATTTTTCTTTCTTTTCAAATTATGATGGCAACAGTCTGCAGTGATTTCAAAGTAAAAGGTGAGCTCACCTGTTGTGATAATAAACAGCAACAGGTACGTGTGGAGCTGCATTTCCAATGTTGAGACATCTCACTTTCAGAGGCTCTTGTGGTCTGAAATCCACGCAGGTTCCCGAGATTCGCCCTTTCCTCGCGCTCGACGACTCCGTCTGAATCCTTGGGCAGAGGCACCGCCGCGCGGAGGCGTCACCGAGCGTCCCGCTCCATCATTTCCTCCGCGGCGCTTCACAGATCAGTGCTGCGGCTGTGCCAGCTCAAATTAGATCCGCGTGTGTGTGTCGGCCTCAGTCTCTTTCCCCCCGCTAGGCCGGGAGTGAGTGGAGGATGAGAAGGAGGTGAGCAGCGCCCTCCAGGCTGGAGGTCGTTAAAGGTCTGCGACATTTTAAGATGAGAAGAAAGAGTCCGCTGGTGGAGCAGGAACTCCTTTTTTTTACATGGACAGGAAACTAGTGCCAGGAAGGTTTTCCTGAAGATGTGAGAGCGAACATCTCATTAAAACTTTAAACAAGACGCCCCGCTGAAGAACTTGAAACAAGTCTATTCTGGCCCGATTTTGCTGCTTAACCCAATTTCACATTGTACCCTGTTTCATTTTAGGTTATCTTATTATTATTATTATTTTGTTTTTACTGTATTTAACCCCAAATCTAGATTTCAAATATTGTAGCATAAGGATAAAAAGACTTGTTAGATATCAACACTTGTTTCCCTCCAAGAAAATGCAACACAGATGGTCTAAAATTACAGTGATAAATTCAAAATAGGCTATAGAATTTTAGAAATGACAATGTAAATATTTATGTAAAAAATTATGATCTGTTTCGGATTAATCTAAGACTGCCAATTTACCTGTCAACCTTTTTTGCTTTTAGGTTTATCAATCAATCAATCAATCAATCAATCAATCAATCAATCAATCAATCAATCAATCAATCAATCACTTTATATTTAGAGCACCTTTCATCAACATGCTGTTGAACACAAGGTGCTTGAGACATACACTCACCGGTCAGTGACGTGCGGTGAGGTTAATGGCTGGTGAGGCACTGACGTCATCAGTCAGATTTACAAACATATGAACCATACTGAGTAACTTATTCACCATTTGATTGACAACAGTTAACGTGTTTTGTTTAAAATATCATTTCAACATGTTTTTTTTCATATACAAACTGCAGCATAGAAAAAATCACAAACGTTATTATCGTCTTACCTTTACTTGTAAATAAAGTCCATACGCCGCTCCTTCTGAAGAAAATGACTTGCCGCTTGCTATCACTTCTTCTAGTATTTTTTAGCGTCATAATCTCAGGGCTCACTGGCGCCCCCTAACATGAGGCACGAGAACTTCTGGCCTCACCCAGCAGCTTTTTCGCCGGCGTTTAGCGCTCAGCACAGGAAACACGTCCCTCACATACAGTTATTTATAAAAACAAACACTGTACATCATATACATCTGCTAAATTATGCAAACTCAGCTCATATAGTACGAGTGATTGAACTGATATACAGAGAGACAGCAGTACCGTCTGACTACATAGGTATTGCGCAATCCAAGGTGAGGCTCAGCGGGCTGGTGCCTCATCGCACGTCAAATGCGGAAATTCAGCGATTTTGAAAAGAAAAAACACCCAAAAATGGTACAGTTAAATGGAAAATGACTGCAAAGCACAAATTACTGATTGAATATAATAAGTGAATTTATTTTTTCTCTTTTCTTCCCATAATGACAGGTGAGGCACAGCCTCACCTGCCTCTCCTGACTGCACGTCACTGTCACCGGTACACCTCGCTAATACCGGGTTGGACCCCCTTTTGTCTTCAGAAGTGGCTTAATCCTTGATTGCATAGATTCAACAAGGTAGTGGAAACATTCCGCAGGGACTTTGCTCCATATTGACATGACAGCATCAAACAGTTGCTGCAAATTTGTTGGCTGCACATCGATGATGCCAATTTCCTGTTCCACCACATCCCAAAGATGCTCTATTGGGTCTAGATCTGGTGACCCTGGAGACCATTGAAGTCCAGTGAACTTACTTTCATGTTCAAGAAACCAGTCTGAGATGATTCCAGCTTTATGACACAGCACAATATCCTGTTGGATATAGTCATCAGAAGATGCTACACACTGTTGTCATAAAGGGATGGGCATGGTCAGCAACCATATTCAGGTCAGCTGTGGCGTTGTAACCATGCCCAATTGGTACTAAAGGGCCCAAAGTTTACCAACAAAATATCCCCCACACCATGGTACCACCACCAGATTGAACCTTTCCTGTATCTTGACAGTGGCACCCGGTGGGGTCTTCTGCTGCAGGGGCCCATCTGCCTCAAGGGTTGGATGTGTTGTGCGTTCAGAGATGATATTCTGCAGACCTTGGTTGCAACCAATGGTTCTTTGAGTTAATGTTGTCTTTCTATCAGCAGGAACCAGTGTCGCCAATCTCCTCTGACCTCTAGCATCAACAAGGCAGATATTTTTTAGTTTTACGACCATTTTCTGTAAATCATAGAGATGGTTGTGGGTAAAAATCCTAGGAGATCAGCCATGCCACGTTCAAAGTAACTTGAATCACCTCTCTTCCCCATTCTAATGCTCAGTTTGAACTGCAGCAGATCGTTTTGACCATATAAACATGCCTACATACATTTGCGTTGCAGCCATGTGATTACCTGATTAGAAATTTACTTTACTGAGTGGTTGGACAGGTGTACCTAATAAGTGGCCAGTGAGTGTATGCATAAATGAAAATAAATTCCTTTTTCATCCTCTGTGGGTGGTTTCTCCTCCAAGCTTGGGTCCTACCAGAGGCCTGGGAGCTTGAGGGTCGTGCACACTATCTTTGCAGTTCCTATATTGCGCTTTTCTGGACTGAGATGACTGAGGTTTTTCCAGTGATCTGCTTTAGCCACTCCCCCAGTTTGGGGGTTACGGCCAAAGTGCTCAAATTAGCATGGGCACCATTGTCCTTTTCACCTTCCAAGCATTCTCCAGTTCTTCCTTAAGTCTTTGGTATTTCTCCATATTTTATAATCCTTCTACCCTATATTGCCATCACTTGGCACTGCCACATCCACCACAACGACTTTCCTCTGTTCTTTATCCACCACTACAATGTCTGGCTGGTTCACCATTACCATCCTGTACTATACCATTTAAAAAACTTATTCCACAGATGATGAGGATTGCGGTTCTGACAGGAGTTATTCAAAGTGTTCTAAATATGACAAATCTAAAAGTTTAATACTGGATATACAATGGCTGTAACAACAGTTATAGTTTGCATAAAGGTTGTCACAGCTGTCAACAGTAGTACAACTTTTCTTTGTAAGTCTTTTGTATTTTACAACACGGCACAAAAACTCCACAGAAAATCAGCTTTTGTATTATTTTGTAACATCTTTTAATGTTCAATACAAGTTTAGCCAATAAAAATACAGAAATAACAGTTTCTTTAGAAGTTGATCTATGTTATTCATCTTTGACGTTTATAGTTGAACGTAAGATGAGTCAAATAATACATTTTGTTTACATGTGATCAGGAAGTGGGGTTAAGGTGGCAACACAGAAATGATTGAAAATTATTCTAATTAATTTTTAAATATTGCAGTCAGGTTTTTGATCAAAAGGACAGTCAGATTTCTTTTTAACAAAAATCTATCATGTGGGACAAAGACATAAGCCGTTATGACATTTGATCAAATCAGAGAAAGCTGGGGAAACATTTGTTACTTTGGAGATGGTTTGTAGCGTTCACACTTGTCTCCAGTCAGATGAGGGTCACAGGTCAGAGTGTACTGGACCTCAAAGCCACCCTTTTTAGCTGGGCAGGTGAATCTGTGTGTGCCCTGAATCACAGACCTCGCACATGATCCCAGGCGGTCATCATGTTTCACGTCTTCATCCCAGGCCTCAACGATTAAATTAGGATTTGTGTCCACCTTCATGCAAAAAGAAATAAAACAAAATTTTACAGATGTGTTATGCTTTAAAAGTTATATTAGTATTTATTTTAGCTCAAAGCTAAATAGAATAGTATCTAAACCAGAGCTACATGCTGGTACTGTACAAATAAAGAATTTAGTTTTTTGTTTAAACTTGTGTTAATTAAAACATATAAAGGAAATCCTTTCATTTAATATTCACAAAGAATTTCGGAAACATTCGTTAGCCATAAAATGAGCTTAAAATAAAAAAAAATTGTAGAAAAAGGGGAATTCATTTTTTTGCCATGTTGTTTGAACATTTTATAACGCTGACGTTGACTGACCTTGCCCAAATTGTAGTAAGCGTTCCAACGTGGATCATTTGAGCGGATCATGTGAGTCCGGCGATAGTGGGGACCAAACCACATCTTGGCATAGCTGTGAACAAAGAAAAACACAAGGGGAAGGGATTTATTAATATTGCTGATGAATTACTCAGAGGTTTTGACCTAGTCTCACCTTTCGGTCTTTCCGGTTAAATCCCCTTTCAAGTTCCATCCTCGGATGATGGTCACCTCCAAGGTTCCTCTCCTGGCCTGCATGGGGCAGCAGTTGGTAGCAAGATTGGGAGTATTGCCATTACACGCTGGTTCATTTGGCGACCGTTTCACAGCGTTGTCTCCCAAGTATTTCTCAATAGCGGCCTTCATCCCAGCTCTTTGCGTCTCATTAGGCATTAGGTCATACAATGGGCGAAGTGAGTATGAAACGATGTCTGGGTGATCCTTCAAAGACGCCATCCAACTGTGGTAGCCCGTGGAGTCATTATGGGAAACTGAAAACTCTCCTAGCCATCCATTGCCTCCGGAGACATCTGTGTAGTGCTGATGGAAGCCAGAGCCGTATGTTGTGGAAGTACCTTGGTTCTCAAGAACCTGCTTGCAGGACTTGTGAGAGCTGGATAGTTTCAACTTACCCAAACCAATGGATATGCCCTGAGATAAACAAGAGTGCGCCTAGAAGATAGAAGGGACAAGTATTTGCAACAGCAGAACACAATGTTACAGAATTGCATCTGAATGGTGGTGTGCTGGTTTGAACTGTCTTCTCACAAAAAGCTATTGATTGACCCAAAATTGGCCTTTGGGAATGAATCTGCATGTGCTTTCTGTCCCTATGTGGCCCTATTGGCATGTGCTAGAATGTACCACAACTTTCACAACAGAGGTTTGGAACACCTCCAGCAAACTGAATAAGGATGTCGTTTTGAATCATTTTTTTTAAAGAATTTTTTTTTTTTTTATCAGAACTGAGAACCGAGTGAGTCACCCATAGAAAATGACTTGTTTCCGGTTTCAACAAATTAAGTCGGTTCAGTCGCCAGTTTTTGCTATACGTACATGTTGGAACCAGATGACGTCAGCAAGCAGTGATTGGTCCAAATCGGCCTGTATCAACATTTCTATGGCAACCACTCTCACCAATTAGGAGTGAGATTGTTGAAAGTCCACACCCCTACCACTAGAAAGCGGGCTCGGGATAATCTGTCTATCAAAACTTTTGAACATTGAATGTGAAGCCACATTCTTTTATTGAGGCATCTGATTGGTCAGTTTATAACTTGAATAATTTGTACTACAGAAAAAAATTATCATGAGTAAAAAAGAATTGGCAACAACAGGTTAAAAAAGGTATTAGAGCAAGAATGGTTATTCAGACAAATATGACTGAGTAATAGCTGATTATTTCTCTGTAGAAATCAATGGGATTTTGGCCGGTACTTCCTATTTGAAACACCAGGGAGAGGGGTCACTCAGTACAGTTCTCAAACAGTATGCAGTCAATGGTTCTGCCTCCTGCCACCATATAATCTGGTTAAACTGAATATCACGTATGTTTTGGTACTGTTCATTTCCCTCCATGAATATTTAGGCTAATTGTTTGAAGTTGTTTGCTGTTGGCTCACTATTTTGTTTCTCCATTGTTCAGACAGTTGTCCTTTTTTCCTCTTTGTCGTGTTTGGGTTCTGTTTCTCACCAAGTCATGTTTCAGTATGTTTTTTTTTTTTTTAAGTTTGAATCAGTTCTGTCTACGCTCCTGCATTGTTTCTTTTTTTAACGTTTTATGGCAGAAGAACACAAACACAAAAATACCAAAAAGACAATAAATCAGTATTCATTAGGCCAATAAGCTTTAATGAAAAATAATGTCTGTAACTGATAATGACAAAAGTTGGATCCATGCTAAAATGCTTGCTAGAAATATTTAATTTTATTCACATTGGGCATTTTTTTTGTCTGTCATACATGCTTACATATTTGTATCTATTCATATCTTGTTGACTATGTTTGTGCCTTTATGTGATCTTTATATTTTACTTCTGTGAGACATCTTCTCTTCAAGTACCTCATTTGAGGAGAGTCCATTCAGTGAAGCCAGACAGGTCCGTGTTGCAGTCACTCGCCTCAGCCTTCCTCCGAGATAAACCTAAAGAAAGTTTCTCATTAATAATATTTTTTTACATCAAAACATCAAAGTGAAAGAGTAATGAACCTGTCTGATGTAGTGTGTGCCGTAGATATGAATAAGCTCTTCATACTGAGCCTTGGTGTTGGAATTGTAGTGGCTTGGCAGCCTTCCTACATCCTTCCTAAACTCAGAGCTGAGGGGTGGTCTGGCTGATGAACGATAACTAGACATAACGGCGCAAAAAAGCAAAAAGTTGTAGGAAAAATTGGAAATGTAACCATTTCTGTGATAATGCAAGAGTGTTCACACTATACCTATAATGGCTGCAGGTGACTCTGTGTATGCTGAAGAAGTGGCGGTCCACACTGGTCCTTTGTGAACCAAAATTGTAAGCGGAGGAGCGCGTTCCTCCCACTTCCAGGTTGGCCGACACATACTTTTCTAACTCTAGACCGACCTGATAAGTTACGAGAAAAAAAGGAAACAGGCAAAGATTTGTGCACAATCCTCTAATGGTTAATTATGGAGTCTGTAAATGTGCAATATTTACTACCTTCCAGTCATTGCTGTCCTGGGCAGAGTATGTCTCAATCAGCGAGCTGGGGACAAAGTTGTCTGTTTCATTTTTTTTTCATTTCAAAAGGTAAATCTGCAGGATTGTGTATTTAAAATAAAATACAAAATACAGCTTCAAACTGTACCTGACAGATGTGTGGGCAGAGCTGTAGATGTCAGCACTGCAGTGGCTGAATGCACGCCAGTCAATCACAGAAACTGGTAACTGAAGGGAAAAAATAAATCCAGAATGACACCATGTCTGATGTTTATTTGTAACTATTATGTTACTGTTTTTTTACTCACTTTTTGCAGTCTGTTTCCTTGGAGAGAGTTGGAGCAGAGGTTGCAGGAGCCATCAGCTGTGAGGTAGGTCTTCACATCGATCACATGAGCTCCTTTTCGTTGCAGCCTGACCACGTCGAAGCCTTCTCCCACCAGATTGTGGCCTGGTACAAAAGTGGCCGAATCACACTCGCTGCTGTTTCCAATACGACATGACAAAACGGGGGACGTCGGCAGGAGGAGAGCCAGGAAAAAGAACGACGATGAAGATGCCCTCATGTCTGAAATGAAATTATATGATATAAACACAAAGATACATTTTGGAGTTAAAGATTTTGTTTAAAAAACTGTTGCATGTATGTAAGTAGGGTTTCTCATTTTTGTCACTAATTTGTTTGTAATATTCATCCACCCTATTTTGGAACCTGCTAAATCCCCTTATGGGTAATGAGGTTGCTGGAGCCGATGGTGGTTACACCCTAAACAGGTCGCCAGTCATATGCAGTGTTTGCAATAATTTACACAAAAAAAGCAATTCTTGTATTCAAAGAACTCACTTCACATGAATTAAACAAAAACAGGTCACCAACATCGTACCTTTATATCACGTTGCTTAAGCCTCACTTCCCAGCGTTTTCACTTTCACATTTTTGTTCACAATAATACATTCTGATTTGTTATCTGACCATAAAGACCACACGTGAAGATGTTTCTAAGAATTACTCAATTTCAAAGGAGTTCTTGCCAGTTTATTTACCGCTTAATATTTCTGGTAAAATAATAATAACAAAAAACCCAAATGTAAATTTAAATTTTAAGATTATTTTACTTGTGAAATTATTCTCTTTATCAAAAATTATTCATACCTCTTATAGTGTTGAAAGTTGCAGCAGCTCTTTCAAATAAATGTAAAAAAATACACTCTGAGCAGTCAAGAGCCAAGAAGATTTGATCAGAGCAGCTAAAACTACTATTTATATGGAAGCACAAGGAAGCTGGACAACTTAAAAGCACAGAGATAAGAGGATTTACAGACAAAAGGAAACAAGCTTGTTGCATCATTGGTAAAGGAAACCGCCTTGTAAAAAGATCTGCTTTGATAGCCTCCTATAAAAATACACAATAGAATGTTTGTGTGGAGATAGAAAATGATTTACTAATTATGTACTTTTTGCTTTATTGATTTTTTGTGACACTATGTTTTTGTGCCTATACTTCAGCTTGATGTTCATATTGTATCTTTTTGAGGGTTCATTTTTATGTTTTTGTTCTCACACCCAGAAGGTTTTTCATAAAATGTTAAAAATATGTGGATATATTTTAATTGAAGCCAGTTTAGTTGCTGTTTTTTAATTCCTAAATGACAGCAGTTTATTGCTGTACTCATAAAAGTCCCTCAATGGATGTCAGTGTAATAAAACTTTAAAACCTCAGATTTTGACCTGTTTTTTTAACCTTATTATCACTCATTTGATCTGTTCTAAATTGTAAACTTGTGTTAGCTAGACACGTTTTTCAAAAATCCAAATGTGGATAAAACCCAAGCACAATTGCTTGGCAAAGTGTGATGATGCAATTCGTACTTTTTGCATGTCAGATGGCGGTGAGAATGTATTTGACATTAGTGTAAATACTCCATCAACGCCATGTCTACAACTCCTGTTTTATGGGAACATCATGAAATGAAGAGGTCATCTTATATAACGTTCTTCTCCCAAACTTTAAGATACGAAAAATCATAGGATGCCATAAATCAGAAAACGTGGTTAATTTTAGGCTTAGTTTAAACAAATATGGGCACACTGTGCAGGGTTCACAATGTCTTATATCCTGAAATAGCTGGGATAGGCTCCAGCAACCCTTTCAGACAGCACACTGGACTAACTGGAGATAAAAGATAGACAGATAAAGTAACAATAGAAAGGGGGAAAAAATAAGAGGTCACCATAAAAAGTAAACTTAGCCTTATTATTCAAAATGTATTGACTATGTAAAAATAAAGATAGATTCTGTTCTCACATGACGTCGTAACCCTAGCTTCAGCAATCACATACACCAGGGCTCCCTAATCCTGGTCAAGTTCTACCATCCTGCCTGTTTTCCAGGTCTCAGTGCTGCTGATCATCACAATCAGAATAAGATGACACTTAAGTCGGTTCATCAGCAGAAACTAGTTATCACACTTTTCTCTAAAATAATAAAGTCTGATTTGTTATCTGACTATAAAGAGCACGTGTGAAGATGTTTCTAGGAATGACCCAATTTCAAAGGAGTTCTTGCCAGTTTATTTACCGCTCATGTCCAATAAATTTGTTGAACTGCTATGTAAATGTTTTACAGAATCCCTGTTTTTTTAACTAATTACTTACTGGCCAAATGTGATTCAGACAGTTTAGTTTTAATGAATTGTTTTTCTCCTCTCTCCATATAAAGCAAACATGTTATTTGTATTTTGTAAAAAAAAAAAAAAAAAACTTTTTGTTGTTTCTTGTGCTTAAAGATTTTTTCCAATTTTGCTGTGTATCTTCAGATTTCAACAGTAGGGAAGTATTATGTTGAATTTCTATTTCTTTTCATGTTTTAATACATATTACTAAATTTGGTTTGATTTCTAGTAACAAGGCCCTAGAAATTAGTCAAAATTTCTTCTTTATAAGATTTTCTTTTTTGCATGGCATAAAATATAATCATTTTTCTTGTAACGGGAAAAATACCAACCTGCCTGTTTTCCAGGTCTCTCTGCTGCTGATCACCTGCATCAGGTGCGTTCAGTGAATCAGAATAAGAGATACTCGAGTCGGCTCATCAACAGAAACTAGTTTTCACTATCACATTTTTCTTTACAATAAGAAAGTCTGATTTGTTATCTGACAATAAAGACCATAAAGACCACATGTGAAGACGTTTCTAACAATGACCCAATTTTAAAGGAGTTCTTGCCAGTTTATTTACCGCTCATGTGCAATAAATTAGATGAACTGCTATGTAAATGTTTTACAGGATCTCTGTTTTTTTAACTAATTACTTACTGGCCAAATGTGATTCTACGATGGAGTTTTAGGGCACCAAAAAAAACCAACAACCTGAATTTACAATTTTATTTGTAAAAAGAAACCTATTTGTTATTTTTTGTGCTTAAAAGATTTTTTCCAATTTTGCTGTGTATCTTCAAATTTCAACAGTAGCAGAAGTATTATGTTGAATTTCTATTTCTTTTCATGTTTTAATATATATTACTAAATTTGGTTTGATTTCTATTAACCAGCCCCTAGACATTAGTCAAAAATTGTTACATTTTGAAAAATGTCCTTTAAATGAGCAAACAAATCCAGTATTGGGCAGCCCTGACATACACCCAGTGTTGTATTGACCTGACCAAGTCATGTCATATGGTGTGCAACAATGGTTCTGACATTATTTAACTCAAACTTTACTGCGTTGTATGCTAAGACTACAAGACATAAGGTAAAAATCTTCACTGATAAAGACTGAGCAGGAAATTCCAGCTTTTTAGTTAATGCCAAGTGATATATATTTCAAAATGTAGTTATCAATAACAAAATATAAAAAATTGTAGGAATCATCTTATTTGCATTAACATCCAATAATGGCACATTTTTGTATAAATATAAACCTATTTTCAACACAGAAAAATTAGGTATCATCCGAGTTCATATGATACTGGTGGTATTGTGTTATAAACATATACAGTTAAGGACAAATTGACTTTGTATGCTCATATTCTCATTTACAGTCAATGGGACATGGTTCAAACACAAAAGGAACAGTCTCACAAAAAAGGGATTTTATCTCATTTATTCTCAAACAACAGTGTTAACAGTTCTCCCCAACATTGATGCTTTTAAAAGCTTTTCGGCCAATAGTTTCAACCAGCAGGCTCTTCATTGGGGGGTTTCCAGAGCATCGATCATGCACCTTTCAAAGTCAGCTTTATAAAGAAACATTTGGAGTTCATGGAAGCAATCTTAAACCAGAGTTAGAGAGTTAACTAGGTAAAACTCTAGAGAACTCAAGGTGCTGCAATGCTGCAAAGACATTTGAACCCTCCTAAACCAAATCAAGGGATAAAAAGGAACTGCTTTGGCACACGTACAGTAATAATGGAAAAGGCTACAGTCAAACAAACAGCAAACGGTCCTTTTTGAAGCATTCCAATGACATGCTTTTCCACACTTACTGCTCCACTCTGTCCATGTGCTTCCTTCCAGAGAATAATCACTTCAACAGGCACTAATAATATTTTTATATCACAAATCGGCCGGGGCTAATAAAAAGCTGAGATCTTGAAGAGTACTTCAGTTCTCTGGGTACGGAAATGACCCACATCTGGATGCATCCTAAAACAATGAGAACAGGCTGTAAGCTGTATTCATTGAGTGGTTGTGTCATAGAAAGAAACTACAGGTGAGGCTGGTCTGGATGCAAACATGTAAGGATGTAGACAGGAAGGGTCGAGCGTGAGGCTGCTCAGCCTGTGCGTAGGATGATGTGGACGCCAGAATCAGTGAAGACAGGGCCGCTCATGTCTCCCACTTTCAGATTGAAGGACGCGTCTTCAAAAGGCTTCTGCATCTGACCTAAAGTGTGAAGGAAGAGGAACTTCATTTTAAAGAAATAAACTCTGTGCTTCCATCGTGTTTAGAAATGTGAGCGATGACAAGAAAATTGTTTCCGTTTCAATTACATAGACTAAAAAAACAACAATGTCTTGTAATGTTTGACTCTTTACACTCAGCTGTGATTGGGGTTTCTGCAGGTTTAGACACATTGTTATGTTTAATAAACTTTACAGTTGTTAGTGCTACTAGTCATTATCTTTTTGGTGGGTAGGTTTGAGTTAAATGTAGATCATGAATGCAAACATGCAGACATAAGCCAACTTAGACTAAATTGGCTATTTGAGGCATTATGTGTAATTTCTCCTCCGTTTGGCATTTGTGGGGTGATTCAACATAGAAGACAACCCATGCCATGGTAAGTGATAGGAATTGTCCTGGCAAATGCAACAAAGCAATGTTGAGACCAACAAATGGACAGAGTAAAAAAGTCTATGAGGCTTCTGCTGGAGAGGAAACCTTATAAAGAGAGTTAATTATTAAGCATTTTTAAAATAAAATTAGAAAGCATTTTTACTTTAAAAACTGAAAATATTAGGACAATACCACCTTATAACTAACTAAAAGATGAAGAACTTAAACTAAGAAAACCCAATATTCCTAATGAGCCATCATGATGTTGGTACCTCTGCCAAACAGTCCCAGATCTCCACCGTTCTTAGCTGAGCTGCAGTCGCTGAACTGAGAGGCTAGAGATTCAAAAGACTCATGCCCAGATTTGATTTCGTCTATGTACTCTAGAAAACAGAACCAAAATAGAAAGATTTAGTAGAGATTTGAAACAGATTTGGTGCTTCTGTCCTCTGCCTTACTTACTCTGAATAAGCTCTATAGCCTCTTCTTTAGTTCGTGTTATATTTTGTTCCCTCCAGGAAGAAGGACGTCGAGACTGATTATGTTTTACTAGGAGGTGGGAGCATCGCACCTGAAAGAGAGAAAGGACACAAAAAGATAGACAATATATCATCACCTATTTGTTGGAAAGCGTTATAAAATGTTTCTGTGCAATTTGTAATGACTAACTGAACTAATCAATGAATCGATTTATATTCCTACGATCCAAGCAGAACAATCTGTCTGAGGCATTTGTTGATTGAATCGATCTATACCATTATAAAATTGTTTCAAAATAAAATAAATATATTATTTACATCGGAAAATACCATTTGGCTTAAAGGACGGTTTACTTTACTATAACATAAGAACAACCAAGTGTTAGTTAGATTGAACCAATATTGACCATTAATCGTACCGGAAATCACAAATATGAATCCAGGGCTCCAGACTAACTTTTTTCACTAGGAGCACTGTGGCCCCTAACTGAAAATTTTAGGGGCACAACCAGAAAATTTAGGGGCGCATACCGTAAATCAACATGCTAACCAAATCTACTAATTTCCAGTGTATTACGAATAAATACTTTAATAATAGAAGCAGAAATTACAATGTGCTGTTTCTAATTCAGTGTCACATTTTATTCTTCACTTTTGAAAATGCAACAACGGGTAAACTGGAAATTTATCTTTGTGACAGCAAATAGGTGCAGCCAAGATGCACAATAAGCGTGTTTAAGATCACCCAGGTGGACTCAACGCTGCACAGATCACCTGGTGTGAGACATATTTTTGTTTTTGCTCCAACATCAACTGTCAATCATCACAAAAATATTGCGAGAAAGGGGTGGGAGCAAGGGGCAAACCTACCCGGACACAGCTGGAAACTGACCTGACTGAAAGCTGCCCCACAGACTATAAAACAATGCATTATGGGACATGTGTCCTGATGGTTTTTGTAGTTGAGTGATTAATTAAAATAATTTAAAATACCAATTCATTAAAAAAGGCTACATGCATTACAAAACATTAAAATAATCATAAAATATATAATAACACAGATCACACTAAGGGGGAGAGGAAAATTAAAACTAAATTGAATGTTCAGGACAACTCCAACTTCCTGTTGTCCTTCAGTCTCGCTGCAGATTCGCCTTCATCTCAAACACGTTTATCTTTGCATTTTCCCCACGTATTTTCAGTGTGTCTAAAACTAATGTTGTTTTTGCCCGCACGTGTTTAAAGTTCAAGCCCCGTTAGCTGTCACGCACGTGCGTGGGGGACATTTATTCTCCTCAGCTGACCCGACTCCCGCGGGAGCGATGTGCTGCTGCAACAGCCGTGCACGAGAACCGTTTGATGCGCCGCCGTAACCGTAACCAAAACACTAAACCTTCCTCCGGTGCTGTGTAACCCGGAGAAAAGTTCAGCACGGACTGCATGTATTTAGAAAATTACGAGCGAATATATACGTTCTAAGAAGGAAAGTAAGGAACTCCTTAATGTGGTCCGGGGAGGGAGGGGGCTGTCAGGCGTCCTGCTTTCAAGCCCTGTCATTGTCCCGCCCCCAACAGTCATTTACCCCACTGTGATTGGTTGGTCAGCTCCGTGCAAGACAATGAAAAAGTGTCATTCATTAAAACTGGCGGGCTGCAGTAACATTAAATTTTCATTTAAGGCGGGGGCCGCAAAATATCATCTTGGGGGCTGCAAATAGCCGGGCTGCGATTTTGAGACCCCTGCTGTACAACTAGCCGCAGGCCGGAAGAACGAATCAATAGTTCACTTACTCATAGCTCAGACGCACATATCAGGTTGTGACTATATTTGTCTCCGTTTCCTTCCCACAGATGTTTACGCGCGCGCGAATATCTCTAGGCCCCGCCCCCTCCACATATTTTAGCCACTTACAGTGACTTATTCTTCTCTCACGCAGTGGGCGCCTCACAGACGGGCATCACGCGAGAGTGTGTGCTCGCGTTTCATTAGTATGTGCGCGAGCGTGTGTGTCTGCCTGCGTGCCTGTGCGCTCGCGTCTCAGATTATTTCATTGATCATTGACGTGCCCCTTCCACATTTAATGTATAAAAAAATACGGAGGGTGGGGGAGGCAAATTTACTGGTCGCACATGTGCGACTGGATGTAAAATTCAGTCGCACACTCTCAAATTTTGGTCGCAAAATGCGAGCAATTGGTCGCAGTCTGGAGCCCTGGAATTAGGCCTGCACAACAAATCGCAAATGTATCATTATCGCAATATCAAGCTGTGCAATTCGCATATTGCAAATGTCGTCAAAAATTGCAATAACTGGTTACTTTAAATGTGCTAAAACAATCTTATGGCAGCTTGGAGTATTTAACGAATCAAATAATTCCCTTCAATGACCAATCAGATGGAGCTCTTATTTATTTATTTTGAAGCTTTTCTTATGTGAGATGTTTGCCTTCTATGTAGACGAGGGTCATTTGGAGTATATTTAAGTTATGTTGACTCTTATTTAAATTAAACTGTTGCAGTAAAATGGAAATGATGTTTTTGGTTGTTTGGCTATTTGTTCATGAATCGCTAGTTATATCGTCGTCGCAATATAGATCACTAAAATGGCGAGTTTTCCTCATATCGTGCAGCCCTAATATGAATGTAATTACTGTAAAGCGAATCATTACCGGTACATCACTCTCACAAGCTCTACAAATACTTCTTTAGTGAATTTATTATGATTTCAATCCTAAATGTATTGCTAATAAAACACACAAAATGAACTCCTTATCACCTTATCTGGCTCTCCACGGCCATCTCCCACAGGACGTTCCCACTGGCTGGCATTAGTGATGTGGTTAAAGTAGTACACCTTGCCTACAAACAGCAAAGAAAGCAGTTTGATCAGCACCTTTGGAAAGATCCAAGACATTAGAAGACACAAAAATCAAATGACAGTTTACATGACCTAACCCACTAAAACTGCAAAAGCACTCATAATTCCCCATATCGGTATTATTGTTGTTTCATAGTAGTTGGTCATGAAGTTGCATGGCTTTGAATAAAACCAATCAGATGCATCAACTGCTGACAAAGCCACAGTGTTCAATTTAGTTTATACTATAGGTCAGCAAAAACCTGTTCCTTTGCACTCCTTCCTTTTTCCTCCCTTGAAAAGAAACACACAAATAAAAAAATAACAAACACCTAAAGTTTTTACAAGGGAATCATCTACCCAAACAGATTTTCTGTAAAAGAAGAGAAATCACATAAACAGACGTATACTATATCTGCAGAAACAAATCATATTTTGGGGGGATTTGAAAGTTTATTAGATTTCTCAAAGTCAAACAATTACCATTATATGAAAAAAAATGTAAATATCTTGTTCTCAAAATCCTCCCTAAATTGTCAGTTTTACTGTGCGTATATTCACAAAATACTTTCAAGACATCAGGTCTAAGCTGAGTCTGCGCAAATTCCAGGTGACGTCATGCAACGGCGGCCCTGCAGAACATCTCCATTAGAAAAAAAAGGGGGGGGAAGCTAGTTAAAGCAAACCGTAGCATAACCGTATGTTCCCAGCTTCACTTTTCCTGATAGAAACCGTGTCGGTAACCCCGATCCATGCATTAGCAGGACAGCCTCGCCTGAAAGTTCACAAAGCCTCGCTCACCACGATGCATCATGCACGGGCTAGCTATTAAGCTAGTAAATCAACTTCTCATATGCTGCAGTTGAGCTCATACATTCAGCCTCCTCCGTCTCATGTATATTTACCTGAACTACGGCTCATTCTTTTCTCCCATCCCGACGGTAAATTCTCCTCGTCTGCCATGTTATCTGCTGCAACGTTATCAAGTTTGAATTCAACGCTCAAACGATGCGACACAGCTACGGCTCAGCAACTACGACAGTCGGTTTACGGCAAAAGTTGTTTTCTGAGTTTGGCCCGCCCCCAAACGGCATGTCCGTCCTACTATTGGTCTTCGACTCTTGTCAATCATCTTTGTTACTATCTAATTGGTTAAGAGGACAACAACACGCGACATCGATTCTACAGTGATGAGCACCGAGAGCTTTCCAGAAGGTTTCAACTAGTGAAAAAAAAATCCATCAATCTTGGGCTACATTTAACGTATGTTTTACAATTTCTGATCCTTTTTAACACGTCTGGCAACATTTTTGAAACCTAAGTTGATCTTAATAGGCGCTATCTATTTCATGTTTTTTATATTTATAAGAGTTGTGTGCACAAGCTAACGGGTTAGCTTAAGAAATCATCATGGCTGGTCGAATTTGGTCGTCAGTTTAGTTTCTGTTGTTGACGCAAAATGAATCACACATTCTTTTGATTTCATGTTTATGTTAGTGGTGTGAACGATTAATGTCGATCCTCATCACATATTATTACTCTAATATTTCGACTTACTGTAGCTCCTCTTTTCACAGTAACACGATGATTGAGGTGATTTGCAACGATCGTCTTGGGAAGAAAGTCCGGGTCAAGTGCAAGTATCCTTCTGAAGATGTTTTGGTTGTTAATACCGCACTGCAATATGCTGGTTCTGATTAGTTAATCATGGGGGGAAAAAGCCACACAGTAACCGTGCTGTGGATAATGGAGCCTTTCCTTATGAACCCATTTGGGGTTCGTTAGAATAATCATTTGGGTCTGCATTAGAATAACCAGGTAACCTATGAAGCATGCATTTTGGACTGTGGGAGGAAGCCGGAGTGCATGGGTTTTCTCCACAACAAGCAAACTCCACTCAGAAGGGTCCCAGCAGGGGGTTTGGAACCAGGGCCTTCCCCACTGCACCATCATGCAGCTCTATTTAAAATCTAAAGAATGAAAACATTCAGGACATGAAAGCTGGAAGTGTTTGTTTTGAAGGGTTTTCCACGTCACCAAACTGCTCCTCAACATCCTTGCACAGCTCAGAGGACACCATTGGAGACCTGAAGAAACTAATTGCAGCGCAGACGGGAACAAGATATGACAAAATTGTACTAAAGAAATGGTAACTCTGCTTTCCTTTGCCTTTTTCTTCTTTGTATCACAATGAACATTGCCTCTTTTTGGCTTATTTTCTTAGTAAATGTGGTCTTGTTTTAATAGGTACACCATCTTCAAGGATCACGTGTCTCTCGGTGACTGTATCCTTTTGACGAACTGACTTAACCTTTACTAAGCTGATGCAGAAAGGACCGATTTGCCCCCTAATTTCTCTAGTATTTGAAAACCTAAAAAAGCGAGGTCTTAGGCTGGAGCCACATGTGGCTCTCATCAATCTAAATTCTGATATTTTGAATAAAATTGAAAAATATTTTTAAGCTTTGTCATTATGTTTGGATTTTTTAACTGAAGTGATCTAGTATTAGTAAAATTATTATTATTTTTTTATGTAACACTGTTAACATTTACATTAAATATAAGAGGTCTTGTGTCATTTTCCACTTCTCATATATGTTCAAACATATCTGATAACTGACCAAAATGATAGTAAAAGGTTTTAATCTACCATCAAAGCTGTTCAATATTAATTACTAAATGAAGCAGATATTATCTTCTGCTGCACGACAACTGGTTGGTGTTTTTAAAGTATATGATTGCATTTACATGTGCAGGTTTTTTAATTGATTATACTATAGTGTTGTTGTTGTATTTGTATTTAATAGGAAAAAGATGCTGTAAGGTCATAACAGAAAATTCTATGGGATTTTGATTCAATTAAATCTGCTGCAGCAGGAGGATTTTATGTGAGACGGTGTATTTTATTTTGAAAGGAATTTATATGTACTGCCATTGAAAGTAAAAGAAATTAAACATTTTTTTATACAGAAAAATATTCAATTATTGTAAATATTCAAAAGCTAAATTGTATAACGTAAATGCCATAATTGCTACACAAATATAGTGTACATTTCTACACAAAGTGAGGCTGTGTTGCTCTCGTTTGGGTTGGGAAGATACTGGCTCCAACAAGGTTGGAGATCCCTGCATCAGACGATATCGAAACCTTCTGGTCTCTGTTTCAGCTAATTTGTGAATGTGAACACTGTAAGGTCACAGATCTCTTCTTAACTGCAGCCTCTTCAGATGAAATCCACGATGGCATGAATCTGGAGTTGTACTACCAGTAGCAGAGAGCGGAGGACCGGGGCCTGATGATGGCAGGATCACATGTGGAGATTGCATCCATACACCAGTGTGTAGCTGGAAACCACCAAGATTTGACATTACAGCTGGGAAAATGGCGCCATCTAGCTCAACTTTAATTTTTTGATCATCTATTATGTAAAACGTGTTACTTTGCAGTTTTTTTGTTTTTGTCTAAATATTTTTGAAATAAATCTGAAAGGAACAAAAAAGTGAAGACTATTGTGTGCTGAAACCACTTTTGTCTTCTTCACAGGTATTCTATCTAATAGAATATATTAAGGAATGTTTTTGTCTTTAAAGAGAATAGAGATGGTAAAAATATGTATTTTAGGATAGACGCATACTGAAAAAAGTAAATAATTTAAGGAAGAAGATGAAAGCATGTAAATGTGCTTTTTATTTAAGTTTAAATTAAAACATAACTTTATGTTAATAACCTCTGAAAACCTGCAGATGTAGGTCATTATCTGTGTGTCCAACCTAGGTTCCTTCAACAAAAACATGCACTAGAATAATCAATGTTGTTGTGACACAGCACCCTACAAGCTTATTCATTCATCTTTTAAACCTGTGCCACTTCTGGGGTCACGGGGCTGCTGGAGCCTATCCCAGACACTTGCGTGTGAAAGCAGGGGGCATCCTGGACAGGTCGCCAGTCTGACGCAGGGGAAAAATGCCACACCTAGAGACAATTTAGACTAACTGATTAACCTAGAGACGTTTTTGAACGGTGGGAGGAAGCCGGAGTCCCCGGAGAAAATCCACGCATACACGGGGAGAACATGCAAACTCCACACAGTAAGGTCCCCCATTGGTGTTGTGTTGACCCTTGTGCTATTCTAGGCACTTTACCATTGGGAGTTGGGTCATCTAGACCCACTAGACAGTGCACTAAACCTTCTTTCTTCAATGATTTGTGATCTTCACTGGTGTCCATGGATTACATGAAATCCTCTCCACCTTTGTCATGGTGGGGAGAACACGTCAATGGTCATCTTGACCCCATAGGATAGCACTATGGATAGAGCCGGGACTTGAACTGGGGGCCTTCTTGCTGTTAGGCAAGAGTCCTAACCATGCCGCCTACAAGCTTATCAAGTATGAAAAGAATGGGATGTGCCTCGGCCTACTTTTCTATGGAAAGCAAAAGGACCCTTATGTTTTAGTGATATTTTTTAAGGTTAATGTCAGTACGTAAATGTTACGTTTGAGCTCCACACAAGCCATGCAAGTCTGTTTAGTTCAACTGTTTTTTTATTTATCTGGGCACCACCTCGGTACCGGTCACTCATTCATTCAAAACAAACCACATTCAAGCACAGAAATGCAGCCCCTCACATATATTACTTTCACATTCAAACACGGGTAATGTGTTGGTACGTCAGCAGTAATCAGAATAATCTTCGTCCACGTAGTTGGATGGAAAAAGTCCCACCTGGAAACAAAATATGGATTTGGTTATAAATGGTGTCATTAGACATCTTTTTGAACGTGTGTGGATTGTTGGGGAGTCTCACTCTTCCGTAAACTTCTCCCTTCCACCAGCCGTTGTGACTCTTCTTGGAGAGGATTTTGATGGTGTCGCCCTCCCTCAGTGACAGCTCTGAACGGTCCCTGGCTGAGAAGTCATACCTGGCTCTTGCTACACCAAAGTACTTCATGCTGCCCCCTGCTGGAAAGAGCCCACATTGCAGCGTGGTAATCAAACTTTTCTTAAAAATGAGCAACAAACGAGTACTTTCTGTCCCTTTGGACTGCTCGTCAGGATGACTTGTAAAACAGATGCCGATCTCCAGTACCTGGTGTGGGATTTTGTATGTTGTTGGACGAGTTGCTCTGCTCTGGTTGCTTGTAAGGCGTGCGTAACGTGGTGTCCACATCCCGAAAATATTCCTTTAGGGAGTTCTGCTGGTAAAACTGAATCATCTCCTTAAAAAAGAAAACACACGAGAAGATGACGGACATTTTCATAAAAAAAGATAGATGAATGAATGAGACATATTTAAAGACCCACTCTGATAAGAATTGTGTTTTTAGTGTTTATAACATGTTCTTGTGGCATTTTTCTCATGTGAAGAACATGTATAAAGAAAGTTAAGCTTAAAAGAGCTTTTCTGAGTATTTCTTTGTTCAAATAGTTGGAAATTAGGAGCCGACAAAAAATAAGAGTTTCTAAAAGATTGTACTTGTGATGCAGCAAATACTATAGGTGTAGGCTACAAGCTTCCTGCTCCATTCTGACGCATTCATTAATAGACAACTCAACCCATGCACGCCTTCATTTTCCTCATCCGAGCAGGTATCTGGCTCAAAACTCTATGACTGCTTAAGTCTGATATTGCTCGCCATTTTTGTTGCACCAGTATTGTTAGGTTGGGGGTGTGAGGGGCAGTAAAGTAGCAGTAAGCTAAACAGAGCTTTCAGTTATGGGGGCAGGGTTGCTCCATGCCAAAGGTCCCGCCCAAAACTCAGAGGCAAATTTCTAATGAAATACTGTCGCTCTGCAGAAACTATAGCTATGTCCGAATTCCCACCCTAATTCCTAACTACTAAAAAAACTATCTAGTGGCCTGGATTTTAAAAGCACTTCATTACTTTTTTCTCTTTTTTAAAACGGGAAATGTAACATCATCTATTTCATGAAGGGAAAATCTAATCAATCGAGCATTTTATAATAACTAATTATGAATCCGCTGAGTTCTGAAGAAGAAAATGTTGATTGTTTATTAAAAAATACATTTAAATACATTTTTTGAAAAAATTGCTCAAACGCAATGCATTGTGGTCTATATCCACCAATCTGAGTGAGCATCATCGCCCACTAGATTCAGACAGCACTCCAAAATTCAGAACGCACGTTATAGTGCACTACGTAGTGAGTAGTGAAGGAATTGAGACTTAGCCTTTGTCTTAGAAAACAACAGAAGTTTTGGGACTATGGCTAAAAACGGCATAATGGTAATTCAAAGACCACTGGGAACGCTTTTACAAGATGATCGGGGTGGGCCTTTAATATTTTGGGGTCTGGTCCAAACACGGCGACAGGGATGCTTACAGTTAAACACTTGAAGGCTTTCTTCTCGTTAATGCGGTACAGGCCATCAGTGGTGGTGATCTTAATGTGTCTGATGTCCATGTTTAACCTGGGAAGCACATGGAGGGGGGGAGGAAAGAGCACACTGTCAGAGATTTAACTAAAAAATAATCAAAATAAAGAGAAAAAAATGACACCCTTTTGTACATTTTTTTTACAAGCCTTTTAAAATGACAACAGGAATTATGGATAACACAATATTTCAAATGAATCAAACCTTAACAGGTGGGGCACCCATCACATTAGAAGGTGTTCTTTTAGTGCTGAAGTGTTCCATTTTATGTCCCAGCATAAAATAAACTCACACAAGAGTTCAACTGCAAACTGAGAAGTTATTGCTCAAAGAGCAGGAACAGATCCATTCACTTCTGTAAAAACTACAAGTGTTGGTGTGACAGGGAGTCAAATGCACTACCTGATATTATTCTAAGAAAGATTAACTGTTTTTTTTCCAGCTAAATAGGAATTATTCAAATAAAACCCATGAACAGCGAAGTCCAATCTGCTTGGGTTAACCGTGACTTTGTTTTAGGTTTATTTAGGGACACAAACAGCTCAGGTATGTATAAACAAAATATAAATGTTAAGGTGCTTTTAAGCTAATAAGTAAATTCCAATCTATTTCTAGGATTATGTATGAAAACGTTCAGTAATAACTTGAGGTGTTTATAACCATAAACATACATATAAAGTATGCTAGAAAAGGAAACAGTTGTTTAAATAAAATAAAAAAAGAGTGAAATACAAGCCCTAGGATCAAATGTATCAAAGAGCAAAAAAGGAAGTAAAACTGAGTAAATCCAAGATTTACCAGTAATAAATTAGTCTTATTGTTTCCCATCTCAAATTATCAGTTTTTCATGCCATTGTGGCAAAATTAAGCAATACTTTTAGGTCACAGAGGTTTGCACCTCTGCACATGCAAAGTTCTCTTCACGTGTTCTTCGGTTCATTTCCTGTTGCATAACCCAATTATAACAGTTTTTTTTGCTGTGTGTATGCAGGAGGTTGTGATGGAGGCTGTGCTTGCAGCACAGCACTGGAGCTGCAAAAAAAACCTGATATAAACTAATATGCATAATCAAATCAGGTCTGCACAGCTGAGGGTGTAACTACAGTATGTCTTTCCTCTAAATTGCTCACCCTTAATTTGAAAGTCAATGTGGGAAGTTCAGGCCTGTTTTGGAGAATATTATTTCTGTCTGTCATGTTAAACTGGATAATCTTGGTCTGGTTTTTGCAGATTCAATGCAGTAACAGTAGTTTATTAAATTATAAAAAGTATATATCGTTATCCACATGAGCTTTTTTATACCATAATATTCAGATTTGCTCACAGTTGACAGTTGGCTTGAAGAACAAGGATGACTGATAAAGTCAGACTGGAAGTGCTGCTCTGCTGTCAGAAGGGAGAATGGAGAGGATGACTGCTGTTGCTAGAGATAGATTTATTGTGTACAAATACAGTTATCATAAATTTAAATTTAATCTGAAATGAAAAAAAGAGCTTGGACTCAAAGTTGTCAAACACCAAAGGCCTTTTTTTACTTTGCAAAAACTCATTTATACTTCTGTTTTTTTTATCAGTTTGAAATAAAGAAATGACAATAAATGAAAAAAATGTAATCTTTGACATAGTTTTTTTCTCCATCAGTGTCTCTAGAGAGTCAAACTCAACCAACCAGAGAGCCCACTTTCCTGATGTGACATCCCCCCTCCCCTTACCCCCATCTGACCACCGCACAGAAAGTACTTCCTGCTGTACATCCTGTTTCTTTTTGCGTAACTTCATCTTCTCTAAAGGATCAGGTAAGCTGTCGTTTGTAGGTTTCTACCGCGTCCATCGCCATCCCCCCCTCTATAGGCGGGCAGAGGGTTGGAGAGGCGGGCCCCTGTCAAATGCTGATTTCTTTCACACCTTTTGAAAAAAAGCCTTAAGTGAGCTTCCTGTTCGGTCGCTCCTCACTATGTTTTTTTTCTAAACGAACCTTAGTTTAACACATTTTTGTTTAAAAAAATAAAACAAAAGTAAATAAAAAAAAAAAATGAATATTTTCTCACTTGAGGCTGATTGCGAATTCTCCGCCATCTTTCTGCCGCACCAGGAAGGTTCCATCGGAGCGAGGCATTAAAAGGTTTTTGGCGGCAGTGCGGTCCATGTTCCCGGCAAACCTAGGGCCCAGTAGGAGCAAGTGTTAATTTTCCACTCGTGTTTGTAAGTAAATACTCTTTTTCTGGTTTAGTTGAAGAACATAGACTTCAGCTCAGACTCTACCTCACTTCTCCATCTTTCATATAGACATAATTTCAAACATGTTTGCTCTATTCAATTTTGGCAACACTTTACATTTCCAGCAGTTGCACAAGGCCGTCTGATTTTAGCTGGAAAGGCAGAAGTGTCTAGTAAAGTACGTCTGCCTCCGAAACCACGAGTACTTCATTATCTGTGATCCTTTTTTAGACACATACATATAAAGGAGCTCTTGTCTGTTCAGACACATTTTGAAAAATTTGTTAAAATACAAAGTGTCTATTAAATATTCTGATCAGATCTTAAAGCAATATGTGTATAGAATTTGTACAAAAGCAAGTGTGGATTCTCTAAATATCTAAATCACTTACAGTTATTTGAGCATTTTAATAGGTTTTCTTAAATTTGACCATAAAACTAAATAAGTAGAAAACTTAAATATCATAATTCATCTTTTACCCTACATAACCATTTATAACATATTTGATAAACACATTTGTGAGACCTCCTATCAAAGCTTCCTTTAAAAACCCATTGTATATATCTTGATCCATGATTTCTGCCCTGTAGTTCACCATCATTCCACTAGGGGCAGTAGAAGGGCTTTTCCTGCACATTAAAAATGGCTGCCTCTGTGAAATCAGAAAACACTTGTGCAGGAAAAGGTAAGCTAATTTTCTAAATATTATGATGAGATTAACTCATAAATGTTTGTAATATTTGTAAATGACTACCTGCTTTATTAAAAAGAATGCAAAATGTGTTGATAACTTGTTCAATACAGTGTTAAAAATGTGTGGATCAAATTGTGAATAAAGACTTACCAAATCACATAACCTATCAATAATATACTATCTACATCTTAATTAAATAAATGTCATTGCAATTTCTTTGTGGATTTCATTAAAAAGGTTTAAAAATCATCTTGATTAAAAAATAAATAAATAGAATTTTCTATCAAATTTTTGCTGTTCTGGGCTTTACAGGGTAAAGATAATATAAAATGCAACAACTTTAGTCAGAATTGTCTAATAATAAATACGTTTAAAAAAAATCTTTTTACAGAATGGACACAGGAAATGGCCCGAGGTTCTCCATTCACTCAGTGCTGTTAAACATTGCAACTTACCAGTATATTCTGCTTCAAAACCACCAGCCCCTTCTCTGCATCTGCTTCTATTTTTGTGGCTTTGATTAGCCTGTTTTCTGTGACAGCACTGTGGTGTCTCCCAGTCATAGGGAGATCAGCGCACTAAGAAATCTGACCGTGACGCTAACTGTGGCTTTGTGTGCTAAAGATTCAGCACGCTTCCCGTTCACACTCACCAGTTGTAAGTTGACAGGTTTGGGGGCGGCTTCTGGGAAAAATAAAGAAAAAAGTCTTGTGGTCATGGTGGATGCAGTTTAATATGATCTATTATTGCTTGATAACTACAGTGCAGGAAATGGTCTGGTAATCATTCCAGATTTCAAACTAAAATCTATTAGAAAGTCAAACTGTGCCGTCATAAAAGCACTACTTCTTTATAAGGAGGCTGTAAATTTGATATTAGTTTATTTTTGCTGATAAAAAAATACTCACAGAGATGTAAGGGTGAACCTTTTGGCAGGGGAACCATCCCATTTGGCCTGTGGTGAGATTTTTTCCCTGAGAGATGCAGAAAAATGTAAATAACTGACATTTCCCCTCTAAATCAAGTCTGTTTGCCCCGTGGCATAACGATATCAGGACAGTCATTTATGCACAGACTACCAGGTAAAACAGGTTTCTTAAGGTGGATCTTTTGTTAATATGGCCTACATAAGGTCATAAAGAGCTTGTAAAAATACTGAGTGGGCTGTATTAAATATAAGACCAGGTTTTAAAGAGTAAACTGAGTTGAATTCAATGGCAAAAAAAAAAGATTAAAAGGGAAATGTTGGTAATGTTGGTCAAAGATGAAGTCAAAAAAAGCAAAAGGTTTGGGCAACTTGTAAGAAGTCCTGTCACATTTATACTCCACAAATAAACCCTTATAATCGATATACAACATAGTAAAAACTAGTTACATTAAGTAATATAGTCTACAAAACTCTACAAGCACAACAACAAATAAATAAAAACTTGGCTTCAATATCAAGTTCAGTTTCCAACATAATAGTATAACTATCTGGCTTGAACAGATTAGGCAGCTATGAACACCAATGCTTAATCTTTAGCTATTAGTTAAACTTATAAAAAATTACATGTAATATTATGTTTGACTTTGGTTTCATCATGGCATAAACTCAAAAAGTAATTATAAACAAAGCTAAAATATTATAATTTCACTTGATGCATAATAAATATTTTGTTCCATTTCAAGTTTTTTCTTCTTCTATTATTTGAACTAGAATAAAAACTGTCCTAACAAATAAGCAATACATTTATAGTGAGGAGACGCTTAAGAAAACAGGCCAGAACACGTGATTTTACTCTTAGGTTATGAGGTTATAAATAAAATAAATCATAGTAAAATACAATTTCCAATTTTCTTTTTAATTATACATTTTTTAAATTTTTTTTTAAACCTGAAGTGGCCCTGGAGTTCTTACAAGTACCTCAAATGCTATTTTTATTTTTGTATATTGTTCAAAATTTTAAGGCTTTTTGCATCAAAGTTGGTTCATTTATTGCAGTTCTACAAGAAAGTTAAAAATGACCAAATGTTGAATATCCTTTTTTTAAGAAGTGGAGGTTTACACGACAAATTAAAACTTGACACCTCCATACATTTAGCCTGAGAGCTTAATGTATGGAGAGTGTTAGGAGTTACACATAAAACAAAAACCACAATATCTGCTCCCTGCAGGGTTTTACCTCCCACCACGACTGGTCAGCGTCAGCACGGGTCAGCTCAATCAGGTCCCCTTTGGAAAGGTTAAGCGACTGGCCGAAACCCACAGGAGGCGGAGGCAAGCTGTAATACTCCTGACTCACCTCCATCTTCGGAAAGCCTGAGTGCAAAACAAGACAATGACAAGAAGTCTGAAAGGCTTTGCCAACACATCAGTCTTCTTTCTCTTTCGGCTTTTCCAATCAGGGGTCTCCACAGCGAAACAACCTCTCCTTCGAGGATGAGTCGCACGCTTAACTTGGCAATGTTTTACCCCGGATGCCCTTCCTGACGCAACCCTCTCAATTCATCCGGGCTTGGGACCGGCATAGAAGCAGAGAAGGGAATAGGGAGCAATCCGGAGTCAAACCCTGGTTTCACGGACGGAAGGCGCCGCAAAGCAGCACGAGCTAAACTGGCCCCCTTTGCCAACACATCAGTACTGCTTTTTTTTTTTTTTAAATAAAATAAAGACGACTTCAATTAATTAAGGCGTAAATCATAAAATGACCGAATTACAAAAAACAGTTCAAGGCTTTTCTTACCAAAGTTAGAATGTCCTGATGGTTTTGGTGTCTTATTCTAAAGGAAAGCAAATGAACACAAACTGAAAAAACTTCAGATAAAGTGTGTGAAAAACGAAAACAAAAGTACCATAAATATACTATAATTTGGATGACAAATGAAGACTTACCTTTATTATACGAGAAGTACCTATAATTTCAAAAGACAAATCTACAGTAAATCTTGACATTCATAAAATATTTGAACACGTTTGCATAAAAGTATGTATACTGACCAGAATTTCGTCCGCAGGCTGAAACTCTGCCTAAACACTCTTTATGTGCAGGCATTTTACAGCGAGAGCACTGATAACCCTGGAAAAATGTCCCTCTGTGGACAGCACAGACACATTTGACCTGCCTGTTGCTCTTCATTTTGACATGGATTGTAGGAACTGAAGGGAGGCGAGACAAACATACCTCAACAGCATCAAGCAGGCCTTGCAAGATGTTGTATCTTCAAAGCAGTGCATCTGAAAATCATGGTTATTTGCTGAGAAGTTTTCAGGAATCATGTTTGACCTGCAACCAAAAAGGAACCGGGCGTCACACAGAGGAGGGAAGTACGACATTGGTACAGTAAGGAAACAACAAAACACCAACACACAATATGTGTGAAGTTTGCACTTCTGTGTGCTTCTTTAATCACTTACATTGCCATCTGAAACTGCTCCAGCCATTTCTTCTTCAGCTCTTTAGTTTTGAAGTAAAAGTCATATCCACACTTGCCGTAGCAGTCCAGCAGCAGGAAGGCATGGGACCACTATCCACAAACAACAGCGTGAGTCCGGTGAATTACCTCGATACAACTGAGACAACAACGCAATTACCTTCTTATTGTCCTTTTCCCCCGAAGCTTCATCTCGTATTTGGTAGTGATTTAGTTCAAGCATTTCCTTTAGCTCAAACGTCTCGCCGCTTTTCTTCTTGCAAATAACCACGGCCTTGTCGAAAAGGAAGGCGTATCTGAAAAAAGGAGCCAACTCAAGGTCAGACAAAAGATGGTAAGGAATTCAAACCGCTGAGATCCACATGCACAACCACCTGTCCTGCTTGGACTTTTTCTCTGTGCTGCAGATCTTCAGCTCTCCGTCGATCTTGGGGCGACCATAAAGAGCCAGAGACTGAGTCTGAAGAGCAGAGAAGAGCTGAGATGGGTAAAGAGAAGAAGAAAAAAAGACTGACAAGGAAAAGCAATCAAAAGGAATCAAAGTGTCCTCACCAAGTTTTCGATGGACATCTGAAAGGTGGTTATTTGCTTAATGATCTCATTGTCTCGTTTGACTTCATTTACACACTGTGCCAGGTCCTGAGTGCACACAAACACACAACAAATTATACAACTAAAACAACAGACCTACCGATGGATCAAAACACACAAACACACCTTCATCGCATCCAGGGCTTCTCGAAGGTTCTCTTTGTCTGGTGATTCATCGGTGTGTTTGATCAGCTCCTACAAACACCAAAAACCTCAACATCAAACCGTCTAGAAAAACAGTGACCTCAGGCGACAGAAGTGCAAAGACCTACCTGTAGCAGAAGATGATATTTGAGGACTCTCTGGATAGGAACCATGAGTAAATCTCTCAGTGAAAAACGGCCACGGTTTGCTCTGTTTGAACACTCCTGGGGGGAAAACATGCTTCAAAAAACCTTCCTTAAAGAAAACATAAAAAAAATAAAAATACTGTCATCCAAAGGGATGACAGTATTTTTATTAAGACAGTGGTCTTTTAGCCCATCAGAACCCATGGTGACATCAGTGTAACAGAAAAACATCAGAAATGTGGTCCACTTGACTTGTGCTATGTCCAGTTTTTAGCAAAAAACTGTCGTTTTCTAGGTTAGAATTTCTGGAGAGTGGTAGTAGTTTATTAGAAATTCACCTCTGAGTTGTCAGCGGGACCAGTGGCGTGGAGCAACCCCACTCCCCCTTCCCCTCACCGCTACTGAGAGCGCCCTTTTTACACCCTTTCTTGCAAGCCTACAGCCCCTTGTATCACCAACCTAACATTACAGGTGCAACAAAAATGGCGAGGAATGTTGGAGCTATTCAGCCGTATAGTTTTGAGCCACATGCCAGTGCGGGGCAGGGAGCTTGTGGCCCGCACAGCGTATTTTGTATGTAACAAATAGAATCTATTTCCAAATCTCTTCCATTGTTTCATCTGCTCCTGATACAGAACAATTTGAATTAAAAAAAAATACTAAGAAAAGCAAGTTTAATCTTAAATTTTCTTTATATACAGGCCCTTTCCTTAAAAATAAGAATATCATGGAAAATGGTATTTGTTTCTATAGTTTCATTCTAAATAATAAACTTTTATAAAATATAGATTCAAGGCCCACTGTTTAATTGGTTTAAAGGATTTATTTATTTTTACATAAATTAGGGTTCCAGCTTTCCCTTCTCTACTTCTGTGCCGGTCCCAAGCCCGGTTGCTTTGAGAAGGTTGGGTCAGGAAGGGCCTTGGCGAAAAACATTGCCAAGTTTACCATGCGACTTGTTCGCTGTGGCGACCCCTGATGGGAAAAGCCGAAAGAGAAACAACAACAACAGGGTTCCAGCTCATAAAACCCACATAAACAGAATTTGAAAAATGAGAATACTCTGGAGAAATCTGTCCACATTTAGCTGGGCATGAATTTTTTCAACTGAGTTTCAACAACTAATCATCTACTAAAATCCAAGCGTCTGCACAGGTTCCCCAGATGTCATTAAATCAGTTCCATTTGGTTCAATTGTTTCAGTTTGCTTTGATATGAGGAAGACTTCAGACTTGACAACTAGCCAAAAAAGCATCATTGATCACCTACATAGACTGGCTAAGCTCCAAAGGTTCACAGCTAAAGAAGGGGGCTGCTCACAGAGCGCTGTGTCCAAGCAGATCAACAGAAAGTCTAATGGAAGGACTTAATGTGGCCAGAGAAGAAGCACCAGCAAAAGAGACGACCAGCGGATTATGAAAGGGACAAGATTCAAGAACCTGCAGACATCCAGAAATAGTGGAATGAGGTGGAGGAACAGCATCAAAATTTTGGGAATCAAGGTCCATATCCTGTCTGAAATTCTGTTTTTTAGGGTTTTATTAGCTGGAAGCCCAATTTATGTAAAAATAAACAAAGAAATACCTGAAATCAATCTAACAATGGGGCTTGAGTCTGTACAGTGTTCCATGAGAGTTTTACACTTGAATGGAATTATGGACATTTATACACTTTTTTGGAAAAGGTCTGGTTGTCTATTTTTAGAAAAATGCCACAAGAACGTTTTAACCCTTGTGCTATCCTGTGACCCCACCCTTACATTGACGCGTTCTCCCTACCATGACAAAGGTGGATAAAAATGGAAAGATTTCATGCATTTTTCATCGGGTTGGGACTTTAAAGACATGTCCAAATCTTTTACTCACTCCAGTATCTTCAGGTTGAGCTCTAGAGACATCCTTACCTCCAGTTTCATCCTGATTTCCTCCCTTGTATTGGAAAGCCTGTCTAGGTTTTTGGTTGCTGCTTCCACTTGACTACAGTAGTTACCATACAGTAGCAGCCTACAGAGACATACAACATGAAACACGTGCATGTGTCTGCTGTAGTGGAACTTCTTTGCAGAGAAATTACGCACTTCTCTTTGTATTTCACGAACACCTTGTACAGATTTTTTGCGTCGTGATTATCAATGGAGCTCCGGACTTCTTCCAGAAGGCGGCGGTGGGTGGCTGCCAACTCCTGCAGGTTACGTGGAATGTAGTAATATCAGTGACAGATGAAGCGCGCACAGCAATTTTACAGGTTACTTCTTTCATACCTTAATGTTGATGAAGATACTTTCAATGTCTTCAACCTGGAGAAACCTTTCGAGAGGCATCATAAAGTTCTACACAGAAAGAAGTGCTGTGGTTAATTTAAGTATAGGTTTGCATATGAAAATCTGTGCATGCTTTTTCCTTCTGTGTGTATGAATGGGCCATTGCAACTCCCTAATTTGTTGGTGATGTTGATCCTGTTTCTTGCTGAGCTCGAGTACACACCTGTAGTATTGACTCCAGTGTTTCTGTGTACTTTTCCTCTGTTTGTCGGATTTCATTCAGGCAGCACTTCCGCTTGTCCACACCCGAGTTTTGCTGCTGTATGAAAGCAAGCACACGACAAAAATTCAACATTTTCCTCCAGCTGGTGTTTCTCTCCTCACAAATAAAACTCTGAAGATGGAAATGTATTTTCTGAACAACAAATGGCTTATTATGCCTATAATTGAAATGGTCTTTTCTAGGTTTTTTTCTCTTTTTTAATAGTTTTTTTTAAACTTTCTTTTACGAACAAATCTAGAAAAATAACAGTAAAATAAAGGAAAAAGGTCAAGGAAAAAAACCCAGTTTTTCTGCTTAGTTTACCAATTAATACTTAATTAATAAATTGTTAATTAATTTTATTTTCATGAGCAAAACATTTTTTTGCGTAATTAAAAGTAATTTATTTATCTATGTTAAAATATTTTCAGTTAAACTCTTGAATAGTTTTGCATGTTAAGCTTTTTAATTTATTTGATTCTCAAGCATCACAGAAATAATAGCCCTTAAGTCTGGTTTGTGAAAAAAAACAAAACAAAATAAAATGATAGCAATTATGATTACGCAAATCCTGCAGACTTTCCTCTATCACTTCAAAAAATGTCACTTTTTAAGTTTTTCAAACCAAAAGCAGGAATTTAGAGAATAGACTGGCATATAAACTTTATCAAATTAGATTCATATGATCACAAGTTAAATCTAAAAGTTCAAGGTGATCAGATCTATTGATAATTAAAAAACCCTGCAAACCTTCAAAAACCTCTCATCCACCTTTATATAGTAGAAGTTAAATATTCCACTTGAGTGACTTACATTCTCAGACTGGTCGTCTCTTTTCATCAAGTCTTCATAGATATCATCCCCTTCGTTCTCTTCATCTTCCACAAAATCGTAAAGGTCATCATCTTCATCTACAGTGTCACTGAAAGACATGACATACACTGAATTTCTTTCTTTCATCATCACAAACTGTCTCTTGCTCTGATAAAATACATAACGAAAGTTGTAACAGATTGAACTGGATTTTCATGGTAAATCACATTTTTGGTTTTCTTTACAAAACAAAAAACTTTTACTGTGTTTATATAACATTTTTCATACACAATAGTGCATCTGAAGGTAATCGACAAGAACCCATGCATCAAAAATTAAAAACATGCACACATGCACATGCATGCACGCACATACAAGAAGTAAAGTAACTATATTATAAAAGAAAGACTGCGGGACACACTAGGGTTTAAAACAAAAAAAGTTAAATAAAAGACAACTGCCATTAAAAATATAGAAAATTAAATGACATTATTAATGCATTGAAAATAGTTAATATACTTTTAAATGAATCAATAACATAAACAGTTATTTATTTTGGATTTTTAGCTTCAACTTATTTTCAATTAATAATGATCAACAACCAAATAAATCATTAGTATGTTTTTTTTATCTTAATAACAAGTTTAATAGGTAAATAAGTTAAAAAATTGAAACAATAATCTTGTTAAAAACTCTTTTACTAAACCAGGTTGTATATAAAACTCGGCTTACTCTATTTGGTCAGACAGTCCACTGTAGATTTCATCATCAGAAGCACATCCTTCAAAAGGAAACGGCCTGGAAAAGAGCAAAATTTACTTGGATTGACCTTTCTATGTCCAGGAAGTTTACCATGATCAGTCAGGTTTAACCTAAAAGTAGCGACTCTTTCAGTCATGTACAATAACAATATTCAATTAAAATAATTTCAATTTTATTTGTACTGTATAGCCCAAAATCACAACAACAGTCGTCTCGATGGGCTTCGAAGGATCATGAATACAAAGAGTTCAATAGGAAAATCCTAAAATGAACGAACAAACTGACTAAACTATACTGGCCTCCCTGCCCTTAGACCCCCCTTTGCAGTAAGGAAAAACCCCTAAAAAAACGGATTCCGAAAAAAACGAAGAAACCTCAGGGGTGCCCACATGAAGGAGGGATCCTCCCCCAGGACGGACAGGCGATTTACCAGAACTCTTAGAGAAGAATTAACTTATCTAAATCTACAACTACATATATAAAGTCCAACAGACGAGCTTCATCCAGCCGGAGTTGGGGGGACAGTCAGGGGGATGAGTCGAGCCGGAGACAGGAACCACAGCCAGGTGTAGGAGCAGTGGTCATAGTGAAAATGTTTAACCCCTTAATGCCTGAATTTATTTGGAGCTATAAAAAAATCACCTATGTTTTTGCTTTCATGTAGATGGTAAATTAAGGTAATTTTGGAACCAAAGTGGTTCTATGCCTTTTTGTTTCAATAGGCATCGAGGGGGTTAAGATATTTATGCAATAGAACATCTAAAGTGTTTAGATTTTGAAAACATTTAACAAACAATAGTTAAAAAGTAGACTAGAAAACAAGTAAGACATAATACATCAACATATAGTTAAATAGAATTAATATGAACTAAAAGTTTATAAAAGTTAACATTTTAAAATGATTATAATAGCTTATAATAGCTTCTTATTAAAGCCTTTCACTTTATTCGATACATACATTAAAGAGACAGGAATCTACTCACTGAAGTCCTCTCTTTAAAGCAATAGGTGAATGGGACAAGATGGACAAAGTGTTGATGACCTGTGAAAGACAAACACACAAACAAGTGAAATGTGGCAAAATCACACTAAATGAAGGAGAAGAGGGCAGAGTGCCAAAAAATCCTCATGGTCAAATCTCCATGTCAAATAATTCAGCCTTGACCCTTTCCTCTTCCTGAGGAGTGTTATCAAAATGAGCAGACTCACCTAAAAGAGGTTACAAGGGAAGGGATCAAAAACAAAACTGCAGGATTTCCCATATGGTCCGCCATAAAATGATCTTTGTTGATGATAAAATCATTCATATGTTGATTATAATATATCAGGGAAATCTCTGAGCCCAATAGATTCTTTCATTCTTTTAAAATCACAACAGGCATATGTCCCGCCAGAATTGCATTTAAGGTGCTAGAATGTTCCCACAAATGCTAGCTAACACATTCCACATGTCTTCTGGTGATCAGAAAAGAGTGTTGACTTGCAATTTTAATTTGGGATAAAAGCGTACTTGCAGTTAATGTTGGTATCCAAAAATATAAATGGGGTTTTCTTTCTTTGCCACATTTTGAAACAGTGTAGGCTCCCCTCTATGACACTTTCTGGTTAACTGCTAAAATAATTCTCCACTGTAAGCAGGACTCACAAAAAAGGGCACTTCCTTTTTATTTATTTACAGCAAAACTGAATAAATACCCGTCAGAAGATGTCTTTTTCTTAGTCAGCACTTCTGAACCTTTATTTCTGCTTTTAATCAAAGACAGTAAAAGAATAAATATCTTACGAGAAGTGAAAGTCTGGAAGAGAAGTACACAGAGAAAAATGTAAATGAACTTTATTCACATCTTGTCTTTGGCAAAAAGGCTTCCTCAGTGAAACTAAAGACAATAATCCAACAGTGTAAGCTTTCTGACAGAGAGTCATTGCAGGGTAAAAACAAACAAACCATCCTAGATACCAATGTGGCCTCTAGCATTTATCATGAGCTATAACATCTAACTGAGTTGAGCAAATACAAGCCTGCATACATTCCGTAAAAGTTTGGAGTGAGACTCACTGGAGGGAAAAAAAAAAAGTCAACCTATATGGCAACAAGACATAAGGTGAATCAAGTGTGGCTTTGTGAAAGATTAATTGTGAAATAAAGCACAACGAAGAAAAAAAAAGATGAATTGAAAAGTACTAAGAAAATAAGTAATATTTTATAGAGCAACTATTTATTGACTGCGTAAGAGAACGGATGGAGTGAGTGTGACGTTGCCAACAGAAAACGGCTTACTTCCGGTTCAAACCAGATTAAGTCAATTTATTCGCCATTTTTCCGCAATACAAATACCGCCATTTGGAGCAAGACGAGGTTAGTAAGCAGTGATTAGTCTGAGTCAGAGGCAACGACCCTTTTTTTGCTGCCAATCAGGACTGACCTTGTTGAAAATCCACACCTTACCAACTGAAAACGGTCTCAGGTGAATCTGTCAAACATTTTGAATGTGCAAGATGGGGGCCAGCAGGCACCAAATGATTGATTATTTGATTAGTTTAGAACTTGGAAAAACTTGTGATAAAGAAAGAATGTAATAAAAAAGAAGAATTAACAAGAACATGTTTACAAAAAAGGTATCAGAGCAAGAATGGTTATTCAGACAAATTGTGAGTAATAGCTTCCTATTTCTCTAAAGAAGTCTATGGGATTTTGGCTTCTTGCACCCAGCAGATACTTCCTATAATGTGAGGAGGGCGGCGTCACTCAGTCCAGCTCTCTGTTTTACCTTCAATGAGATAAACTCCTAAATTATCCACCTTAATAACATGAGAAACAAACAAACAGAACTACTTGCTCATATCAAGGCATTTAGCAAAAACAGGTTTCAAACTCTGTGTCCCTGGTTGTTCTGGATTGTAACCTATTTCAAGCTTTGAGAATTTCAGTGGATGCTGTTTTAATTGTCATTATTGATGATAAAGTTCTATCCATGGCCAAATTGTTGCTGGTCTTGGCTTTGTTTAAGCCCACTTTACATTTGAGTGGAGCAGCACCAAGACAAGCTTTGCAGTGGCGAAATAAGCTCTTAAAGTCCCACTTCACCTATTTCTTTTCTATTGTAAAAGCGTTCCCAGTCATCGTTTATTTGTGATTATGCAGCCCTGCAACACACTGGCGACTGTCCAGGGTGTTCCCAGCCTTCGCCCACAAGTGGCCGATATTAGAAAATGAAATAATTCTGCAGCCACGCCTCTGTCAGTCTTCCCCAGGGCAGCTGAGGCTACATCAGTAGTATCAAGTATGAATGGGGAGTGAATGAATAATGGACATACATTGTCAGCACTTTGAGCGTCTGGAAAAAGCGCAGAAAAATCCAGTCCATTATTATTATTTTAGTCAAAATTAAAAAAACAGAACATGTGTCAGCTACACAGGTAAAGCTAAAGTTTTTTTTCTACTTGTAATCCATTAACCTTTCTGGATAAACATTTTAACAGCTTCCATTCTTAAACATGTTCTCTTTAGAACAGTGGTCTCCAAGCTTTTTTCAGGCACTTACTGGTGTAATGTCAATATTGTAAGACAGTTTTTCACAGACTAGTCTGAATGAAGTTTGCGTTTAAGCATCCGTTTCATAATAAAAAAATTCAAATTAAAATGCTACAACAAACAATCTGTGAACATTAGTAGATTTTATTTTTGCTTCAAAGGAAGGAGACTCATTGAAACAAAAATGTTGATTTGTAGAATTTTTTTCTGATTTGTAAATAATTCAATGAAAGCAACATTACGGTTTTTTCATAGAACACCATTATCACTCTGAGAACTCAAGCCAGTCTTAGATCATCTTTCAGGACAAAAAGATTTTCATGTTTTGTTTTTACATAAATTCTGATTCATTGTGATTTTTCTTTAACACAGAGGAACATTTTCTCCAAATTCACTCTTGCTGTAGGAAAATTCATCGATATCCCTTTTACAAGTTTCCATAAATCAGCAACTTTAATTGATTAAATCTTCATTCTCTGTAAAATGTTTGCAGCTGCTTCAGACCTAAACATTGCAATGACGATTTTCCCTTTAACGTCAAAGTGGATGCTAACAATGGAACGCTAACTTCAGCCGCGTCCGGCTTTTAAGATGTGATGTAGAGCCCTGCGCGGGACTATTTTCTTCATCCCGCTCCCGCCCGCGCCCGCTGAATTTTTGACCAATCCCGCCCGCTCCCACAACGTATGCGTTACACTCCCGCCCGCACCCGCAAAACTCATAGAATTTAGTCCCGCACAGTAATAGAGATGCATTGATTTTGTATCGTCTCCCGTCCCGCAGGAAAAAAAGACGTATTTGTATTGATATTATTAAAGAGATTCATGTCCTCCTCCAGCCTCATCTTTTCATGCATTCCTCTTGTGTAATGTGCAACTTATTTATTGAATATATTTTTACAAATCCTGTTCGGTTAAAAGTGTGCGTGTGTGCGCGCGCAGACAGACGGCCTGAAGCGCGCTCTTAGTAAGAGGCGGGGCGGGGCGCACCCCCAACAACAGGTTAGATGACAGAGCCCATTGGGCGTCTCTACCTGGTGCCTTCACGGAGCTTCAGTACATGAGAATCCAACAGCCGCACAGCCTAAATTGGTCTGCTAATATATATTCATGAGATATTCATGCCAGCACTGATCCCGCAGGGTTTTTTTTTTGCCGCCCGCTCCCGCCCGCAGCACAATTCAAACCGCCCAATCCCGCAAGATTTGGGTTGGGTCCCGCGGGACCCGGCGGGACCCGATCCCAATGCAGCCCTCTAATGTGATGGATAAATGAGGCAAAATAAAATGACCCCTATTGGTAGCAGAGCACACTGAGGCTCTTTGAGCAGCTCTACATCGCACGAAACAAATACAAGATCTCAGCGAGAAGCAGCTTGTTTTGTTGTTATGAGTCATGCACTACTTAGTTTTTACTTAGGATGGGTACCGAACCAAAACTCTGTGCCACGTTGCTGCCAGTATCACATAAAATGCGGATTGCGGTGCTTTTTGGCGGGTTCATATGAGAACGAGTGAGGCAGTGCTGCTGTGCAGCGGCTAATGCACGGAGCATCAACCAAAAGGCTGTTGGCAAAGCAGGCCAAACTTCTGCAGAACCACAGATTCTTGTTCAGCAACCTAATGGATCAGAGTGATGTGTACAAAACTCTGAAAAAAGGCCAACCCTGTGGGGATAAGCGGTAAAATCTGTGTTTATTTTCACGCGTGCAGTGCAGACTGTCATGTGCACAAACCATCTTAGCCACATTAAAGAGCACTCATTCATCCTTCAAAGGGGGATTGTTTATTTCCCCCATTTTTTTTAAGCACAGTTCAGGCTCCTGAACTATTTAAAAGTTCTGGAGAAGCTACATTAAGCAATATTGAAAATATTTTAGAATCATATTGGTTAAGCCACATTCATTCTTTTTATTTTTTTATACTAAAAATATTTTGTTGTGGAAATCAGACAATGTTGACTGTTCCCTTTAAGAACAAATATATTTTAAGTTACCAAAATAAAAGCACTATGAAATTGCTTGGGTAAAAGCAACTTGTATATGATGTACAGTTGCAGTGCTTAATATTGTGATCATTAAATATAATGAATTTTACAATTGTATTACAATAAAAGGCATATTCGTATTCAGGTAGAGTTTTTTCTAAGTCATACTCTTAAAAAAAAGAAAGAAAATGTGCTCCGGTTCAATATCTCAATACGTATTGTATCGTGGGACGCGTATCGGGATAAGTATTGTATCGCCAGACTCTTGCCGATACACACCCCTACATTTCAAGAGTGTTTGTGTCCTTTTGCTGTATGCCTCTCATATATTTACTTATTTCTTTTTGAGAGATGCAACAGGCATCCTAAACATATTACTACAAGAGCTTTTTAAGAAATCGATAAGTTTGAAGTACCTTGAAAGGAGTTGAAAGGATTAATGTAGTAATGAAGAAATGTATGCCTTTGATACTTTTTGTTAGGGGGACAGTGCTAACCACTACACTACACCACTGCCTGCAATGGCAACCCATCAATCCGGGGTTAGGATATAGGTTCTACTTGTCCAAGACATTCATAAGTGATCACTATGATAAAAGAACAAAAATATAATGCTTCCATCACAAAATGCAGCAAGTAAACCATTTCTGTCAGTATGGCTGACCCTCTTTAAGCAAAAAACATGGAACAGACATAACTTCCTGTTTGTACAGGAAGTCAAGCAAATGGCTACTTTTAAATTCCTCTAAACTCACATGAAACTGCTGCTTAGAAAAAATGGTGCAACATCTTTAGATTAAAAAATTACCAAGCATCTGTCTTTCTTGTGAAAGCTATATGGTACTTGCAGCCTGTGGTAGGGGGACAAGCTACCCAGTATAACAAACACATTCTCACGGTCTTCAGTAACAATAGCAACACCTATTAAGAGAACTGCTTTTTGTGAAGGAGCTTATAAGTGAAGTTACAAAACCAGGAGTTCTAGCATGTGTATTTCTTTGACACTCATCCGTCTCAACTCTAAATACAAAACATTTTGTGACAATTGTAACAAATGTCATCACTACTAGTTTGAAAAAAAGCTAATTTTACATTAGACATAAATCAATCCAAGTCAGTATACTTGCACGCTGCAAAAAAGTCAGATGCACATACAACAGTGCACAAGTTATGTAGCAAGTCATGATATGACTCTTTGTATTTACAAATGAATCATGCAGATATGTAGCAGTCACAGCCATTGAGTGAAACTGAAACCTTTTGGGGGGCAGTAGAGTGTCATCTCCGTATTTAGTTCTCAAGACTGAGTTTGCTTTAATCTCCAGTTATGCTTTTGTGCAACAATAACTGGACTATGAATGCATTTCATCTTTTCTTTTCAATAAAGCTTCAGTAAAGTTGAATTAAGTGTTGAATTTAACTAGAAACAACACGTACTCTGCATGTCAAGTTTTTAGAGAGTGGATTTTTTAATTAATGCTCAATTTAGGTTTTGTATAATTAGTATAGCTAAGTTAGGGTCATGTTTACTACTGAGTAAAATTATCTCTTAAATTACACATTCTCTTTTTTAATGAGAGCTTAGAAGACAGAAAACAATGTCAGTCTATTACACAGAATGCATTTTTTGTTCATGTTTTCCTCCAATTTCTAAAGAGTACCCTGCACTACACGCAGGTTTTAAATTACAAACCAATAATGCTGTGTGTACTGTGTGTTCTAAAACGAATACCTAAACCATTTCTGTATTTTTTTTTTCTTTTTGGAGTGGAGCGCTGTTTTCCATGTTTCCAGTTTAAAAGCAATACGCCCCTTGTTTAAGCTTAGGGGAAGGGAAATATTATACAAATCGCCTTCCTGTTACTCCTCTTAGCTAACAAACAACAAAAAGTAAAAAAAAACAGTCCATAGTATATCTCTTTTTGAACATAACTATTGACTAAACAGTTTTAATATTTATTTCTGATAAAAAGTGTTGAACCATAATAAAGTATTAGTGTACTACAAACAAAAGCAAAAGCATGCAGCAAAAATGATCCCAAACTCATAAAGTCAGACTTGGATTACATCAAAATAACAGCAACCAAACCCCTGATGAACAGCACCAATTTCTGGAGGTGCTTTCTAACCCACAGTGTGAAGTTATGGCGGTGTGAATGCACAAATTTAGAAACCAAATGCATAATTTCTTTCAGGTCTTGTGGTTTTACTGACATTTGTTTTTTTTTCTGTACATTGCCCGAGAAACAAAAGATGCACAAAAAGGTTAGGCTCCCCCCTATGATACAGTCTGTTAAACTGCTAAAATAATCTTCACTGATAAGGTCGAGTGATACCTTTGCAAAGTCCCGGACGTCAAACAGTTCGAAGGCTTCGAACAAATCGTTCTTCTTAAGATGAAATTTCTCCTGGCAAACTCCCAGAAACGTCCGGATATTCTTCAGGCACAGGAACTAATGACAAACAAACAACATGTTTACCGACATTGGATTTAGGTAATACATGACATTTTTTTAATCTGATGAATGTACTGATGAAGTTTAGATTTTTTAATATTTTCTTTTTATTTGTTTGACCCTGATGCTGCAAACATAACTAAACACATGGTTCAGCTCATGCTTTTTAATGTACTTATGCTCCATTCTTCCATTGGTTAATAAACTAAATGGAGGAAGTTAAAATGGATGAAAGTGCGGCAACAAAAAAAAGTGTCTCCTATTATAAAAGGCCGCTTTAAGGACCAAAATATAAAACATACAAAAAAGAAATATGCACGGTTCTGCATGAATGACCTTGTGGGTCAGACGTTTAATGACTTCAGCTCTTCCTTTGTATGTTTGCCTTGTCTGTAACTCAGAATCCCCCTCTCTCTTTCTCTGCAGCTCGCTGCCCGTCTGTCTGTTCAGCTGCGGGAAATACGGAACTCTTGCATAAAGAAAGGGGAAATGTTCTGACCGATACTGCTGCACACATCTCATCTATCTGAGGTTTATGCAGACAGTGTAATGTGCTTTTCTGTACACCTTTTGTAAACGTTGCAAAAACACAGAAAACTCCCCACCTCAGGCATTTGTAATCTCAGCATGAATGATTAAAAAAAATCTGTTTATTAATGAGGGCTGCCTTGTGTACTTAAGTGACTTTTTTTCATCCACATTTGACCTCATGGGATTTCCTAGTTTCACATTTACCAGGTGTTTTAGACATTGTGTAAAGCCCTGTCAAGCGTAATACAAGTACTTCCCTTGGGAACATTAGGCAAAACACATCACAGCTTCTCTTTTTCTTTCTTATTGTTTCTTTTTCTAACAAATAGTGTAATTTCCTTCTTGCTTCTCTTTTATTAATCGCACCCTCTGAAATACAGTCCTTACTTTTGTTGTTTTGACAGAGCTTTATTAGCTGTAAGACTACTGTATTTCCCACACTATAAGGCATACTTAGAAGTCTTCAAAAATTACTATGTGCGAAGCACCTCAAGTATGGATTAATTCTGGTTGTGCTTACGACGAAGTGATTGCGACAGGTACAAAATGACAGTCTGTGTTTTTACAAGTTGCAAACAAGGTTGGTTGTTATTGTGAAGATGCTAACATGTAGCGGTGTCTGACGTGTTTTTTTTTGTGTGTTTCTAACACGGTTCTGAACAACCATTTGCCTGGTTCTTTGAAGCCTTAGAATAACATTAAGTGCAAATGAACTATTTATTTTTTTGGAAATAGAACATTTTTAATTTCTTCTCATTAAACAAAAGTACATTTAAATACATTTTTCTCAAATTGACATGAACTTCTGATTTGAAGACAAGGTTGTTAACACAGGTTCACAATGCCTTATAACATAATTCAGCCGATCACAATAACGAAATCATACACACAGTTCTTAAAAAGTGTTGGGGGTCAAATATATTGATTTTATATCAAGGACTTATGGGCCAGCAGATATTGGAATGTCCCTAATTCGAGTTGGCCCACAGGCCGGACTTTGGACATGCCTGGTGTCGGTACATGAACAGGTACCTCTCTATGAACACAAAAACTAATACTAATAACCAACAGATCTGTTAGTTTCTATAGAATTAAAAAAGAGAGGGTTTGGTTATCCGTCATACATTAATACATAATGACAAATTTTTTTAAATGCTTTTAAATGGTGTGACCAGACTAAGAACAGAGTGGTGGTTGCCACTGTTACCTCAAAGCATAGTGTACTATAACGGGTTTCAGAAAAATATTATTTTTTCTGGACACTCCAATTTTCCTCCTCTAGTTTAAATTGTATGCTGGCAATATTAACCAATGAGTTTATAATACCTTTGAGTGTAATCATGTGTGGTGTCTGTACGGGAGCCTGCATGAACTGACGGTGTGTGCACAGTTAGTTAGCCTTGCAGGTCATTTTCCTTCTTTTGACTTTGTAATGGTTCTTAGGTCATTCCCCTTCTGCAATGGGTTAACAGTTGACCTCACTGAGCTTAAGTGAAATGTGATTCTTAAATAACAAAGTCCAACCATATTCGTGCAGAAGACAGTTGATTTCCTGTGGGAATTCTTGATCTCTTTTTAAAAACCTTTTGAATTTTTTTTTCTTTCCTGAAATTTGTTCTTAGTTGCTGCACATACTTAAGCGATGACATTAAATAAACCATCAATGATGTTTTTTTTATTATTAAAGTTGTACCGTATATATTGCATTTTACCATTTGCAGATTTTTCTCAGTGCATTTATGCAAGCTTTCTTTATTTTATTTTTACAGCGCTTTGTGTTCTGTGTCCTGATTGGCTATAGACTTTGTCAATCAATTTCCTCTGTGTCGTGTCTCCTGTACAGAATGAGTTCAGCTTGCCAAATCTACATAAAACTTCTATTGCAATCACATTTTGGGTTTAATTTTGTAATAATGGATTTATTTTTCTACAAAGGTTTGAACTGTGAGAGTTTAAACAAGAAGGAAAAGTGTCAAAATGTCGTTCTGAGAAAAGTGTAGAAGTGTGCAACTAGGGGTTTTACAGCCCAAAACATCTGTAATTTTACTTTGTGAATTTGATCTATCTCAAGTTATTTATGGAACATAATTCCCACGAACACTGTAGTTTAGTATAGTGCATCCGCTATGTTGAAAATCCTTATTAGAACTTTTCTCAGTAAAATATTTGTTTTTCTACGTAAATTCTTTCTGCATGTCCCATTTGAATTTCTTTGTATCTTTCATCAACATCATCATCCTTTCTACAGAGTCTCAGCAAGCCTCCTGATAAGAGCAAATGTAGATTGCAGTATTTTCTTATCAGCCAGGCTCTGGGCCTCAGGGATGCATACTGGTGGAGTTGTCCCCATGGATATGATCTATGAAAATGGAACAGGAAAGAACCGGGACTTACTTGCGACATCTGTGGCCTCAGGTTGATCTCCTTTAGGTTGACCGCCTGAGGCAGCAGATTGTTGAGCAGCTGGCACAGCAGCACGCCGTCTCTTAGAGCCTGAGCCAGGTCACACACCTTACCACATCACACACAGCTTATTAGGTTTCAAAACCAACAGATGGAGATGTACTTTTGCAAACAGGCCAGTGATGCAGATGGTTTACCTGTGCATGCCCTAGTGTGACTCTATGGTTCTCAGGCAGAACTCGGCACTCAATTAACCACATCGCACACTGCCGCCACAACTCCATTTTTATTTTCTTATATCTGGAAAGAACAGTGTATTGTTTGTTTGTAGATCATCTAAATGTCAAAATACAATCTCATCTGACTTTGACAGAAAGTAATGGATTAATGTGAAGCTGATCAAAGAAATGACCCTCAGTGAACACAGAGCAGAAACAGTAAACTACTAAAACAGCCATCTTGAAGTTACAAAAACTCAGCAGCAACTATAAAAAAACTTTACGCTAACTGATCAACTGAGGATGAAAAATTACCTTTTACCTTCCTTAATTTCTCCAGGCAGTTCTTTTTCTCTCGATGTTGACCCACCCCAGGCGTACTTACATTATCTCATTCTCAGGCTTCGGCACTTTTGTTCTGCCTTTCTTCCGTGGTGGGTGTTCTGCAGAGCTGCACTGTGTTGAAAGCTTTTAACTTCATCCCGCAACTTCCTTTTTCCTCTGACGCACCCTCACATACACACACGCTGACATGCACACATGCAAAGCTGCTGCTGCTGCCGTCTGTGCTACAAGGCGATAACCAGTCTGCGGGTCTGAGACTGAAATGGAGAGCACTTGCAACAAACTTGACAGAAAGAGCAGGGATCAATTTAAAAAAGTTTAATCCCAGAATTATCTGCACACAAAAATTAGTTTTAGTTTAGATAATTTGTAGCCTGTGATTATAGATGAATGTACCCAGTAACAGTTTAACTGGGTGAGGGACTATGACTGAATATTTTAATTCAAGTGTCAAATGATAATAGGGTTTTAGAAGCTGTTTGAAAATAAAAAATGTTTTACTACTACATAACAAAATTACTTTTCACTGTTCTTGAGTATATTATGCCCAGACAAGCCCACCAGCTATAATTTGTGTGAAATTTTACATTTTTACACAAACAATACTCTTTATTTATGCCTTTTTTATTTTTACTAAAAGTAGAAAAAGAAATCCTGATTCAAACGACCCCAACACCTTATCATACATCCACAACATACATTTTTTGTTTTAAGATTGAAACTACTACTCATTACTGCAGCCTGCATGAGATACTTACTGGGCTGATGCAAACATGTTACTCGTCTTACATAAAACACAACCTTTGTGAGTTTCTTCCTCAATGTGAAAGTAGCAATATTCACCAGCTTTACTGCTATTGACAAGTGTTTTGTTTATCATTACTTTTTGGAGCATAAAATATCTTCTGTTAGTGAGAAAGAAATTAGTGACAAAGCCTCAGAAAAAGAAGTATGACAACAGATAACAAAAAACACAATAAGCGCGAGACGGGGAGAAAATGAGATCACATTGAGGGTGGTCAGACTTCTGAAGTAAAGTTTTAAATGTAAGTAACACCCTGGAGACTTCTGCTTGCTCTAAACATTAATTCAAATAAACCAAATAGTATCTAAAAATATACCAGGGCAATGACATTTAAAAAAAAAGGTTCTTACCAAACAGTTCTTTTGAAATTGGTAGGGTGATGACCAATGAGCTTGTATTTCATCCATTTTCTAATAATTGCTCCAATTGTTTAACTTTTCTTTCCAAACTATTTTCTTATTGTTGATTTATTCATTCCAGTCTTGTTCCAGTCTGGTCCACAGTATTGTCCCTGGTGTTCTGTGATAGCTCTTTGGTCTTAGTAGAGAAGTTGCAGTCTGACTCTTTAAGGCTGTGAACAGGTGTCTTTTATACAAGTAACCAGTTCAAACAGGTGACATTAATACATGTACCAAGTGAAAAAAAAATCCCAATTAAATCCCTTAAATAAAATACAAGAGGTCAAGTATGCCTCTGAGCCAAATCAATTCCAATTCAATGGTAAAGTGCCAGGGAACAGTCCAGAAGATTAAATGGATGCTTGGTGAAACCAAAATTTAGGTGGATCAAAATTGGCAAATTTGTTTCTGTATAAAGTCAGATTTCTCTTGACAGTGACTGAAATTTATTTTTCTCAAACACCAAGTGTCACTAATTTTACAGCAACTTGTGGCATCAAAGCACAAGAATCTTGCCAGGAACCCTGAGATCTAAAAGCCAATAAAACCACAGAAAAGGTTACTTTTTAAAAATCCTTCACTCAATCCTGGAAAAAGGGGGAGATTACTTTGCTGCTTTAATCTGCTTTTGCTTTTCTTCTTAATGCAAGCAGAATCACTATCAGTCTGCAGTTTCAGAAAACTTCAGTCCTTTGTTCCATAGTTGTCTTTAATATTTAAAAGATTAAAATCTGTACTTTTATCAAATAAGTAAACAAATTTTAAGCTGATTCTTCTCTGGCAACTGTGTAGGGGCACAACCATGTGTGCCCAAACTGTTATTCTGCCAAATAAACCTGCAAATAAACAGCAATATATTGTTGAAAATGTTTTAAATACATGAATCAAAAAATATAAATTACATTTCTTTATTTTTCTTAAGCATTGTGATGGTGATACAGAGTTGACGTCTTTGTTTAGATTATTTTTCTACATGTAAGCTTTTTCTAGAGTATAATGCTGACCTGCTGCTGGGCCCGGCCGTGGTGCAGCGGTAGGGCGGGCGACCCATGATTGTAAGGTTGCAGGCTCGATTCCCACCTTGCACCCATGAGTCGAAGTGTCCTTGGGCAAGACACTGAACCCAACCTTGCCTCTGGTGGTAAGCGGGCGCCTGTGTTTGGCAGCAGAGCTACCACCAGTGTGTGAATGTGTGTGACTGGGTGAATGGGTCTGTGACTACAAAGCGCTTTGTCCTTGTAGGAAGAAAAGCACTATACAAGTATATGCCATTTTACCATTTACATTTGTAAAATATTTTTTAATCTGTCATTATTTTTCATTGGATCATGCCTCAAGTTTAACAAGCCTCAAGTTTTTGGTGTTTATGGTTATTATCACATGTGTGATAGTCTGTTAAATGGCCTGTTGCTAGGGAGAAAAAATAAAATTAGTCTTTCCTTTCACTTCTTTATTTCTCAAAACCAAAGTTTTATTTGATCTGGTCTCCAAAGTTCTTGTCATGTTGAAACCCACTCTGGTCTAACGATGAATCTTTTACCCTGAAGTGCTTACATTGTGTTGTATTGTAAATGTTAAAGGAACTGATGATTGTGGTTAGAAATGGTGGTTGAACTGTGGGGGTGCTTTTGTGTGTGTTTCAGGTAAATGGGGGGTAGATCCACCGCTTTCTTTTTTTTTACTTGTTCTGTTCAACAACTGAGCAAACAGATGAGGGCTGAAAGCCTTTTGTGTTGGGCAGATTTTACTATTACCAAAAGAGGTTCTATCTAGGTTATGGAAAACCAGAGTGTAAATTTATATAAACCCCTTTTTGTTTTTTAATTATTTTTTGTTTTTACATTTAGTGTGTGTGGGGAGGGAGAGGGGAAAAGTGTGAAGGGGGGATTGAAGAGAATAAAAGGGAGAGAGGGGGAGAAAGTGGGGGATACAAGCGCTGATTTGAATAGGTTTATTTTAAGCTGTGTAACAATTATACCAGATCTGCTGAAAAGACAAATATTTCATCCGATGGTGAAATTCTGACACGAAGATGAGCGGAAGATATCTGTCCAACAATGCACTGTGGGTTAGGAGGAGGGATATAGCAGACAGGGAGCAGTGTCGTAGTGTGCACGTGCACGTGGGGGTGGAGATACATGCATGCTGCCGAAGTGACCCATGTGTTCATAAGGGGAACCAGATCCTCCCCAGCCCGATCAAGCCAGGCCGCCCTGAGAGGACCAGGTGGGTGAAGACCGGCCTCCCCTCCCTGACCCCACCTACATATGGTGGTGTGAGTGTACTGTGTGTGTGCCACAGGTAGAAATAGGAGGTCTCCAGTGTGGCGGGCCCTACCGCTGCCAAGCTGCAGAGCCCCCCCCACCCTGGGGGGTCATTCTTTGTGTATTTGCTGTGTGTGTGGTGCTAACATGCAGTGTGTGGTGTATAAAGTAGAAGTAAAAAAAAAAAAATTGTGGGGCGGACTAGTGAAAGATGGGCACAGGTGTTTCACCGTACCACCCTTCACCAGACCATCCCCACAAGGCCCTAGATGAATCAAGGTGTCTAATATGCGAGTAAAAGTGGAATGAAGGGCAGGCGCCGATGCAACCCCAAAGAGAGACACCCCCAGTGAGCCCCGCCAGCATGTCCCACTCATTCAGTTCACCTCTTAATACAGTGCGGCAAAAAAGTATTTAGTCAGCCACCAATTGTGGAAGTTCTCCCACTTAAAAAGACGAAAGAGGCCTGTAATTTTCATTATAGGTATACCTCAACAATGAGAGACTAAATGAGGGGGAAAAAATCCAGAATCTCACGTGATTTTTTTCAAGAACTTATTTGTAAATTATTGTGGAAAATATGGTCAATAACAAAAGTTCAAATCAGTACTTTGTTATATGCCCTTTGTTGACAATGACAGCAGTCAGACATTTTCTGTAACACAGACTTTCAGCTCCTTCAGATTTTCTATGGGGATGAGATGTACTGGCTAGGCCACTCCAGGACCTTGGATGCAACTAAGTATTCTTTCTCCTCCAAACAAGACCAGTAGAGTTCTTACTAAAAACAGTTCGATTTCTGTTTCATCTGACCATAGGACATTTTCCTAATCCTCTTCATCTAAATGCTCTCTAACTTCAGAGGGGCCTACACATGTTGGGAGAAGGCAGTGGATAACTTAATCCAAGTGCGGACACAAAATGGTAGAAGTTAAGTTATTTATTTTGACTTGGCAGGCAGAGTGGCAGGCAGGCAGGCAGGCAACCTGGCAGGCAGGCAGGTAGACTAAAAAGAGATGCAAAAGTTATTTCAGTTGCTCTTGGGTTTAGAGGATTGTTCAGAAGCCAAGGACTTGTTACCACAGGATGAACAATTTTCTGGCACTGGCTGGAGGTCCTCCTCAGGAATAAATAGAGTTTGTGATGGCCAGCAGGTGTGGAGGTGCTGATTGTGGAGATGATCAGCAGGTGTTGTGATCCAGGAGAAGGCACGCTCAACAGAACCACAACACATGTACTGACTTTAGCAGGGGGACACGTCTGGCACTGCAGGATTTAAGTCCCTGGCGGTGTAGTGTGTTACTGATGGTACCCTTTATTACTTCTTCTTCTGCTCTCTCCCCTTTAACATTTTTCTCTTTCATTAGCTCTTCAAACTTTTCCTTCCATCTTTTCACCTGTCAATACATCTCTATCTCTATCTTTGATCACCATAACCTGGTGCACATCCTTCCATCACTTCGCCTTGTCAACCTACCAAGCTTTCCTTTGTGTGCAAACTGTAGTATAAGTTCTCAAGGACTTTGCCATCTCTACCTTCATCTTGTCCTTTATCTATTCTCTTATCTACTGTCTTCTGTCGTCTCAACGTTTCACTTTGTCTGGGCCAATGTTTTCAACACAATCATGAACTTCCTCATTCCACCAACAAGTAGGGATGGGTACAGGAGCCCCGGTATTGAACGAGCTCCAGGGGAACATTCTTCAAGACCGCAGTATCCATATGATCTGACCTCAAGGGTTCTGCTATCAGTACTGGAGAAGTCGCATTCTTTGTGTGGCCCGCCAGATATAAACTAAAGCTGTGACGGTGTGGGATTTTTTATTACTGCTGTGATGAAGCAACAGGAGTTGCAGGACTCTTGCGACCCCCCCCCCCCCAACACAAAATCCTCAAGAATGCACGCAGCTTGTAATGGAAATGAATACAATGGAAATTCCCCCAGAAGCCCTTGAAGTTTGAACACAGGATTTGCAGAAAAATTAAATTATTATCAAAGATGAATGTGTTTATTATAGTTCAAATCCCGCACCAAATGCAGAACTTTCAAAAAAAAAAAAAAAAATAGAGGAACGTGCAGCTTTCTGCAATCCACCTGCATACTCCACAATGTTGCCCTATGCAACTGTATTTTATTTTAGATCATGACAGCAATATGTCAAAACATAGCTGTTGTTTTTTCTTTAAATAACTTCTTTTTTCACGTGTTTTACTTTTCAAGTTGGAAAAATGTATAAAGTAAAATGTTTTGTTAAAAAAACAATGTTGTTGCATATTGAGGAAATAAAACACTATGTTCTTAATTTTTTATTTATTTTTCTTCCTCAAAAAGTATCAACAAGAGTATTAATAAAATACCGGATCGATAAGCAGTATCAATAAGAGTAGTAGTACCGTTAAAACCTTAACGATACTCATCCCTACCAACAAGTCTCCACATTTGCTTTCCTCATTCCAGCTGACACACCAAGTCGTTTCTTCCCAGTATCCCTGATCCTTTTAGCTAAAGCTGTTGAGTCATTGGGAAGAACTTCCTGATCTCCAAAAGTTTGTTTCAACTCTTCCCTAAAACACACAGCTCTCTTCCTTTTTTAACGTTCATCACTTGGTCCTCTGTTCCACCATTCTCCTCTTCATCTATCTCACCACTAGATGGAAGGAAGAACATGAGTTCAAACTCACAGTTGGGTCATCCCAAAGACTATAAAAAATGAGACCCAATGACTTCCTCTACACTCAGCATTATGCCATCCTTCTTCCATCCTCACCAAAACAGCTTTAACCTTCTCCCAATCTATAGGCTTTGGTCTTTTTCTATCTGGTTGAACACATAAGATGTCCACCTTTTTATTTATTTTCTATGAACACTCTAGTTTTCACTGTCAAAGTTCCGATTTTCAGAGTTCCTACTCTACATCCAACATTCCTGCCTTTTCTTTTCCGTCTGTCTATAACCGCACCGTCCTCTTCTTTTATTTTGATCGACACTTGTCCAATTTCTACTGGTAGCTTTAAGGTCAACAGCATCATTGGAAGTGGTTAACTTGTGCCACAACCAATATGAAGGTTCTGTTTGTGATTCGGTTGATTGGCTTGTCTTTGGTTTCACGTTGGATGCCCTTCCTGACACAAGCATTTACCTGGACATGAAAGCACTGGGTTGTTCTTCCATGTGCCTTCATTAACTAATTTCATCATCATTGTATCAATAACCATGTATTTATGTGTCAAAGCTGTACACACATATTTTCTGGCAAAATGTGTTAAACAATTCACACACCAATGATGCAAAAAGGGAAATGTGCATGCAATAATTAAACCAAACACTAGATGCCACTCTTGTGTTGGGCTCTATTCTTTCTATTAGCAGTCAATGTCTCCACCACTTGGGGGAGCAGCCAATGTGGATGACATGCCGATGTGCATACCAAAGTCTGACCCGACATGCTGACAGCTTCTGAACGTTTGGACACCCCTCTGCTTGTTTTTCTCTCCCTTTCAACATGCCCCTACCTGTTAGCTCCGCCTCTTTGAGAGCTCATCCCAATCCTCAAGCTGTGATTTGCTCAACTCTTTGGGGTTCTGTTTTATGATCTGATTAACATTTTGAGTGACTCTGCCTGTTTAAAGAAGAGGTGGGGCAGTGCACAGGATGGAGGGAGGGGTGCTCCAAGGATTAAAATAAAAGTACGAAACAATCAGAGAGTAAACTCAGAAGGGATTAACTGCAAGGATTGAAAGAAAACAGGTGAGAGTAAGAGAAAATATCTGATGATAAATAAAAATATCCCAGGGTATCCCAAATAGATCCTGTCAAGCAGGTAGGTATTAGATTTCATACTAATTTGAGGAATCTTTACTAGTTAAATGGTCTTTGCTTGAATCCTTCTTTGACTCCTCTGTAAACTAAAGTTAATGTCAAACAAAACCTTCATGTGTTTTCTCAGACACTCGTGTGTAAAGAAACAAGTACCAGCACGTGTCTGTTAGCAAGTGTGCTGGTATGTAATCTGCATTTCTCTTTTTCTTTCTATTTAAGCATGAATAATCGTTCCATCGCATGGTGGCTTCAACAGCTTGGCCTGCCCCAGTACACCAAAACACTGGAGAATGAATTTTATGGTCTGGAGGTAAGCAAACATTTTAGATGCAACTCATTTAGATCCAAATCCATGCAAGCCTCAGTCTCCCAAGTAGTTCTCATGGCATCTGACTGTTTTCATGCAGGGTTTGCTGAATGCAACGGATGGAGAGCTGAAGGAAGCAGGGATAGAGAATGCCAGGGACAGAAAAATCCTCCTCACCCAAATTTCAAGACAGACACTGAGCCTCAGCCCAAACTCTGGTAATATACATCACACACATGAATGGACTCCCGCACAAAGAAGCTGAAGAAAATGTTTCATTTGTCCAAAACTGAAAATAATTTTAAAAAGAAAATTATGTATTAATCAGAATTTTAAAATAGGTGTTTTGTTTTTTTTACAAAATAAGGTGTAATAAAATAAAATGGGTGAGAAAATAGAAAAAACAAAATATTTTTGAGTATATTTAAATAATTCATCAAGAGCAATGAAAGACTTGGGGACACAACACATTGATTACCAACCTATTTATGCAAAACATTTGAGTTTTTAACAAAAAAACCCTGCATTTTGTTCATCTGCAAGAAAGAAAAAAATGCAACGATATTACAGCAGACCTACACTCTGAAGTTGTGGACACAACATGACCATTAAAAAAATGTTCGGTTACTTATTTTCTCTTTGTGTTTAAATAAAAAGAAAAGTGTAACAAGCATCTTTAGCCTTCACGTCAATGTATTTTATAATGCATCATATTTTAATTATGATCTATGAAGGTGGATCAGATGTTCTTTATTTGAAAATGAGTGTTGCTTTTCTTTAAAATATGTTCATCTCATCAGGTGAGCCGGTGGTAAAACATAGAATCAGCCGGAAATACTCCATAGGATCAATTGCAGATCTGGTGAGTGTTATTTGTTTTACCCTAAAACAGTAGTTCTTTAAATAGGTCATCCAATTTTTTTTTCTTCAGGTAAAACATCTAAAATAGAATTTTTAGTTCAATAATTTTATAAATGCTAAATTTTACAATCAAACAATTAACTGGTTACGTTTTGCTTCTAAAATGACCTTATTATTATGGAAGATCTTTTAAATTTCTTCACATTTTTACTTATTAATTATAAAGGGACTTATTTTTAACATGAAGATTTCAAAATCTTCATTTTCCAAAGTGCCTTTAAACCTTTTTTTCCCCAACAGTTTCATAAATGATTTGGCCCTTTTTGACATAATGACTGTCAATCAGTAAAAATGGGCGGGGTCTAAATGCTCACCAGGTAAATATTTCACATGACACGTGTTTCTGCAACACCACGTCAGTGTTGTTTGCTGCGTAGATCAATGGGCGCCAAAGTCATCCGGGAACAAAATTCATGCAGCAGTTTCTCCTTTAAGAAATCTATCAGCAGATGCTATTTTGAGGCGTTCTGACATCATTTCTGAAATTTTTAGGCTTTTGACCTTGAACAGCTGCAGCAGAAATACAAATCCGTGTTATGGGATCAGTCAATGACTGTTTAGACCCCACCCACTTCCACTGACTAACACAGTTATTCTGCTGAAAATAAGTCATTACACAATTATTCAATCATTGTGAAAATCTCCATTGTGCAATAAAAAGGGTATCCTTGGGAAATACTGGTTTCAAAGTCAGCTTCTAGAAAAAAACACAAAATAAATAATACTATTTAACAACTTTTAAGCGGCTGGATGGCTCAGTTGGCTGGGTGTAGGACTGGCGCATGGTAAACCAGGGTTTGATTCCCAGGGTATATGGAGAGCTTGATCCAGTGTGCAGTGTGGGTTCTTAGGGAAAACCCTTCACGCTCCTGCCTATCTATGTAGCCATTACGGGAGCCTCAGTCTGGGTCCTCGTCTGTCGGACCCCAGCCCGGGTAAAATACAGGATTGTGTAAGGGAGGACCTCCCGCATAAAAAAAACCCTATGAAAGTCAGTGAAAACCGATTTTTAAAGGGCACATTAGAATAACTAACTGAAAATAACATTCCATAACATTTAGATTAATTTTAAGAAAGAAATATTCCTTCACAATAGAAACTAAGTCCCATTAAATTCAATCTTTTTTTTTTTTTTTTTTTAGGAGTCTTTGCTTGACTATATTCCCAACAGAACATTTGTGTCTAAAATATGTTCAAAATTGCAGATATAGCTTTAAACCATGACAGAGTCTTCTTTTGTCAGAGTTTCAGTGAAACTTAGATACAAAAACATCTATTTTTAGTGTAGTGTAACAACTAAAAAAATTTATAATAACTATTGAAATACTTGGCTTATTGGAACCAGTGTGAGTCTAAGATATAAAGAATTAAATTAATATACGGTGTAAACCACAAGGAAATGTAGATTGTAGTGCAATTTCTGTTTTAAAGGTAAAAATAAAGTATAAAGTATCAATTTCATAACACTAATATCTGTTTGCCATCAGCCTCATATGTGCAGACAGGTATGGTTATTTTAGTAGCTGTGAGAAGTACGGTGGCCTTGAAGTGCAAACCACACCAACCAATCACTTGACACAAATACATATTAAAAATCACGACAGCAATTGAAAAAGCAAAACACATACTAAAAAAACATTACATTTTAGAAAACAAAACTAAATTCCAGAAACCAAAATGTAAAAAACAAAAAGGAAGAAAACAGTTCAGAAAACAGAAATAATTTTCAGACAACAAAATGAAATGTCCAAAAAATGAAACACAAAAAGGAACCGGAAAAGTTAGGTACTATGGGACGATGCTGATTGGATGATGCTATCCAGTCATGTCAAATAACTTTCAGTTGAAATGATGGACAAACGTCATCATCCAATCAGCAAAAATAAAAACAGAAACACTAAAAAAAAAATGGGATTGCACATCATGGCTGCTTCTCCAGATTTTTGCTTTTATCTTCAGCCAAACCTAATTGCAGATAACTGCTAAATTTAAGTACACTTTTATTTTTTTTTATTACGCAGAGAAAGTTGTTTTCCATGAGCATGTGAAACAGAAACTCAAGTTTTAAGCCGACTCATGCACGTTTAAACTTTCTTTTTTTTGTGTGTAGGAGAGTCCAAAAGATTTGTTTCGTCAGAGTATCCTTCCGCGCCTCCAGCGTATGGACAAAAAACACCGCTTGTCTGTTTCCTGCTCTCAGCTTCGCCCTCTGAGTGAAGAGGAGACCATTGTACAGGAATGTAAACTCAGGTAGGAGGACCTCCAGTGTTGATCACCTATGTGTGTGACTATTGATTGGAGCCCATGGAAGGTGGTGGACTTTCACTTTGCACTTTTTGCAGGTCTGGTTTAAACATTAACTTGGACCTGACAAAAGTTAGGCGTGACTTTGAGAAGGAAACACCTGTGAATATATCAGTCATCTATAAAAAGATAAAAAAAAAAAAAGGTAGTATACAGCGGGGGAAAAACCTACTTGTCAGTTACAGATTCTGCAAGCTGTTTTGCTTAAAGATGGGAGGTCTGCAATGTTGTAGTGTTCCATGTTTACATTTGAACTGTGAGAGACAGAGTATTAAAAAAAAATCCAGGATTTTGGAAACATGCAAGCAGTGGAGGAACTAGAACATTTTATTCATGGTAGGGGAGGGGGGCAGAAGACTGTGGAATGGTGGCAAATGAGAACAGCAGAGTGGATGGCCATTACAAATAAGGGATCAAAAATATATTTCAGACAGTATTTATTGTTGTTACTGCAACTAATATTAAAACGGCACTTCTTTTAGCTGAGCTGCTATTAAAATATATTGTTTTTGTTGTTTTTATCATTTTTACAATGCTTAAAGAAGCGAGTATAGATCATTTCTTAATCTTTGTCAATAATAATGCTAATCTTGAACTACCTTAATACTTGGTTGCATAGATAGAACAAGGTACTGGAAACATTCCTCAGAGAGTTTCATCCATATAAACATGATAGCATCACACAGTTGCTGTAGATTTGTCAGCTGCACATCCACGATGTCAATGTTCCCCTACATCTCAAAGATGCTCTATTGGGTCTAGATCTGGTGACTGTGGAGGCCATTTGAGTCCAGTGAACTCACTGTCATGTTCAAGAAACTAGTATGAGATGATTCCAGCTTTATGACATGGTGCCTTATCCTGCTGGAAATAGCCATCAGAAGATGGGACACAGTGGTCATAAAGGGATGGACATGGTCAACAATAATATTCAGGTCAGCTGTGGCGTTGTAACCATGCCCAAGTGGTAATAAGGGGCCCAAAGTTTACCAAGAAAATATCCCCCACATCATGACACTACCACCACCAGCCTGAACTGTCGATTTAAGGCAGGATGGATCCATGCTACAGGAGGGTCACCCGGTGTGGTCTGCCTTAAGGTTGGATGTGTTGTGTGTTCAGAGATGCTCTGCTGCAGACCTTGATTGTAACAAGTGTTTTTTTGAATTACTATTGGCTTCCTATCAGCTGGAAACAATCTGGCCATTCTCCTCTGACAAAGCATTTCTGCCATTTTGCTCAGTTGAGTTGCTGCCATATGATTGGCTGATTAGAAATTTGTGTGAACAGGCAGTTGGAAAGGTGTGACTAATAAAGTGGTCAGTGAGTGTAGAATGGCCGATACCTCTTTATTTCTCAATGGAAGTTTGTGGGATTTTGGCTTCCTGGCTAGAGGGGAGGGGTCATTCAGTCCAGTTCCCATCTACATTCTATGCTCCCTCTCTAAATCAATAATACAAAATACTACGAATGTGAAAAACTATTTTACTACACCATTTCTTTTCCTTTTGGAGGTTCTTCCCAGTATTTCCCAGTTTTGTTCTTGAATAAATTAATTCAACAGAAAGCCATTTTCTGGGTTTGTAAAAACCAGAATACTCTCTGAAAGCCATTTAACCAAGGATGCCATTTAAAAAAAAAGTGACAAATGTTTGTTCTGATAAGTTTTCTCATTAAATGTTGGCTATCCTTTCTGTCTCCGGCTGCACTCCAGGGCATAAATAAAAGAGTGACCTCCGTATGCATTTCATATCCCACAGTAGAATAATTAATTGCAAAATTAAAATGTAAATAAATCACTTTTTTTGGGCGTGTGAGCATAGAACGACAAATAGTTGTTCTTGGTCATCACTAAATGGAGCTAATCTCATGACATAAAAACAGGTCGCGCGGGTCTTACACACCGACGTACCTGCGGTCAGGTGTTGTGTCAGGTCGGCCTCGCTCGTGCCGTTCCACTAGGGCTGACAGACAGGAATGGAGTTTCAGGACGGGGGCTTGGGGCGGGGAAGGAGGACAGCTCAGGAGAAACTTGTGAGAACTCGCCCGAGTCTGTCCAGGAAGACGAGGAAGACGGGGATAAGTGGGCAGGGAGGACTTGCGGCGGAAAAAGAGTAAAATAAAAAGACGGGGCATTGCTATCTCGCCGTTTTTTTAGCGGAGTTTGTTTGTGCCACACACCGTGAGCAATGCCCGGCACGAGGGAGCTGTGAGTCGGACTAACTGGTAAGGCGGAACGTTTGTTGCTGTTTTCGGCCGAACGGAGCTTCATGTACGCGGAGGGATATGAGTCCAGACGTTTTAGATGCGCCCTTGATTTTAAGGAGTTTGAGCTTTCGACTAGTTATTTATATTAAAAAAAGACTTATATGTCGACTCAAAAGTAGACAGACTATTGGTTTAACTTTTACCTGTAAGTTTACCAACACACATTGTACCTGTTGCTAAAACAAGAGTAACTTTTGAGCGCTAAACTATGTATATAACGATTTATTATTTTTAAAAAAATACTCTTCAAGAATTGATAGAGAGGCGATGGTTAAAGCGAGGGTAAACCAGAAACAGTCTGTGATGTCAGACCGCATTGCACAATCCTGGACTCCAGTGTTGCACAGGTGGTGGTGAACTGTTGTGCCACCGCCCTTCAAACAGGATGCTGAACTCATCACTTTAACTTTTTGTTTGTGAATAATTTGCATCAGAATCTGGAAAAAGTAATTTCAGTGAATGTTACATTTTTTGGGAAAAATTCCTTTTAGGATTTTAATTGTGATGGCTGACAAACATCACACAATCTCTAAGATATTAAATGTGTTGTTATGCCAGTGTGATTTTCGAAATACTTGATCTGAAAAAAGAAATGTATGTTTTTTTCTGTTTGTATGTATTAAGTCCCACTCCAATCATCTTTTATCTATTTTAAAAGCGTTCCTAGTGGTCTTTTAATGATTATCATATATTAAAAACACATGTTGTTTTCTAGGACATGGTTTCTGCAGAGCAGCAGTTTATTAAAAATGCATATCTGAGTTGTGGGCAGAACCATGAGAGCTCTCTGTTTACACACTCTCCTGCTAGCTCACACCCCCAACCTAACATTACTGGTGCAACAAAAATGGCGAGCAATATCGGAGCTATTCAGCTGTACAGTTTTGAGCCAGACACCAGGGAGCCTGTGGCCCCCCCACTGTATTTTCCACGTAACAATAGGCTACAATCTTCTTCAAAAAATTTTTCGTCTGCCTGATTCCCAGTAAAATTGAAGAAAGAAATACTCAGATATTTGAGCTTAATTTTCTTTTTTATGCCCTCCATTATTAAAAAACCTCACAGGAACATATGAAAACATCCCGAAGACACACTTTACCCCAGAGTGGGTCTTTAAGTTGTTCTTTTGGGTACAAAGAAAGTCTGTTCTACCAAACCCAACTGTTGGTCCTGCATAAAGCAGCATTAAAAAGTTGCTGAAGTATTTAGACACTGCCTTTTCTTAACCTCTACATCCCATGACCCTGAAGTGGATTCATCATACAAAAAGTCTGACTTAATGCTTATGACAGAAATTGTTAGTTGTTTATATTCTAATAGTTAATTTGTTCAATACTGTTGTAAATTCGGAAGCTCCTCATGTGTCAGCCTTGCTCTTCTACAGTCAGGAAGTTGGAAACTCAGTGAGGAAGGAAGGAAAAAAAAGAGGCAGGCTATTAAAAGTCTCTTCTTTTTGTGTGTGCGTGTGTTAATGTCCTTGTACTGTTTGTGTTGAGAGAGAAACTGAACACTATCATCTATGGCTTCTTTGTATAATAGCCCCAGATCAACTCATTGCTCTTGTTTTTCAGTAAAAGGAGAAGTTTCTCAGCATACTTCACTCAGCTGAAGGTAAGACTTCAACCTAAATCTTTTCGCTGTGCAAACCTCACTTTAACTAACGAATCCCTCTAAATTATATTCCCAGAGTCCGCCCATTTTTCTCACTTGCCAGCACAAAGGTGCTAATGCATGCTTTTATTTCCAGCATTTAGATTATTGCAATGTCCTGCTCTCTGGTCTTCACAGAAGAAGGATATCAAACCTTCAACTGCTGCAAAATTCAGCCGCATGCGTGCTGGCGAGGACCATGGGGCGGGAACACATTACACCGATTTTGAAATCACCGCATTGGCTTCCTGTGCAATTCAGAATTGATTTTAAAGTTCTTTAGGGGGTATATAAATGTTTTTATGGTCTTGGGCCTTCTTTTTTATCTGATATGATTCTAAAATATGGGCCCTTGCGGCCCCTGAGGTCCTCTGATACAGCCATACGGAGAGTCCTCATGCAGGTATTATGGACCTCGCCTGTGGAACAGCCTCCCAGAGAGCCTCAGGGCCGCAGACACTGTTCATGTTTTTAAAGAAAGGCTCAAAACCTACCTTTTTAATCTAGCTTTTAGTTGAAATTTAAGAACTTATACAATATTTCAATTATTTATGTTCTCTTTTTACCATTTTGATATGTATGTATAGACATTTATGTAATTATTTTTAAATTTCTTTATTCACATTTACCATTTTACATCTGTCTATTAAGGTTTATTTATGTACTTATTTGGTACTACAAAGCCAGGTTTCTACATTGCATCATTTTGTCACTCTTTTTTATCATGGTGTGTGTATATGTGTGTGTGTGTGTGTGTGCGTGTGTGTGTGTGCGTGCGTGTGTGTGTGTGTGTGTGTGTGGGGGGGGGGTTTAATGATTTCTTTGTCTTGTCCTTTTGTTTTAAATTTCATTATGTTTTTATGTAAAGCACTTTGAGTGACCTGAGTTGTAAAAGTGCTATACGAATAAAGTTTAATTTGATTTAAATTTACATTTTGCTAAAATTAAAGCTGAAAGTTGTATGTAAGCATATAGTAAGTAAGTATATGTAGAGTAAGAATCAAAGTAAACATCATCTGGATGGGCCACATGTTCATAGATCGGTTGAGTTACCATTTATATTTTTATCATCATGTCAAACATCCAATATTTCAAATTGCACTAAAGTTTGGCGTCTCTTTTCCTGCTTCCTTGCATCAAAGGGATTGGTTGGTCGGCGAGAGATGGATTCACTAAAGAAGGAGCTGGAAGAGGAGCTGAAGCTCAACACCGAGGATCTGAGGAGCCACGCCTGGTACCACGGACAGCTGACCCGGGAGGTGCACATCAAACCATTCTTGCTGGGTTTACACTCAATGGAAATACACACACAAATATATCAGCAGAGAACTCTATCTTTTCTGTCATAAATATATATGCGGATTTACAGAAAACTCTTCCATTACAAAGAATTATATGAAAAAATAGCTTTAAAGGCAGATCAGTTTGAGGCTGCAGTGTAATGAGGGGAGATTGGAAATATAAGCCTTTTTGAATACAACAATATTTTAGTAGTCAGTGTTTCAAAGAGTCAAGAGTTAAGCAGTTAATACCTCGACTTAAGGTTAAAAAAATTGCTGATTTTTCAAAAGCATCAATATAAGTGGAGTGTATATGTCAAATTTTAGTTTCTTAACTGTTTTCTTAACTGTCCCTTTGTCGGCTCAAGCTACATTCTGTCTGATTTTTATCTTGAATGTGAACATGAATCCAGCTGACCTGCTGACTTGTCTCCAGGCTGCAGAGTCACTGTTGCATAGAGATGGGGACTTCCTTGTTCGGGACTCTAGTTCTGAGCCGGGGAACTACGCTTTGAGCTGCTTTTGGAGGAGCTCTCGGCTGCACTTTAAGGTCATTCGAGTTGTTCTTCGTCCTAAAAAGGTATGGGTGTGAACTACATGCTATATGCAGAAAATTAAATTTTGAGAATTACTCATTAGTGGAAAATTACACATATTTGTTTGACATGTATTGCTGTCAGTCTAATGTCTGTAAATAAAAAAATATTGATTCTGTGGTGGTTTGGGTTTTGTAAAGCCATTTTTAAATTCTTTTATATTAGTTTATACCACCGGTGTTTTTCTATTTGTGCCTCAGGGCCACTCACGGGAGCTGTTTCAGTTTGAGGAAGACCGCTTCGAAAACGTTCCGTCTCTCATCCGGTTTTATGTGGGTGGGCGTCGCCCTATCTCCAAAGCTTCGGGTGCCATCATCTTTCAGCCAATCACACGGACCCTTCCTCTGCGTGCCATCGCCGAGCGACAAATGGAGCTCAAGAGCAGCGGCGTCAGAAGTGCGGAGAAGGAAAAACTGTTCCCGCACAGTAAACGACGCAGCTTCAGCTCCACACACAACGACACACTCCAAGTCATCAATCCCTTGCTCAGGTTGGAACACGTTCAGTCAGGTGTTCATGCACAGAAAAAGCTGCTACTCTTCTTGTGTCAGCATAATTAAAATCATCTGTACTGGGTCCTAAATTTAGACAAATGAATATATCCTTTTACCTACAGATTTCCTTTTTGCTGCTATTTTTTTCTAGCTCCTTTAAGTCAAAAGAATGTTGGATAAAACGTGATTTTTTTAACTAACTAATCTGTATTAAATATATGAAACAATGAATTATACTGAACAGATTATAACTCAAATGTTTAAAAAGCTAAGCAAAACATGTGGGCACTGCGACGTATTCCCGGCTTTCAGTAGCTTGCACACTCAGTTGCAGAGTTCTGCTGAACCTCATTAGTCTCCGACATGTTTAAACCAACCTATCTTCTTGTGGGCCAATCGGATTTGCACTTAACCCCTTCATGTCTGACTTAATTTCCAATAATATAAAAAATATTCTTCAATGTTAAATTAAGTGGACTCCTAGATTTAATGGTATGTTGCAAATTAACAACATGGCACTTAAAGGGGTTAGGTACTCCAACGAGATTAAGGTCAAGTCAATGGTTTCACCAGGTGCTGTGGCTTTAAAACAAGCCCAAATCCTTACCCTCCATCTGTTTAGCATAGATGACAGCATACTTGCTCATGATCAGTTCAAGACTTGACAATTTCCATGAAATTGTACCAAAACAATCTTCAAAATCTTACAAAAGCATAGTTAGCATTGCCCATGTCCTTCTTGCATTTGTGTTGAATCCTCTATGATCCCATCAGGTTCTTTGTGGGTATGTTTGTGAATGAAAACATACAATGTAAGAGGAGGCAATAACTTTTGCTATGACTGCACATGTGCAGAAACCTATGATTTAAAAAAAATTCAACAGAGATATTTATGACAGAACTTTATTGTATTTGTGGCAGGAGTGGAAGCCAACCCGCTAACATGGAGAATGTTGGACGGAGGCCTTCTCTTCAGTCTGCACAGTCGGACAGCAACCTTAGAACTGGTATGTGAGTATCCTTTGACCTTAGCATGGTTTTGTCTGCTATAATTAATGATGTCTAAGGGGTGCAGATGTGTATCATTACTATATAACTTATTTTTAAGGTAACTAAAGAAATCCATTTGGGTAGATTATCCTGGGTGTTTTTGAACTTTTAAACTGTATTTTACAATTTGCCCTATTGTTTCATCTTTAAAACAGTGTTTTGTGGCTATGCTTGATTTCCATCTTTTTAGTACATTTATTTTTTTAGTGGTATTTATTTGCGGTATTACACAATAATTTCACAACGAACCGAAACTGTACAAAAAACTTTACTCTTAGTAGTAAATTTATTCATTCTTTACTTCAAAAGTCATTGAAATTGTTTTCTTGGTGTTTGATTTGTTTGTTATGAAAAAAATCAAACTTATCAAAACAAAATTAAATTGTATAAATCCGAAAGCAAAGCAAAAACAAGGTTGAAATATTGTACAAATATCTAAAAAAAAACAGGCGAAGCTCCACTAAACTATATAATGTTCAAAGGATTTATTCCAATTATGTAGTTATGTTTGTTTTAAACCAAAATATGTCAAAGCTAAAAACTATTTTAAAATTTTCACAATAAATTTTGAATGAAAACTGTAATAATGGGGGGTCGATGTCATTCCTGCATTGTAAACTGCAGACATGATTGGCAAAGGGACTGTGAGATTGGAGGCTGCTTAGGGTTAAAGAGAGTAAATGTGCAGTAAAGTTTCTTGAAGGACTACCTTATCAAAGGTGTGTATTTCTGAAGATTTATAATTTCCGTTGTCCGATTGTCTGGTTTAAATTAATACTTTAGGTTTCATGAAAAAGTGCTGTTTTAAAAGGCAATTGTAGTATTCTTGTGAGCTATATTGGTTGTGGTATTTTCTTTGAATAAAAAGAGAGTTGTGCACAAAATCCCAAATATGCTGTGGTGTAAATGCATTTTTATGAGCATAAAGACATTTTGCATTCCGTTCTATTATCAGTAAAGCTGTCATTCAAGTGGCGCTTTTTGAAATCTCACCTGTAGTGTTTCTGTCCAGGTGTTCCAGAGAGCAGCCAGTCAGAGGACACTGGCCCTGATCCCGTCTCTCCAGTGTTTCGCACAGGCAGTGAGCCTCTGCTGAGCCCACGACCGCGTCACACACGCCCCTCCCTCCTAGGTTCACATAAGACATGCATTGTTTTTCTTTGAGATAGAAGAATAAGTCAGACTCTTGAACTTTGCACATGTCTGCAGGTGGTGGTGCGACCTTGCGAGGTTCGGACGGGCAGCTGCACTCCAGAGCTCCCCCCAAACCCCTCAGAGTGTCTGTTGTTTTCCCCAATGCAATACCTCCTCCACCCACTGACGCAGATGAAGACCCCTCCTCTTTCTATGATGAACTGGTGATCCAGGTAAAAATGTTTCATCTTTAAAAAAAAATAAAGAGTGAAGTCAATTTGGGAATACAACCACTGACTGTACAGTCAATGGATACAACATAACCTTAGTAGAGAACCTTTAATGTACTTTCTGCTGTTTCCAGATGCCTCAGAGCAGACGGAAGGGCCACGTGGACCGGCTGCGTGCAGAGGAGAAGTGGCAAAGTCGCGCACGCATCACAGAGACTTCCTTTGGACTACTGGACGCTCAGGAAAACGAAACATCACCACAGCCGCTATTTGATAAAGATTTCCCGAGGAAAGCATCAGAAAAAGTAGAAGACTGGCATTTTGAACGGCCACAGGTTTGCATAATGTTAACTCTACAAGTTATAGTAGACCATCTTGTTTTTTGCCGCCATATTTTGTGGCTGCACAGTGGTACAGTGGTTAGCACTCTCACCTCACCGGCCCTGGTTCAAATTCTAGCTGGTTCCTTTCTGTGTGAAGTTTGCCTGTTCTCTTTGTGGATGTGTGGGTTTTCCCAGGGCACTCCGGCTTCCTCCCTCAGTCCACAAACATGTTGCATGGGTTAACTGACATTTCTAAAAAAAATATGTCCCACAGGTGTACATGCCTCTGCAACAGGCCTCAAAATTCACTCTGTCTTCACCTAACAGTAGGTGAAGACAGAGTAAACCCAACCCTGTAACCTTTCAAGGTCAGAGCTCAGAGATTGAGTCGTTTTACTTCCGGATAGGAAAAAATGAGCTGGGAAATTATCTCATATTTCATAAAAAGATTGTTCTTTGCTGTGCCTAAGGTAATATATAATCATATACATGGATATAGTTTACTATGAAAGGCTTAGGAAAAGCATGATATAGGCCCTTTAATTCTGCCTTGGCCATGTGACTTTGTGTGTAGGGGCCAGTTAACTCAAATATTAGCTTGGGTCTTAAGAATTTAAAGTGTTTTAAAGATGTGAAATAATGCAGCAGACAGAAGGGTATATTTAAAAACAAAAATGTTTCTTGAACAAGTTTTCTAACTTTAAAGCACGGAGGTGATCTAATCATACTTAGGGCATGTGTTGTGCCTCATACTGTTGTAAATTTTAGCTTAGTGAATGGAGGAAAGCCAAGAAAAATGCAAAAAAAAAAATCATCACACCCACAAGAAAACTATGAGTGCAGGCCCTTTTTTAAAGTGATGAGCTTAAAAATAAATGATCTTTAAAATATCTAAAATTACCATGTTGTCGATGAAAATATTACTTAAAGATATTTGCCATGGCCTTTGGAGTAACAACCCCCCTCAACAAATAGTTAAAAAGTATTAGCTGTGCAAAGATATCTGAAGAATCCTAAACCAAAGGTTTTTGTGTTGAATAAAAGACAAAATGAAGAAGTGTTTCTATATAGATCTGATAAAAAATTGTAGAAAAAATGATAAAAATGCAAATTTTTTGAAAAAATCACAAGTGTCAGAGTTAAATAAATTAGAGTTTTGACTTTTTTATTCTGCATGCAGATGGAGACAACCTCATGTTTCCAGCTGGAGCTTTTTGAATCACTGCTTTTGCCAGAAAACAACCGACCTTTGGAGCCCAGCGTCCTGCTCATACTCAAAGAGCACTTCAACCGCTCCGATCCAAGCATAACCGCTCTGCACATGCTCAGTGTTGACTGTCAGGTAAACCCAGGACACGCTCTGCTGCTGAATTCCATGACCACAGGAATGCTTTCCTGCCCTCATCACAAAGTAGTAAAAGTAAACCACATGAAGGATTTTTGTTTAACAAACAACTGTTATGCACTTGCAAACACATGTCTACACAAATGCATTTCTCTTTCAAATTTAGACCTAAAAACATACTGTCTTACCTAAACCATTTTTTTACATTAATTGACAAAAGAATGCATAGTAGTTTTGACTTTAACTTTTATCATATGCACATAAAAAATTTATTTAAAAAATATCACCTAAAATAATTTCATTAAGTGCCAACTTTATTGAGAGGGCTTAAACAACCTGACCAAAAATTGCAGGTTGCTAGGATTGTTGGGGTGACCAATGAGCAGAAAAGGACCATGGGAGTAGATTCAGGACTGGAGCTTGTGACTCTACCACATGGACGCCAGCTACGACAGGATTTGCTAGAAAGGTACCACACTTTGGACTGACATCAGTTTGAGTGGACACCAACCTCTAATAGTTTTTGTTTGTTGCTTTTTGTTCTTTTCCTTATAGACATCATCTAATAGCACTAGGAGTGGCAATAGACATCCTGGGCTGCACAGGAACTGTGAGTCAGAGAGCAACTGTTTTGCACAAAATAATCTTGTTGGCTCAAGCCCTGAAAGAGCAGGTCCACAACCTTTATTCCTTCTCAGCTGTGATGAAAGCTCTGGAGATGCCTCAGGTACCCAACCTTTGCTATAGATTTGCAATAAAGTTGAGACTTGTCGTTTATTCATATGTTTGGTTTTGGATTGACGTATGTATAGATTGTGCGCCTGGAGATGACATGGAGAGCACTGAGAAGGAACCATACAGAGAGTGCAATATTATATGAAAAAAAGCTCAAACCCTTCATGAAGTTACTGAATGAGGGAGATGGTAAGTGAATTTAAATTCTACACTTCTCCAAAGGTCCCTCTGCTTAAACCAGCACATGTCCAGGCCCTTCTAAAGTTCGTCAGAGACCATCTGAAAGATCCAGAGAAGGACTGGGAGAATGTCATGTGGTCAGATGAAACCAAAATAGAACTCTTTAGCATAAATGCCACTTGCTATATTTGGGGAATGCTGATTTAATCCCACGGCACTATTCCCAATATGAGACATGGGAGTGGGCACATCATGCTTTGGGGAGGTTTTTCTGACAACTGATCCATATTGAGGAAAGGATGAATGAGAAATGTATGTTCTTAAAGATCTGCATGGAAGAATCCATCAGTTACTGTTCGGGCAAACTTGCTCAGGAGCTACAGGAAATATTCAACCTCAATCATTACCAACCAGTTGCAATACAAAGCATTTGGAGGAGGATCTGTTTTTGACCAGATACATATTTTCTACATTGCTTTACAAATAAAACAATGTTTTTGTGACCAATGAGCAGAAAAGAGATTCAGGACTGTAGCTTGTGACTCTACCACATTTGAAGTGTACCTTTTTCTTTTCTTTTTCTAATCCGTTTGATCCCTTTCGGGGTCACGGGGCTGCTGGAGCCTATCCAGCCCACTTGCAGGCGAAGGCAGGGGCCTCCCTGGACAGTTCGCCAGTCTGTCGTAGTCTGTTAAAGTGTACCTATGATAAACATTACAGGCCTCTCATTTATTTAGAGGGACATTTGCAGAATCTGTGACTGCTAAACATTTATTTTTAACACTGTATGTAGAAAACATTTGGACTGTTATCGACTAAAAACATATTTAGCAAGAACTCCTTGAAAATGTAACTTGTTAAATATAGGGACTAATTAATGGCAAGATACTATAAACTAATCTGGATTCAAAATGTTTAAAACATGCTACCTGATGTTGATTGTGCCTTATACTTAAGGTGCTGACTGGATTTCATTTGGTTTGGGTTTCCAATAGGCTCTTCATTTGACAATACTGTAGCCATCCCACACCTAATTCCTCTGCTAATGGTCATGGAGGGAGAGGATCCTCTGGAGAACAGCGATCAGGGCTGCCAGCTGCTTTACAATGTCCTTCAGTCAGCTCGGAGTATTGCCCTGCACGCTGGGGACTATCAGGAGTTTGCACAATCCCTGCTGTCAGGTACAGACCACTATAAAGTTCACTCACATGATGTAACTGTCAGTTAAACACTTTTTTTTCTTTCGAATTTTACGTTGTGTCTTAAAATGCCAAAACTTTCCCCTCATTTTGTCAGGAATCAGACATGAGATGGTTCTTATTTCAACCATTGACGTTTACAAGCTGGAAAAAAATTAAACAATTAAATAAATAAATAAAAGTCTGATTTTTTTTTTAGATTGTCTTCTTTTTAACTCTTGCACAACATTAGCAACAAACCTGAATTGAAAAATTCAGTAAAAAGAGAAAACGGGTAAAGTGCTAAAGTGTTCTTCATTAGACTGTTCCTGTCCCTCCACAGGGGGCTGGGAGCCGGTGCCCGAGCTGCTGGAGGCCTTCCGGACCGAGTTCGCCCTGCGGCTGTTTTGGGGTCAGCAGGGTGCAGCTGCAGGCAGAAAAGAGAGATATGAGAAATTTGACAAGATTCTTCATGTCCTCTCTGATAAACTGGAGCCTGTGGAAGTCGTCCCACAACAAGCAGACTCTTGACTTTGAGCTGTTTACCGATCAGATGGAAGCACTTTCTTCATTGGAGGAAACAAAAAAAAAACAAGCCAAAAATGAAACGAAACTGCTAACTGAGCCCCTTGTGTTTAGTAAAAGAGATCTTATGGGATCAGGCAGAGGAAAAAGAAATGTCTCTATTTACTTAGATCTGAGCAATTTGTCTTTGTTTGCTAGATTTGGTGGGCAAATCATCACTTTGAAAAGATCTGGGGTTTTTTTTCACAGGAAAAGTGGAACTATTGAGCTTCCACAGTTTACAAATGTACATTTCTAATAACAAAACAGTGTTCAATTATTCCAAACCCCAGCCTGTAAATGTCTGATTTCAAAGCAAAAGCATGGTTTGAATGAATGGACGCCACTGTTTGAACTACAATTAAAACAGACTTTGTGAAGTCCATTGATGCATTTTATTTCAACATCAACGGAAATGTAATTCTTGTTATTTTATAATACACGTAAATACAATGAAACAAAGATAAAAAAAAAACACATCACACAGGTAAATCCTCTTAAATGGTGACAAAACATTTGCTAGTTTGAGTTGCAGGAAAACAGATGAGTAAACTCTTTGTAGCTTGTTTAAGAGAAGAAAACAAAAAATATTCAGGTGCAGTTATTCCAGCTCACATTTGCCATTTTAGCTTAATAATTAACATTAAGTATTGTAGGACAAACAAAGCCCCAGTTATCCAGATATCCAAAGCTTAAAAGTAGATGTGTTGTATTAAACATTTACTTTTTTTAAAAAAGGAATCCAGAAATTCCTGTAATCCTTTTAAAAGTACTCCTTAGCAATTCTTGGAAGGATTCCTTTTACGGACCATCTTCATAACTTTTTGAGAAGATTGTTTATCGGTGAAATGGCTTAGCCCTGGCACAAAGGATTCAAGATTTGACCTACAAACACTACTTTTAAAGTAGTCATGTTGACATTTTAAATGTGTTCTTCATGCTCATTGCAAAAACAAAGTTAAGTCATCCCTCCAAATTGGTTTTTCAATGCTAAAATAGATGGTAGGTCAGTGTTAGAAAAAAAGAAAAGAAAAAATGGGTGAATTTATAAAATTAAGAGGAGTGAAAAGTGGCCAGTTTCATTGGACAGACTTAACATTGAAGGGTTTCTAATCAAATCCCCCCCAACAAAATTCCTTCTAAAACAGCTTTTCCATGCACAAAATGTTCAAAATTATTTATAAATTCACATTTTTGCTATACTTAGGCATAAATTAAATACCATAAAATGCATTTTGAATAGCAGTATTTAAATATCTTATATAAAAATTAAGACAGCCTTTCAACAAAGTATGTATAATAGAGGATTTGCACCAAGATTTAATCTGTTTTTAAGTATTTTTTGTTTCCCTTGTCTCTCCAAAATTCACAAGAGATCACACAGAAGCTAAAATGTTATGTTACCATTGTGGAAAGTTTTTACTGTACTAAAAGTAACCCAATTAACCCTAAAAGCTGTTGTAAAAAATTTTTCTCAATAGAAATGGAATAAAAACACTTCAGCAGTGTTAGCTTTAATTCTTACTTCATTTTTTTTATTGTATTGGTAAATGGCGTATACTTATATAGCCCTTTTTCTACCTTACGTATTGACTCAAGCTGTTTCTTTGTTACGCTCCAGCTTTGCTGCAGATGACATGATGGAGAATCTCTTCTCTGAGTGAAACCTGCGGTAATCTTTAAGTTCACGAGGCCACTTTTCTAGAAAGTCCTGGAATCATCATGAAAAGGAATGCTTCGACTCACAAAACATAAAAATATTTTACTTCTCATTTAAGAAAATTTTATATAAAGTCATCGTTTGCTTAAGATATTTTGCACACTCCCAACTGTGTAGTGGTTTTCATTCAATTTCTAACACAAAATAACTATGATTAATACCTCACATTATTTTTAGGACAGTGGTTTAAGTGAAAAGCTAGAGAAAAAAAGCGTCAGCAGGTTGAAAGAACTCACAGAAAATAAGTCAAGTTGAGCAATAAAATATTCATAAAATATTGGAATAAACAAATGTACAATGAAGCGGGAGTTACAGGAATTGTCATAGTAACTACATTCAAAATTTGTCTTTTTTATAAATTCTATAGGAATAATGCAGGACTGATATTTAGCTTTTTATGGCTCAGTCTCACTTCCCAGAGGGGGGTCAGAGATGGGGGAGTATTCTGCAGTCCACGCCCATAACAGCTCCCATTCACCCCAATGTGGCTGACATCAAAGATTTGAACAACAGCTCCAGTTGTTTTGAATGGCTTTGTATTCCACGCTGGCTTTTAACCTCTCAGTAATGGAAGTTAGGCTGTTTGCTTGACGTAGGATGAAGGTATGTAGCCCTCCTCCCCATTGCCTTTCAGGACTCGCATCCATCCATCTCCTTTGTCATTCTCCATTATGGTTAACAGCTCCCCCTCCAAAATGGAAACAGTGCCTTCGCTGTTGCCTGCACATTTTTATAGAGAAATAAGAACGATAGATTAAAAGCAGGTTTATGCATGAATGAGATAAAAGTGAGCCATAAAAAATATACCTTGAAAGGTGTACAAAGCTTCGCAGTGGCCGATGGGCGATGGTATGTCATCAAAATCCTCCTCAAAACTTGTGTAGATGTTTTGAGAATTGTCATTCCTAGACCAAAATAAATTATCAATAAATCAACAAATTTTTAAATCCAAAACAAAAGCTTTAAAAATATTTATATTCTAGCTTACTCTCTGAAATATTACTGAAATTAATATCTTAAAAATTGTAATAAACAAAATGATGGGTTAACAAATCTTAATTAACAGTTCGCATCCAGATTAAGATTTAATACATACTTAGAATTTATTTTCAGTTTTCAGAAGAAAAAAAACTAGCCATAAGAGACCTCTAACAGAGTAAAATGATCCTCCTGATCATGTGTGAGTTTTTAAAGTGCCCCCTTGTGGACAAATATTTGTATAATTTTTTTCTTTTCTGTCTGAATTGTTAAGAACTAAGCATAGAGGAGGAGGTGCACTCTGTGGAACCTGGGCTGGAGGCTGGAGACATTCTGTCATGTAAATCTGACATTTCCACTTTCACATGCTTGTCCTCATGTGATCCATATATGAATTCGCTTTTTTTGTTTATTTTTTGAACGTACATGTATTAAGATTGACTCAAAATGTGTCTTTCCAGAGTAAATGGCGATAGAATTGATGTGGAGGTCAGCTGCTCATTTTTTTCTGAAGACTCACTAAATTATTAACATGGGAAAAATAAGTTAGGTGACACTGACAGATCTGTTTAGATGAGAGCTGAGAGCTTCCAAAATCTAATTACTGACATTTTTTTCCCCATAAGGACAAACTATCTTTAAGCAAGAAAATATGTCTGAAAAAAACAGAAAACATTTTTAGCCATCCCAGGTACCAACAACTAATCTTTTATAAAATAAAAATAAATAAATCTGTTATAAAATAAATATAAAAGGAATCAAATGTTAAGTAAATATTCATACATTTAAAATGTTACCAGTACACTGCAAAAACTAAATCTTAAGAAGGTAAATCGATTGTTAAAAGAAAAAAGTCTTATTCTGTCGTGTCAGGCAGATGTTTTAGCTTATTTAAAGAAAATCGGCCATTAGGCTATGAATGATTGACTTTCTTCTAAGGGGCCTGTTTTTTGCAGTGTATGACCACAAATTGACTGTAACCCATTAATGTAGAGGTGAGAGCCGGACAATCTAGTTGTAAAAAAATAACAAAAAAGTTCTAATAATTTAGTTGAAAAATAATGAAGTGTAAAGAAATGTGTAGGGTTGAATAGTGGTGCACTGCAAAACCAGGACCCTAGAAATAAGTCAAAAACTCTTTGTTTCTTTAAATAAGTCAAAAACATGTCTTATCAAGAATTCTTATTTTAAGAAAAAAATTCCAGTCACAACGACATGTTTTCTTAAACTAATATTATTTTGCTTTCTGAAAAACTTTCAAGATAAGATTATTTTTCTTGCATGACAGAAAATAAGACACATTTTCCCGTAAAGGTCTTTTCACTTCCTTTAGATTCCATTTTTGCGATGTTTTCTACCAAATGGTTGGTGTCAGCCAGCAGACACAGATATCAGCTCTGAGGTCGCCTGAACTGAGCTCATGAAGCAGTCTGGTTCGATGCTAACAGATAAGCTCCCTGGCTCGGCCACGTGTGGGTCAGTCAGGCCTTATAGGACACTGGCTGCCTCCATTGCACATGCTCAGTTAGAACATGTGTAAAGGTAGAGGTCCACATTGTCATGTGACCATTAAACTGTTTTTTCCCCCTGACATTTCTTTGCAGGCCTTACCCGTGTTGACTGTTGTTGTTAATGGTGCTGGGCGATTCCTCTCCTCCCACTGCGTCCGATAGCCATGTCTGACACGAAAAAGTCTTTTTTATAAGGTCTAAAACGATTGTTCGTGATTTGTATGCATGCGGGCGTGTGCAGTACCTCATATTTATTCAGCTCCCCCTTCAAGCGGCTTATTTTCTGGGAAGTTTCTAAGATCTGTGGTTCCAGACTGGCAGGGTCTCCCATCTGTGGAGTCTGCTCATACACGCCCTTCATCTTATCCAGTGCTTCACTGAGGTCAGACAAAATTGTGTTGCTTAGAGAATCTATGCACTGCTTAAGCAGTGAGTGAATAAGTAGAAATTAGCATTAAAAGGACACAACAATGCCAGTTTTGTCTTGAAAAAAAACTCTCCTTTAAGTTTATATCTATATGTAGCTATGGTGGCTATTTATAATATGTGCAAACATCTCAGGAACACTGTTCAATTCAAAAATGTAAAAATCAATTTTTGATAATTTTCTAAATAGGAGGAGAATCATTTTGGAGTTGTATCAAGATAACCTCTGAACATTTCTGTTAGCTGCACATTTTTAGTATACATGCTGTACAACTAACTTCACATTTGACCTCTTCACCTTTGGTCCTGAGTCTTCTGCAGATCTTTGCTGATTTCCTCAATCTTGGCCTGCAGCTTCTTCTTCCTCTGCTCCGGAGGAAGGTGAGAGAAGTCCTCTGATTGTGCCTACACACAAACACAGACACACAAGGCAATAACACACATAACACACCGTCAGCAGGCTGATCTTCATAAACAGGAGTAGACACTCCATACCTTGTTGTCGCTGCTAAAGAGATGTGGACAAAAACAGACAGGTTAGTGCTGCAAATTCAGCTTCCAATCAATGAACACAGGAGAGACACAGAATAACTTTATGTGAGACATGTTATGTCATTTGTAATGGATGACATTCATTTATGAAATCCCCTTTCAAATCTGTGCCTTTATAGCTCTCTTAAGGGCTTTTAGTTCACTCCTTCAGCAAAGAACCCATACTGAGGATTTGCTCTGGCTTCTACAATACTATAAATTGATAAAGGTGATTAAACTTTTAGAATTCTGGCTTGCTTTGAGTCACAAACCGAACCTTCAGACCTGGGCTTGCATTCAAGTCAGTGGAAGGTTTGTCTTTGGTCAGTTATGGAATAAGGGAGCAAAGAAAAGTTGAAGATTTTTTCCCCCCATAATGTGATTTATTTGGCGTATAAGTCCATATGATGAATGTTGACAGAGGAATCAATTTAAAAATAAAAGACCACTAATTAGCATGTGAAGAGTCTGTTTTGGTTAATAAAACCACAAAGACCGAAACAACAAAGATAACTTTCATCTGTGATGCCATAAAAATTCAAATGTAAAAAAGGTTTTAAAAGATTAAAGTTTCATGGTGCATTCAAGAACTGGGAGTTTGAGCAATTGATTAAACTGAATTCTAACTTATCTTAAATTAAAGAATTGATTTTTTGAAGGGCATATACCATGCTATTCTTAAACCTTTATTAGTAAACACGTATATAATAATATATTACCTCATGCACACAAAAGAACATATTTTTGAATAAATATTAGTTATCTTCATTTCCAATCTGGAAGTAAGACGACTTGATCTCTGAGGCTCCGCCTTTCTCTCCTTGTTGGTACCGCCCATTTTATGACGTCAGCCTAGACCTCACCAGCCTGTCTGGGTTTCTCCCACAAAAACAGATGACATCAGGACTTTCCAAAGACGGATGTGCATATTGTGCATAGGAAAGGAAAGCGTTTAGCCAATTGCCTTTAGCTCTGCAGAGAAAGTGTGTGTGTGTTATTCTGGGAGCGGTGCTGGCAGTGCACTCTTCCTGAAAGGGGCGGTTCCTCACTGGTCTATGTCACAATGTGAGAACTGAGAGCAGGGTTTTAGATGAATACTCAGAAATGCATGAAGTGATCAAAATACTGCTTTGGGGTTTTTCGTTTCATGAGGGATGAACATTACTTAAAAGCTAAAAATAATAGATTTTGCATTGTGTAGGCCCTTTAAACCCTAAATATATTTTATAGGTCATGTGTTGAATTTCTTCAGGCTAAAAAACGGTTAATTTGTTTTGGAAGAAAGAATTCCCATTTTATTTAAAAAATTAATTTAAATTATGAAAGTATTTCCTGTAAAAATAGATTCATTATTTTGTCTAGCCCCACTAACACTTTGATCGAAAGTCTTAATAAAACCTCAACAATGTTTGCAAATAATATTGTAGTATTTTTTCTACATGACATCTTATCTTTGTTACATTTTTTTAATATTGGTTTAAATCAAAACAATTTGTGTAGTCACTTTAAAAATATACTCAGTTTCTGATCTCATACAGAATAATTACATTCACAAAAAATGTGGATTGCCTTTGTTGACTTAAGTAAGGAACTATTATTAGAATAAGATCTGTTGTTCAAACTGTGACAGTGAGATCAGTGCATGGCTGTGTTTGTTTTCTGTAAAAAAAGACCTAAAAGTAAAAGATTTTGACGTCTTGCTTCTTGCTTCATTTGCTTCAAATGATCGACTATGTTAGAGGAACATATTTCCATGACAACTGCTCAAACTACAGGGATTTTTTTTAAGTTTAGTTTAAAAGCTAATTTGGACACAATGTAATTTCCCCTTTGTGGGATCAAAAAGTTTTTTAATCTATCTATATTTATTATTAAAATATTTTTTAAACACAAATATAAATATGTGAAGTCAACTAATTTTTTAAACTTTACTGTCATAAAAATAACAGATATTTCTGAAATGCTGTGTAGAATCTTACATCTGTGTCTGATTTGGTTATTAACATTAAACAAGTCATTTTGTTGTGACATCACAGAGGAAAGCTTTGGATAATTTTCCATTAAAGTTCACATTTCACAGTTTTCAGTTTTCAACAAAAGCAGCATCTTATACCAAAGATTTATACACTTTAGTAGATTTATTAAAGAGTAACTCCACTTTGTTGTGTACCCTTTCTGACTCATTCAGACTGTCAGCAGTGAAGCTAAGATGCAGTCATTTGGAAATTAAAATAAATGTAAAACAATAACTTTGATAGATATGCTTACATCACTCATGTCGTGCTTTTTTATTGACTGAGTGTAAAATTTAGCCATTAGAGATGTAAAAGCGATCAAAACGGTTAATGGTTTACATTCAAATGTAAACGAGAAAAACTTTGAAAGACTCTAAATTTAAATATTTTTTAAGACGAAGAATTCTGGCTAATGCAGTGGTCATGATTGCATATATTAGCAATAAACACCAAAACATTTTATGGAAAAAGCTTTATTTTTGTTTTGGTAGCATCTGGGCGTACTAAAATGTCTGCAGAGAAACTACAACAAGTCTCTAGTGGCAAATTAGGGAACTGCAGAATTTCAAACTACTTTTTTTTGTGTTTTGAATCTGGACTGCATGCAGCTATTTGAAAGATGCTTTTTACCCAGAGGTCCTTGCAGAACATCTAATATGGAGTTACTCTTTGAACTGTTTCAGAGTGAAAGAGGTTTGACACCAGATCCCTTTATCCCTGCACACTTCCCATTGATCCTGTGTGCAACAAGAAAATGTTTTACCGTGCGCTTGTCTCCATGTGACGTCTAGACAAATAAATAAAATAAAAATAAGAATAACATTCAGTTATGGTTATGTGTAAACACCCTTCAGCACACCCTTCTAGTGTGTTACTGGCATCAATGAGCATTCAGGACAGACCACAAGAAAAAAAAAAAACTATGTTACAACCTAAAGCATCACTGGCTTTATTAAACTCCTTCAGACTGAGATAAAGAGGGGTGCACTGCTCCATCCAAATATGAGGATGAAGGAGAAAAGGTGTAAACTGAAGATGGGATTGAAGAAAGGAAGGAAGGGAGGAAGGAAGGAAGAGGAGGGCAGACGCATCGATGTGAGGGGAAATAAAGAGGAAACAGACAAAGAGCTGCAGAGATTTTGCAATAATGCAGATACAGAGTAACAGAGACTCCGAGCTGTTTTGGGGCATGTCTGTGCAGCTGCCTGGAATTAGAATCAGCTCCAGAGGGATACAGGTCACTGGATGAGATATGAAAGGAATGTCAGTTTAGAGTCATATGTATGTGTGTGTGTGTGTGTGTGTGTGAGAGAGATGACAGTTTTGCAATTTTAAAAAAGCCAGCGGGAAGGGGGGTTCTTGATTAAGCATTCAACTTGCAATTGTTCAGCAAAAAAAAAAAACCTTTAAGCATTATTTGAACTTTATTTTCCCTTAATACTGTCTCCAACCAGAAACTCATGTTGTAGCACGCACAGCTTCCATGAAAAATGTTTTGAGTATTCATTTGATAATTAATTGTCTCTTAAATGTGTATTAATAGGAGCAAAACAAAGCCTTTAGGGAACAGGACAATTCAGGGAGCTTTATTGAAACAAAAGGAATTGACAGTTTTTGACTCCTTTCACATGTTCAAAGATCCGATGAAAATTGTGTTTTTAACATGTTCTTGTCAAATTCTTCTGGTGAAGAAGGACATATATTAAGATTAAAATTGTATTTCTGAGTATTTCTTTATTCAAATTGTTGTGAATCAGGAGCAGATGAAAAAATATTGTTTGAAAAAGAAAGTATTCATGATATAGAAATGACGCTGGGTGGGCCATAAGCTCCCTTCTCTGCTCTGCAATGGAAAGGGAAATGGGGGGCGGGGTTGCTCCGCACCAACAGTTCTGCCACAACTCAGTGGCAAATTTCAAATAAACTAAACTAAGTCCTAGAAAAAGACACAGACATTTTGATTTTTTCCAGCAAACAGGATTATCATAATTAAAAGCCCACTTTTGGGATCTTTTAAGAAAATATTAGGTCAGCATAGTTTTTACTGTTATTATGAACACTCAGACTATCTATTTAACCGTTCTGATGTGTTTTTACTTTCTATTAACACAATACTAAAGGGGATTAAAAAAAATGCAGGTTTCAAAGTTGACTTTCCAAGTAGTTAAAAAAACAGAATGAAAACACTGAGCATCATTACAGGCAGTGAAGTTGTGCAGTGAGAGTTGTAACAAACCATCCTGGCTGAAATCAATTTACTCCATTTACTTTACAAATCCATGGAAACTAAGTGATTGAGGGTTAAGGCATTGTTGCTCTATCTCATGCTGTTTTAGTACCGGTACTCACTCATTTATGTGGCCATTTTACCTTTTGAGAAATGATTGATTTTTTTCCTGTAATTCAATCCCATTTAGTGGCTTTAATGTTTAGAATTTGCCGTTGCTTTGTGCTTTCCAAATTAAAAAGGTAGAAGCAAAGGTGGGTGAGGCTGTGTGAAGCATTAGTGTGCACATCGTGGAAGTTCACCTTGTGCTTCTTTCCGAACAGCCGAAGCTTGCCGCGCACTTTTGGTGGGTTGAGGCTGGATTCAGAAATAGCTTTTTTGACTCCCTGGGTGTAGTCTTCAAATTCCACATCCCCGGGTCGTTCAAACCCAGACTTATGTTGTTCTATCAAAAGTTTGGAGTCCTGCAGAGAGAAAAGACAAATGTACTTAGACACCACGCCTGCACAATGTATCGCAAATTTATCGTTATCGTAAGCTGTGCAATACACATATCACAAAGGTTGGCAAAAATTGCCATAAATGGTCATCTTAAATGTCCAAAAAGAATCCAATGGCAGCTTGAATTACTTAACACATCAAATAAATTCCTTTATGCATTTGACAAATTAGATGTAACCTTTTATGTTAGATGTTCACCTCCTATGTAGACGAGGGTCATTTGGAGTGTAAATTTAAGTTATGTTGACTCTAATTTAAATGACATTGTTGAAGTGAAATGGAAATTTTGTTTTTGGTTGTTTTGCTGTTTGTTCATGAATCGCAAGTTATATCGTTACTGCGATATTGATCACTAATATCACAAATCGCAGGTTTTCCTAGTATCGTGCGGCCGTATTAGACACACAAAGGTTTACAAATTAAATCAGTAAAGATACCAAGATAATCTGTCTGTGGTGATTCACATTTGTGCCAAAAATGGAAAAATTAATACATTAAAGGGAAAATTGATCAACAGACAAACCGAATTGATCAAACTAATAGATTTTCTTTTAGTTTTAAAGCAAAAAGTTCAAATTGTTTCAGTTTAACCATACTAAATATATTTAGCAACATGGAGTTATAAAAATTATTTATCTGAGCTTTTTTTGTGTTTAGTTTTTTTTCAAACCGAACACATTTTAGTAGCAACCATAACTTCTGTACAAACTTCAAATTAGTAATTTTCCAGCTTTCAACTGATTCTAAAAAAGATTTCATAAAAACCTAGCGGGTAATAAAATATGTCTAAAATATTTTGTTGTTAGTCACTGTACAGAAGAATTCAAGAAAATAGATAATACAAATACATAATTAATGAAATTATGTTGAAATTTTGTGGTGTTTCTTTTCCTTCTTTGAAATATAAAACCAGTTCCAGCCCCGAAACAAATACCTTTACATTCCATCAAACTACAACACAAGGAATCATTTTCACATTCAGGTGAATTAGAGCTTTGCACAAAGTCTAACTGCGCTCTGTTGGTTATTTGCATCATTGGACTATGTTTACTCATCCTAGAAAGTGAACTGCACGCATGCACTTTGCAAAAGCAATAAACACTCAAGAGGGTTGTAATCAGCTTTGCAGGGGCTGGAGCTCTAATCTATTGAAGCCTTGTCAAACTGGAATCTGCACCCTTTTTGGAATGTCACTTAACAAAAATGGCAACAGCTCAAAACAATTAGTTAATAATCAGTTGGGTGACTCCGTGAACTTTAACAGCCATCAAATATTAAATATTAAAATGTATTTCAATTTTGTATTTTGTGATTTTCAACAAAAAACAAAAACATGTACATTTCCCCCAAGAAGAAAAACAACTTTATATCTACACAATATAAGACTGAAAGTGTGTTTCTGTCCAACTAGATTATTTCATACAACAAGAAATCCCATCATTCCTCTGCAGTCTGCTGTCAGTCAGATCACAGACATCTCAAATGAGTATCAGACAGAAACGGCAGGAGAAACGTCGATACAAACGTACCTTTTTCTCATCAATCTGTTTTCCCGCTGCAGTAATTCCATCGAGACACTTTGTGATTATGGACAGAACGTTCTTTTCAATTTCTGAAAAGCGACAATATTTCTCCGCTAGGATCCTGATCCTCCGTTCATCCATGTCCTGCAGTTTCTGTTCAAGAGACATTCAGCATCTTTGTTTAGATACATCGTTGTTGACCACCTCACATGGTTGGTTAACCTATGAGTTTAGGGTCATTTAATCTCACATTAAGGATCTGTGGGATCTCAGAGTAATAGTGGGACTTCTGTTCCTTGTTGTATTTCTGCAGCTCTGCAGCATAGTCCGTCCTGCACTCCTCTGCTATGTGTGTCCGCACGTTTGCATGCTGTTTAGCCTTTAGAGAAAAAGATAGATGGATGTAATGAGGTGGAGAAAATTGTAGACGCCCCAAGCAGTGAAGAAAAACCAGGAAAGGAGAAAGACGATTACAAGAAGTAAACAGAGACAGGCAATTACATTTTCAAAGAAGAAATTAAAGTATACGAAAAACGAAAACAATGTCATATCAAATCAGGTTTGATTTCTGTTTACTTTGTCGACATCCGGCTTGGTGGAGTTGGTATCACTTTCAATTTTCTCTGCTTGTTGTGTTGCTTTCTCAGCCTCTGCCCACTCCTTGGCAGAACGTTTTTTTATCTATAGAAATAAAATCACACAAACAAATGTAGTACAACTTAAGGAATAATACCTTGTAATACAACAGTGAGGACATTTTGTATTTCTAAGTTATTGATCACTGATTCAAAAGATTGTTGTCATAAGAACTCAATAGAGTCAGAAGTATTCTCATCTGCCTATGCGATATTAAATATTATCAACTGTTCATGACTTTCAATATTTAATTAGTTTCCCAAAAATACCCAACTAATCAATCAGTTATAGAAAAGTACCTTGGATTTTCTACCAAAATGTATCCAATCGTGTCAAATAAAGCATCGGCTAAATCCATCACAGGATAGAAGTATCTTTCATTTAACAATTAGATGATCTAAATGTCATCTGGGTAAAAACAAAATTGAGTGACTCACGGTTTCTAGGTGTTTAAAAGCACTGTCTAAATTCTGCTGGGCCTTCTTGACATCTAACAGGTGCTGGGAAGAGAAGAGGTGTCATTAAATGAGTGGCAGGTTAAGATGGCACCAAGGCAATCCATCAAAGTTAATCAGCCCTCCTTCCTTTCTTTTTTTTCCCCTCACATTTTTGCGCTCCACTTTAAAGTCCTGTAAGTGCTTAATGAGTTCGGTACAAATGGTGGTGGTCATGCTTTCGGCAATGACCTCCCGTTGTCCCGCGTAGTCGTTCAGCTCTTTCAGGATTTCCTGGAACGCAGCATGATTGCTGTATCTGCAATAGAGAGACAGAGATTTAAATGCTTGTAGGATTGTCTATTTTTAGTAAAGATTTTACATAGTTTTTACTTGTCCACGTTTCCATTTGATCCTATAAATCTTATAAACAATTAAATCAATTTATTTTGATTGTACTGGTGGGATGTGTATGTGTTAGGTATTTTATGTTTTTATTTTATTTTTACCTTTAATATTATTATTAGTTGTACGGTTTTTACTATGTTTACTATTTTAACTACTATTTTTTATCTTACTATTATAGGAAGCACTTTGAGGTGCTCTGTAGCAGGAGAAGTGCCATACAAATAAAGTTAAATCTAACTGAGTTGAATTGATCTCTTCTTCAAAAATTACCCCCTGACAATTGTTAATGCGTAAGTCTCAACTGCACTTACAGGTAGATGTGGGGAAAAATTAGAAAAACCTGTAGGTGGTCCACACAAAAGGTTAAGATCGTCGAGCAAACATTTTTTCTGCAATGATGCTGCCGGGGACAGGTTGTAGGAACTACTTAATATCTTAGATGACCCCACCCTTACATTGACGTGTTATTCCTACCATGACAAAGGTGGATAAAGGTGGAAAGATTTCATGTAATCCATGGACACCAGTGAAGATCACAAATCATTGAAGAAAAAAGGTTCAGATCACTGTCTAGTGGGTCTAGATGACCCAACTCCCAATGTTAAAGTGCCTAGGATAGCACAAGGGTTACACAACACGTAAGGGAACGTAAAGGTGGAGAGACGGACGTGTTATATAAAATTTGTCATTTTTTCAACTTCTCTTTTTTAATGCTTAAAGGCTTTTTTTGCCAAGCAATTAGTAGTGTTCAAGTGATACGTGCACGATCCTTGAGCGCCTGTTGTGCGTTCTTTGCGTGCACCCTGGCTGATAGAAAGGAGGAAATCAGACAGTCAGAGTGTAGTTTATGTGACGTCCTACAGGTTTAAGGGTGCAGGACAACAGCACTACCCATATGCTGTAAGTGCACGGCAATTGTAATATTAACGTATGCATGAGCCTTAAGGGAACTGCAAGACAACTCCTCCCCTTAAAAAGCAGCCGCTCCTTTCTACGACCCTCTACGGGCCCAGAAAACCCAAAAGCCCACACCACCTGTACGGGTTAACCCCGTGTGGTTGTATGTGTGTATGCTGTTTTTGTCATTTTGCTGACTGTTAAAGTCCCACTCCAATCATCTTTTGTTTATGGTAAAAGCATCTTTGTAAAAGCTTAATTTTCCTAATATATGTCCTCTATCATGAGAAAAATGCTCAAAGAATATTTTAAAAACACCAAAAACCTGTTTTTCACCAGAGTGGGTCTTTCCCACATAAGGCTTTCCTTTTTTGTGACAAATGAGAGGCACTATCATGTGGATCGTCATTTCAGCAGCACAAAGCTAAGTTCTCACACAAGTTAGCTTCATGGCACATTTAAAATGAAAGAGACCAGCAAAGGCTGCAGGCGTGGACTCACAACAGCCTTTCAAGTTTTAAAAGTCACACAGTAGCATCAAGCTAACCAGCTTGTCTAACTAGTTTAGCCACCCAGTAGACTTGAGCCTTGATTTACTCTGATCTCTTGCAAAAATAGGAGCAAACACAAATGGATTGCAGTTGTTGACTGCTGGGTGACTAATTGAGAATAACTGGTGAAAATAGTGATATTTGAATATCATATTAAGGTGTTAGTGAAAAAAGCAAAAAAAAAGAAAAAGGAATATTATTCCATACTGTATTTGTCAAACACCCTTCATGGAATGCGTCTATTGTTTGATCACAATTCCTGGTGCATTGGTAAATCAAATGTACGGTGCTTTAGTGGGTGACATTACTTTATGTTTGCAAATGCTTACACCCACAAACTCTGAGTAGGCCGGGCCTTGGTGTTCTAATCCAGGCCATGATCCCACTGAGCTGATTTCTGTCAAAAAACTACTGTTAAACACATTTAGTGTGGCACAACCAGCATAAAGTGAAACAGCTTCAAAGTTGGTGAGAAACATGTTTGAGTTTGCTGATGCTCCTCTATTACGGTATATCATCATGTTTTCCTGAAGCAGTTTCCCCTCACTGCAGGATCTTTACCAGAATTAGCTGCTTACCAGTTTAAAAAGCAAATTTACACATCCAGATTTAGCAATGAAAATGTATTTTTGATACCTTATAATAGGTGATTAAAAATAAATATCTTACATTTTTGGAATAATTTAGTGGTTTCTCTGCAAAGAAAGCGGTTCATTAAAAAAAACATGGGGGAAAAAAGCAAGAAACTATGATGCTCTTAGTATTTTCTTTGGCTTTCTTAAAATAACAGTTAGCAAAATGACATGTACTTTCATGGCACATTTCCTTCTTCTTAAGCGCTCATAACCGGTTTCTTACTTGCAGTCCTGGTCATCTTTATTTCCTCTTTTGTTGTACTTCTTTGTCAGATTCCTGTTACCGAGTAAAAAACCAAAGTACTTAAGTCAGTGTAAAAAAAAATAGCTGCATAATTCAGGTGCAGGTTACTGTAAATGTCTATAGATGTCCGTGTAGAAGCACCTGAGCTGCTTGGCGTAGTTTTGCTCAATGTCTGTGCGCTCCTTCACAAACTTGATGTAACGGTCCATCAGGTCCAGGCCAGACTGAGTGTGCTTGTCGATGACATCATACTGGTCCTGTGAGAGCAGCAGCACGGAGACACATGTTTACACAGATATGGTGAGAAACAGCTGGGCCTGACTGATGTGAAACAAGGTGAAGGCCTTCCAAACAAAACAGACCATGCATTTGACTTTCTGCAAAAAAAAAAAGGCTTCATTCCACCTAAATCTTTTAGTTCAACTTCATTCTGATCCATTTAAACTGTGATCCTTATACTTAATGTGTTCACAGTATGTAAAAAGTATGTTTATGTTAAGTGTTCTGTTATCAAAAAAGGGCATGAGAACACCAAGAGATTCTCAAACTGGCCAGACACTTGAAATTCTTTGTCGTGCCAGCTCCCTAAAGTTTCTGACAATCTCTGACTGAGGCCGTTTGCAATGATAAGAGAGCCTGCAAACTGATAACAGCAGCAGCTTCATACTCCAACTCTGCTTTCTGTCTTTTCTTGCATGAAATGTTCCATTTATACACGGATATTTAGTTTACGCAGATCAATCCACGTGGAGTGTGTGGTAGTCTGAAACGGACTCTATTATGTTAATCAGTGTGAGCTGCTTCTGCTTTTTTTTTTTTTTTGTGAATGGTCAAATGATTCACACAAGGACTTTGACACCAACCGTTCTTCCTAGGGAAACATTGGATTGTGGTCATACTGGGATTTTAACCTGTCCAGGATCTGACTATGTTTTTAACTGTCTGGACACTAATGTTCTTTCTTAGGTCTTTGGATCCAGTGCTCATGGAAATGGACATGTTTCTTCTTGTGGGGTCACTAAAACCTTAACAAATAATGAAACCTCTCAGGCTGTTATGTATTTATTTTTAACTCCCAAAGGTCCATAAGCCAACACTAGTCAGACTTGGGACTAAATTTGACTTGGGTAAAAAAAAAGACAAAAAACTTACCTGAGACCAAAATAAATGGTAAATGGTAAATGGCTTATACTTATATAGCACTTTCTACCCTCTTTCAAAGGCCCATAGCGCTTTACAGTCACAGACCCATTCACCCATGCACACACACATTCACACACTGATAGTGGCTCCTCTGCCGAACACTGGCACCAACGTCCCACCACAGGCAAGGTTGGGTTCAGTGTCTTGCCCAAGGACACTTCGAGAGATAGGCGTGCAAGGCGGGAATCGAACCTGCAATCTTACAATCACAAAGACCCACTCTGTTTATCTTGTGATTTATTGTAAAAGTGTTCCAAGTGGACACTTTTCATGAGGATTTTGACATTTTTTGTCAAAATCAAAAAACCTGTCTTGTTCTCTAGGATATAGTTTCCGCAGAGCGAAAGTAGTTCATGAGCAATTCGTCTGTGAGCTGTGGGCAGAACTGTTGGCATAGAGTAACCCCCCCACACACACACCCCTCAATTGATGGGAGATCTCTGTTTACACTCTGGCCAGTGTGCTCACAGCCCCTCACCCCCCCCCCCCCAGCCTAACATTACCTGTGCAATAAAGATGACAAGCAATATTGGAGCTATCCAGCCGTATCCAGCTCAGATGAGGAAAACGAAGATGTTCATGGATTTATTTGTCTACAGGTGGATGCATCAGAATGGAGGGAAGCAGGGACCTTGTGGCCCGTCCAGTGTATTTTCTACGTCACAAAGAGGTTTATTTTCCAACAGCATTTTTTTGTTTGCTCCTGATTTACAACAATTTGAATAAAGAAACAGTCAGAATTGGTATATTAATCCTAATTTTCTTTATATATGTCCTCCGTCATGACAAAAATACCACAAGAACATGTTAGAATTACCACAAACACGATTTTCATCTGAGCGGGTCTGTAAACCCCATGAATATTCCAAAACACATTTGCATTTCACGGGCAAAAGGAGAATCTACACTTGCTACAAGACTTTATAAAGATAACTAAATAAATGCATAAATAAGACATTAAAGCTGTGTTTTCTCACTAATATCCATTTGTAGTCAAGCTGCCAGTTGGCTGGGCAGGAAGATAGCTTACCTGCTTATGTACACAGTTACACACCCAGGTACAAAGGTATAGTAACGCGACAAAGGAAACACCTGCTTCCATCCATAGCCCTGACCTTTACAACCATTCTGCATTTGTTCTGCTAACATGAGTTATTGTGCTTGTAAGACATGTTGCTGTACAACAAATACCACTTTATGGGGACTGTAATTATCCACCATATGTGGAACATCAAATAATAGAGGAATACACATACATTTTCACTATGTTTAAATGAAGGCATTAGTATCTAGAAAAAGGCCAACAAATCTCTGGTTTGTGGTCTACAAACTGACAAATACTGTAGCTGCCTCCACATTCGGTTTTTGGAGGTGAAAGTAACAGGTCTGTCTCAAGAATTTGGACAAGACTTTTAAGACTAACTCAGATGAAAATCATGTTTTTGGTTTTTAACATGGCATTTTTCTCGTGATGGAGGACATGTATAAAGAAAATTAAGCTAAAAATAGCATTTCTGACAAAAAAATACTGTTGAAAAAAGCTTGTAATTGTGATGTAGAATCTGCAATCAGCAGGCAACCGTCTCCCTGCTCCACTTCTTTGTGATGCATCCACTTGTGGACGAATAGACCCATCTATGTCTTCGTTTTCCCCGTCCAAGCTGGGATCTGGGTCCAAACTGTACAGCTGGATAGCTCCAATATTGCTCGCCAATTCTGTTGCACCTGTAATTTTAAGGTTTTTAAGGGGCTGTACGCTGGCAGGAGAGAGTGAAAATAGATGGATAACAGGACATGGGGGTGGGCTTACTCCACACCAACAGTTCTGCCCGCTCAGACGTGAATTTCTACCGAACAACCACCGCTCTGCAAGAACTATGCCCAAAACAACAATATAATTTTCAAAATTTTGGATGAAGAGATGATCAGACTAGGACTTTTAGTAAAAAAAAGAGATAAAACAGAAGTGACCTCTGCCTCTACTGCAAAATCAAAACCGAACAGCAAAATGACCATTGTAAACTCACTTGTCACTTCTCACGTTGCCATTTCCCTTGTCTAAAAGATTTCTTACTCATTATTTAACACACCTTTGAGCGGCTGGATGGCTCAGTTGGCTGTGTGTAGGACTAGTGTGCAGGAAATTAGGATTTGCTCACAGGGCACGATGAGCTTCATCCACATCATCATGGGGGGCCCCAAGTCTGGGTCTCCCTTGTGCCGGTCCCCAGTCCGAATAATACACAAGGTTGTGTCAAGTTGTGTAAAACACTCTGCCAAACAATCAAAGTGAATAAGTGAGAGCTGATACACCGTGGCGACTCCATGAACGCCTGTCCCGAAAGGTGAACAAAATTTAGCACACTTTTGGAAATTATTAAAGTATCCTAAAATGGCACGTCTGTGTGACTAAATGAAACTAAAACTACAACTTGTTGACCAAACAATACAAACTTGTATTTAATTTATTACAGAAATACATTTTAAAACTTGCTGCTACATTTAAACTACCTGATAATAATTATAAGAACCATCCCCAATTAGTTTGTATTTTCCCACTTGAAGCTAGTTTTGCAGCTTTGTTGTTGCCCCTTTAACCTGATTTACTTATACTTTCACTTTTTCTCAAAAGGAAGTGCAAGTGTTGCCCCTTAGATGGCCATCAAAAACATTTATTAAACTTTACTATAACCTTCAGAATATCTGAGGCCCATTTGAACACCCTACCAAACGGAGTTGCACGTTTCCAAGGAAACAAGATGCAACTCTAGTTTTAATGGCTAAATGGAGGGATGGAAAGCTTCAATGCTTCAGTGCACAAACACATACCCTCATACAAAGGTGTATCAGGAGTAGGGGAACAACACTTTCAATAGTAGGGAACAACACTTTCAATAGTATTCTTCCAGAATTTCTTTGTCTCTTAACACATGTCCAAGTATTTGAAACACACAAACCCACAGACATACACACATACAGAGAAGCCTTTTGGACAGGTAACAGTTGTGCTCAGTCTTGGACTTTTGTCTACAAAACATGACGTACAGTGCAAGAGTCTCCGAGGACAAGGAATCTGAACAGTCTGCATCTGGAGTGTCTGCATCTGGACACATTCTGCGTCGGGGTGTTCTTGTTTAGTCTTTTACGCAACTCTAATAAAGAGCGCACATTTGATGTGTATTATGGCTAAAAGATGTAATGGTAGAAGAAACACACACTTCTCAAAGACAGAGAAGCTAAAATTGAGATCATACTGTAATAGTTCTTGACGTCTGGGCTGGGAGGAGGCAGCAGAAGGGGACAATGGGGATTGTACCAGGAAAGAGCACTACAGGGAGGTGACGGGCGGTGTCAAGAGGAGATTCAGTAAAACATGTTTTCAGATACATTCTTGAGCGGCTCACTTTTGCCGCTACGCCCAATTACTTTGGTGAATTCCATCTGCATGTTTGTCTGACAGCAGGAAATACAGACAGTGAGACAGAAAGAGTTGTGGAATGAGATTATCATTCTTAGCTTAGCGTACCTCCGCCCTGTGGCTAACTCCCAGAGGCCCGAAACCAGCTGAACAAGTCTGTACTCGCTCTAGTATAAAGAAAAAAAAACTGGCAGCCACCTTGGTGTTTTCTGATCCAAGATGACCTCAGGTTAAATTCTTACTCATCTCCATCTCAAAGTAAAACTGCCAAGCAAAAGCGCTGACTGCATTAAGTGGTTGTTTGTCAGGTTTGGCATAATAGTCCACTTGGGTTAAAAGAGTATTTACTAAAGTAAGTGTAACCAAAAAAACGTATAAAAGACACGGAAATTATTTTTGTTGTCACTTGGCATCTGGTCTTTCCAAAAAAAAAAAAAAAAGGCAAACTGAAAATCCAACTGAGTCCTACTGAATGAGGAACTGTATGTATATTGAAAATAAAATAATGAGTCAAATAAAAGAGCAGACTCCTCATCCTTGTAAATACCATTCTGAGGAAGTGTGCCGAAAGTTTCCAGTTTCTATTTAACGCAGCGCGGCCTCTGAAGCAGGCCTTGGCTTGGTTGCTGGTGGTGAGACTTGTAAGTATGTGAGCTTTATGAGAGGTCCCCACCTCCACAGCCACTTCAACCAAAACCACCACCCCCCATGGAGAAGGAATGCAGCTGTAGCTGCGAGAAAGAGGAAGTTCCTGATAAAATGTCAGTCTTGATGTTCAATTATTGGGTTTAAAGAGGCTGAGGTTTCATTTTCATAGCTACTTTTATAAGCTCTGACTTTTGCTGGTCCAATAAAACGTGCGTCATGGATTGGTCAGAAGCTTTTGAGACGTGCTGCTTTCAGTCCTCTGTTGGTGGCTTTCATGTCTGCATGACTCTTGTACGGCTTTCATGTAACACGCCTGACCTCAGGCAGACAAAACTGTGCACCTTATGATGCAAGTTTTACACTGCTACAGTCACGCTGAGGATTTTTATCAGGATTCTGATCAATCCAACAGATCTAAGCCACACTGGCATAACATCGGATTACTCACAAAACAAAAGCGGTTTGTTAAATCTGTGGGATTATCTGGAACTGAATCTGAGACTGGCATTTCACCCAGAAATCAGGAAACCGTTTGCTGTTAAAACCAGACACATTCTTTAGACAGGGGTCCAATAAAATGTGCTATAGTTTCCCTAAAATTACCACTTTGACTATCATCTTTTCATCAAAACTATTGTTTTAATTATATTTAAAAAACTGAAAAATGTTTAGTTAACTTCCGTTTAAAAAATTACGGCTGGAATAATTGAAAGCCTCAATAAAATGAGCTCCATTTCAAATATGATTCTGTTAACGGTATAATCATTTGGTGAAACATAATCTTTGATTTTTTTTCAAGTCTTACTATTGACTGTATATGAAAAATCAATAGAAAATAGTTTTTTTTCAGCTCCAACGAAATTACGTTAATTCAGTAGCCAATTTTCTTGGTGATATGGATGTCGCCATGTTGGAACCAGAGATCGTCAGTAACCAGTAATTGGCTTGGGTCGGTCTGAATCTTTGTTTCTATGGTAACCATTCTCGCCAATCGGGAGTAAGCTTGTTGGAACATCCCTACAACTTGAAAGCAGGCTACAAGTTTGGAACGTTTAACCCAGGGGTGCCCAAATCCAGTCCTTGAGGGCCTCCTGCTAGTTTTCCAGAATCCCTGCCTTGTCTGCTGTTGATACCTTGATCAAGTGTGTTTAGCCAACAGGAACTTCAATGGCAAGATGGTTGGAAAACATGTAGGACAACAGCCCTTGAGGCCTGGGCACCCCTGGTTTAACACATTGATATAAGACCACTGGACAGAGCAGGAAGTGATGTCACCCATAGAAAATGGTTTACTTTTGGCTCCAACGAAACAAAGTCAATTCAGTCACCATTTTTTTCACAATGCTACCATATTGGAGCCAGATGACATACGGTAAGTAAGCAGTGATTGGTCCGAGTCATTGTTTCTTGGCAACCACTCTTGTCGTCATGTGAGGCTTATTGAAAGTCCTCACCCCTACCACTTGAAAACGGGTTTGGGATAAGCTGTCAATCAAATGTTTCAAATGTTTGACGTGAGACTGCATTCCTTCACTCAGGCATCTGGTTTGCCAGCTTATAACTTAAATAACATGCAATTCCGCAAAAATGTAATGAAAAAAATAGGATTAGCAAGAACATAGCAAAAAAAAAAGGCAGCAGAGCGAGAATGGTTGTTCTGACATAACTGAGTAATAGCTGTTTATTTTCTAATAGAACTATATGGGATTTTTGCCTTTCTGAGACCAGAGGGTCCAAAAAATGCCAGGGGGGAGGGGTCACTCAGTTCAGTTCTTATAAACAGGGAATGGGTCTTATGCAGAAATTCACAAGAGTAACGAAACAAAAGTTTATCAACTGTGAAGTGTCCTATGGGAAACAGTCCAGGGTGTTGATGAACCCACTGGACACAGGAGAACAGATCAAAGGTCCAACTATCAAAGCTGAATTCAAAGCTGAAATCATCAGCAAGCCATGAGGTACCACATGGGTTCTGGATGAGCTGACTCTCACCAACCCTGTGAGTTCTGCCCTGAAATAAGTTCTTGGTGGGTTGACTGAGCCAGGAAGAGGAGAAGCCATCAGCATTTATCTGGCTGCAGCTTCTGTAAAGGAAGGATTTCCTGACTTTCTGTGTGTGGCATGCTGTGTTTGACATCGGGACCAGCAGGTCATGCAAAACAAGCAAAGTGATGACAGCATTTTCAGAACTTTTTCTTTCTTCCTAGCAGAGCCATGTGTCAGACCACATCAGATCCTGATGTCCTGCAGGACTTATGCATTTTTATGCAGATCTTTTTTAAAGCACAGCCTTGAAATAATTGATCAGGATTGCTGAAAAGTTAAAGCTACTTTTTATGTTTTGTATCTTTTTTTTTACAGTCAGTACAGAGTTGAGTGAGTCAGTGCAGAGCCTCCAGACCAGACAAACTTGTTTACAGCCTCCATGGTTGAGGTTTGCGGCAGCAGCTTTAAACTCCTCCGCTGCGGGCTGTCCACTGTTGGTTTTCTTCATTTTTTTTTTTAAGATCTCCCTCCCGTTTAAGTGTCAGCTTACCCAAAGGTCCGTTCCCCAGTCCATGTCAGCTGGAGGAGAGCTGTGCCGCTAAAAGGAGAAAGACGGAGCTTCAGTCGGATCGAGAAGGTCCTCGCTCCCTCAGTGCTGGAGACTTAAGCGGAGATGGCGGAGGAAATGTTACGAGGAAGTCTACGCCTTCTCCTTGGCACGGACTCGCCCGTCCTGTTTCTTACAGCCAGCTACAGAAAGAAAGAGGGGGGGTGGGGGGGGGGGGGGAGAAACCCGCCCAGGCGCTTTTTTTCCCTTCCTGAAGCAAGTTCAGGTCCTGTGGGGAAGGAGGGTGTTTGTTAACCGCGTCCCTCTGCACCTCAGAGGGCACTTTAAACTCCATAATGTGCATGAAACGACCGCCCTGGGATTGGAACTTCTCAGAAAACTACACTATCCCCCAGTCAAACAGAAAACCCTTAGTGAAAACAGTACACTAAAAGGTCATGTCATTAATGCTTAAGTATAAATATAGCAAGAGCAGAGGTCTGCAACCTTTTACACTGAAAGAGCCTATTTCTTCCTGACAGCAATCCAGCGGGAGCCATTAAGTCTTATCCTCACCCTTTTGAAAATCAAGACTTGTATTTATGTCATTGTTACTATTATGATGAATATATATTTGGTTTTTGGAGTATAAATAAAGCAGACATTTTAAAAAAAATATAAAATAGTTTATAATTGACAGTGGCTCACATGACTCCTTCAAAATAAAAGACACTATCTGCCAACCTCAATGTATTGGTGGTATAGGTGTCATAAATCATTGTAACAACGATTTGATTTATTTCACAATGTGCGTTTACCGATTCTATCATTTTAAACTATCTGATTTGATCTGATTCACAGACCTAATGGATCCAGGACATCTTTAGCCAAAAAATCAATCAGTGTGACTCAGAGACAAATACCTGGGTACTGAACAGTGCAGGTGATGTTTTCCAGATTCCTTGAACTTCTTGCAAGATAATCAAGTGTAAATTAAATATGTGTACCATCAAACAAGTAAACAAGAAATAATTGCAAATCCATTCACATTTTAGTTTCATAAAGTTCAACCCAGTGTTGTTTTTCCACATCAAAATAATCCAAAGGAAACATTATTAGAGCATTCTACCACACTGTCTGGTCACATGTCTTTGAAAAATTAAAATGTTTCCAAACATTGGACTATAATGATGACTTGGTCATTTTTTGCTGCCATCACATGTGTGTTGACTGCTGTGATACACTTGGTAGTTTTTACATTATAGTAAAATGAATCTACCATGCCTCCAATGGTTGATTGGAGGCATGGTTGATTCGATTGGATTTGATTTGATTTGATTAAGAACTTGGCTAAAACAAACCAATCTGGTTGGATCCTGGAAATGTAAATCATCCAAACTACTGTCATGATTTGGGTTTCTTTGCCTTAGTTTTTGCTTCCATTTTGTTACCTGTTGTTTTTATTTTGAAGGTTTCCTGTATGTATTAGGTTTCAGTTTTACTTTACTGATCCTAATCTTTCCAGATAGATTTCATCTATGTCTCATCAGTCCTGTATGTGTATATGTTTTGTCTCTGCCTTCCTCTTGTGCTGGTCCTTGCTGTCAATTCCCTGATTGTCTTCTCCCATGTCTGCCTGGTCCTCTGTGTTTGGTTTTGTTTGTTTCCCTGCTTAGCAATGCCTTTTGTTTGAGAATAAACACCTTTTGCCTTAGAACCTTGTCACAGCCCATCTCTGCATTTTGGGTCCTTCATCAAGCCTCGTACCTGACAACAACCAGTTGATGGTCTATTGAAGCATTGTGGGTACTGTAGTCAAATCGACTTGGAGAGAGATACATAGGCTATGTCCGAATTCCCACCCTAACCCCTAACTACTGACAAACAATATAGTGCGGGACTATGTAGTGGCCTATGATTTTAAAAGCAATTCGGACACGATGCTCACAATTTTTTTCTTTTTTTTTAATGACGTCATCAATTTCACAAAGGGAAAATCGAATTGATTTGAGCATTTTGGGACGATCATTTATGAGTCCACTATCTTCTAAAGAGAAAAACGTTAATGCTTTATTAAAAATTAAATTTAAATAAATGTTCTTTAATAAAAATTGTTCCTACGCAATGCATTATGGTCTATCTTCGCCAATCTAGTGAGCATCGATGCACACTGGTTTTTTCGCAGAGACTTCTGGGAAATTTCTAGGGCTCTCAATTTTGGAATTGTAGATTCAAACACCACTACAAAATGGCAAATGTACTATATAGTGAGTAGTGAAGGTATTCGGATGCAACCGTACCGTCTTTTAACTGCTTGTGAATGAGTTGAATAAAGTTTCAGTTAGTTTAGTTCAGTTTTTTTCTAAACTACTGGCTTACCCTTATACTTTACAATAACTCTTTCTAATCTTTTTTTTTCTTTAACCAGAGAGCACCCCCAAATAGCAGAGGGTTTTATTAGCTCAGCTAAAAGTCCACACAGCTCAGGCGAGAGTCGGGGCAGGCAGTAGGCAAATAGAGTCAGAAACAGGATCAGGAAACAGAAGATCAGATCCAGATACAACGCTCAGTAATGAAGACAGAGTAGCACAAACAATACTTAATACTCAATACTCAATAAGTATTGAGTGAATGGGAGTCAGGTGTGTGGTATCCAGGAAGTGTGCGCTGGGGTTGCTGGGAGATGTTGTGGTTAAAACTCTGGAGATGGTTCCTACTGGTGGCCAGAGGGAGCTTCTGAGATATCTAATCCAAAAGTGGCCCACTAGGTAACCCTTGTACTATCCTAGGCACTTTAACATTGGGAGTTGGGTCATCTAGACCCACTAAACAGTGCGTTGAACCTTTTTTCTTCAATGATTTGTGATCTTCACTGGTGTCCATGGATTACATGAAATCTTTCCACCTTTATCCACCTTTGTCATGGTAGGGAGAATACCTCAATGTCAGGGTGGGGTCATCTAAGATAGCACAAGGGTTGAAATAAAAGTGTTTGCTACAACTTCACAAAGTGAAGGCAAAAGGGCCAACAAGTGCTAAGTATCTCTGGGAACTCCTTCAAGACTGTTGGAAGACCATTTCAGGTGACTGCCTCTTGAAGCTCATCAAGAAAATGCCAAGAGTGTGCAAAGCAGTAATCAAAGCAAAAGGTGGCTACTATGAAGAACCTAGAATATGACATATTTTCAGCTGTTTCACACTTTTTTGTTATGTGTATAATTCCACATGTGTTAATTCACAGTTTTGATGCCTTCAGGGTGAATCAACAATTTTCATAATCATAAAAAAAGAAAACTCTTTGAAAGAGAAGGTGTGTCCAAACTTTTGGTCTGTACTGTATATATGTATATATATATATACATATTTGTGTGTGTGTGTGTGTGTTTGCAAACAATAAAGAATTCTGTCCCTCTCTGACCTGTTACTTTTTGTCTTAGAAGCTATTCTATCCTCCACTCGTTACCTGCATTAATGTCACCTGTTTAAACGTTTTAAAAAAATCTATTAATCTTTTTAGTCTATTGCTGTGTTTACTATTTTTTATTGTTTTTAATGTGTCTGTGTGTTTTATTATTGTGAACTGATGGCCATTTTAAAATTTCCTTAGGGATTAATAAAGACATATTCTATTCTATTCTATTCCATTCTATTCTATTGGTTACTTGTATAAAATATGCCTGTCCACACTCTTAAACATTCAGACTGTAGCTTCTCTACAATGGTTAAGACCTCAGAGCTGTCTGAGGACAACAGGAATGAGATTGTACATGGGATGAAATAGTCAATTACTATTGATAGCTGAGACCACACTAACAAAGGTTACTAAGGTAACACACCACATCATCATGGATTTAAATCCTACAAAGCTCCAAAGGTCCCGCCTTTTAAACCAGCACATATCCAGGCCTATCTAAAGTTCCCCAGAAACCACCTGGATGATCCAAAGAGGGCTTGGGAGAATGTCGTGTAGCCAGATGAGACCAAAATTGAACTCTTTGGCATAAACTCTTTTCGCTGTTCATGAAAGAGGAAGAATCCCAAGGACCAATCCCACTGTGTGGCATAGAGGTGAACAAACTATATTGTGGGGCTGATTTTCTGTAATAGTAACAGGATGACTGATCTGAATGATTAAGAAAAGGAAGAATGGGGATTTTTAAAATATATTTTTCATGATAGTTAAGAGAGACCTTTTGTTTTTAAGTGGGACAACTTACAGAATCTGCGACTGACAAATACTTTTTTGCTCCTCTGTAAGTGTGATGCAGCTGGAAGGCTACAGGGAACACCCATGAAAATAACTATTCCTCCCAAATGAAGTCATTTCATGCTGTGGATCAGTTTAATTATATTTCTTAGATTACATAACCACAAAATATCCCTCTTTAGTCCACTCTTCTAGGGTTCATCTCAGTCATTTAGTTCACACGCCCCACTGACCTGTGCCCTACAGCATTTAGGCTCAGCTGGTTTGTAAAAAAAATTTTAAAGAGTGACACACACTTTTTTCTAATTTATAGAAAGCAAAACACCTTGAGGTGTTACTAGACTGAGTTTCTGAAGTTGTTGCACAGAAGGAGCTGGACAACTAACCCAACTTGTTACCACAAACATAGAGGACAGAGTTGTGATGTACTCAGCTGAAAAGTACCGGTATATTCATTTAGTTTTTCTTTTCTTCTTTTGTCATAAAAAGTTTTTTCTTTTTTCCTTAAGGGGCTGATCTACAGCCCCTCACTCTGCTTAAAATAACGAATTGAGGCTATTAGTTGGAACCACATCTGCATAGAGATGAAAGATGACTAAATCCTCTTCAAAACATTATCTGAAAGGTTTGGGGATTCCAAAATCAGGAATGGCCACAAGCTCAATGATGTTCTTCAGCACAACAGTGACCCCATGTGTCAGAGAGACCTGCTGTCACTCACAGCTTCCACCTTGAATGTTTGTAATAGAGATCTTTCTGACTAATGATGCCACAAACGTGTTCCTAAAGATTTTATAAGATCTCTGATGAAGTGCATTGAGAAAAAAATGGAAACAAATTTATGTTTTAATTTATTCTGCTCATGCGTTTCTTAGTTTTGTATCAGTATCTTCTTGACTTTTATTTCCTTCTTTTAAAAACGCTGGGCAAATATAAATTTCTCAATCGTTCATTTTATTTAACAATTAGATGACACACTATTCAATTTTCTCTCAAAAATGTGTAAAATATCACATTTGCCAATTTAAAAACAGTAACTTCCAGCAGTTTTAAAATTTAGCAGACAAATAGTGACATGACTCCATATTATCGAATAAGCGAAAGAAACTCATTGGTCAAACAATAAAAAGTGTCTGTGGTTATTGAAAAGATTCTCTCCTGCTAACGGTGCTAATGTGAGCATGGACACTTAGAGACCGATCTTATCTTCATAGCCATGGTCTTCAGGCCGTAGCTTGAGCCCTTCCATGCATGCCAAGTCACTTGAACATTGTCGAATGGGATGACACCAACGGGTGCGTACATGCCAGTTGGGTTGGCAGTGTGGCAGGCACTGTACCAGAATCCACCCAGGAACTGCTGTGCACAGTTTTTTTCCCACGTGTCCTGGTCTTTGTCAAATGTAGTGAACTTCATGGAGTTGTGTCCTACTAAGCTGTCACCTTAGAAAAAAACAATATAAAGTTAATATAAACTCAATATGCAGAAGGTCAAAAATTGTTGAACATAATTAAAAAATGCCGTTTTCAAATTTAATATTATGCACTTTAAAGGCTCAATCCAAGTTTAAAATGAAAAACACAGAACTTTGACTTGTGATTCCTTGTAATAAAAAATGTAGTTATATATCTGTAGGGGGCCCCAGGGTTGTCCAGCTACCGTTAGAGACAATTTGGAGTAACCAATCAACCTATGAAGCACCTTTTTGGAGTGTGGGAGCAAGCTGGAGAAGCTAGAGAAAACCCACATATACTCAAAAAAAGGGACCCAACTGGGATTTGAACCAGGGCCTTCTTGCTGTAAGGCAAGGGTGCCAACCAGTATCCCTTTAGCTTGCAGAATGAACTCCTGACCACAAATAGTGTGTATGTTACAGAGCTAATGTGAAAGGTCTGTTGGTTTGGACATCTCTGTTAACTTAATCAAATTTGGATCAAACAGTCAAATGTTGTGTGTTAGCTGATATACCACAAACATGTCTGGTTCCCTGAAAATGCCAATTTATCTGTAGAATTCTGAAATATGAACTATACAAAAACTTATCTTTATTGTTACTTTCAGGAAGTTCATTCTCATTCTTTGAACAATTTGATTGATGTAGTCATTTGACCAGAACAACAAGTTTTTCCACAACACCTAAAGTTAATGCCTTTACATATCCTGGTACTGTATAAAAATATCTGCTTGTTTTGGTACATAGATAAAAAAAAATTGTTTTCATTGGTACTTTAAAAGTGGCCGGGATAGGCTCCGGCAGCCCTGGGTCCCAGAAAGAGGCAAAACGGGATTAGGAGATGAATGAATGAATGAATACATTCTTTTTGTAACTAGTAGCCCACATTATTGTATCTCTAGTCTTGAAACAAAACAAAATAAATATTCCTAAAGCCTTTTACCTGCACTTCCACCAGTGAAGCTGCCCAAGTGAACCTTATAGCCATTGTGCTCCGAGTCAATGGAGAAGGCTGAGTACTGAGCAGAAGCCTGGACTCCATCCCAGTCCTCCATGTCCACCCTCAGCTCATTTTCCTTCCTCACGGTCAACATGAAGATATTATCCAGACCTGACAATACACAGATTTAACACATTCTCTACTATTAATCCAATATTTCAGATCAATAAAGTCGCAATCTAATCATCTTTGAGCAGTAGTAGTTTATTAGAAATTTGCCTCTGAGTTGTTGACTGGTGACATTGATTGTGCCCTGATTGATTGTCTCCTCATAGCTTAATAGCGCCTTACAACCCCAACCTACTGTTAACGGGCACCAAAAATGACAATCATTATTGTGGCTACAAAGTTGTACAGTTTTGAGCCAGATACCAGCCTGGACGGGGAAAACAAAGACATACATGGATCTATTTGTCTGCAAGTAGATGCATCAGAATGGAGCAGAGCAGGGAGCTTGTGGCAATTTAAACAAAGAAATAATCAGAAATGCAATTTTAAGTTTAACTTTCTTTATAAATATCAAAAAAATAAAAAATAGTTTTTTTTATTTTATTTCAGATGTTTTGACTCAAACTCACCTAGCCAGTATTCACCAGCTACATTACCAAACCCAGCCTTGTAGTGCTTCCAGGGCCTGAAGAAGCTTTCTGATCCGTCAATTCTGCGGACGAAAACCTTAGAAGAGAAAAATGAGGGAAAATAATTTTCATCAATTTTTGCTGTCCTGAAACGTAAGGGGAATAGCAATATCAGGGTGAAAAAAATGTAAATCTAGTTTCAGGTAACAAGATAGATTGAACCTAGACAATCAAAAACCAATAAATGACTCAAATGAAAAGGTAAAATGAAGTAAATATAATCTGGCCACTGGTTTTAGAAGGCATTGGTATGCAAGCACATGCAAGCTGTTTCATATGTTTATTGTGCAACACTGCTGAATGCTTGAAAGATGAAATGGGAAGGTCTCATTTTATTCTGCTGCTTGTTTGAAGAAACCATCATCAAGAAATTCCTTTTAGAGGAGAACATTAAGTAACTGATGTGTGTTCTGCTACATCAACACAACTGCCTTGAACATTTTGCAAGCAACCAAACATTTCTTTCCACTTTGCATTCACTTCATTCATTACTTGAACCTGTGGGATTATAAACCCACCGTCCATCGCCCTCCATCCGTCTGCATGTCACAGTAGGCGTGCAGCGGTGTGGTGGCACCTCCCGGGTAGATTGTGTACACTCCGCTGGAGCTTGTGTTGTCATGGCGATAGATGTCATCGCAATCAATGGGCAGGTACAATTTGGAGTTGGACTGCAGTGAGGCTGTGAGACCAAGTAGAACTACAAATAATGCCAGCTGTGTAAATGAAACGACCAAAACAGAACAAGAAAAAAGAAATCAAATTCAAATACAAATATAAAAACGTTCTGGTTTTTGATGATGATGATGGTGATCGTGCATCGTTAAATTACTTATTTCAGGGTGACAATAAATTGTTAGTATGTCACAACTTAAAGCAAAATATATTACAATGAAAACGAACAAAAATTGTGTTAATGCCAGATTAGACATTATCTGCTTAAATCTTTTTTTATGTTGCAACACTTTTCACAGTCTTTCTTGCAGTTACAAAGAGGATAATTGTAATTTAAAGTGTAAAGACACCTCATGTTCATCAAAAGTTACACATATTATTAGCATTAAGTGTAACTGCAAGATACATGCAAAAGCTAGTTTAGTGTGAGTCTGAAGTCTGACGCCTCTGGAACCGAGGTTTCACACAAACTCATTAAATTATAATTCAGTGTTTCTACACAGTAACTGTGTTTGTGTCACTAAAATCCCTCAACTTGTATAGATCCAAAGTCTAGAGGCAGACATTCCAAACCTCTTGTACAGGTTAATAAGTAACTGTTTACTTCTACTGACAACCAAAAACACTTCAAATGATTAAAATGTTTGTCAAAATTACAAAATTGCTCTAAAAAAGGCTTACTAATTCAGATCAGTAAGACATTAACATTACCCCCCAGTTTACGAAGTTTTGATAGAAAACAAAAAATATATTTAAAGAAAATCTTGATTGAATAAATAGAAGAGCCACTAAGAAAGAAAGCATCTTAAATGGATAAGAAAGTTGCTGCGACAAGTCGGTTTTTAATCCCAAATGAAAAACAACAATTGTTTCGAAATAAAAGTTTTATATCAATAATAACATTTAGTTTCCTAACAAGATTTTCAATGTGGGGCTTGAATGAGAGTGCATCATCAATTAAGATTCCCAGATATTTGTACACGTGAACCAACTCAATTTCTCATTATATCATAAAGATCTTGAAATGGATCAATAATCACATCACTTCTGAAATATAGGCAAACACTGTGTGAAGTTATATCATTTCTGTCAGAAGTGTAGACTGTTGTAAAATCCTGATGAGTGAATATTTTACCTGAATCATGTTGCTGTGGGAAGCAGGACAGTCCAAAAAACAGGGCCTGCAGGATGTGTCTGGAGGCATTTATTGGCTTTTTTCAAGAATTTCCCATATTATGAAATCTCGTAGTTCTCCCTTTTGCTTTGGGCTTGTTGTAAACCAAAATTATTTGGGATGAGGTGGTTTAATGACTTTCTTGAATCTTTTGTGGAACAAAATAAAACACATTTACATCATATTATATTTCATATTACTAGTATGAATGTTGGACCCAGCTGATGTAATCTTTTGCTTTTGTATTTTATCTATTTGGCGAGTTTCAACATTGATTCAAGTCTGATCATTTTTACATCATTTTCATGTCTCTGTAATGTCTTTCTAACTTATATTTTGCTTTTTGTTTTCAGTGTGTTTCTTTAATTTTTATATTATGTTTTTGGTCAACTGTGCTCAGGTCTCCTGCATAGGAAACTTCCACCAACAACACAAACATAATTAAGGTTAAAACTGAATTAAAACTTCACTTTAGACAAGATAGAGTACCAGAGATATTTATAAATTTTAATAACTGGAATAGGACATATGTTGCTGGAAGTAGGTGCTTCTCTAAAATTAAACAGCAAAAAAACACTACAAAGTTAATAATTCACAGCACATTTTGCTGTGGGGAAGGTTTAGAGGCTGCCAGTTTGGTGGCAGCTATTCACTTCCAAACCAAACATTATACTATAAAATAGTAAAACTGCCATTTGGAAAAAGCAGGAATCGGGTTGGTTTCCCAGGGGTGCAATGAGCTAAAATCCAGTGTGGGTCCTTAAGCAAGACCCTTCGTCCTGCTGTGTCAGGAAGGAATCCTTTCTGTGGTATTCAGGAGAACCTTTGGAACCTACATCCTTTTTGTGTTTCAGGATGAGGTCACACCTACAGCAGCTTGATGTACTTTGCAGATAGCCGAATCATAAAAAAGCACAGTTCTTTAGTCCTCTGAGAACTCCTCCACAGGTAGAATTCACATGTTTATCCAAACAAATACTCACTCCAGAACAAATGCATTTGTTGCCAAGATATTTCAGTCTTGATAAACATGAGTCATAGCAGCACTCTACATTCAGCATGCCATAAAAGCCTTTTTGATGAAAAATGAACAATTTATGATGACAATAAGCTGAAGTGTGTCTACAATGCATTCAAATTGTATTCATGTAAAACTAAACTATCCAACTTACTGTTTTTTCCCACTGCTCCCTCAAGTCAGGGGGTCTGCAACATGATGATTTGGAGCCAGATTTTGCTCTTTGACCTTTTCTTTTGTGGCTCTCTGTTAGAAGAATAAAACGTTTTCAGGGTTTTTTTAAATTGCAGATTTTTCAGACTACACAGCTCATCAAGTGAAACAAAACAGTCAGATAAGACCAATTTTATTCCTGTTACTCATTTCACTCCTGACCACAGTACCCATAATGCTCCAACAATACATCTAGCAGTGTGGCTTTGTAGTTTACCATAGTCGAACAATTTGACAGATTTCTGACCACAGAAAAATCAATGTTAGGTCAGTAAGCACAACCAGAATGCCTACACACAGGATTCTAATAATTTGTCTATCATCATTGATGTCAGTTGTCAGTAATTGCACTAAAAGGGAGTGCTTGATGATTAACACTTTAGTTTATTCTTTTCAGATTTTCTCCTTTTTACCATCAATTCTTAGCTTTTTCTCATTTTTCTCCATGCACCCTGTCATTGCATGCTCCTGGAGTGTTTTTGTGCTCGTAATGGGAGCTGCAGCCTAACCACACATTTGAGAAAATTAGTTTTCTTTCGGTTTGAAAAGGCTGAGCTTGTTGTGCTTTATTATTGTTGTTAATAATTGATGACAACATGGTTTTCATGATGCTGGATTCAGATGCAGTGACTAATGTCAGGATGAATCACTCTTTGAACCTGATTGACATTGTGGCGTTTCTGTGCCACGTTTGATGAAGCACATTTTGGAGCATGTAGAAATCTGGATGTGAGTGCTGTCAGACTGAGAAGTCATGGAAGTGAGAAGATTGTGTGAGGAAGTCAAGCTAGTGCCAGAGGCACGATGATCCTTTGAGCAATTAAAATGATGTTCTGTGCACTTCATGCCCCAATGTAAGATGTGTGAGGACCTCTGTTACTAGACAGGAGCTAGTGCTGATTTTATTTATTTATTATTTTATTTTTTGACCTCTTCTTCCCAGATTTTTCTTCTCTGAAGGAGTCAGCTTGACATTAACAAGACACCAATTAAGTGTCTATCTTGAATACAAATAGGAAATCACACACAGGTCTGTGAATCGCAAATGAGGAAAAGGTCAAAATATACATTTTTTTCCCATCATTTCGCTTCCGTGGAAGATTCTTTTTGGCTCACACTTGTAATTTAAGTGTCCATACCAGTTGTCCTTGGAAAAGAACTGATTTGAGGTTGATTAAGTACATGTTTGGTTGAGAAACCTATGGACAACTGGATCTAACAATGGCTTACATTTTAAAGAGGTAGTCTTTTTGACTTGAGTTTCTTTTTTATCCATTTTCTAAACATCATTCTCGAAAAAAAAGAAATGGAAAAAGGCTGGGCATTGACCTCATCTGCTCATATTGTGGCTTTTCAACTTTTTAATTAACAAATTTGCTTAAGAAACACCTTTTTCCCATTTAATACATTAGACTATATATATATATATATATATATACATACATACATATATATATATAAAACTTCATATTAGAAGCAGGGATAAAAAATAAGCTATGCTCTTCATTTTGTCTCCTAACACTGACCAAAACACTGACTGACTTCTCTCGTGCAGCTACAACTTAAATTTAAAGTTACCTGTTGTTATTTATTATTCAACCAATAACTGCTGTGTTACTCTCAAACATGCAATGCTGCTCTCATTTGAAGTTCACATTTGATGGAAAGGGATTGCTATGCCACTCTAAACCACTAGATGGCCCTGGCACTCCTCCATCTACACTTAATTGTTCTTTCCTTTACAGTCTGCCGTTTTTTGTCATCCTTAGCTGGCGTCTTCATCTTGTGTAGGTGGAAGATTAAAATCGGCAGAGAGCACAGCCAGGATTAGTGGATCAATATCAGAGTCACAATTTTCTCCAGCTCCTCTGTGTGGTAGTTCTTCCTCTGCTCTTGTCCTGACGCTCACTTACTGGCTGTTTGATGTCTACTCTCACCTTTTGCCCTTCAAGTCACTTGCTGCTTGTGGGTGAGAGAAAATGAGGGTTGTGTGTTTATGTTTAGGCTAAAATAAGGGTCAGCGAGTGCATTCCTCATACAAAGGAAAGGGCACACACACACAAAAAGCTGAGACAGAAACAAAGCAAAAAGTGATATTTTAATTCTGTTGAGTCCACAAATGTTATTGATTCCTTTGATCTGTCTTACAAAACACTATTAATATGCAGCTGTTTGATTTATTGAAAGTGTCCAGAGTCTGAAAGGGCCCCACTCTGATGACATTTTGGTGTTTTTAACATGTTCTTGTGGCATTTTACTGATGATGGAGGACATACATAAAGAAAATCCATCTTAAAATTGATTTTCTGAGTATTTCTTTATTTAAATTATTGTGAACAAGAACAAAAAGGAAAAAAAAAAAGCTGTGGGAAAAAGATTATAGAGGTGTGACAAAAATCTACAACAGCAATACAATGCTCCTCTTCATGCTGCTGGCATCTGGCTGGCATCTGTACACTTCTGTGTGCTCATATTTTTGTTGCAAGTAAATTTTAGGTTGTTGGGTGTGAGGCTGTAAGCTAGTGGGAAGCAGAAACTAGATTGATGATGGGAAAAAGGGCAAGCTGCGTGAAGTAAAAGACACAATCTTGCATACCGTGTCGTAATTAAAAGACCACTGGGAACAATTTTGCATTTTAAAAAGATAGTCGGTGGGACTTCAAGTGAACTATGTAACCTGTTTCAAACACAACATATGCTGACTGGAGATGAAAAGTAAAATAAAAACTGCTACATGATAAAGAGAGTGGCATGAGAGGAGAAAGAGATTGTATACACACAAATGCACAGGTTGTCAAGTTTTAAACCACAAGTTGAACCTTAGTAACCTTTTTCCCCTCATTTGGTAGATATACAGGAGCAGCAACTAAAAATACTTATTAAGGAGGATTATCCAATAAACTCAGATAAAAGCTCTTCCAGGTGCAACACCGTGTCTATCTGTGTGAGTATGAGATAGAGGAGGGTGAGGAGCTCATCTTTTATGGATGAGGGTTTGTTTAGCTGCACTTGCAGCTGTGCCTGAGTTACCTTCCTCTCAGTCATAACATTTGTGTGAACCTCTCACCATGTCTCCAAAAGTGCTTGCAAGCAATTATTTACTGTGCTGACGTCCTCTCAATGCTGACAGACATAAGCTGCATTTGGTGGGGATGTGGCTGAGAATCTAAGTGACTCTCAGATTACTGTTGTTTGCACTCTGAACATTCAAATGGAGGTCTGGGGTGCTCTGTGCATGTATCGTCATTCTTATTTTATGGTTGCGGTTAGTGCATTTGTATGTGTGTGTTAACAAGATTGAGCGTCAGAGTGTTTGTGCGGCCAGCTTGTATCTCAGTTGGACACAGGAAATAGGTGTTTGTTTGAGAACACATGATTGCAAGGTACAATGCTCAGTGCTGAACTGAGTCAGCAGGTGGTTAAGAACACACACACACCTGCGCGCACACCGCACACACACACACACACACACACACACACACACACACACACACACACACACACACACACACACACATGCCTTCTTCTTGTATAATCAACCCAAAAATAGGAGCCATAATTAAATCGGCAGATCTCAAATTTCCTATTATGGAAATACAACTGCTGGGTTTATTTAATAACAGTCATTTTTTAAAATTACAATTGGACTTTCCCCCAATTTTTGATGAGTAATGATGCATAATGGCAATAAAATAAATGGCAAAGCTACATGATTTACCAAATTATAGACAATTTCAAAGCCTGCACTTCTAATACAAAATGCATACACATGTTCTTCAAAATGTGCATGGGAGTTCACTAAAAGTGTTGATGGGCATGTTATTATAATTCTGCTTTACATTGCAGGTTTAAGGAAAAGGGCTTAAAGTCCCTCAAACACACCTATTGTTGCATTGTCCACACACATTTTAAGTGTGTCTAAGATGATATCTTGTTTATGCTTACACCTATTTAACTAAAAAGAAATCAAAAACACACCTGTTTAACTCAGCTTTTTATTAGATTTCATATCATGTCTTTTCTAAGATAGAATTTTGTTTTTCATTTTTACTCTTATTTTTTATGATGTTTTATCACATAAATTATCATTTGTTTAATCTTTAATTTTTACTCTAATATTTTAAGATATTTTATCACATACTTATTTGTTTAATCTAGATTTTTTTTTACTCTTATATTTTACGATATTTTAACACGTATTTACTTGTTTAATGTCTGTTAGCCAAGTTAGACTATTTACGAGTGTTTTCTCACCCTCAGCTGGGGTGTTTGTGTCAAGAGGACAGGGCAGAAGGCGCCTTCTGGGTTCTCTCTTCTTTAGCTTATTTTTATTAATTGTATTTGTTTTTGTGTATTTTACTGTGCGGGGCTGATTTAATTATTTTATTTCCTGAATAGGCATTGGTGTTTTCTGCATTCTTGTTTGTTTTTATGTACAGCACCTTGAACTGTTTTTTGTTTTTTTTACATGAAAGGTGCTATATAAATCAAATTAATTTGAATTTGAATTTAATGTTAAAGCCCTGTTAGCTGTCACGCATCTAGGTGTGTGACATTCATTTTCCGCAGTTTCCCATCCCCTGGTGGAGTGATGAGCTGCAGACACAGCCGCACTTGGGGACCATAATCATAATCTTAACCTTCCTCCAGGTCCGTGTAACCACGGAAAAAGTTCAGCACTGGCTGCATGTATTTAGAAAATTACGTGCAAATAGGCACTTTCTAAAAAAAAGTAAAGTAAGGAACTCCTTAATGTGTATGGGGAAGGGGCTGTTAGGTTTCCTGGTCTAAATGTTTCACTGCATAAAATCGGGTCAAGTTCACGCACCCAAGAGTCATAAACCCCACCGTGATTGGCTGGTTTGTCAGTTCCACACATAACACTGTGAAAGTGTCATTCATACAAAACTAGCGGGACACACTAACATTAAACTTTCATATTAAGGTGGGGGCCGCAAAACATTGTCTTGGGTGCCTCAAATGGCCCGCGGGCCGAAGGTTTGAGACCCCTGCTTTAGCGTAACAAATAAACCTATGAAGCACGTTTTTGGACTGTCGGAGGAAGCTGGATTGTCTGGAGAAAACCCATGAAGGAGAGAACATGCAAACTCCACACAGAATAGTCCTAGCCGGGATTTGAACCAGGGCATTCTCATTGTGAGGAGGCAATGCTAACCACTGGGAAAATGTGCAACCCCTCAAACCAGTTTTCAGGAATAATAAATAAAAAAATAAACTATGTTTTTGCTTTCAAGTAGTGGCTTGATGCATATTTGCATCAATGGCATCAAGGAGTTAAGCCTCTAGAAGTTGTAAATAGCAGACTAAATGTTCTTACAATGTCAATGAGCTCTTAGTTGGTCCTCACGAGGGTACTTCTACACAACCAGACACTCTTTTAAATAATAATATTATAATGGCATACATTTGTTTGTAAGAGGTAGTGATTTAAAAAGTCAATTTGTGATTAAAAAGAAAGTCTATTTTCGGTGTTTTAGGACTTAGTTTAATCAATCTAGATAACAAATTAAATACATGGAAATTGTGCTAGAAAAAGAGTGAATGAATAGAATTAAAAAAAACTAAGCCTCACTTCTTTCAATTTCTAACAGTAAAACAGGGACAGAATCATTTAATTGATGAAAAAAAATATTTTAATAACAACAAAGGCAGCTGGCACCTGCAATCTAAATTTTCTTGATAAAATAAACTACAGAACGCAGCATAGAGGACACCTTAGGCTTTCTACGTTCTCAATCTCCCAGCGTTACATTAAATGGCAGAGTTGCTGGCAGTGTGTACTTTTCTACAGGGCCTTGAAAATGGGAAGTTTGCAGCTTTAATCTAGTCAGTGCACACCTGAGATTAGTCAGGTGCACGCTAAATATGCTTGCAGCAATACTGAATTTTCTCATCTACATATTTTGAGAGAACATTTCCTGGAAACACTCTTGTTTAATTATCTTACTTGTTTCTTTTTTGTTTTAGATGAACCATGTTAAAAAAGCAGGCTTATGGAACTCAATGAGTTTATGTGAAATATTCAACAATTTATTCCGTTTTTTTTTTAATCAAAAAAGACACATGACTAATTCTGTATTTCCTGACAGTTCCATGGTAATCTATCAGTTCAGTTGAACTGACTCCTCTTTTTGTGCTGAAAGTTGTAAATGATGAACTGCTGAAGGTATCCTCATCCGAATATGTTCAGAATTGAGTAAACTACTATAAGATAAGAATACTATTTAATCATTGCCGTTAGATTTGTGGCTCTGGTATTTAGTTTTCACACATACATCCTGGATGCATGTAGGAAAAACTCAGTCAAAACCGTTTTTGCGATCAAATAAAGTGTGTCAAAAAGTTCCCGTCAGGCTGAGTGCAGAGCAACAAGCATGCATGATAAAACACAGAGATGTGTTTATGTGTGGGATTCTCAATAATATCTGTTACTAAAAGCTTGTTATTGGTTCCTACAAGCTTGTTTGAACCTAATTATGAAGGGTAATGAGATAAAAGGAGAAGCAGGGCGGCAATACTCTGATGGATGTGGGGAAGAAGCCAGCATCTCAATGAAGGGAGTCTCCAAGAGAGTGGGAGAGATCAAATTAGAGGATGAAAGGGGAACAAGAGGAAAGGTAGATAGGGTGAACTCATGCCATGAATCAATAATGCGAGGCAGATTGTAACCTCTCTCGGTTTCTGCTAACTCACACTACTATCATATGCATAATTACCGAATGTTTTTACCTTTAAAGGCCTGTTCACACCGGGACGAATTTCGCCCGCGATATTCGCCGATGTTTAACGCCTCGTGACTAAATAAAGGGTACCAATGTGAGTGTGCACACCGACGCGAAAAAACGCCACGCGTCAAAGCGTCACTTTTTAAAAAACGCCTCAGGTTCGTTTTTTTGGTTTGACGCGCCGCGTCGAAAACTATACGACCAATGAGAACGGCGCTTTTGCACACGTGTCTGGAGCTTCTGAAGTTACAGTAAAACACAACTTGGGGGCGCTCAAACATCAAACTGGTTTTCTGAGCACACATACCAGCGAAGAAGATAGATGCCAAGTAGCGTCTACACTGCCGCGACGAAATAATGGCGGACATTATAAAATATCTCCGACCCAAGCACCAGTTGGAGCAACTCATACATGTTGTCTTTGTATGATTCTGACAAGCGCCTAAATAAGTGTTTTTCAACCAGTGTGCCGCGGCACACTAGTGTGCCGTGGGAGATTGCCCTCATTAACTGATCTAAAAACATTTTCCATCTCCAGGATTTCAGCTCTGTGTTCATCCAAACAGGTCCTGATAAAACACTGAGGAGTTAGGAATATAAAAGATCGTAAAATACATTTTCTTTGCGTTTATTTTATTTTATTAAAGACATTTGATAAGAATCACGGTACCGCAATTCAGCTGCACCTTCGGCTGTATGTTGGAAAAGTCCCGCCCCTTTAACTGTCTCCAACAATCATTGTTGGGGGGCTTAATCACATGTCATCAGTCTGACCAATCAGAAGTGGTTAAAGTCTTCACTTCCTTGTCCCGATTTAGATCGTAAAGTCGCTCAGTTCTAACAAAAATACCAGCTAAAGCTCGTCTTTAGCGGTGTAGCTTTCCACAGAATCCGGTATCAGACCGTGGAACAAGTGAACAAAACAATGAATCTCCGAAAAGCGATCTCCGGTCGTTTTATGGACTACATCTCCCATGATTCATTGGGTTGTGAGAGTGACAGCGCACAAAGAGATCTGTTGTTAAACGTTTTGAATCCAACGAACACACATCAAACTGTTTTTAAATCTTTTAACTTAACTTTTATTGCATCTTTTAGAAAAAAACAGCTGCAGTTTCCAGCTTTTTCTGCAACAATTATCTCAAAAATGAATGTGAGATTGTGGAGGGGCTGTAGATCAATACAGACTATGAGTTTCTCCTTTTTTTTTTTTATTTTTGGATGCTGGTGTGCCGCAGGATTTTTTTAAGGTTAAAGTGTGCCATGGCTCTGAAAAGGTTGAAAAACACTGGCCTAAATACTCGCTTTCTTCTTCTGAGTGAAAAGCGACTTTAAGAAACGTAAAGTTGCTCAGCGCCACCTTGTGTACAGGAGTATTTCTGTTTTACATTAAGCGCCATCTAATGTCAGGGAATGAAATTGCATGTTCACTCGGCTCATCGTCAGCGAAAATCGCCTGGGTGTGAACACAAAAAACGTGGCGAATAACGCCTGGCGAATATTCGTCCCGGTGTGTATGGGCCTTAAGTCTTCTTCGAGGATCTTCCTGCAGTAGGTTTTTTTTTAGATTTGAACAATGTAACTAATAGGAAGACACTCAGTCTGTCTGAACAGGTTGTCATTCAAAAATGGCATCCAAAAATCAACATTACAAGGGCATAGATTTGAATAAGTGGTGTCCCGAAACACATTTTCATTTCGACTAGGAATTAATTTGAAAGTGAAACTGAAATCCGCTGCAAGCAATCTGTGAAGCTGATGTTATGAAAATGACAAAAATTGTTTACAAAAGTTGTAGCATAAATGTCTGTGAGGATTTGCAGGTACTAACAAAAAAAATGCAACAACCTTCAATCGATAACACAGTGACTGAGAAATGATCAAGAATACGTATTAAAGTAAAATAAAATCTGTGACCGACTTTTGTCTTTAAGGAGCAAAAACAGGGAGATAGATTTTTGTTCTTTTTCTTTAAAAAAAATAAAATGTTTAGAAGAAATCTTTTTGTAGAAGAAAATATTGGTTGAATTTATTTATTTTTTTAGTTTAATCAGCAGAAAACATTAATTAACTTAATATAACTTAATTTTAATAATAACTTAATTGTGTGAAATGTTAGTGTGTTAAAGGCCAAGGTACACAACCAATCCCTCTGCTTTAAAAAGAAAACCCACTCTGAGGAAAATTGTGTTTTAGGTGTTTTTAACACATTCTTGTGGCATTTTTCTTATGATGGAAGACACACTAAAAAATCAAAGTTTAAAAATGTATTTCTGGGTATTTCATTTTTCAAATCGTTTTGAATCAGGAGCAGTCGAAAAAATGCCATTTGATAAGGATCATATGGGTGGGCTACAGGCTCCCTTTTCCTCTTCATTCTGATGCATACACTTGCAGATCACTAGATCCATACTTCTATGTTTTTCTTGTCCAAGCTGGCACCTGGCTAAAAGTTATATGATTGCGTAGCTCCAAAATTGCTCACCACTTTTGTTGCACCAGTAATGTCAAGTTGGGGGTTTGAGGGGCTGTGATCTAGTGGGAGTGAGTGTAAAAAAGAGAGCTCTCTTTATCAGGAAATCATCCCAGGGTGTACACCACTTTGTCCCAACCACAACTCAAAGGTGAATTTCCAATCAACTACTGTTGCTTTGCAGAAACTACGTCCTAGAAAACGACACAGGTTCTTTTGATTTAGGCTAAAACTGGCTTAATCATAATTAAAAGACCACTGGGAACGCTTCAAATTAGATTTAAAGATGACCAAAGTTGGTCTTTCAACAGATGGGTTGGAGGATTACTCTGAGAGAACACAAATAATCTACATTGATGAGTAGAACTCCAATAATCTGAAGGATCTACTGTATATTCTGCAAACCCAAGAGATTTTACATATGGTGTTTTATTTTGAAAATCAAGGGCAGTCTTTTGCAGTTTTAACCTTCCTGTCTTCCTGGACTATTTTCTGTTATCTTAATTATACCCTTGATAAATTTACATGATTAAACCACAGCGTAACTGACACAGTAGATCTGTCAAATTTCCATGTTTGCATGCAAACTGTGAAAAGGATGTTCAAATACAGTTTACTAAAAGGAAAATGTCTGGTGATTCCTTATCCAGGTGATGTCTTGAGGTTGAGTCATGAAATCTGGATTTAAATCTTGTATCTTCTTTCTTGAATCATTTAACCACTTGGATTAGCGGTGAAATGAAAGTCTGGATGCCCTGACTCAACTTTAAGACCCCAGAGGATACACATTTAAAAGTATTGAGGATAAAATAAAGCTCCTTGTGGTCACAGCACATCAAAGTATAAACAGATTGCTCACAATTGAAGCCAAGAAGCATTTTAGAATCAAAAGCTCCAACCTTTTAATACCTTTATATACTGTTTTATGGATACATTTTGTACCCTTTTTTGGATACATTTGGCAGCTTTTACAGGTTATTTTTGTTCAAACAACATTAAAACCAGGGATCTTTTCAAGAAACACTGGCATTTTTTAGCAGAATATAAACATAAAGACGTTGACATGATGAGTGGATGCATGATAGACAGCTGTCAGTCTGTACCTGTTCCTAATAAAAATTCCTTGTAAAAACTTGGACTTTGCTGGAAAAAAAAATTCAACAGAGAGAAAAGTACACTGCAAGCTATTTGATCCCTGCAAAGAAGTACAACATTGTTTTTAAAAATTCCAGTTATTTGACCAGGTTTTAAGTTGTTTTAACGTCTCTTTGCTTTATGCCTGTCCAAACTTTTCTCAAAATCAGCGTAGAGGATAGTTTTGTGTCTCATTAAGAGCTGGGATCTAGAAATAAGGAAATTATTATTGAAATGAGTCAAAATCATTTTTCTCCAAACTCCACAATAAAAAAACTCGATTTAAGACTAAACAAGTTCAAACTGCTAGATTGGGATTTTTGATTGAATTTTTTGGATGTTATTTAAAAGTTCAATAAATCTTGATAAATTAGACTACCATACATTGTCATTTTTTGGAAACAACAGTTTAGAATTATGTTCTACTGTGTTGATATTTTGAGGATTTAAGTTTATATTTTCATTTTGTTCTAAAAGGAGTCATTTGCACTAATCTACACTATTTTTGTCACTGTTATAAAAAAATACTACAATTAGGTACATGAAAAAATAGAAAAACAAATCATTTGCTCAGAATTTGCAAAAACATACTTACATTTGATCCGATGAACACTTGTATGGAACTCCTTGTTTCTAGATTTGTATCTATCTAATTATAAAAAACTTCTTGTTCAGTAAAATTATTTGCTGCATGGGCAGATCAATTTACTACTTTCTAGTATTGTTCTTCTTAAGATCAGTGTTCTTTTCCTATTTTTAGGCTATTTTTTGCAGTGAAGTTTGTTAAGTCTTACTGTGATTGTGAAAAAGATCTAACTATTTAAAATAAACAACACCATGACAAAAATATGTTTGTTTTTGTGATTCAAATTTTCCACACTATCATACTACTTGCTGATTTTGTGTACACACACTGCAGCAGTCAGGATATCTGCAGGCCACAAATCCTTCCTAAACAATAGCAACAGACCTAAAAAATAATAAAATCCATTTTGAAATTCTCAAGTGAAGAAATGTTGATTTAGCTCATGCCGAACATTCATGCCGAATGAGGTGGTAAAACTCTCCGAGAAGTCTCAGAGAACATCATCAGGGTGACCAAGGCTGTAAACAACATGTCTGACAACTCTGCAGAGGTATGTAAGTGTGAAGAGGGGTTTGCTATTGTTTTTAGAGGGCCATGCTAATTGGTTGGTTTCTTCTCCCCAATGCGCTCCTTCTAATAATAGAGCAGCAGACGGGCCCCAGTGGATTCTGATGACTTCATTTTCCCCTCCTAGTCTCTCCTTTCCTTTCTGTCGTGCTTTCACAGCTAAAGAAAGAAACTAAAACTCATCTCTTGACCTTCTCCTCCCACAAACTTCTGTTGAAGCACACGCCTTTGGAAGGAACCTGATCCTCCACCCTTCTTTCAAAAGCAAATCTCTCCATCACTAATCCCATTAATTACAGTCAATCTGTCTCTCTGTCTGTGTGCTTGGCTCTACATCAACATCCCATCCAAAGTTTCCCTCTGTCTTTTCTGGTCCTTTTTTTTTTCCTTCCTCTGGATACCTCTGCTTCCTTCCTTTCTTGCTGCGACTCCCTCAGGTGGTCTCTTTTAACAGCACTAAATAATTCACTGGGATGATTTCAGCCCGGGAGACAAAAACCAGTAGAATGTTGAACGGAGAGGAATGAATAAATAAAAAGGTAAAAATGATCCGCCTTGCTATTCATTCCAAAAAAGTGTCAGTTTGTTCCTGCATTTACCCTGCTGATAATTGCTGTGTGGACTCTTGGAAAAAAAAAAGCCAAAGAACATATTAAAGTGAAAAAGACAGCAGGGAGGTGGAGAGAAAAAGGCAGGGAAGGAAAAAAACACAACAAATGCACCAGAGGACAGATGGATGGAGAGAAATCAAAGTAAACTGTCATCAAGTGTTTTCTCCCTTCTAACACTGTTATCTGAATCCAACAATATGCTCACTTGTGTCACAAAGCAAGCTGAAATCTGTGTCAGCGAGTTATGTAATGTGTCTGCATGGATAGCGTCACAACCTGCAACTCTACAAGCACTTTAATCTACAGACCCCAACAGGCTGCAGAATTTCAAAAATCTAATTCTAATGATGTAAAAATTCACATTTAGTTTAGACTTTGAAATGAGAAAGGAGTACTAAGCCATGTAGGTTAGTATCCGTATTTTACGGACTTTCCAATGTTCTGTATATTTAAGAGTATAAGTTGTGGTTTTTTGCGACTTATCCGTACGGTGCAACTTATGTGCGATTTCCAAAAATCAATTTGGCAACCACTAGAGGGCACTGTAGGTGTGTGTATCAGTATTTGCTGCTGACACCAACGCAGAAGAAGAAAATTCGCTCAGTCTTAAGTTACGTTCTCACACACGTATATGCGCATTTCATCTTTGCTACTAATAAGAACTGGTGTCATAAGTAACAAACACCTGTTAGTCCCGGCATTTAGCAGAGAAAGCACAAAATTGGAAGATAAATGGTATTGTGCATTTAAAATGAAGCGTTTCACCGATCACCGTTAGCTTCAAGTGAAAATGGATGTGTGTTAGCCTGGGAGCGGTGCTGGCAGTGCAGACTTTTCCTGGAAGGGGCTGTTCTCACTGGTGTACATTAGCTCGTGAGAACCCATTTGTTTTCATGGATTGGGAGGGGCTTGTGCTCAGGGTGCAGATTTTTAGAGGAATGCTCAGAAATGCATGAAGGGATAAAATACTGCTTTTGGGTTGTTTATAGTGAGAAAAGAACATTATAATACACTTAAAAGCTCAAAAAGTCGATTTTGCATATTATTGTTGGGTCATATCTGTTTAAATAAATACAGTGACCAGGCCCTGACTTTTTCAGATACGACGTCTGGCTAGGATTAAGTCTTTTATATCAAAAACAAAGCTCAAAATTGTCAACCATGCCTTCACGTTGTCCTGACTAAATTATTGGAGCTCTGGGCTTCCCAAGGCTTTAATAGCCAGGCTGCAGCTAGTCGAAAATGCAGGCAGATTTATATACATAAGTTTATATACATAACACTAATCTTGGCCTCTTTTGGTGGTGCAAAACTTGATTTCATGCTTTAGCCTCCTTATTATTGCTGGTTTTAATCTCTGTTTTAAATGAGTTTTGATGTCTTTATGTTATGTTTTTATGTGTCCCTGGGGGGTGGGTTCTGGTCCTTGCCCCTGAGCGCTGGGCCCCGCCAAATTTCCAACTGTGGCCGAGCCTGGTCGGGCCATGTTTACAACACCCCTTGTGGGCCCCCTTTTTCCCCTGGGTGCTCCCCTCCTGGGCGGGGGCGGCTGGCCCCTGCCTTGCTCCTCCCTGGACCAACTGTGGGCCGGGTGGGTGGCTGCCTGGAGTGCGGAGCGGGTCTCCCTTGGGGGTCCTGGCTCGTACGTGGGGTTGGGGCGGGGGGATGCCCAGAACTCCTGGGTGGTGATGGGGTGCTCGTCTGGGGCTGTGGGCGCCCTTCTCGGGTGGGGCCCTGCATTGGGCTCTCCCGGCGCGACGGGGGGGACTGCTCTCCTGGTTGGGCTGGGGCGGCGCTTTCTTTCCCCCCGTGCCTCCCTGCTCTCTGGCTCCGGGGGCCTCGCGGCGGTCTTGCTGGCCCTGGCCTGGGTGGCGGATTTGATTGCCCGGGGGGGCGGTAGTTCCCTGCCCGCTGCCGTGTGGCGTTGGGGGGGTTCCGGCTGCCGCTGCTACTGCAGCGGGGGTCTGGATGTGGGGGTGGCTGGGCGCTCCTCCTCCTTCTTTTCACCTTCCACCATCCATTTTAGAAGAACATAAAAGCTCACCTGAGCACAGGTGTTAGCTCACCTTTGCACTAATAGTTTGCATGATTAAATGAATGAAAGATTTCACACTAGTTGGTTTAAAGGCATAAGTATGCGTGTGAACACTATCTGTTTTATGTACATGTTGACATGTGGACATTTTTGCAGCTAACAGGTGTGTTGATAACATTTGAGTGTGTGTGTGGGCAGGCCCCGCCCTTTTTGTACCACATTTGAACCTTACCGTAATGATAAACAACCAGTAAACAATCAGTAAACTTGCTGCTCTATGCTGCAAGCTGATGCTATGCATCTCTAACATGCATCTCTAACATCCCTCTCTCTTCTTCCCTTCTTTCCTTTTCCATCCGGTCCAACACCAAAGATATTTAAACATGATTGAAATCAATAAAATTTGGCCTCAATTACAAAAGGGGTTTATTCAGACATATGGGCCTATTTGGCTGGTGGTCGATGGTGCTTTATAAATAAAAAAATGAAATGCAAGTTGTGCGTGCGTAAATTGTATTTAATATTTGTATGTTTTTTAGTGTATATGGGAATACACTCAAGGGTTTCAGGTCTTTGCATGATTTTGGGTTTGAGCTTTTCAAATCTTTAGGTTGGTTGAGAATTACTCATAACTGGTGCAATCTAGGGCTGCAAGGTGGCGAGAGTAGTTAGCAATCTTGCCTCACAGTAAGAAGGCCCCTGGTTCAAGTCCAGGCTGGGGGACCTAAAACAGAAGATCAATGGGGGACCTTTCTGTGTGGAGTTTGCATGTTCTCCCATACATCTCTGGCTTCCTCCCACCATCCAAAACATGCTTCATAGGTTAATTGGTTAATCTAAATTATGTGAGAGTGAATGGGTCTGTGATTGAGGACATTCTACCCTGCAACAGACTGGTGAACTGTCCAGGGTGTCCCCTGCCTTCGCCCACAAGTGGCCGGTATAGGCTCTGGCAGCCCTGTGACCCCGAAAGGGAAAAAAACGGAAAAGAAAATCAATGAATGGTGCAATCTTTGATAAAAAAGCATCGCGATGTCGCGCAGAGAGTGCTGACGCAATGTGATTTCTGCTCAGTGTCTGAATGTCAAAATGAAGAACTTCAACAAAGCGCTTGTTTATGTGTCCTTTATATGGTTTATTTGTACTTCTTCTGTGGTTTTAACGTGGTTCATTTGTGATACATCTGTGAAAATTTCACGTAAAGCCCACAACTTTTCTCACTTTTTCCATTGATATTCATGACCAGTTTTTATCTGTGCAATATATGCAAAATGTACAAAGTGGCCTTTACACTGCTTCAACATTTTGCACCAAGCGTCTTCCAACTGTAAGTGGCAGACATGTGCTAGTAAACAGTAGAAAAAGAAAAAAAGAGAATGCCTCCCCTTGATTCTTCAGTCAGTACTTCATGGGCTATACCTGCATAAAAAAAACACACATTTAGCGTGTTCTTGAATACATGTTACGTGCCCACCGTTGTGTACAGTACAGACCAAAAGTTTTGACACACCCTCTCATTCAAACGAATGGGAAGGTTTGTCCAAACTTTTGGTCTGTACTGTATATAGCTTTAGTTGTGAACATGTGAGTGTGTGTGTCTGTGTGGCCCTGCATTGGACTAGCGAACCAGCAGTAGCTGGAATGGACTCCTGTTAACCCCAAAAGGCATTAAAGGGGCTTGGAAAATGGATGGATGGATGGAGCAGCTCCAACTTTTTTATTAGAACTTGGAAAAACCAAGAAGTCACGAAACCCCTCTTAAATCCTGGATATCTCCGGAGGTAAGAGCGCATTTTTTTCGGAGTGAGCCACCTTACTGTAATACTGTCTTTCTGTCCAGGTGAAAGACAGATAATTTGTTATGGGAACTGGATTGTGAAAAGACATTCATTTGGGGGTTAAGGTCAGAAAAGTGAACAACAAAAAATAAACCAGCACCAGGGTAATGAACAGAAATACAGAAAAATATTTATAGTAGTTAACTCTGTCTATAAAAAAAAATCCTGTATTCATTAACAGAATAAACAAAACGATTACAAAATCACATTAAAAAAGGTGTACATCTGCTCACATTTATGTAGCTTTGATGTATGGTACTGACCCCTTGGAATAAATCTCATGTCTAAATTTCAACTATATACAACTCAGAATTCAATAAGAAAACTGCTAAAGATTATATCCTATTGAATGCACGAGGATGCTGTGCCCTTAGTGAAAGACTTATCCAACTTCAGGAGAAATCAGAAGTTGTCAAAAATACATCCAAATAAAGATGATGCTCTCTTTTAGCCAGAGGCACAGCCTACCTCAGGGTAACAACTCTTCAGAGGGGAAGATTTGTGTGAGGTTTTTGGGAGGTTGCCAGATAGCTGAGGTGACTGGGTTCTTGAGCTGTAAACCGTAACACAGGGGGTACCCAACTTTTGGGTCATGTGTCCCCCACCTTACTGGCCAGCAGCACTGTCACCCTGAAAGGGATACAGTGGATTCTGAAGACGTAATGCACTTTATCCTCTGAAGAAATAAGGAAACTGCCCTCTTGTTACAAACAATGAAGCATGGAAATGGGTTTGTGATGGTAGAAAACACGTTACCTGATCAAATTTGATATCTCCCTAACAAGCTCAAAGTTATAACTACTATCTATGTGACATACATTTGGTAGAAAGGAGAACCAGCAGTGTCTCTCAAAACATTCCTGAAGATAAAGGAGGTTACAAAAATAAAAACTTCAAACTCAGAGTAAAACTAAGATGATGTAGTTTACCCCAAAGGTCATGCAAAATGCGAAAGGAGATCAAACCTGACCTTAAAGATGTACATCTCTAATAGACAAATCTGAGACATTTAAAGTGTGTGTGTGAGAAAGAATGAAACGTGCTGAAAAATTCTGAAGCACTGCCATAGGGAGTTGAAAGCTGTCGCCTGGTAATGCCCCACGGCTGATTTGCTTTCACTGACACTGGAAACCTGGTGTGAAAGGAAGATCTATTCTACAGAGGATCAGGAAGTCGAGAAGAAAATGCCATGGCATCTGGGAAAATCTATGGACGGCTGTGCTGATGTCTGGGGACATTGTAGATATAAATTGCAGTAGCCCAGTTTGAACCCCTTGAGAATTTCATGTAGGGTTAGGAGCAAGCAAACCCACAAATATTTATGAGCTAATGGTCACGAGGAGTGGAAAGGACGAAGGCTTTTCGGAACTCAGCAGCTCAAAAGCTAACTTTAGATTTATAACCCTGACATTTAGTCTTAAAAAGATTTAAGTTCTGTACTTGTTAATTGGTACACTATTTGTTGGTAGCTTTACCAACTGTCCCTTTGAACTAGTGCTGCACGTGTTGTTTTGCCAAATTGTTTTTGCACAATTTTTTCTCATCATTATTACTTTTTTCATGAAGCATGGAATAAACTTCCTTCTGTCATGGCTAGCGAGGCTATGGCAGACCCAGATGCTGGAACCCGGAAGGAATAGTCTGCAGGCGAAGAGGATGAGTAGTGAGGGATTTTAATCGGAGGATTGACAGAGTTCCAGGAAAGAATGTTCGGAGGATGGTTGGAGGGTCTTGGCGGCGAACACCGTTCTTCTCAGAGGATGTCCAGAGGGGCGACGAGGAGGAACCAGAGAGACGGTGAGTCTGAGTCCAAAGTGTGACAGACGTGGACGTGGTCCTATGCAGGCAGAGACAAGACAGGGTTAGACGAGGCATACGAAGCATGAAACAAGAATCGTGAACAGGGCCAGAGGATGCACCGTGGAGTACAACGAACTAGCGTCGAGTACAGGTCCTGGTTCTCCTTATGAGTCCAGCCGCTGATGAGGAAGAGGCAGCACAGCTGGTCTCCGCAGGTGGACCTGACGAGGAGGAGGAGCTGGCTGGGGGTACCGTGACACCTTCTTTTATTTCAAAAGATTGTAACCCATCCATCCATCCATCCATCCATCCATCCATCCATCCATCCATCCATCCATCCATCCATCCTATCCAAACTGCAAAAACTAAGTCTTAAAACAATATAAGAAAAATTGTTTGAACAAAGTTTTTTAAAGCAAAATGATCTAAGTTTGAGAAAATATGGTATAGTGCCTAGGAATGTTCTCTTAAGATGGAAATTCTTGATAAGACTAATTTTATCACCTCGCTGGCAGTTTTTTATGCCTGTTTAAAGAAAATCTGCCAATGGGGTGAGAAGTTTTGAGTTATTTATAAGGTGCCTGTTTCTGCATTGAATTCATTATCCATTTATTCATTTTCTTTACATTTTAAAGAATCACATTTTAATTGATAAATATGATTATTCTTCTTAATTATTTTTTGAAAAAAACAAAGACCATCATTAAGTCATTTTTATTGTGCCCCTTTGAGACAAATTGTTATTCTAAACTTCTAAAAACCCAGCTTAACTGGAATGTGGTAGATTTTCCTTATTGAAATTACGCCAAAGCTTTACTATTTTCAAACAGCATTTTTATAGTCAAATTCAAATCCAAATTTGATACCTTTAAATGCTACTTATTTGATCTCTTAACTGTTTTGTTGATTCATAAAGTACCAAGGCTGTCTGAAAGACCCATGCAAACATGCAAGTAAAACATCAAAATCATGGGAAAAGCGTAGTTTTTTAAATATTCTTTTTAGTCCATCACAATAAAAATTCATTTACAGAGCCTAATCATCAAAACTGTATTTTAATTGTGCACTATAGAAGTAACCAACACAAGTTTTCTGTGTAATCCCCTGAACTGAACCAGCATTTGGGCAACTGCAGAGAGGAAAACTCCCCTAACAGCAGAAACCTGCTGCAGAACCGTGACCATCTGCTATGACAGGTTGAGAGGAGACAGACACAAAAGCCAACACCCCCCTTTGCCTAAACACTCTCTTTTTGCAATGCACTGCAATCTTGTTTTTGTGAGTTGCATCATTTTCTGTGCAATGTTTTTTGAAACATTGTGTTTCGCATAGATTACCATCAATTGTCAGGTGTCACTGGATTGTGTACATGTTCTTTGTGCATGTCTGCAGAAACATCTCATGGGGTGATAATTGTGCATAAATGAGCAGTGTAACAGCTTTTGGAGTCTCGGTTTTCGTTTTCGCTATTTTCTTTTCAACCTGGTGCTCAACATCTAAAGTGAACTGTGTGAACCTGGTTGAGAGCTCATTTTGTGCATCCTGAGGCGTTTAGTAACTGTGTGGCAAATGCACAAACCTGTAATCTCTTGTCTCATTTATTGTGACGTAAAAAATGGAAATAATTACAATGCAGGGCTTGATGTTGCTTGTTTGTAAGCCCTTTCACCTCTCGTTACTGTCTTCCCTCTCATTTTCCTTCCATTTATTCTTGTCCTGGATCCTCTTGCCTTGTCTCTGCTTCTTGTATCCTTCCAGAACAGAGAGAAGTGACCTGGTTTCTCACTCTGCACCTGAAGAAAATGTATTTTTTTAAATTTTTATTTCATTATTAGAGCAAACTGTTAGATCAAAAAATAAGTGGTTTGTGCTGGACCCAATAAAAGGGATTTGATGCAAGAAGGATTAAAGTCAAGTGTTTCCAGAAAATCTCCAACAAGCTTTTTAAAGTCAGAAGTTATTAAAACAGGCTACAAAAAGGTGACAGTCATGTTGGCATGAATGGAAATAAGTAAAGAACGAAAGGAAATTAAACTGAACAAGAAATGGGAACGAAACATTATTGTATGGAAATGAATGGGAACTAGAGAGACAAATGGGAGTAATGTGAATAAAAAACGTTTGTTTAAAGAACAGTGTGGAACACGATCAGACTTGTGAAAGTGAAAGGAGGGAGGAGGTGGTACAGAGCTGGATGAAAGTGGGACATTGTCATTAGAATTTAGGAAAGCATCAGACCAAGAAGTTTCAATATTGACAGGCAGAGGAAACCATCAATTGTGCATAGTTGGAAATATATTATATAAAGTCCCACTACAATCATCTTTCTATCTATTTTGATAATGTTCCCAGTGGTCATTTTTTGTTTGCTACTGATTCACAATAAAGAATAAAGAAATACTCTGAAGTACATTTTTTAAGTAATTTTCTTTATACATATGTGCTCCGTCATGAGAAAAATGCAACATTTTAAATGTATTTAAAAATAGGTAAAAATAAAATGGTCACAGTTAAGTTCTTAAAAGATGTTGGATGAAGTCTTCATTTCAAAAATGTAAAGGTGCATCAACAGTGATGGAAACCCCTTCAAATCAACTAAACTTAAATCACCAAATTTTTTCAATGTGTAAGAACAGGAGTAAAACATCAAACAGAACAACAACCTAAATCACAAATAAACAGTTTTAATGTTGAAAGGTTGTTTTAATAAGCAACTAACAACTTCAATAAAGAAATATGTTCCAACTTTAGCTTCAATAGAAAACTAAAAAGAACACACAGCAGAAACAACAAAGCATTCTGGAATGGAATTCTTTTTCTTTCCTGCGCAAAAAGATGGTCCAGTGTTGCATCTAGCATTGGTTTATTGTTATTATTATTCTCTGAACAACAACTTGTTTTTCATTTGATCAGTTTCATAAATGAGTTTGGTGACAGTTTGAGCAACAAATATGTCTGCAAACAGCTAATCCAGATTATTAACTATGTAAATATGAAGTGAATTTTCAAGTGACTTGAAGGAGTGATGATCTTTTCGTCCTGTCATACTTTAAAACGATGATGCATCTTTTAACAGGAGCATGAACAGACCAAAACTGACAGGAAATTAATCACAAATAAACTGATTTATAAAGCGGTTAATCATGCATAACTATCACTGTATTAATGATTTTATTTGTGATGTTTGATTGCTTCTGCTTACGTCTAAAGTGTTTTTCAGTGTTGGGTCTAAAACCATTTCACCAAAAAGCAAAATGTTTCAATAGAGGCAAATGCTGACTCTGCTCTGATCACGGTAGAGCAACACATCTGCTTACTGGAATCAAGCTTGCCAACAATGCCTTCAGAGAATGAATTTGATTATTAGTTGTCTATCAAAGAATTTCATTCTAAGAAAACCAAACCCCTCAGCAGAGTCTAAGCACTGTCTAAGAGAATCCAGGAGGAGATGCTTTGAGGATTGATTAGGTGCAGACTATAGCTGATTGAAAGTTAGGGATCACTGCCATTTCTGACCTCATTTTTCACCTGACAGGTCTGGAAAGTTTCAGTAGAGACAGCTGAGACTCCTGCATGCACTGCTGCTGCTCCCAGATGGACTCTCTTTCAATGCCATGTATTTAGAAACAGTTGAAGCTGCAAATTTGTACAGTACTGTTGACAGCTCTTATGTTAATGAAGAGTTTGTCTTTTGACTCATCAATATAGCTCATTTGTGCTGGTCTGAGGTGTTCAAACCTAAAGTCAAAGAATCTCAGTTAGTATCTCTGTGACCCCATTTTAAAGTTGTGTCAACTGCACTGCAAAGCGATGTGGACTGCTTTCCACCTCGTTATACCTCCATGTGAGATAGCAACAAAAGACAAAAGGGGAGCTGCGGGACAACATGAGCCGAGATGACCCATGGGGTATCTGCAAATCAACGCATTTCACGACTCCAGTTCTGTGTCCAAGCAGAAATCTAGTGAAAGAGGAAATTACTAAAGGAGAGCAGCGGCAAATGCAAGCAGAACAGAGTACTATTCAGTTCCTTATCGTGCTAATCTCAAGCAAGGTGAATGCAGAGACTTGTGTCAGGAAGGGAACCTGACATTCACCAAAAATGGGAATTAAGGATGTTTCACAGTGGTAGCCCTTTATGGGAGCAGCCAAAAGGCGAAGAAGAGCAGCGGGGGTTTAATGAGCATGTTTGTTTTCAGTCATATCATCTCTCACACTGATTTGACAAAGGCTTCATGCCAGATTCCCTTTCTGATCCAGCCAGACTGTGCCTGTTAATAAGCTTGTATCTTCAGTCGGCTGGTTGGGAGCCCAGTTCATTGCACAACTGCCACACAGCCTGGGGAGGGGCTCCTAAAATACTGTGACCCCTATAAAAAAACTTGCAGTTTCTCAAGGCTGAAATCCCAGTTATCATGAGAGATCTAAAGACATGGACTCATGCCAAAACACAGACCAAATGCAGGATGATGAAAACTGAAATGTTCAATTTAAAACAGAGAAGCATGACTCAGAGGAATTGAACAGAACCATAAGAAAGAAACCCAAACATGCACATTTTCCTTAAAATGAGATGGACACCATGGGGTTGAATACAGCGATTCACTTCTAGAGAAACAGCTGTGGTAAACTACTGACTCAAAAGAAAATCCAAAACACTAAACAAAAATGAGCAATCTAACCAAGTAATCTTTAGTAGTTTCTGCATTTACCAGTGCACTGGCCAATAACATTGCTCCTTCACAATGATGTCGAAATGACACAGTCACACCAATAGTAATGTTGTCATTCCAAATTTAAAATGGTTTAAAAAAAAGTTGACATTTTTTATCTAGAACAAAAACAACAAAAGAGTTCTTACACACAGCTGTGATATTACTTGGAATAAATCCTTGAAAGTATTTAAATAGTTCAGTGGAGTTTCACCTTTTTTTTTAAAGTTATTTTGCCTTTGGATTTATACATTTTCTTACATCTCTACACTTTTGATGATTTTCATTGTTATGCCGACGATACGCAGTTGTATTTATCCATGAAACCTGACCAGAATGACCAGATAGAGAAACTGAACACCTGCATCAGAGACATCAAGACCTGGATGACAATTAATTACCCCCTTTTGAACCCAGAAAAAACTGAGGTCATTATACTAGGTCCTAAAAACCTCAGAGATGCTCTGTCTGCTCAGGTAGTCTCCCTGGATGGCATAAGTATAGCCCCCAATTCCACAGTTAGAAACCGTGGGGTTCTATTTGACCAGGATTTATCATTTAAGGCTCACATATCTCAGGCGTGTAGAACTGCCTTTTTTCACCTGCGGAATATTGCTAAGATCAGAAATATACTTTCTAAGAGTGATGCTGAAAAACTCATCCATGTATTTGTTACGTCGAGGCTGGATTACTGTAACTCCTTGTTAGCAGCGTGTCCTAAGAGTTCCTTAAGAAGTCTCCAGCTTGTTCAGAACACAGCAGCTAGATTGTTAGCAGGAACTAGCAGAAGAGATCACATCACTCCTGTGTTAGTTTTGCTCCATTGGCTCCCAGTTGATTCTAGAATCAAGTTCAAGATCCTCCTGTTAACCTATAAGGCCTTACATGGAATGGCCCCGTCCTATATTAAGGACCTCATAGTCCCTTACCATCCGATAAGAACACTTCGCTCGCAAAATGCAGGACTGCTTGTGGTTCCTAGAATTAGTAAAAGTACAGTTGGAGGTGGAGCGTTTAGCCACCAAGGCCCTGTCTTATGGAATAAACTCCCAGCTCATGTTGGCTGACTCAGTTTTTACATTTAAAGTTAGACTGAAAACATTCCTCTTTGGACAGGCTTATTATCAGATTAGTTAGTATTCAGAGATTATTTGACTTAATGTTAATGTGTTTAAATTAAATTTAATAACAATAACTATTTGTTTTAAAAGGCTGCTAGAAGTTGAAGCTGGGGTAACTATGGTGCACTGGGGTTCTGTCCTCTTTTCTCATCTACTTCTACCCTCCTTCTCTTCTCTTTTCTTGATTATTATTCATCATTTAGTTCCCTCTGTTTGGTGCAGTGCGATTCCCCCGTCCCTCTTTCCCTCTTCCCTCCTGGGGAGTGGGAGTGCTTCCAGATTCCAGTTGGCTCTTCCGTGCTCCTTTTCCTGACTGTGTACCTCGTCTCTGGCTCGTCTCTGCTGCTACTCCTACACCTGGCTGTGGATCCTGCCTCTGGCTCGTCTCTGCTCTGTACCTGACCGAGTACCTCGTCTCTGCTCCTGCTCCTACACCTGGCTGTGGTTCCTGTCTCCGGCTCGACTCGCGCCCCTAACTGTCCCCCCAACTCCGGCTGGATGAAGCTCGTCTGATGGACTTTAACACTAGAACGCCCGTAGGGCAGCCATTTGGCTTTTCTACCTACAATGTCCAAGGGACAGCCAAGTGGCTGGATTAGTTCAAATTTGCATGCCCAAAGAGCAGCCTTCTACATAGTTTGCACATGAAGAGCACAGCCATTAGGCTGTTCTTTTGACGTGCAAAAGGGACAAGCCAAGTGGCTGGGCAAGTTTTTCATTATTTCTCCTCACTTCTATCACTTCTAGTAAGAGGTCAACACAGTTTTGTTTTTCTTTTTTGGCTGAGATTTATTGTCCATGCACAAATCTACAGACATAAATCTGACATATACAAGCAAACAAATCCGTGCCTCATGTGGTCAAAGTGATATATTCAACCCGTTACATTACACTGTCTGCACATACTTGGCATTGCCACGCAATCTCCATTCTGCATTTGCCACAGGTGTACTTGTAGCAATCAACACATCGCACTGTGGCATGATTACTCTTGCACCGACAGTTCACCTGGCACATTGCCCTTTTCCCTTTGCCAGGTGTGAGAGGTTGTTGCCGAAGACGGTTGTCCTTTTTCGCCGTCTCAGCTCCCATGTGTCCCTGTGCAAGCTCGCTTGCAAGCTCCACCAGGAAGTCCACTCGCCTCTCCTTTACCCCAGTGCATGCCTGATACAATACATAAGCATTCAGTGCTGCGATGTCAATCATATTGTAAAACACACCGACTGGCCACCGCCGTGTTCCTGAGCGTACACTGTACTCTCGCACCATCTGGTCCATTACATCCACACCACATTTCATACTGTTGTAGTCGGTGATTGTGTTTGGCTTTTTTTTCTTGTTATCCCCAGTCTCAACTACACTGTGCATACTACTGAGAATGCATACAGTCTTCTTCCGTTTGGGCGCATAAACCGTCAGTGTGGCTCCAGAGGTTGAAAACACCTGATGAATAATGAGATAAAAAGTTATTATGATTTCACTTTTACACATACCCTGATTACACTTTAGCGTTTAACAAAAAAAAAAAGCTATATATCCAAGCACAATATAAAACCTATATGCATCTTACCTGAGTACTGAATTCATTGCGGTCCAAAGGCTTTTTGACTGACTCTGGAAGCTCCCGACGAATCTTGTTCACTGTGCCAAGGAGGGTGGTCTTCCGGCTGAGCAGTTGCCGTGCAAGTGACACAGAGGTAAAGAAGTTGTCTGTGGTAACACTTCTACCTTTGTCCAAAAACGGTTCCATGAGTTTCATCACCACATTTTCTGATAGTCTTTCCCTCATCGGACGACTAGGGTCTTTGCCAAGATATGGAATAATATTGCACACATACTTTGATTTCAAGTCGCATGCCACCCAGAACTTGATGCCAAACTTGTCGGGTTTTGTTGCAATGTACTGAAGGAAACAGCAGCGTGTCTTTGTAGGAAAAAGCTGCTCGTCGATGGTGATATACCTGCCTGGGTTGAATGATTTGATGCAGTTGGCCACAAAAGACCCCCAAACATTTGAGATTGCAGCAAACTTGTCAGTCCCAACTCGTTCCATGCGCGTGCCCTTGTAATCAAAGCGTAAATGCCGCATGATATCTTTAAAGCGGTTTCTGGGCATAATTTTGGAGATTAGTGGATTTCCCATTTTCGTTGACCATGCATCGTGCATTGATGGAAGTTTGATCACCCCCCGCACAAGGAGGATGGCAATAAATCCCATTAGTTCAGGGAGTGCCATGAACCAACTGTCGTCTTCAGTCTGACGTCCATGCTGAACAGTACAGTCCCGAATAGTCCGAAGCATGTCCAGAGTGAGGAAACACAGGAAACTCTGTAAGCGAGACGAAACCGTACTTCGGACTGAAGCAGTTGGCTCTCCCTCAGCAGTGTAACCTTCAACTGGGCTGTGATGAAGAGGCCTTCCAACCTGTTGTTCATGCCATATTGTGCCATCTTTTGCCACCTCTGTCGGCGCAGTGTGTGTCTCCAGTCGTCCTCTCTTTTCTGGTGGCGGTGAAATCTCCTCATCTGTGATCAGATTTATGATGTGAGCAATGAAATCCTTAAGCAATGTAAAGATATATGTTGTTTCACCTGTTTATTTTAAAATTTTATTCTTTTTAGTTGAAATCTAGTTTAAACTTCAAATTCTAAAACATGTCAAATATGGCCCCTTTGCCTCCTATTGCATCTTTTCCAAAAACACAACTGCCATAGGCAGCACTGTTTTGATGGTCAGCACAATTGGCTCACAACAGAAAAGTTCTTAGTTCTCTGCAGGAGCCTTTCTGTGTGAAGATGGCACGTTCTGTACGTGTTTGCGTGTGTTCTCTTCATGTGCTCCGGCTTCCTCCCCCAGTCCAAGAAAAGTGTGGTTAAATTAAATGATGACTCTAAATTTCTTCTAGGTGTGTATGTGAGTCTAACTGGTTGGTTGTTTGTCTATCTATGTGGCCCTGCAATGGACTGGTGACCCTTCCAGGGTGTACCCCTGCCCAATTGCCTGTGACTAGCTGGGATGTGCCTCAGCAAACCCCTGTGATCCTGACCAGGATAAGCAGGCAAAGAACATAAATGGATAGAAAACTGCTACAATCAGCAAATTAAAACATGATATTTATGAAATCTTACCAGAAGTTGTATCAGAGTCTGAGTCCAGCTGAAGGACTATCTCTTCTCCTTCCGAGTCGCATGGGTTGACTTGCTCCAGGATCATTTTCAATGTCTGCTCAGTGTTATAAAGTTTAGGCATCTTTGTTTCTCAGTTGACAAACTGGGAGTCAAAGTTTCTCAGAGCTTGGAGGCTCTTTTGAAGCAGAAAACCTCCCCCACCCTGATCTGAGCAAAGAATGTGGTTAGCTAGGACACTGAAATGTCTTCATCCAGATGATCAGGTAGTTAGTGCTGCATTTACAAATGAATGGTGGCTAATTGTAGGCTGTTGAATTAGTCATTTTGAGCCACCCAGCCATTTGGCTGTGCTCTGGACGCCGCAGGGGGAGTGAAAAATCCTGGGCGTTCTAGTGTTAAATATGTAGTTGTAGATTTAGATAAGTTCATTCTTCTCTATGAGTTGGGAGCCGGTTTAACTCGTGCTGGTTTGCGGCGCGTTCCGTCCGTGAAACCAGGGTTCGAATCCGGGCTGCTCCCTGTTCCCTTCTCTACCTCTGTGCTGGTCCTAAGCCCGGTTTCTTTGAGAAGGTTGCGTCAGGAAGGGCTTCCGGCGTAAAAATATTGCCAAGTTTACCATGCGACTTGTTCGCTGTGGCGACCCCTAATGGGAAAAGCCGAAAGAGAAAGGAGAAGAAGAATTCTTCTCTATGAGTTCTGGTAAATCGCCTGTCCGTCCTGGGGGAGGATTGCTCCTTTATATGGGCACCCCTGAGGTTTCTTCGTTTTTCCCGGAATTCGTTTTTTTAGTTTTTTTTCCTTACCGCGAAGGGATCTAAGGTCAGGGATGCCAGTATAGCTTAGTCAGTTTGTTAGTTCATCAATAGTATTTTCCTATTGAACTCTATGTATTCATGATACTTTTGAGTTCATGTTTCGCTTTTTCAATTACAGATACGAAGCCCATCGAGACGACTTGTGAATTTGGACAATCCAAATAAAATTGAATTGAATTTTTTATAAAAAGATGAAACAGTTTGATCTCAATTTTTGTGAGAAAAAAGACAACATTTATTACTCTCAATTTTCTTTCTTTTACAGTTTATTTTGGTATTATTATGTAATATAATGAAAAATTGGATGGACGAGGAAAGAAATCGTTAAAAAAAGATGCTGGGGTTGTACTACAAAGATGGATGTGAAACATTGCTGGAGAGGTCATGGAACAGAGGTAGAGCGGTTGCCCTCTGATCAGATGATTACAGGTTTGGTTAACGCCCTGCCCGCCCATGTGCCAAAGTATTGGGCAGGACACTGATCCCCGCATTGCTCCTGATGGTCATAGGTTGGTACCAGCATTCAGCAGTGTAGCCGCCATCAAGTCAGGGTAAATGGTAATGTGACTGTAAAGCGCTTGTAGGAAGGTAGTAAAACACTATATAAGTATACACCATTTACCATAAACTGTTTTAAGGATAGATTATTACACTCTAAAAAAAAATGCATCAGCTCAACAAAAAAAATTAACGCAACATTTTCCAATAGACATTTTACATTAGGCCAACATCTATTGAAATTAAGTTCAACCAACAACCTAAGTTGAGTTCCGGGAAATAGATTTCCTTTTCCTGTCTATAGTTTCTTTTATTACCATCAACACATAATTTTACCTTATGGACACACCTTTTTGAGTTGACCACTGATCAGAGTTATGTTGTTTTAACTACTTTTTTTAATTTACTAGAAATATTTTTTTTACATTGTAATAAATTATTTGTCCTAATGATAAAAACAGGTTTTTAAGTTGACACCCCTAAAAAAATTATGTTTCTTCAAATTAATTTCTTGCAATAGCGTTTGTTCAAGGAGTAGATAAATTAATTTACAACATGAGTGCTGGGAAATTTAACTGTTTATTTCAGAGCACAATAAAAAAATAAACAACAAACATAAATGAGTTGCTCTTACTTGTTCACAACTTTCAAATACAGCTGAACAGTTCAGTTTTCACAAGTTAAAACAAAGCCATACCTTTTATAAATTGTAAATCACAGCACCAAATGTGTTACATGAGTTAAAACTCTTTTAGAATTCTGTTTTGTGCATAACTGCAGACACTAACTTTCATATATAGTTTTTTAAACATTCCACACATTTCTGAATTTAAAGACATCTTAACCGTTTTGGATGTTTTTTGACCAGAGCTTCTGCAACTTGACATATTTGATCGTTTGATGGGTAAGCTGTGTACTCAAAGACTGCCTCTGCTAAACTTCCAAGAATGCTTGGAAGTAGCGAAATGAGATCTTTGGGATTGAGAAGAGTCCCAGAATTGCTGAACATCTGGAGTTGCACAAGATTAACAGTAAGGGTGGTTATTCAACAGTACACCATTCTTAATATTAAATAAAAGGGTCCAAAGAACATATAAAACATTCTTAACATATTTCAACACGTTTCACACAACTGTGACAACTAAAATATGCAAAACCACTGGGTCTTGTTTTCAGAATATACTGTTCTTGAGGCTCATCACTTTTGCACTGGGCCTCTGTCCATCAAGGCCAAAGAACAACTTCTGAAATACTTCAAAAGTGCTTTTAAGTTTCTTTGCATAGCTCAGATTAAGAGCATAAATTAAGCCCATCAATAAAGCGCAGCTCCTTGGGATGTTGTTTACCTCCAGAAGTTTTGTTCCCTCAATTACAATGGCTGCTTTTCTGTTAGACTGGGTGGCCTGGTTTGCAATAGTGGCAATCGTCATCATTTCTTCATGAAGTCCAGCTTCAAAATCTTCTCTGTCCTTGTAAAACAAATAGAAAGATATTAAAGATTTTTAGAAATAATGTATCAACTCAACTTTTGTGTATGTGTACACCGTTTACTTTTACAAATTACAAATTACAAATGAAATGCAGCATTACCTTCACAAAGTTCTTTTACCATGTCTAACACAACAGACTCCTCAACTTCACAACTGTGTTTCCTCAAACAAGACCGTAAAATATCTTTGATCAACAGGCCTGATGCTGAATGAGAGATGAAATGTAATTCCTCAATCATCTCATTGATGCACCTGTTAGATACATTAAATATGCTTTCCAGTTTAAGAAACAGTAATGCCATGTTTCTTTCAATGAGGTTTGGTAAGATTGCAACATCAGTGTCATCTTTATCAGAATCAGAAACAGTCAGTTCCCTCTCCTCAACATCCATATCACAGTTTTTTTCTGTATTTGAAGAACTTGGATACCTTTTTAGCAGCTCTTCTTTAAAGTCTTCCAGTGAGTGTGGCGTATGCTTGCGGCTTCTGTGAGAGGCAAAAGTTCCATAAATGTTGGTGCTAAAATCACAGTTCCTGAAAACACACATTATTGTCTCATGGTTTTTCAAATGTCGGCCAAGGTGTTCAAAAAATTCCTTTTCTGTGGAAATTGTGATGACACTGCAACACGGACATGTAAAACATATACTATCTGCAGGTCTGAGACTTTCCTCAGTTTCCAGAGGATGATTCCTCGAAAGGTGTGATCTAAGGCTCCCCCATGTTTTAAGGAGCAAAAACAATCTTGGTAGAGACATGGTAGAGGATGCCCACCATGACCATGGTGCAATATGTAATGTTTTAACAACTTTGTCTGTGTGGATGTTCCAAATCTGCACATTTTGCACACCCAGCCCATTTTCATTAGATGAATCAATAATCCAAAAACAAATATCACTCAGCCTATGAAATTGTGTCTTTAAAAAAGTGTGGCTTACATCAATGCAATCATTCACATTTTACACATCATGGTACCTTTTGAAAAATCACAGATATTTCTTTGACTTTGATTACTAAAGTAAGCTAACAAAGATTCACAAATATAAAAAAACAAAATAAAATCAGTTTTTTTTTTAGATATCCAACTAAATAGATTAAACATCTATTGTGCCTTTTTGCAAAATATATGCACACAAAAAGGAAAAAGAATGGAAAATGAGTGTTAAATGACAACCAAAAGTTTAAAATATATAAATGACCCTCAAAACATTCTTAATGTAACAGTGAAGTGCAACTGTACACCATGGCTGAGTACACTTTGCCTCATAAACATAAAAATGTTTTGGTTACAATATGCAGCAATAGTTTTCTGTAACAAGTTAGCTATAAACGCACGCCGACTTTGTCCCTCTCAAGACTGCGTTAGCAGCGTCAATGTGCCTGGTTTTGGCTAACGAAAGTAAAAGAAAATGTTCCCTAAACGTCACCACCGCTACAAAAAACAAAAACGGTTTACCTTCAGCAACAGTTCATCCAGCTAGCTTTGTAATTAGCTGCAAACATGGACGAAGTTAGCTGTTCTCAATAAAACAACTCCCCAGTTCAGAGCTGCTAGCATGTGCTGCTGCTGCAGCTCCGGTGCCAACGTGCTGCTCACCCCCACCGGGACAAAACGCTTCCGCGTCGAATCTCACACAGACTGATAACCCATTAAGTTTGGTCTGGATTTCAGCAAGAACGTATTCAGGGAAGACACAAAGCCACTCTCTAACTCTGAACTCTGCACTGATAAGTTCGACGGGAAAAAAAAGTCCGACGTAGCTGGCTGAAAGCGGTGGAAAGCGCGGATTGATCTAACATGGAAAAAATGGTGCCGATAATTCTATGGCCCTGAAAGTATTTTATGCATATTTAATGCTTATCTTTGAAATAAATTAGTATTATTGTGAATATGAAATGATTTTTTAAAATGTCTGGAAGTGAAATTAGTTTTCACAAGAAGCAAAATAGTCACGTTTTCTCTCACAGAAAGAAGTTTTAACACGAAGTGTAAATATTCTGTACGTGTCCGACATAAAATACGGCTTAAATTATTTATAACGCTAAATATTAAAGGCAAGACAGTAGAAAAATGTACGCTGAACTAAACATAGGTCAATAATTTATACACATCTTTAAAAAAAATGTAGATTCACGACTTGGCAAAGAACTGATTCAAAAATGAAAGAATACTTGCCTTGTCTTTGGAGTGCTTCTGTAAATGTTGTCTGTATATGTAGGATTTTAACTGTTCGGCATGGAGGTCCTCTGACATGCAGTCCCGATGACCGTTTGAATTTACCCGGGAATTTCAAAAAAGTAGGGCACTTGAAATCTTGAACTCAAAATCAACAAAAATTATGTTGTCATCCTACGTTAATTAAGTTACCACAACTCAAATTTCTTTTAAAGTCAATTGATTCATAAATTTAAGTTTGAATGACACAGAATATGATGTTGATATAAATAACCGAATTTTTGAGTCAACACACCCTATCAAAGCAAAGTTTATAATTTAAAATAAGGATCCAAATCAATAGATTAGCTTTTTTATGTTGGAATCACATATTAAGGTAAGTAGGCGGAAAAGGCTCAGTGAATTCTTTTTTAGAGTGTAGAGCAAATTGGCAAGTTGTAAAAACGAATCACAACGGCCCTGACTAGCATGGGTTAAACAACTTCATGGACAAAAAAAGCAGAATCAAAGGCACAGCAGTTTTAAAGGACTTAGTTAAATAAAAATTTGTAAAAAACAATTGTGAACACCTATCTGGAAGAGCTGCTCCTGCCTCCATAAATCTCACACTACACAGCTATAGAGACATGATTACAGACATTAGTATTAAAAGTGATTCTATAAAAAAATAGATTTGACAGGCAATGACATAGTGTTATACATGCAATTTTACTCCGTTATTGTCAAAGTTGACCTGCCAGAAGTTAAGCATCAGGAGTCCAGATGCTCAAGAAGTTGGGAATAAAATAAAAGTGCAACATGTCCTTCTAAAGAAAAAAAAAATCATGATTATATAGGTAACACACTTACAGGCTCAAAAAAGGACAGCAGACACTTCACTCAGGCAGGAAATTACCACTGTGCCAAATTGTCATCAGTACATTTGTGCGAAACATTTTACACTCCAGGACTGAGGTTTAACTAAGAACAGAGCATCAGAAAACAGCGGGATCTTTCTTTTGCTTTTACTGGGTTTCAGTACAAAAACACCTTCTTCTCTCCCATCCAAACCTTCATGCATAATAGAGTATCTGATCCAGGCTGCATGTCTGATTAGTACAGAGAGGGCTGTCTCTCCCAGCGTGGGTTTGGATGTTCATTTTGTTAAGTTTGATCTCAACTTCCGCTTCATTTATGGAGACGTGCAGAGAGAAGAAAACCTGACATCACTCCTGCACGAACACCAAGTATATAAACACACAGGCAAAATTCAACAGTAACGTTTATTGAATGAACAATCATGCTGACTAAACAAGCCCACGATCACGTCACAAACCCATGAAATCTTCAACAAGGCCATTATCACAGCTCAACTTCTAAAGTGAGGTGGAAATCAGTTTACAATCTGACTATTTTTTTCTCCAAAATGTTTTTATTATCCTCTGCTTCAAAAAGTCACTTTGTGACATGTAAGATTATTGAAGCATAGAGCTGAAAGTGACTGACTTCTGCCTTTGGTCCAGAACTCAGGTTGGGTAGTCTGTTTGATGGTCATGTATTTCATCTTGTCAGCTCGCCGTGCACTTGTACTCTGGAAATCATTCAAATTCAAACAATGATTCAACTAAATTTCTTTTTGACAGCAAATCTCATCATTTATGTGAGTATCCGTTGGTTTGTGTGCATTAAAATATTCAGTTTTCTTTAAAAAATGACAACAATTTTTCTTGTTCCCTGTCACTACCCATCACTGCGGATGACATGAAACAGTGTGACATTGTAGAGCACCTGGTGACCATTGTTCCAGGTGTACAGGGCTCTCTCCCGGGGGTTGTAGTCCATCATGCTAATATGAGAGTACTGGTTGTGAAAGGGGATGTCAGTGTATTCATAGGTGGAGGTATTGGTGTGGTAGGCAAAGTGAACCTTCGCTCCAGCAAGGTGGGAGTTTGTGACATACAGGGTGCCGCATATCATGAAAGCTTCCCCTGCACTCCGTTTGGGAAACCCCGTGTCCCAGCTCTGGAGGACATCCAGTGAACGAGGGTCCAGACGGCTCACCTAGAGACAGGAGGAGTGGATTAGCATGTCCCTTTTCAAATTTTTAATAGCCATCAAAAAGTGGTGAGTTGCTATGGTGATGTTTCTGCATTTTCACTGAATTGGAGCAGAAACCTTTTGCCTTCACCCACGCTATTTGCTCTGTATTTACCAGTGTAAAACGTTGGCTCACAGTGAAAAATGTGAATTCCAAACAATAAATGCAATGATGTCTAGTTTTTGTGTCACTTATTTAATATGATTTAGCTTTAATCTCTTAGGTTTTATTTAATTTCATTACCTAATATTCAGCTGTTTTACCAACAACATGAGGTAAGATTAAAAAATGTGTATTCAGCCGTCTTGAATGGAGTGCGCATCCCTCCTGGTTGAACAAGAGCATGCATTTGTTGCATCAGGTCATGACAGATCAAAGATTAATGCAGACCCAGCACGCAAAACATCAGAGCACAAACAAGCCTGAAGAACAAAGTCTTCATCATACGTCTCACAAGATCGCATGTCCCGTCAAATAGAAAGAGTAAAGGATAGAAAGAAAATCCAATTTTCTGGAATAGATGCCAAATGTTGCAGGTGAAAATCCTAATAAAGTGATGGAGCCAAAGGTGAAATGGTCTGTAAAATGAAAAGAACAGTGCGGGATGTGAAATATGAGTGAACCGAGGCGTGCTGCAGGGTAATGGTCTTCCAAAGTGTTCTGGTCAGAAGATGACACCACTGATCCTCTAAAGGAAACCAACCCAGGCTTCTTTTACCAAATTGGCCCAGAAATTGATCTTTATAAAATAGGAGTTATTGCCCAACAAGATGTTTTTTTTTTCGTATTTTTGCCATCTCTTCTTCTCTCTGCTGCCAAGGAGTACACCTGAACATTTGTCAAGCAGTTTGTTTTAATCCACTGCTTTTTTTTTAATCAAAAAAGCTTTTAAAATGGAGATGTGCTGTCAAAATATTGAAAAAAATAATATGATGAAATATTTTCTCCTTGGTAAACTCTTGGCAGGAAGCTCTTCGCAATCTCTGCCAATTCTTTTCATTTAGAGTAAAAGGAACCAAATAAAGTGTTTTTTTTTAAACCGCTCTTTTTTATTAGTGATCCAGTGTCTAAGCATGGTAGCTACTGTGCCACAGATCGACAGGGGAGTGAAATAAAATCTGTTGAAAGATGGAATTCCTTTAACAGATTATTGAATGGAATTCAGTAATGTCCTGGACACAGTGAGAAAGTAATCAACACTTTAAGTAATAAATTACCAGCGCAAGCTGATTTATGATTCTAAACACCTTGTGATCACTGTCTGGAATGATTATTTAAGAAAACAGGAATATGTACTTGCCTTATCAAGGTAATCCAGCCAGAGTAAACATAAATCCACTATTTTAACACTTTGATCAATTTAAAAATCAAGATATTACAATTGCAAAAATTGATATGGACTTCAGGGCCACCGTACCATACAAACGGTGATCTTGTTAGGTGGTCTGAAGGCGGTTTTCCTATCTTTTAGAAAAAAACAGCTTTATATGTACTTCTCAAAATATATATTCAAAAAAATAAGGATTCAGATAGGTATGCAAGAACTAATAAAAGGAGGCTGTACCATGATGTTTCCAGCATTTGGGATGGAGGTGTAAACAGCCCAGAGTCCTATCTCATCAACCATCAGGTCGATGTCAGAGGATCCTCCCCAGCTGTAAGGGAAAGTGTTGTTGTATCCGGCACCGCTCAGGCTGCGCTGGAGCAGCACACTGCGAGAGTGGAAACTGTACTGAACCTGCAAGGACAAGCACATAAAGCACACGTGTCTCCGCTGGATCCTTGGATCATCTGGTGTTGCGCCCCCTGTCAGACAGACGTTGATGTCCACTGATGTGATAATGCAAGATTACGTCTGAATGAGCTTCCTGGCATTTTACATGCTAATTTTTTTAATTACCAAGTTCAGCCCAGAAACATTGACATTAAGACTGTTAACACAAAACACTTCCCACAAGTCCTAACTGCTGGAGGCAGGCCGATAAAGACACACACAGGAGATTAAACATAATCATTTCCTGTTTTTTTGTTGTTGTCTTTTTTGGGAGGAAAACAAAATTACTTTGTTGAATCCATTGTCTCTTATGAAAGTTGTAACAACTGAAGGAAATAAAAAATGTTGTTTGTCTGGATTTTGAATAAAATGTTAAATACTGACATAAATACCTTGATTTGGCAAGTGATTCACCTCTCCTTTGCTTTACTGCCATTTCTGAGAATACCCTCAGAGGATTCGTACAGTCACTCACCAGGATGTTGCTCTGGTGCTTGTTGTAATACAGCGAGCCGTTGTAAACCACATGGCCAGTTCCTGCCCAGGGGTGGGGCAGCAAATGCTGAACAAAGTTCTGTCCCTTTGTGAAGTCGCCCATGGTTCTGTATTCTAGCACACGTCTGCCTTTGTAGTAGCCATCCATGGACCAAACCTAATAGAAAACAAACAGTGAAGAAAAGGGTTTATGTGTGATCTCAACATTGTTACTCCTCTGTGTTATTTCAAAAGAACAAGTCATGGTTGCTTCTGCACAACAGCAGCTTTATTAAGTAATTCCAGTATGTGCAAAGACTGTGTTACATGTAGCAAAAATAGCATCAACTCAAAGGGAAACAGATGCAGAATTGAAAGTGTCTTTGTAGTTATTGTCTTAATCTTTACTGTTACAGCTTAAATTTTTGATGACATTTAAACTTGCTTTATTCATGATGTTCAGCTTTCATTTACTCATATAAAACTTAATTAAGGAGCACTTATTAAAGTCTGTTACAATGCAACTACACTCACCAGGTAGTTTATTAGGTACACCTGTCCAACTGCTCGTTAACGCAAATTTCTTACCAGCCAATCACATGGCAGCAACTTAATCCCTTTATGCATGTATACATGGTCAAGATGATCTGCTGCAGTTCAAACTGAGCATCAGAATGGAGAAGAAAGGTGATTGAAGTGACTTTTAAATGTGGTAATGTGTTGGTGCTGGTCTGGGTATTTCATAAACTGGGATTTTCACCTACAACCATCTCTAGGGCTTACAGAGAATGGTCTGAAAAGAGAACATATCCAGTGAGCCACAGCAGCAGGAAACCACACCGGATGACACTCCTGTCAGCTAAGTACAGGAAACCGAGGCCACAATTCACACAGACTCACCAATCCTAAACAAAAAAAGATTGGAAAAATGTTGCCCGGTAGGGTCAGAATTTGCCGACAACATCATGAAAGAATGGATCCATCCTGCCTTGTATGAACGGTTTAGGCTGCTGCTGGTGGTGCAATGGTGTTGGGGGTAGTGTTGGGTCTGACCATGTCCATCCCTTTATGACACTAGTGTACCATCTTCTGATGGTTACTTCCAACAGGATAAGGCACCATGTCATAAAGCTGGAATCATCTCAGACTGGTTTCTTGAACATGACGATGAGTTCACTGGACTCCAATGGCCTCCAGAGTCACCAGACCTCAACCCAATAGAGCACCTTTGGGATGTGGTGGAACAAGAGATTGGCATCATGGATGTACAGCTGACAAATCTGCAGCAACTATGTGATGCTGTCATGTCAAAATGGACCAAACTATCTGATGAATGTTTCCAGTACCTTCTTGAATCTATGCAACCAAGGATCAAGGTAGTTTTAAAGACAGAAGGTGGTCCAACTCGGTACTAGCAAGATGTATCTAATAAAGTGGCTGGTGAGTTTATATCAATACAGTGATCCCTTGCTATAACGCGGTTTACTTTCCACGGTTTCACTACTTCACGGATTTGCATCGTGCATTTTGTTCTGCATTCTGATTGGCTAAAAAGTCACTCCGCTTCTTCTCTACCTGTGCGTCAATAGCGTTGCAGTTTAAAATGTACAGGTACGTAAAACAGCTTGCCAAATTTACATTACATTCGTGCAAACTCTCTTGCAATTTCGAGTTTCTCTAAAACTCATAGAAAAAAGAGCGACAACAACTGCCTATCGCTATGTTCTTCTCCTGAACAAACACAGCTGCACCCGCGGGCTTCAAAAGAAGAAAACACTGCAGAGCGGAGTCAGTGAAATACACCTGAGTCACTATTTGTCCAACTGTACTTTGTATTTTTTTCATAATAATTTTAAATTTTCTCCCGTTTAATCCAATTACTCGGGTCGCGGTGGCTAATCTCCGCAATTTGAAGCCTTATGTTCACATTGATGATTAAAGTTATTATTTGACAGAACAGTACAGAAATTATTTGTTGAAAAAACGTTTCTAAAGTACCTTTATTTGTGAAACAAATGCGTGAGCCTTTAAAATGGTCTGTTCTTTCTTTTCAATGTATAATAGAGTATTTAATTGTATATTAATTGTAAGAAAAAAATAAAGGTTTGTACTTCACGGATTTTGCCTATCACGTGTTCTTCTTGGAACGTAACCCCTGCGAAAACAAGGGTTTACTGTAATATAAAATGACTACTTTTCCTCGCTTCTAACAAACAAATGCCACATATTTTCTTTGTTGCTCTGAAATATCTAACAAGGCTCCCAGTTTTTCTGATTTTGCTATTCAGCTTCTTGATGTCAAAGAAATATACTACATATAACGCTTATGTACTTACATTTCTATGACATCATAAAAAGTGAAATTAAATAGTGACAGCAATAATTATCCTAAGTTTGACCCTCCTTTTCTAATGTCACTATGTGCTCTGATCTAAACTTAAATCCAAGGTAATGACAGACAGACAACGTAATCAGTCTATGTGCTGAATGAGGAAGGAGAGTGAGGGCAAAGGAGATTAGAGGACAAACAGACAGAGAGACATCATGAGAGTGAGGAGGATAAAGAAACAATGGGGGAATTCCAAATGAGCTTCGACAACACAGAGCATTAATTACCCAGAAAGAGACAGGAGATGAGGAAGAAAAAAAGGACAAAATTGCTAACTGAAAGTTGTTGCAGGGGTACTATCTCTGCAACCGGTAACACATTGGAAGTAGAGCAAAAGAGCACTGGAGAACCCTCTCATTATACCCTCTCAAACTAACAACAGAAAATGTGATTTTTGTAAAAAAAAACATTGAAGATATGAGTTCAACAGAACATTCTGGACAATCCCAGATGTTACTGTCTCTTTATGATTGAAGCCTTTCCAATTCCAGCTGTTTGACAGATGGTCAGATAAATGTACCCGATCATTATTATTCTGAAAGCCCACAACATCAGAGTTTGACTCAGATAGATCTTGATTTAAAAAACAGAAACCAACGTTTTTTAATTTTATCTCCAGTATTTTTGGCTTGTTTTTTTATTCTCTCTGAACGCTAACGAAGCTTATGTATTGTGTTTTCCTTTTCTGGCGAGTGCTAAAGTAATTGAGCTTCCTTTGTTTTCTGGCAGCTGTAGTCCTTTGCAGCATTAGTTTCACATGAACAAGCTCAAGACTCAAATTTACACTGACTGTTTTTCAAAATGAGCCCTGTTGGTGGAATTTGCTGTGAGGCTCTATTCCTTTTTTCTACTTTGAGATAAAAGACTAAATGAAACCAGCTCTTTTTATTACAGCTTTACTGCTAATAATGGACCAGGGCTCCAGAAGACCTACAGTAATTTCTCAATTGTGGGACCATGAAAAATCTCAGGTCACACCAGTCTGCCCAGCTATTCATGGTATGAAAATAAAACTATTTCTAAGATTCTGAAAGTAACACCCTGGTTCAAAAACAGACACACATTAAATCAGTACCATGGATTAGATCAGAAACGGTGAAATGTGCAAGTCCACCATTCCTGTGAGTTTGTGGGCTCCATTTGCAAACGCTATGTTCAGAAAGAGGTAAAAAGCAGAATGAATTTAGTCTCGGATGATGAGTGCAGAATAAAATAATTTCTTTGTTAAGAAATTTCAGGCCTATTCCATATGCAAATTATAAAAATTAGGTCCCATTGAACAGATTTTTACTCGCTTTTTTCTAACTTGTCCTGTCCAACAGCTGAGAAGACTGATAGGAGCTGAAGGCTTCTTGTGTTGCACATATTTTACTGTTACAATCGGGGGTTATGGATCTTCTGACATACAAGGTGTATATTTGTATAAACCCCTTTTGTAATTTAGGCTAAACTTTAGTTATATTGATTACATTTGTATCTTTTTATAATTCTTTTGTTGGACCAGATGGAAAAGAAGAAGAGGAAAGAAGGGAGCGACAGGGGGTAAGTGTCACGGTGGGGGGAGGCTCGAGAGCCGGTAGAACCCAGACGCAGAGACGGGAGGCAAAATGGTTTCAGGACTAGAGGGTTTAATAAACCAATAAACAAAAGGCGCTGCCGAGCAGGATTACAAAACAGAACAAAACTTACTGTGGCGTGGCTAGAAACATGGAACATGAGCGTGGCTAGAAACATGGAGACATGAACACCATGACAAAAGGTAATGGACCAGCACAAGAGGAAGGGAGAGACGAGACTTAAATACAGACAGGGGAGACAAGACACAGGTGAACATGATCAGGACAGATTGGGACAAAGGAAGTAAAACTCAAAAAACATGACAAGACAGGAAACCTTTCAAAATAAAACAGGAAACAGAACCAAACAAGACAGAACAAGAACTAAAGCAAAAACCAAGACAAAACAAACTCAAACCATGACAGTAAGGGTACAGAAGAAAGGGGGACAACGGGAGTTAAAGAAATAGAATAGAATAGAATAGAATAGAATAGAATAGAATGGCTTTATTGTCATTGTGCATAGTACAATGAGATTTAGCATCACCATCAGTGCAAGAACAGTAAGGGAGGGATTGGTAGTAAATAAAACATCGTAATATAATAAAATCAAAAAGCAAACAAACAGTATATACAAGTGTGCAATATAAGCTGTAAACTGTATTGAAGAGTGCCGAGATAATTGTGCAAAAATTGCGTATGAAAAAACTGTGCGTAGACATGTCAAAGTGCAGAGGTGGCAATGAGGTAGATAGTTGGAGTAAACAGGAATGTTTTTTTTTCTTTTTTTTTTTTTTTCTGGAGGATGACAACAGAAGTGGCGGGGGGTACAATCATTAAGCAACAAGATGCTGGAGGATTATTATCATTACTGTTTTGTGTTTAAATGTAATCAAAAGGGCCGGGACCTGTCCACACACAAACTCAAGTGTTACAAACATACCTCTTGGATCCAAAAACCTTCAAATACAGTCACAAGTCAAGTCAACATGTACTCCGCACAACCACAGTTCACACACACATATGCATACAAACCCACACATGTAACGCATTTCATTCTGTCACACCTACTATTTGTGCAAATCCACAATTCATTGTGGTTCTACTTTATGTTGTTGAGTTTTAAGACAGACTGACTCACAACATTGGTGATTATTGGAAGATCCCAAACATGGGTTGGACAAAACAAAATAAAACTGACATTACTGAAGTACACGCAGCAACAAGAAAGTGTTGCTTCACAAGTAGACAGCTTTTTACACATGAGGACAATATGAGTGCTTTTATTCTGTAAATGTGGTTATTTCCTTTGAGCATTTATAACACAGAGGGACTATTTATTTCACACAAAACAGTTTTCAGTGTAAGCTTGGTGACAGTTTAACAGAACTCCATTTATTGTAAATGGATTCAAAAAATTTCAGAACAAACTTTTTTCCTCCCTTAAATATTCTTTTGCTTTTTACACAAACAAACAAGGTCACCTGAGAAAGGGGCAGCTTATTACTATTTAACAACCAGTGCATAGTACTGTAATTTTCAATTTGGTGACATTTCTGTTTTTTAAAGCATAAACAGGACATTAAAAATGATGAGTGAAGAGAATTAAGCGGCAGAGAGCTTATGATGTGGTAAATGTTGTATTTTGACATGTTTAAATGCAAATAAAACGGTTTGTTTTAATGCGAATTTTGGTGCAAAAAGAGAGGTAAAAAGATAGTAACAGATAAAAAAGAGAAACTGTATGAGCAAACAGAAAAATCATGGTGACAGTGCTGATAAAACCAAACTCCAAATTTTTGGTGATAATTTAGTAAACGTAAAACCATTATGTGTTTCAGGGGTGTAATTATAAAGCCCTCTGTGGATATTAAAGAGGGCAGCTTGACCAGTGTCCTGGCTCAGGTACAGTGAAGCCCATAATTTGATGCACTGTTTTTGTTTATTTGTTTTGAGACTTTTGGGAGACACTAGACGGTGGATGGCAATGACTAGTTCTCATGTACTTATAGAAAAAAATGGAAACATAAAACACATTTCCTGCTGCGATAAATGCATGGCCTGAATGTCCCCTGTCCTTTTAAGGCAGCAGGAAATGGAAAGACATTTGATTGATTTGATTTGACTTATTGATCTATTTCAAGCATAGTAGTCAGAGCAATAAAGAAGTAACACATATTTATCAAACTCATTACAGTAATTATTAAATGCATAGATTAAAATGACAGAAAATAAAACAAAACAAAAAAGTCACTTAAATCACATTTGCTTAATTAAATACAGTGATCACTAACTAGGGTCAAGTAGAGCTTGATTTATTGCTTGAAAAGGATTGGGAAGAAGTGAACTTGTATAATCCCACCCCTACTGAGTTAATTCATTTGATAGTTTTAGTAATCTGGTTCTGATCCGATATATTCTTTTCAAGTAACAGAATCCAGTGCCTAGTAATGATTGATTATCTTCAGAAAACTTTCATTCATGATTTCAGTCAACAGTAACAGTAACCATGATGTAATAATCATTGATTATTAAAACACATTATCACAATAAACCAGTAATTATTGCTACACATTTCAGATCAAGTAAATAAAAACAATAGCTTATTGATTGTAATTGAAACAATCCAGAAATCATTATTGCACATTACACAATGTAATACTCATTAAATGTAATTAAAAAAGCTTTGATTATTTCACCACAATCAAGTTTACACATGTATTTGGAACTATTCAAACACCTATTGATCCTTAACTCAATTGAGGAACAAAAAGTGACCCTGTAAAACTGTGCAGTTAAATGCCATTCAGTTGAAAATATGGGTGCACTAAATGTTATGCTGGTGCAACTAAGAAAAAATCAAGCACACAGGCACAACTATGCCAAAAGCTTATCTTACTGCCCTGTGCAATAAATATGTCTTCAAAAAAATAAAGACAGTTAGAATGCCTGTTTGTCACTCATTGAAATGATGCCACATTTTTAAGAAAAATGCATGTGAGATGAGCAGAAGAGTTAAGAATGGGCAATGAGCCCATTAAAAATTAGGCACATTTCTATGCCAATACAAAACAGCATATTCTGCCTTTGATTCTCGTTAGATGTTTGGTGGATTAAATGATTCCACTGAATCTTCTTCACTCCCATATACTAAAGTCTGACATACCCAGTTTTGTGGGGGAGAGAATCTGAATTCTTACCAAAAGTGATCATAAAGTACATGCAAGTATGGAATTCTTTCTAGTTGCAGAAGCTCATCTTGGCATCTTTTGGAATTGTGATAGTTTCCAATGATCACAAACTTGGTTTTTAAAGTGGAGGAAGGGAACAGTGGCCCATACCATCAGACTGCCTCCATCAAAATATAGTTTTCTATCAGTGAAGCAACCAGCGTTCAATCAGTGTTGTTCATAACATCTCCACACTTCTTTCCACTGGGCAAAAAGTACCCAGTCTTTTCACTGTGCAAACCTTTTTAACAATTTTGTGAAGGACAACGTACTGTACCTAAGCACCCACTGGGTGAAAAAGGGTTTTCTTGAAGTGCCTTGTTAGAACGACCATTTAGTAATTTATCTCGGACAAACCACCTGGCTTTCGGCTTAGAGGTGGTACTCATTTCATACAATGAAGGAGATTTAGTTTTGTAGAATAAAAGCATGAACCTGTCCTTTCCCATTGGTCCCATCTTTAATTAATTAACCGTTGCATTATAATTCTACGAGCAAACACCTCCTGACCGCTGTAGAAGAGCTAATGCTCATAGCCCCTTTCACAGGGGCTAGTGAAGGTCTGTGCATTTGTACCTCATTGTATGCCTTTTAGGTTCATTCAGAAATGTTGAAATGTTTAATTCCATCTCTGATCAACCTCCAGAGGTGGTCTCAGAGTGAATCGAAGTGGAACAGGTGCTTTCAGGTGAACAATGAAATGGGTCTGATAGAAGGACTTGAAAATGTGCCTGACAGCACAGTGTTAAGTAATACAGCAATATAGTTGTTTAAAAAAAGTTTTTTTTTTTTTGTAAATATAATTAGTGACCAGATTTTCTGGTTTACTTCCTTTCATACTGTGTCCACAACTGCAGGTGAGCTTTTTATAAAGGACATTTTGAACAGAAGCACATTCTTTATTTAACATGTATAATGTTGCCCAAAACAACACACATTAATGAAATAATTGTTTTCAACATTAAACAGGAGTGTCGGGTTTCCATGCCAACTGTTCTACGTGATCATCAAGAGTAATCAAAGTTTTTTCTCCAGTTTTTCATCCAGTTCATATGAAGATTGCTTTTTTTCCTCAACACTTAGGTCTGCATACCTGCAGCTTCACTCATCCTTATTCCCTCCTGGCTTTTGCTCACAGGCATTTAAAATGTTGAATCATCACAGCCTCCATGACCTTTGTGTCTGGATAAGTAGAAATGTTCCCCAAGTAGGAATCCCTTCTCAGCCTCATCTGTGGTCAGCCTCCTGTGTTTTTTCCTCACTTCTGATACAGTATATATTTCAATCAGTTGCAGTTTTAGAGTTATGCCCATATATTTATACAATAATAAAGCCCAGAATTAATAGGAACACAAGGGTGGGAGCTTTATGCCTAGGGGAGGGGAAAAATAGAACAAACAAAAAAAATCTGAATTGTGTTATTTTAAGTCTTAAAAAATGATTAAAAAACACCGTCAATAGTACGATTGGTGTTTACTTGTGTAATTTTTGTCAATCTATCTTGTGTGGGTCTTTTTCACTTCTTTACAAGTCATAAGCTGCGTTAATACTGAACGCAGTTCGGCTGTCAGGGTAGTTCAGTTTCAATGTTAAGTCAATCTACAAAGGGGATCTGAGTTTCAGCGTATGCTTTGAGGGTTGGGCACGTCGGTCAGGGAACAGCAGGTTTTGGGCGTTGCGGCGTGATCCAGGCGTCATTGCGGATCAAGAGTTCAAAAACCAGAACTTTGGCAAAGAAGATGCATCGCATGAATCAATTAGGGACTTTGGCACGTGACGTGTTGATGACTCGATCTGTGGGTGAAGTCCAGAACCAGCATGGTGGAGTTCTACTCCTGAACTTTGCTATATTTTACTTTTTTCCATGGAGACAACAATAAATAGAATGTCTTATTTAATTCTTATTTGATCCCTCCTCGGACTAATGACAGCAAGTTGTCAAACTTGGTCACAGAGAAATGGAAGTACCACTGAAAGCGGCTGTTATTCAGACGCAGCCCTTGGAGCAGGGATGAACCTCATTATACTGGGAGAGTCTCTGAATGATCTCACTAATCCAGACAAGGCTTTTGTGGAGCTCATCAAAATAAATAAACCAGATCTCTCGACATCATACGTGTCTTCCGTGCATTGTAAAAGAGAAATACAGTTAATGCTTCCATGTTGATATTAAGCAAAAATATATTTGGCGGTAGCTCCTCCCACATGTGTCTGGAGTGTCAAATGTCTGAACTCATCTTTAAACAAGCAGCGAATTTGACGGAAGTGGAAATAACGGCAAATTTGATGAGCAAATTGCATTTGGTGTAAACGCAGTTTTTTTTTATTCCACCCTCACATCTATTCCTAAATGTTTAAAAAATCTTTTCTGTTGTCACGTTTAAACTTATTTCATTGCTGAGCACCAAAGTCACTCTCAACCTGGAGAAGATCTCGATAAATCGGGGACGCCAACCGCATACACCTCAGCAGATGTTCTCCCCTACAGTGACAGATGTCTTTGTTTGTGTGGGTGAGCAAAATGAGCATTACTGAGGTGATGAAGAATTAATAAGTGTTAGACTGGAAACCTGTATAGACACAGTAGTCATTGATACGAAAGTATCTTAGGGAATGCGTTTACTTCTTTTACATGTTTCTTGTGTGTGTGTTCCTGTTTTTATGTAGTTATGAGGTCCCACCACTTATTTACTATTCCACACTTGTGAGCTTATTAATAGAGGTCAAGAGATAAAGCCAAGTTCTAAAATATAAAATACCTTTTAGGTTCACAGATTGGTTTAGGGGTTTTAAGGATTTAGTCATTGGTTGGTTTCAGGATTTGAGTTAGGACATAATGGACTGCAGCTATGATGTGAACAGTGGTGAGGGGCACCACTGTGTCAGTGGAACAAAGGGTAAAGGTTGTAAAATACCAAACAGTCTTTGTGTGCTTGAAACAAAATTCACTCCTGTTTTTCATAAGATTCATTCATTATTAACAATATTATCTTAATATGAGGCAAGATTTAGCTCATTTATTTATTTATCAACATTAAAAAGATATTTTATGGGGAATTTGTGATCATTAATGGAATCAGATAAATAATACTTAATGGAATCAAATAAATAATCTGCAGTTGGACTAAAATGTATTAAAAACTTAAATTTGATGCGAAAAAAATGAAACTTACATAATTTACAAAGCCTTGTTTTTTAAAATTGCTTGAAAGAAAGCAATCTATTAATCAATCAATCAATACAATCTTAGAATGAAGATGGAAATATAATTTCTATTGGACAGTTAAACAAAGTAAACATGTATTATAATAAGCATTTAAAACAAAGCTCAACTCTTCATCCTATTAAGAGTTGAGTTAATTAGTATTATAAAAATGATACTAATTACAATATGTTGCTATGGTCCCTTATGCATAAACAAACATCTGTGTATGTATTATAAAAATAAGGTCTCCTTTCTTCAGGGTATTTAAGAAGAAACAGCTGTTATTGCTGTTATATATTGTCTCACACATCAGTACTGAAGCACGTTTATTTGCGTCTCAAAAAAAGCCATCACATATATTGTTTATTTCAATTGACTTCTCTGTAAGTTCCACAATTGCATTTAATTTTTATAACATATCTTCTTTCATTTCTCTTGTTTCAGTCACGTGACTCTCTGGCATTGACCAATTTATCATATAGTAATTCATTCTACATGTCAGTAAACCACAAACAGTGCTGTTGCCTAATAATATTTATTTCTGTAATAATCAATCACTCTCATTTTGCTAAACACTCTTTCAGACCTGGCATTACTTTGGGGAATGCGTAGTAAAGCCATTATTGGTTTTGACAGCTCACTGAACATCGCATCCATCGTCCCCAGGCTGAATCCATCCACCCTATGTTTTTCATGCGCGTTCCTAACATGCTACTGCAGGGGGCAGTTATTATGTTTATTCTTACAATTACTTGGTTGTAATAAGGGAGAATAATGGTATAAAATGGTAAATGGCGTATGCTTATATAGCGCTTTACTACCGTCTTGTAAGCCCAAAGCGCTTCACAGTACCATTATACGGTGGCCCAGAGGGGTAACAAACACAACACTTTAGATTCGCAACACAACACAAAATAACACACTACAATTCATCGCAACACTAAAAATATTAACTCAACACATGAAGAAATCAACTCACAATACGAAAAAGTCAACTCAAAGCACAACACTTGATCTCAAAATGGAAGTCTACCTGCAACGGAAGTTGCACTGCTTTTATTCTGAAGTTTCCACTGGGCTAAGCGGCTAACATTGAGTTACGTGGGAGTGTAAAGTTATTAAGCACTTACATCTTAATTACCACTTATTTAACAGTTATTTTTCTGTTAATTACATGGTGAATAATCAAAATACACTTGTAATTAACAGAAACACAACTGAGTGCTTAATAACTTGACATATCTTATTCACGCACACACAAACCAAATGCTCAGCTCGCGTCACGTCTGTGCAGAAGCTGAGGGCACGCTCGTTGGTGGTGCGTTGGTGGAGCGCGTGGGAAATCATAGCTTCAACCGTTAACCCTTTTGTACTGTGAGTCACATTTTAGTTTAAAAGTTTTTAGTCACAGGACATGTCACAGCTCAGCTCACTTACTGTGTGCTTAGCCCAGTCGAAATTTCAGAATAAAAGTAGTGCAACTTCTGTAGCAGGTAAACTTCCGTTTTGTGATAAAGTGTTGAGCTGTGAGTTGATTTTTCTTCGTGTTGTGAGTTAATTGTTTCATCTTTTGAGTTAATTTTTTGAGTGTTGTGACAAATTTTAGGGTGTTATCTTGTGTTGGGGTGCGGATCTAAAGTGTTGTGTTGTGACCCTTCTGGGCCACTGTACATTCACCCATTTACACACACACAAACACAAAAACACACACACTGAGGGTGGCTCTGCAGACAAACTATGGCACCAACCTCTAGGAGCAACATGGGGCTCAGTGACACTTTGAAACATGGGCAGTCAGGGCAAGAACCAAATTTGTGACCTTCCAACTAGAGGTTGACTGCTCTCCACGTCTGCACCGTGGCCGTAAGGAAGAGAGCGGGGAAAGAGGGATAAAATGCGGCAGTTTTCTGGTTAAAATGAAGACTTAAGTGCTATAATGTTACCCAGTTGTGGTGTCTGCAGACCACTTTTTCCCTTGTTTTATTCAATCTATAAGCCTCTCTTTTGGTCCTGACTTTGTTCAATAACTGCACTGTTTTGACTGAAAGAGAAAGGGCATTCTTAAAACTGGATTGCATTCTGCAAGAAACCATAAAGGGTTAAATTCAGTAGGTCAACAGAGAAGTCCATTCCCACCTTCCTCCGCATCGTCATAATTCATTTCGAGTGCATTGTGTGTTCATGAATTCAAGCTCTGCTTTAACAAGATCATCCCCATCAGACATTTCTTCATAGTGTGTCAAACCAGGATCATTAACATGACATCAGGTCAGAGTGACATCCCAGAGCTACATCCTCACACTGGGGCTCATGCAAAAAGGATGAGCATTGAGGGAGAAGAGTCTGCTAAAAGAAATGTTTTAGGTTTTAACAGTCTGGAGGAAGCTGCACGGTAGGGCAGTGTGTTGGCGCCTTTACCCCACAGTAAGAAGTCCCTGGTTCAAATTCCAACTGGAACCTTTCTGTGTGGAGTTTGCATGGTCTCCCTGTGCATACATGGTTTTCCTGTAGGTACTCTGGCTTTCTTCCATAGTCCAAAAACACAATCATAGGTTGATTGATTGCTCTAAATTGTCCCTAGGTGTGACCATGAGTGTGTATGGGTGGGTGATTGACGGACTGGCCATCTGTCCAGGGTGTACTCCATCTTTACCCAACAGTAGCCAAGACATGCTTCCCCGAGAGGGATTCAGTGGGTTAAGAAAATTGATGCACTTTTGAGAAAAATATCACTGTCAGTTTTACTCTACAATCTTCACTGCTACTCCTTTAGGAACAAAAATGCACTGCACACATTTTAAAGTTCATAACTTCATACCACATCGAAATCATGCACTAAATCTCTTAGATGGAACTGAAAGAAAGTATCCAGTGTCCAGGTCTCTAACTAAAAACATTGATCCAGTACACCCTGCAAACAGAGTGGAAACCCTATTCACGGATTCACAGCTAAGCCTATTAATAATTGTGCATCAGACAAATTGTCATTGATTTTGCAGTTTCTTAGCACACAGAAAAAACACGGTTCCAAAAATTCTGTGCCTTTGCAGAATGAAAAGTAAATGAAGCAGGGTACACAAAAATGCACAAAGAGTAAACATAAAAAGGTTCGGAAAAGGGTAATGTGTTACTTTAAAAAAAAAAACAGTACACAAAAGAAAAGTGTTTTTGTGGTTTACACATTTAGCCTTTGTAATCCAGGTACAGAAAGAGCATCATCACTTCTTGTAAATAACAGGTTGCAAAGACAAAAATAGAAGACCGGGACCATAAAAGACACTGAACCCATAACTCCAAACTGTACCACTCATAGAAATAACTGTAAACTTTTGACAATAACTAGGGTAGCAGCTCTGTATAGCTGCTTTTCATCACTGTAGAAAAGCTCTAATAGGGAAACAGGCAAGGGTCACCATGGCAATATAAATCACACCTGGCAACTGGAAGACAGTCGCCTTGACAACTAGCTTAATATTCTGTCCCTGTAGAGAGTGTATAGTTGTGCATCCATGTTGTACGTGTGCACATGTGTATGCATAGGAAACGGTGAAGCTTGAGATAGAAAGCACAAGAGTCTTTTCAGGAACAAGGCTGAAATGGAGAGGAAAAATACACCAGGGAGCAGAGGGAGCTTAGCAACCTGCTTACAGCACCTCCTCATGATGTAAACAAATACAACTGACTTTATGTAAAAACAAAAGACCGTTTGCAGAGGAGTTTCCAAAAAATGGAACCTTAATTAACTCAAACTGAATATATCACCTGTCAAACTTGCTCTTTAAACACTGCGGTATGCTGAGTTCAGCTGCTTTATGTCCTCACAACATAAATAGTTCAGAGAAGTATGAATCTATATGAGAAACATCTTCTTGATAAACTTCTTTGGCTTTTTTCGGCAGCCCCAACTAAAAATGTTAATGTCAACCCCTACATTTAGAATGAACTTTCAACTTTTGTCCTTAATGCCGAAACCCTGAATGATCTGGATATAAAAAGCACAGAGGCACTGCACACCTACCCTGCTGTCGGAGCTGGGAATCATGGCGTCAGTCATCCAGGAGCCAAAGCGGGACCCCGAGGCTCTCACGGTAATTGGGTTGCTAACTGCAGTCAGACGACCACAACCTATTAACGGATTCAAAGAAACAGGTTTATACATCAAGCAGGAATAAGGAGAAGATAATGGAGATGAAGCTTCAGTGCTGGAGTGATTAATGTTTACTGTCAGCGATGCTTAGCCAGCTAATTTATGAGCAGCAATCTTCCACTTCCAGACATAACTCAGCATACCCATATTTCATAAAATCTTCCATGCAAAGTTGTGATAAAGAATAAAAAAGAAGGTGCAGGTCAGCAAGGTTTGCCCAAGCCTTTTCACTGAACTAACTTAAATTGAATCAAATTTTCTTGATTTTTCAAGGGTGCTTTACAATTAACTTAATGCATTGGGTAGGTATTGTAAATATGCTGGATCTGTAAAAGTAAACATACTTGTGATCTTAATCCCAGAAAGATTCTCTTTTTTGCTTTACTGAAATTTTCAAATGACCTTTTGTGGGCTTGAATCCAAGTAAGTTATAATTGATTTCAATATCTCAAAAAAGACCTTTCTTCCTGCAAAATGGGTTCTTAATGTGCACATAAATATCTAAAAATGTTTCTGCTGCAAAATTATTTTCTCTGCATACAAGTCAAACACCTTACACCTTTATATATATATATATATTATATATATATATATATATATATATATATATATATATATATATATATATATATATAAAAGAAAAAGAATTTCTTTAAATGAATAGAAACTGTGTAAGGTTTGTGCCGAGGCATGTGATGCAGACGACACTCAATATACATAAAATAAATATAGATGTAGAGAGAGAGAGTTTTTAAACCAAGTTTCTGTCATGATTCAATTTGTTGTCCTTTGTTCTGTCTTGTCTGTTTCCTGCTTCATCTTGGAAAGTCTCCTGTCTTGTCTGTTTTCTTGAGTTTACTTCCTTTGGTCCCCATCAGCCCTGATCGTGTCCACCTGTGTCTTGTCTGCCCTGTCTGTATTTAAGTCTTGTCTCTGCCTTCCTCCTGTGTTGGTCCATTCAGTTTCCTCTAATAAGAACATTTTTGGTACTCAAATCATTAATAGGAGCATTTTATTCAAAAAACAAATGCTAATCATAAGACAAGATATGTAGAGTGGGCGCAGCACTGACTGAGCAGGGAGGCCACTGTCCAAACATCAACCTCCTTTTAAGGCTATCCCTATGTTGCAATTCACTTTATTTATTTTCTGTTTTTGGTTGTTTTCTATGTCTTATTTGTTTACTTCCTGATTTCATAGGAGTACTTCCTGTATCCTGAACGTCCAGTGGACCCACCTATTGTTTTTGGTTTCCTTTGACAGGCCTGTTTTAAATTCAAAATGATTTCTTTTTATTTTGCATTTTTGTTTAAAGAAAGTTGTTAAAGTTTGGACTTCTTTGTCTAAATATTGCTTTTGTAATTTGGAAATGCATGTAATTGTTCTTTTGTTTTCAGGAAATGTTTGATTTTGATTGTTAATTGTGTTTGTTTGGCAAGGGGTGGAGCCAACCACCTATAAAAGAGGACCTCTTTTCAAGATGGAGTCTCGCTCTCTGGTGATGTCTGGCTGCCATGCTGCTGCACTGTAGGCTGCAGCCCTGCCACATTATTTTCGATGGGTGCATTTTTCCCCACATTCTGCCTTACAACTACATAAAGATTGAGAGCACCTTGACTCTGTGTGTGGACAGTAGTTTGTAATTCTGACATCATTCCTCGTTATTGTTTTATGCTGAAACTGGACATTTCATCTGCAGGAGGGGGCGTATGTAACACTGTTTACTTCCGCATTGGTGTTCCGATGACAGGTTCATGACGTAATGAGACAAATGAACTTCAGGATAAGTGAATGAAAAGGAAAATAAAGGCTGCAGCGATTGTCTACACCCAAACGTGTCTCTGAGCTCCTTATTTTACTGATGAAACTCCGCTTTACTGACACCGAACCCCGGAAAGACTGCTACACGGAAAATAATCTGATTTTGAGTCGCCAAAAGGTTCAGAATCTCTTTGTTTTAAACCTATAATATAATCCGGAAATAAAGCTTCACAAAAGGCTCCACATATTTTATCTTCAACAAGCTAGGTTCAGATAAACGGACAACTTCGGGTTTTTTTCCTTAATCTACGACTTTTTTCTCGTATTTTTTTCTTTTATCTAATAAATTTACGAAATAAAATCTCGTAATTTTACTTTTTTTTTGGAGGCCCTATTACTCCGTATTTTTACACACAATGCTTTGTGGTTTATATTTGCCAATCTAGTCAGCATCGATGAACACTGGCTTTTAAGATTTCTGAGAAATTTCTAGGGCACTCGATTTTGGAATTGTAGATTCGGACAACACTACAATGGCGAATACACTATATAGTTCACTATGTAGTGTGTAGTAGGGGTGTGCATTGGCAGTCCAGCGATACAATATATGTCGCGATATGTGTTTCACTATTCGATACAAATCTCAATACAGTCCAAGACTGTACCATAACAATTCTTCAATGTTTTTTTAAAGAGCAATCAAAACGATCCGGTGACAAGTACCGGACAATACACAGAATATATACACAACATTGAATGGAAAACAGGTGCGTAACCAGGTGCGAACAATGAATGAACGTAAAGACAACAAGTGTGATGACGAACCAGTAACCGGCAGTATCAAAATAAAACCGGAAGTGAACTGAAACAAAACAAAAGCCGCCCTGGCCCTGGTACCTAACACTACGTGGGTGAAATTCACCCATGCACACACATTCACCCGGTGAATCAGACTGTGACTGTGACTGTAAAGCACTTTGGGGCTTATATATTTGGGGCGGCCAAAGGGTTTTGCCAAATCTCGCAGTTGCTATAGCAACCTTGATCAACACCCTGGCCCCGCCCCTAAGGTCTTTGGGTGTGCCTTATGGTGCAGAAAATATATTTTTGATTCAAATTATGTTTGAGTGTCTAGTGTTAGATCTCTTTTTTCTGTTTTTTTCTTTGTTGAGTATATTCATCTACTGCTTCCTACAGAAATGTGCTTGTTAACAAACACGTGTCACACATTAGGAGATTTTGATTTTACTACAATTCTTCAGTGGTCTTATTTTTTTCTTCAAGCTGTAAGTTTTGGTTACATTAAATATATATTAGGGTATCTGTGCCTCTGAAAAATATATGGAAATTAAGCATTAAGTCCGTTCCCATGAGAATGATGACAAGTAATGGAAATCCATAATGCATTATGGATGTTATATGCAGGACTTGTAGTAAAGTGAAATAAAAAATCTGTTGGAGTACAGTTGTCTCAGTGTGTAATTTTTTTATTTTGTATTGTTATAACTTTTTTGCTATTATATATATATATATTTTATTATTTGCTTGCAGAAAACAATCCTTTTTCTTAATAGCTTGGTTTTAACTGCTACTTCATGGAAGTTATAGTCAGAACTTGTTTGAATTTGCCTGTTCTGCAGAGAAAGTCGATAATCAGTCAGAGTAATCCTGGAGGAAATATTGATGTAGAGGTTTCCTGGCATTTATTTATTGTATGCTGTGTTTGCCATAAAAAATCTGCCGCACATGGATTCATTTTGCATTGTTCCTTCCTATATGAATTCCTCAAAACTGCCATATTGCTTGTGAGACTGACTCCATCAAAAGTGAAAATAATCTTTCTGCTGCTGGTATTGCTGCAATTTCTTGTAGAAAATGTGTATTTTAGAAAATCAGTTTACCTATTCAATAAAGTTATCCTTTTTCCTCATAGTAAATATAAAGCAACTGCAGCTGCTCCACTGCAGAAGAAGGCAGGTTTGGACACAGGTCCATGAAATGACAGGCAAAGAATAAGGTCTGTGTTTACAAGGCAGGCATGAAGGCAAGAAAACCTGTTAGCAAGATTTCTCAAAAGGCAAACGATTTCTTTAATCCCACTCCTAACTCAGTTAGTTATTAGATCTGTTTAAAATGTTAGTCCACTGTCATAATCCCTCTGCGGTCATGTGATGACACGCTGCACTGGTGAAACAGAGCTGCTCGGTTAATTCTGTCGCCTCACATCAACAAGGCTCTGTATTAACATGCTGGTCAGCAGGACTCCTTCGCTGTGCTGGTTGCATGTTCTCCCTGTGCCAGCATTTCAGAGAGAAGGCTTATCTAAATCAGCGGAGCTCAGTCTGATCAAAAGGAAAAAGAGATTTAAAACTTTCAGGCCGTGGGATGGATTCATCTTTTTTCATTCAACACTGCTGGAGGTTTTTTTCCCCTCCATTTGAACCCTGTGTGATTTATTTCTTCTCCTGTAAAACGAACTGCTTTGCATCAAATCTGCACGAGCAAAGCCAAGTAGAACATCTAAAGCAATAGTTGTTGGAGTTGTAACCCTTCAAAAGCATCCTACCACAGTAGAAGTAACAAGCGTCAAAACGAATTTGTTACATGCTAAATGAAATCTCTAGAAATCTCTATAATCACATAGACAAATAGGTATATAAATAAATATATATTTGTTATGTGCAATTATCTGCCAGTATCAATATTGCAAAGATATAAAGAATACCTTAAAATGGCTTAAGCGTCACAAATAAAAAAATAAAACTAACAGTGACTGTTTTAATTTAAAACATTCTGTGGAAGAACAAAACAACAGTGAGATGACGTTTTTTATTTTTATTTTTTAATTTAAGTGTATTTACCTAAAGGGTATACATGTTTGAAATATTTGTTTTTTTTTGTTTGTCCATTGAGAAAATACAGAGATGTGAACTGCTTTTCGAGGCAGCAGTGGTAAAACCTTCACTTGATGTATTATTAATGTCCTTCTTGCACATACCCAGTTTGTTCATGCAGCTGTGTAACCTGGTCTCCAGCAGCAACACCCTTTGCTGAAGCTCCTCATAGTCGTACGCTCCAATCTCCTCCTGAATGGCTGTCAGGATGATTGATAGGTTCAGCAGCTCCATTCTCAGAGTGCCCAGCGTCTGCAGGTCTAATCGGTACTGCTCCACCACCGTAAAGAGGGGCCGTAGCTGGGACATCTGGCCCTTTAACTCCTGAGGGTACATAAAAGATATTAGGCATGAATAGGTTAGAGAGAAGGTCAAAACGAATGCTGTGACATGTGAGAGACTGTTCCTCCCTCATATTTCATCTGTGGCAGTTTGTGTGTCTGGTCAGGGTGCCCTCTGAGTGTGACTGTCATCCCCACTCGTAGAGCTGGGACTGAAAGACCAAAGAACACTGAAGGCTCTGAAAGATTTTTTCCCTCTTTAAGTAATTATGCTTCATGCCATCTACCGTCTTCCATACTTCAAGTTAAAAACTCATCAAGTGAGGAGAGGGCATGGAGAAGCTTTGAAACAGAAATGGCAGATGTATTCTTCTTCTATGCCTTCTGGGAAATTTTGCACTAAAAAGACAATTGTGTTCAATGTATATATTTTGTGATTTCATTTTACCATTTTGCACGATTCTAATAATAAAATTCAACAAAAAAAGTATACAGAAATCATTCAACCACTGTATTCATCCTCACTAATGTACTGTATCGTCTAGTAGGTAAAGAATATTTGTGGGCACATTGATGGATGGTTATTCTGTGTTGCATCATCAGGTCTTCTTATGGCAAAAACCCTCAGAATATAAGCAAAAGAATCCTTTGTTTTCACTATAAACGTTTTTTCCCCTCAGATTTTACTTCCATAAATATTTTCTAATTCAGTAGGTGGGATGAACAATACATTTTTAACCGATTGTTAAACAGCTGACGTCATGATTTTGTCATTCCAGCATGACATGTTGAAAAACCCTCTAAGACTGTAACGAATTAAAATAGACAGACATGATGCTCACACATTTACATTGTGTGTGTAAAAACATGTTCTTCCTTTTTCAAAAATGTGCAAAAAAAATGTCATGGAATGGACCATCCATCTTCTAAAACTATTTTGTCTCTTTTATCGTCACGGGGCTGCAGGAGCCTATCCCGCCACTCGTGGGAGAAGACAGGGGACGTCCTGGATCGTTCCTCAGTCTGACACAGGGCAACAATCACACACCCACATAAACCTAGGGACAACTCAACCAATTAACCTATGAAGCATGTTTTTGGACAGTTGGAGAAAATGGGAAGAACATGTAAACAGAATAACCCCATTGGTGATTCTATTTTTGTGTTTGCAAGTTCCATCCATCCATCCATCCATCCATCCATCCATCCGTCCGTCCGTCCGTCCGTCCGTCCGTCCGTACATGCATCCGTCTGTCCGTCTGTCCGTCCGTCCGTCCGTCCGTCCGTCCGTCCGTCCGTCCGTCCGTCCGTCCGTCCATCCATCCATCCATCCATCCATCCATCCATCCATCCATCCATCCATCCATCCATCTTCTAAACTCACTTCATCCTGTTTGGGCGTAACAGTGTTGCATGAGCCTACACAAGCTACTCTTGCCGATTGGTGGGGGTTCACCTTGTCAGTCCGTTGCAGGGTCACACACACTCATACACATTCAAACCTAGATGTCACAGAGTCAATTCAATTCAATTTTATTTGTAGAGCCCAAATTCTCAACAACAGTCATCTCAATGGGCTTTGTGAAAGTCAAACCTTTCTGTCTGCAAACTCCGCACAGAAAGGTCCTAGCAAAGAGTTGAACCAGGGCCTGGAGTGCCAACCTCAGCACCTCAGTGCAGCCCTGGTCTAGACCTGTTGTTTCTGAAAGTTATCAAAAACATACAAATATTTAACCAACATAAAGCATTTAGCAAATTATATATTTTGACCACAGACACCTTCTCTAGTTGATCTGCTTTTCTACCTTCCTTGAAGGCCCAAAGCACTTGACAGTCACAGTCCCATTCACCCATTCACACACCGATGACTGCTCCACTGCCTAGCACTGGCGCCAACCACAACCACCAGGGGCAATGTAGGCTTCAACACATAGGCGGTCAAGGCGGGAACCGAATCTCTGATCTTCCAATTAGAGGTTGATTGCTCTACCTCTGTACGCCACGGACAACAATGTCAACAATGTGGGTGGGAAACACCAAAACAGTGGTTGCTAAAGACGGTTGGGAAGTCCATTGTCACATAACGTATAAATGTAAGGATTTATTCACCAAAACTTAAATTTTATATACATTGTAGTTGTTATGGGCATATCACCTTACTAAAGCAACTAGTTTGTCTTCGATGGTGATTGGACTGCTGTTACAGAGCACTGGGAGGTGTAAACTCTAATTGAGGGTTTGACCTTAGAAGGCCAAAGGGTTGGGGTCAGAGCAGGCGGTGATGAAAATCAGGAATCTTTCAACCCTTTAACCCATGTGCTATCCTAGGCACTTTACCAGTGGGAGTTGGGTCATCTAGACCCACTAGACAGTGCGCTAAACCTTTTTTCTTCAATGATTTGTGATCTTCACTGGTGTCCATGGATTACATGAAATCTTTCCACCTTTATCCACCTTTGTCATGGTAGGGAGAACACGTCAATGTAAGGGTGGGGTCATCTAAGATAGCACAAGGGTTAAATAGAGATAAGTTAATATATTTGAATAATTCAGTTGATTTTAGGCCACTGGTAAATATTGATTATGCTGTGACCACGGGTAAACAGGATACAGGCATCAACAATGGCCTTCTAGCCCAACCATGTTATCTTCATCTCTCTCATCAACACACACTGACTTGTTTACGGGCTGTGGCTGACTTGTTTAATACTCATCAGTTTATGCGCTGGTGGATTAATCCGTGAATCACTACAGTTTCAAACAGGTTGTGCGTTCTGCTTGAATCATTGGTTACTGGAACAGAAATTTCACAGCAGAGAAACTAAATTACATGAAAGAAGGGGCACGAGTACAGGATGAGACAGAAAAACAATGGGAAACTTCAATGCTGCCACCTGAGAGAAAAGGCTTCTGCTGCAAAGAGCAGGACCTGTTCATGCTTGGAAAATGTCCAAGTGTCCATGTGTGGCAAATTCAATTATTTCTTGTTGTTTGAACAAACAGTCAAGCAGAACAGTCATTGACTTAAATGTAAAATGAGCGAAGCTCTGCTAAAAAACAACAACTTTTAATTGTGTTTATTATTTTATTTATCTTGGGCTCACTTTATTTTCTTTTCTTTAGTGGCTCATGACTTGGGGAAAGTGAATAAACAATGTTGGAAGTCAGGAGGCTTAAAAAGAAGAAATATTTTAGACATTGCTGATGATAACCATGCATTAAAGCTTTTTAAAAAAAGCAAAGATGCTCTTTGATAAAAGTGTTTTTCTAAAACAACAAACATGAACATTTTATTCATATTTCTGCTGCATTACTTTTTAATCCTGATCACAAACTACATCTTAGTAAAACAGATCTGCCCTTAAACTAATATACTGGAGACTTAAGTCCAAGATCTTGTAGTATCAAAGACTTCTAAAAGAATCCAAGCCTCTTTGCAGCCTTGGATCAGAGTTAGACCGTTGACCTCAGATTACAGGATGGCAGGTTTCTAGACTGCCTGTCCATGGGTCTTCAAGTGTCCTTTGACACTGAACTCCACATTGCTCCCAGTGGTCTGGTTAGCACTGCTTTTATTAGTGTGTGAATGGTGGAGTGACACTGTGACTCTAAGGCACTTTGGGTCTCACAGACAGCAGAAAAGCGCTACACAAGAAGACGCCATTTGCAATTTACACTTAGCACCAAGGTTTGATGGTTCTGAAAATCATGCTGCTGGAGCTCGCCCTCAAACTTGACAGGTTTTTGCACAGGCAGGTGTGTGAAAACCATTTGCACTTAAATGTTAAAGACAGCCACTGTTTTGCATGTGTAAAGTGAAGTGCATGTATGCACTTTGACTCAGTCTGTCAAAGTGCACACATGCACCTCACAAACAAGGAAATTAAATGGGCATGATCACTCACTTTGCTAAATTCTACCTTTTAAATTTCCTTAACCTTTCACTTGCCTGGTGCAGAGGTAGAGAGGATGACCTCTGATAGGAAGATCACAGATTCTGGTCCTGCCCTGCCTGCTCATGTGTCAAAGTATCCTTGGGCAAGGCACTGAACCCCACATTTCTCCTGGTTATAGGTTGCCGCCAGTGTGACTGCATTGGTAAATGGAACTGTCACTGTTAAGCGCCTTGGGCCTTTAAGGTAGTAAAGCGCTAAATAAGTTTACACCATTTAATTTTCCCCAAGCTGCTACTAAAGCCGAAACAAAATATACCACATTTGGTTGTTACCCAGATTTATGCAACATCAGTACTAATATAGCAAATAATGATGAGATGATTGATGTCCATATTTAAAAAATATTGAAGTGATAACAAAGTTATTAGTGTATTGGATTTCACAGCATTTGAAACCCGGAAATTAAACGGCAAATCTGTAAAACTCTTTCAATCCTTCACTTTGATTAAAAGGATCTTGCTCGTTTCTGTTTTGGGCCTGGATGTGTGTTTGCTTCCTGCACATTCCTGCAGAGATATGCTTTGAGTCACAATTAATTGCCGGCTCTGTGCTCACACCTCTTAGACTTCCTTTGGGATGAACTAAGGCAAGAAGAAGGAAATGCGAGTGCACAAGGCGAAAAACTGCATTAAACAAATGGAAAGCACCCCCAGAATATGCTAGAGGGACTGCACATTCCATCTGGCCTGGGAACACTTTAGAATCCGCAGGAGGAGGTTGGAGGATGCGCTGAAGGAGTCTGCAGTTACAGCTCTGACCTAAAAAAAACAGCATATAACTCACACTTGATCATTTGGACTCAGAAAAAAATAGGCCTCTTGACACTTATATTGGTCTTGGTGGTTTTCTAAGTCCAGTTGTTGTTTCTGTTCAAGAGGATGATTCTGTCAAAGAAAGCACTGCTGAGTGACATTTTCAGGATGACACGGCAGAGGAAATGTCAATTAGTTTCAAAAGTTGAAACGTGTTTGTACCTTCAAAGTCTTTAGGTTCTTCAGATTTAGTTCAGACATGAAAGAAAAGGATTTAATGAAGTGACAAAGCAAAGGCAAAAAAGTAAAACCATCTCCTCAAGTCATCTCAACCCCCCGCGCACTATCACAGCAGGAGATTCAGAAAAGAGGCTTGGCAATCAGTCAAACACTTTATGCTCCTAATCCTTCTCCCACTGTTATAAAACGCCCAGAATACTTTCTAGTGCACCTTTTCTCCCAAAATGCAACAAATCCTGTAGAGTAACCTGAGCTAGTCAATGCTGGTCATTTATTTAAATTACCACACTGATCATATTTTTTATTTGTTGTAAAAGTGTTCCCAGTGGTATTTTATTTATGAGGATGCCGTTTTTAGGCAAATTCAAAGTGTTCTTTCCTAGGACATTATTTCTGCAGAGCGGCAGGAGTACATTAGAAATCACTTACTTAAAATTCACCTCTGTGTTGTGAGCGGGAGCAATGCTGTAGCGAGCCTACCTTGATTTCCAAACAACCGCTTTGTTTACACCCTCCCGCTAGCTCACAGGCCCTTGCACCCCCAACCTAACATTAGTGGTGCAACAAAACATGGTAAACTATATTAGAGCTATCCAGCCGTACAGTTATGAGCCAGATGCAAGCCCGGATGAGGAAAACAAAGACGTACATGGATCTATTTGTCTGCAAGTGGAGCAGAGCAGGGAGCTTTGTGGTTCTGCGTCACATAATCCGTTTTTCCAGCAACATTTTTTGTCTGCCCTTGATTTACGATGATTGAAATAAAGAAATACTCAGAAAAAGTTTAATCTTAATTTTCTACATGTTCTTGTAGCATTTTTCTCAAGAAAAGTTTTATTAAAAACACTATAAAAACACTCCAAACAGAATTTTTCATTGAAGTGGTCTTTAATCTCCAGTGGTAAGTGTTGGAGCCTTTGGAGGTGCAGAAAATAATAATCAAATTTGAATGTGGATATTTGATAGATTCCTGCCGAATGTTTTGCCTAGAATTATATTTTCATTCAATAATCTTAAATATCAATCTTGATAAAATGCCATGACTCATCAGATAGTGAAAAAAATATTTGACTAATCTTCTTACATCTACATCCCTTCCTTCACCTTCACTTTCCTAATCTTTTCCTTCCATTATCTTATCTATCCTCCTTCACCTCACACCCTCTGACTTCATCCCTTCTTCTGTCATAATCTCCTTACATTTTCGTCATTTCTGTATTTCATAGGATAAAAATACTGTTTAGTAATTGATAAACTTACTGTAGCTGCGCATAAATATTTAAGAGTTCTGCCTCTGAGTGCAAAAGCAAAAGCTCATGACTGTGAAAAGCCCCAAGGACCAGCAAGCACATTTGAGCACTCACACACACACACACACACACATGCTCTTCTGTTCGCACACTCACACAAACTGCATAAACTACATGAAACCAGACAGAGTTGTTAAGAATATGCTCGGCAGGAGATGAAAGGATGAATATATTTATGGGAAGGCAGCAATATGATCTATTTGGGGAAGTGAGGGTTATCCTTTGTGTGTGTGGGTGTGTGTATTAGCCTTTTTATTTCAGCATAAATCTGTTTACACAGTCACAATGTAGGGCTTGGCTTCCTGTTAGAGGCAAAATATTAAATCCCCCAACATTGCAAGACATGCTTTAAGGCTACTGTAAGGGTTCGATGGATAAAATGATGATAGACAGATCCACAGAAAGAGAGGAAAGAAACATTTCTGTGCCTCTGAGGTGATGGAGACACTGCCTTGAATGTTTTTGTAATACATCCCTCATCCTTGATGTCTTCATGGATGTTTCATGGAACATCTATTAAGTTTAACACATACATTTTAGGACTTGACAGGTAACAAATTCATCCAGTTTTGCCTTTAAACCAAATAAAGCCCTTTTTTGTGCATTGCATCAGGCAAAGATTCCCATCTCTGTGATTTGTCTTGTCTTGAGGTCTTGGTGAATGCTGAAACAACACGTCAGGAAGGTTAAAGTAGGTGAGACGCAGAAACATTATGTGGATTCTTCCCCAGCATGCAGCATTTTGTCAGTAAAAAGCCACCACGCGCTCCTAACGACTAGAGTGCTGTATAAAGGGCTCCATGCCACAGCATCATCCATATGTTGGTGTGTGTAACGTACATTTTTCTTACAAATACTTCAAGATACACTATACTACATGCATGATGATAGCCATATGAGCCTCAAGGGAACTGCAAGACACACCTGTGCTCCCCGTAAGATGCAGCCTGTCTACGACCCTCCATGGGCCTGGAAAACCCAAAAACCCACCGGACCAGAATAAGTCAATCCCTAGGTGGGTGCATGTGACTAAGGCAAAAGTTGTATTTTAGTGAGCCTGCAATGTTAAGAATGCATATTGAAATGTTCTTTTCCTTTCTCTTAATTGGACAAACATTTGAAATAAATGAAATGAAATAAAATGTGAACCCTAAGTCCTTAATATAAACTGAGAGTTTTTAAGTTGGGCTACATCAGGCAAATGAAAAGACAGTATCAGAAAAGGAAACAATATGGTCCAAAACCTTCTTAAACATGGTCCATGTCGTTAATATTTATTCCAGTTTCACTTTAGCTCAAAGATGTGTTTTCAGAAACGCAGTATGAACCTTAAAGTATTTTGATAGATTTGATTTCTGTATCAAAGTCCTTAAGCTGCCAATTTTATAAATCAAAGCATAACCATGAGAACTGATTATGCTGTTCAATCTCTCAGCTTTCATTAAGAAGATCCACAGCTTCACATTCTCTCATAATAGACCTTCAGCAGGCTGCTATTTTCATGCCGGCACTGAAGCTTGCCAGTGGTGTCATGATAGGAGACAGCATGACTTATGAGATTAACACCCCCAAATTAACAAGTGAAATGATTCCTTTCAGATCCGTATCAGTGAGAGGCACTGCTTATCCATGCGGCTAGAAAGTTGCGTTTTGCAAATGATTCTAAGTTTCAGTGTTGTTCAAACCGTCTCAGTTAGAGTGGGGTGTCAAAAGATGTTGCTAACAGCTGAAAGTTTGAACGTGTGCATGGATGCTGCACTTTTCTGTCAGTTCTGTTGTGCACACAGCGAGCGCACAGCGTGGAAATTGACAGCTTCAAGACAAACGTTGTCTTCTTGATGAAAGACGCACAAGTGTCTGAGTGCAGTGAGGACAGTTCAGCTTGGCAAGCGTGAAATCAACATTTTCCCACCAAATGTTGCGTGTCTGTGCAGCGTCCGTGCGTGTTTGTCTGAGAGCCCGCCCCGTGCTCATGCGGTGTGTGTCTGCACCTGCAGGCCCTTGGACGTCAGCGCACGGGGATTGGACACATAGGTATGTAAGCGTCCGTCCACTCCTCTTAGCAGCGGCTCAGAGTCTTGAACATACTGCAGGTCTCTGGACGTCCGCAGGTCCACCACCTCCATGGACTGACTCACATTCTGAACCTGAAAACATTCAGACACAGTGTTAGGGATTAATGTTCCTGCAGCCATCTATCACATGGCTCATTCATCATGGCTGACAAGGGAGCTGGAGCCTATCCCAGCTGTTGAAATTGCAGGGAGCTGTAGTGATGGAAACATATTTCAAGTACTTGTGAGGTTAGTTACTTAAACACACTTGTCATCAACATTAACTAGTTAGTTATTTCATATCGAATTGATTGTATAGAAATTTGGGGAACAGCAAATAAGAAATCTATAAAGTCTATACAAAAAAGAGCAATTAGTATAAGAAAGTATAAGAAAGTAATTAAAATTAAGTTTTATTTTAAAACTGTAAAAAGCGTTTTACATTTATATACATTTTCTGTATAAAAATGTATAAAGCACATCCCAAAAGTCTGCCATTCAACATACCAAAAAAGTTCTTCAAATGCAGAAGGAAAATGCAGGGAAAAGTGTTTCAGTTCAGGGTATCAGACTATGGAATACTTTTTGGAAAACAGTAAAATCAGTAAAAGAAATCAGTTCAATTCAATCACTACATTTGAGAAAAACTATTGGGTTTGAGTTACATTGAAAAAAAGCCATTTGATGTTTTTTTTTCTTTTTTTTTTTGTTTGTCAGCTTTTGTTGCTTTTGCCAGCCATATGATGAACTTATGTTGCATTACAAAGAGATGCATCTGGTTAACATAATTTCATAGTTTAGTTAAATGGGGCAGAGATAATAAGTTTTCTTCTTTCTGGCCTATTTCTTTTTCACCAAATAGAAGACTGTAATTTATTGTTGTTGCTGTGAAAATGAAATAAATAAATAAATGAAATGTATAAAATTGAATCTTTTGTAGAAAAAGTGGAGGCAAAGCTATGAAATCATAGAAAATGTGTAAGACCAATAGCTAACATCATAACGTTTCAATTAAAGTGGTTAATTCATGGCGTGATTCCCACGAGAAAATCAAAACATGACAGAATTAAAAGCAGTATATGTTGACATTTAGAAACGTAAAAAAAAACGTGAATGTGAATGTTTACATTATTGTCACTTTGTGATTGGGCAGTTATTGGGTTATGTAACTGAATTGTATGTCACTTTTTAAGAAACATTTTTATTTGGACCAGGAGGATAATTTTGGTCTAAGTGAAAGGACCTGATAAGTTTCTCACTTATTGAAAATTATAAACTAACATATTGATTAATATCAATGGTATTTATAATTATGCATTACAAAAAGTAACATAACTATAACTCTAGTTATGTTGTCTGAAATAAACATATACTTTCAAAATTAATGATTTTGAGTGTGAATGGAAAATATTCATCTCAGTTCTGATACTTTGTCCCCAACCTATTAATGGAATATTGTTATTAATAGTGTGTATTCACCATGTGAACATTAGAGATGTTTTAGAAATTACAGCAGTTGTATAATCATGCATTCAGTCTTTTTAGTCCCACTCTGACCATCTTTTGATCCATTGTAAAAGCCTTTCCAGTGGTCTTTCAATTATGATTATGCCAATTTTAGCCAAAATAAAAATCCTTGTTGTTCTCTGGGACATTACTCAGAATTGCAATTTGGAGCTTAATTTTCTTCAATCATCAGACAAATGACTAAAAAATATATTAACAACACAATAGCCATCGGGGTAGGTCTTTAATTCTGTATCAATAATGGTTTTTACTGCTTTAAAAAGATTTCTGATGTTAGAATTATATAGGAGAGGTTTTAAAACTGATGTTCTTAAACATTCAGGCCCTCAACCGTAACATTTGTTTCTTATGAACTACTAAAGGCTTCTGTGTTTTCTTTTCTCATACTGTAATATTCATCGGTTCCTGTTTTGGGTCAACCACATGTGAATTTGGAGACTTGAGTCCATTAGGGCCCAAAATTAAAAACAGGTTACTAAAAAACAAAGCAGCTCTGGAATAAAAAGCAACAATTACATCTTCTGCCTCACCATCCATTCCTCCCTGACAAGAGGAGGGGTTGGACTAAAAATATCAGCATCTTGTCATACCTATCCCAGCTCTAGTTTTTGAGGACTTTCACGTTGAGTAGGTCAGATGCATATTCTCTTGATGCATGTTTTTTCAGGTAAGATCCTGTCAGTGGCTCTTTAGAAGTTAAAGAATTTTGCTGTGTGGAAACTTTACAACAGTAGTGTAAAAATAGTTACAGGTGAAAATTTGATCCAAATCTTTCAGCAGTGTTTGCAGTTGTTCATTACCTTCAAGGGCTTTAAGAATGTGTAGAAGAACACCTTCATCAGTGACCATCACAAAATAATTTATTGAAGGATTAAAAAGCAATAGCAAACAAAAATCAAAGCTTAATGGAAAAAGTCTGACCTTAAAACTACTTGAATGCATTAAGTAGATAGTCGCGATGGCTAAAACACTGAGACATTAATCTAAAGAACTGTTTACTTTGATTCTGCGAGGGCTTGATTCATTGTCTCTGTCTGTCAATCCAATAGAAAGGGATTTGTCTGCTGTTTTGGGAGCACTCTTAGAGCAATCTGAACTCCTGGAAGAACTGCATCGTAAGGTTTCTCAGTCCTTGTTAACTATTTTGACTGAGTCCAACATGTTCTGTGGCATTAGGCCCTTTAGAGGAGGATGCTTTTCAGCTTTCAATGTAACAAATTCATCGGGAATGAGATTAGCCAAAATGAAAAAAAAAAAGGCTATTGGGGATATGGAAGTGAGACTCATTCAATTTTAAATCCTCTGTTACCTTTCTTGGACATGGCCTAGATTACACTGATTAGGCTTTCAAAATACACCAGGCTGCTGCAAATGTCAGATCACGGAGGGGACATTAGCTTCTGCTCTGTCGCAGAAGTGTGGAGGCCGAGGAAAAGACTAAAAAATGCAGAACGAGCCTATCTGCCCTCATGGATGGGTGTGTTGACACTCTTTTGTTTGCAAAAACATATGAAAGAAAAAAGACAGATATAAAAGACAAGGAGGATTGGGCACCATTACGTATTTTTCAATTCACCTTCATTTATTTTTTACATCTAAAGACCTTCAGAACCTCACTGTAACGTGGCCAAAACAGTAGAACCTACTGTAGACACAGCTTCTTATCACATCACCATCAAGTCTGTAATAAAAATAAGGGAAATATTTTTGAAATGACAAAATAAAAAGTCCAACATTGTAAAAAAAAGAAACTTAAGAATCAACAGATGCAATAAATGTCAGGCAGATGTGTTTTAGAAGCCATTGAGTGTATATATGTCCAAGAGGGCTGCAGTTTAACACCTTCTGTTGACGGAAGCCAAATTTTTTTATTTGTTTCTAACAGTGACCTTGCCTCATTTAATTGAAGTATTCATTTAATTATTGTTTTATTTTTATTTTTTTCAAAATTGCATGATCTTCTGTGTTATCAATGCCAGAAAGTTTCCACAATTTAAAACAGTATCTGCCCTCGTTAGTTCCCTTTTTGCAGTTTTTCCTCTGAGTAATAGAAACTATTAAAATAAAAAAAACATATAGTTGAGTGTTGCAGAAATTCGCTAAAACACATAAACCAAGATTTGCCTTTTTTCGCTCAAAGAGAAACAAGGAACACCTTGATGATGATAATAGTGATGATGATTTGATGATGGTATTTTATTTCAATCATATACTGTACTTAAAAAGTAAAATTTAAAAAATACAAGAAGTATCCTTCCACATTTGCACTGAAGGTTTAAAAACAGTTTTTACCTGAAATTCTTATACCACATATGAATTACAGACCTCTGCTTGCACAGGTAGGGGCTTTTGAACAGTAATGAACCTGAAAGAGTGCGCTTCTTTCCAGAAAGAACAGATATGCTTCACTGTCCTTTAACCATTTGCAAATACTAAAAGCAAAATTTAGAAAAAAATAAAATAAAAAAGTAAAATGGCCTAGGTATCAAGAGGTGATACACAAACAAATCCACCCACACATCTCCCACTGCGGAGCCCAGAGACGCGTGGAACACAAGAAAACACACATTCGCTCTCACTCACAGCAGGATAGGTGTCATTTACAGACACATGCTGAGCTAATTAAGATTCAAAAACACAAAAGCTTCCTGCATGGCGGAGGGAGATGGAGGCATCTCAATGGTGCTGAGCCACTTTCTCACACTCCTCTCTGTGGGAAAGGAGGTCTGGATGCACTCACATGCTAGAAACAGAATTTGAATATTGTTGCATGTGGATGTCACCTTTACTTTACAGAGGAAAACAGCATGTTTAGACTCTGATGTGGGATGCTCATAGGCATGTCTGCTTTAAAAACACTTGCTGCAGTCTGAAAGTGTTCAATATTTCATCAGTCTCTTCACAAATAATTTTTATCTCTCCCTCGGGATGTACTTTGGCAGATGCATGTTTTCACATAAACAAACAATGCTACTGTTCAAATAGAAGACAGGCCTAACATGTGGTCACATGGCAGCCTCATGCTGCAGAAGTGAACAAATAGTTTCTTTTCCCACTCATCTGTCAGGGTCTGCTTTGAGGGTAAACTCTTCTGGCATGTTGAATGACTGACGGTCTGTAGAGGATACAGGTACCAAAAAACACATCAGTCACGGAAACTTTGTGTGTGTGTGTGGATTCTCCTCCTGCAAGTGTCAAAACCAAGAGACAGCCTGGTGAATATTTTATTCCGCCTGGCTGCCTCCCTCTGTGTTGCATGGCAATGCTGACCAGTGCAAGCGAGCCGAGATGAACTCAATAATCAGACCACTGCTCACCTGTTCAGTTAGGGAGCGGAGCTGTCGAATGCGGGGGTCTCGTTTGCACAGGTTTCTCGCGGGAGCGACAACCGTGCACACACACCTGCCATCAGGATCCGAGGCCGTGCTGTACACCTGCCAGCCTTCCTCCGCGCCTGGGTACAGTCCCTGCACACAGACGGCGCTGTTAGTGAAGGAGCTGCACTTTAAGCAGATCAGAGTGTGCAAAGCAGCAAAAACACATCATAAAATCCCATGCTGTGTGCATTTCCAGCAGAGCAGTCATTGTTGTGAGTGCACCATGCTTATTCGGTGAAATGAATGTGGTTTAAACCATTAACACTTTCAATTCCTTTCTGTTAAAAGAATATGTGTATATTTTTGATATGCAATTACGTCTATTAATTAACTTATTTACTTTAGGGTCTCACATGCTAGGAAACAAATTTTCACAGCAGCTGATTGCAAAAAAAACGGAAAATAAACTACCAGTACTCATCCTGTTCAGTTTTATTTTTACTATTCAATTACAGTTAACTAACATAACTATTTTTTATTATTTTTAGTTTTTAACTTGTCCTGTCCAACAGCTGAGCAAACAGATATTAGCCAGATTTTACTGTTACAACATGGAGTTATGAATCTTCTGACACAAGAAGTGTTTATTTGAATAAACCCCTTTTGTAATTAAGGCTAATATTGGTTATATTTGTAACTGTTTTTTGTTGGACGGGACAGAAAAGAAGAAGAGAGAGGGATGTTGGAGAGGGGGGGGGATAGAAGGATTATCATAGAAGGGGGGTGTTAAATCATAAAGCAACATAAAACATAAAGCAACAAGCAACAAGTTGCTGGAAGTTTATAATCATTACAGTCATCTGTATTTATTTTGTATAATAAATCTACAAGGGGCGAGACCTGTCCACACAGACACCAAAAATGTTACAAACATACCTGTTGGTTCCAAAAATCTTGACATTCAAACATGTCAACATGTACACAATACAACACACACACATACTTATTCATACAGACCAACACATGTAAAATATTTCATTCAGTCACGCAAACTGCCCAGGAGTTCGGAGCATCACCCCTCAACCCCAGGCACGAGCCAGGGCCCCCCAAGGTAGACCCGCCCCACGCTCCAGGAGAGAGAAATGCAGGGGCTGCCCATTCCTGCCCAGGAGGAGGACGCCCTGGGGGTCCCCAAAGGGTGTTGTAAACATAGCCTGACCAGCCTCATCCACTCTTGGAAATGCCAGTTTTCAACGGCCTCAAAGGACCAGAACCCACACCACAGGGACATGGACACCCCCAGGCTCAGATGTGATGTGATCCCGGCTCATGGTCTTGCCAGAGAACTCAGGGATCCCTCTCCCTGTGTGGAGAGAGGGCAGCCAAGCCCAGGAAGCCTGCACCCAAGGGACATGGCTGCCATTGCTGAGGGCCTGGTACCCCCCACCAGGGATGGGGTAGGGGACAGAAGATCAGGGCTCCCACCTTCCTTATGTCCATATGTGTGTTTGTGTGTGTGTGTTGGAATGTTTATTGTTGTGGAGCAAAAGGTGTGTGTACTAAATGGTGCAGTCAAAATTGTCTGGTAGGGGACTGAGAGGACGTCTCCTGCTTCTTGGCAGTGATGGGGGGGCAAATCCATGTGGCAACCATATCATTTTGTTTTCTAAATATAATCTTCAAATAGAATTGCATTATTAAAAAACCCGCAAAAAAGTACAAAAAAAACAAAATACCTCAAAAACAGGCCCACTAAATATTTATTCATTCTCTTCTTTTCGTTCATCTTCTTAACTCTTTTGTCCCTTTTGGGGTCACAGGGCTGTCGGGGCCTATCCCAGGCAATTGTGTGGGCGAGGACAGGTGGGCCAGGTCCTGGACAGGTTGCCAGTCTGTTGCAGGGCCACAAATCCCACACCAATGCAAACTCTAATTAATACCAAAGGGCAATTAACCTATGAAGGATGTTTTTGGACCAGCCAGAGGCCCCTGAGAAAACCCATGCATACATGGGGAGAACATGCAAACTCCACACAGGGGGTTGCCAAAATGATGTTCGGCTTCAGGTCAGCCCTTTGAACCGGGGGCCTTCTTCCTGCTTGGAGGCAAGAGCACTAACCCCTGCGCCACCATGCAGACCCACAAGTAAGTACAACAATTTTGACAGGAATTCCAATTTTAAGCAGAAAATTATAGACACTCAGGCATGTTTTCTCAGACTAAGGTAATTTTGCTATGTTCCTAATAAAGATTATTTCTCTTGCAAGGTTGAAAATAAGAAGCAAGTGTCTTTTTCCTTTTTTAAGAATCAGTTTTTGCCGTGAAGGTGGGACTTGACAGGCTCTGTAAAATAAGTCAAATGCAGACTGTTGGTTCATCACCATCAAACATAAACATTTCACATCACCAGGTATTTATCTGGTGCACAATGGAAATGCAAGTCAATGGCTAGAGAAAATAAAATCAAAGAAACAAAGGGAGAGTTTAGTAAGTCACCCATGACTTGAATAGGGAACCTGAAGGTGTCCATTCAGCGCATTTGCTTCTTTCACCAGGATCCCCATGGAGACAGGAAAGTCCATTTTGATTTCATTTTTCAAGGGCAACATTCTGTGGGAGTTTGAGCTTTTTGGATATATGTATTTGCTGATGAGTTGTTTTTTTGTTGTTGTTTTTTTAAGAATTTCAGTCTTTATGATGAACAAATTTTTCCCTTTCCACAATATTTTGTACAATAAAAACACAAAAACTGGTTTAGCAGCAGAAAATTGAATTAGGCTTTCTGTTTAAAGCTTTGTCATATTCAACAAAAAGCAGATGTGACTTCTCTGCTTGTCCAGAACAGCTAACAGCAGAACTGGAGGTTTTCCACTCTCCACAGATGCAAGCGTCAGTCCCTCTGGCACTCAAGTCAAAGATGCCTCAGATCCAAAGTCATTCCAGTCCAGAACAACAGACTTGCAGGTTTTTTTCCTCTCGATTTCAAGTATAAATGCATACAGTCTGCGTGTGTCTGAACATGAGTTCATCCCCCCCCGGAGGCTTACAAAATCCTGACAGATCAACCAGCTGCTGCTTGGTTGGTCCATTTTACTTCTGCCCCCCCCCATTTTTATCAGTTGTGCAGCCTCTTCTTTTGTCTAAATCCAGGAAACACCTGTGCTTTTGAAATTGTGGATTTTCACAAGCTTTGAAAATGTTTCGAGTGTTCCTCAGCTCTTCTGCCTCATTGTCACAGATTCTCAGCAAGATCAAGAGCTCAGGATCAAGTACCTAAACTAGTGCAACCTGCTACAGTAACAAAAACAGAAAGAATAAGGAAAACTATCGGACATCGCTGATTGGTTGCTGGTGATTGCTGAACAATTCATTTTGATTTTTGGAAATTACTTTTGTTTTTCAAATTTTACTTCATTCTGTTTTTTTAGATTGTGTTTTGCTTTCTGGATTTTTTACATTTTTCTTCTAAAATGCAATGTTGTTATTTGTTATTATATTACGTAGATGACTTTGTTGGTTTGTATTTTTTTTTATCCTGTTGTCATCTTCTTTCTTGTGTTGTTCATACACTGTCATTCCTTTTATGTTAAATTTGTTTTTCCATTAATTCCTGCACAATTTCCTTTTTGGTTTTCAGAATTTGAGTTCAAAACCTTGAAGAAAATCAGTATTTGTTCCAAAAATAGAATGTATTTATCTTACATTATTTAAGGTAATTTCAAGTACTTTAGCTGCCTGACTGATTCTACTCCTAATCTAACATGTTATATAAAAGACCTGTATTCCTTTTAAAACTTTAGCGTGTTATTTCTGGGTTCATTAGGCAGACAGAAATTGTTCCCTGGAGTCCAAACATTTAAACCTGTGTCACAACACATTGACTTTAAAAAAAAAGGAAAAAATATTATTATGAGCTAATTATGCTGGAATCTCGCTAAAGCCTCAGTTTGACCTACTTACTATCAGGAATCTCAATCTGACAATCAGTCTGGCGCAGTAATGTGGCTAAGAAGCTGCCATACAGATCCTGAGGAAGAATAATGACAAGAGGTGGAAGCTGGAAGGACAGAGGCATGAGAGGAAACATGGGGAAAGAAGTGTGGAAGCCTGGAGGGAAACGTCTGAATAATCTATCATATGGGTTTGGTGCTCTAACCTTGATGTTCCATTCACAATAAAGCTGTGGGGGTGGGGGAGTAGGGATTAGGAAGTGGAAGACGTTGATGGGATGAGAATATAAGCATAGCCTACTGCCTGCTGTAATTAAACACAGGAGAACATAAGGCACCTTGGGGCTCATTTCACACAAGGGAAAAACGATTAAAATCTACACAGGCAGCTTGGGTGATTGTGATCCGTGCAAATGCAAAAAAGAGGAGAGGACACAATAATAACAGACACAGCTCTAATTAGGAAATTACAGAAGAAAAGTGTCCCAAATTGGGTGAACAGTGGGAACCAAATAAGCAAATGCTGCCAAAGCAGCAGAGAATTAATGAAAAAAAGCCAAAACAGTTTTCAAAGTACACACCATCGATAAGCATAATCTTCATCTCATATTATAGTTTTCATCTGAACATCCAAATCTGTACTTATCTGCTGTTGGTTTGTGTGTATTTGTTGCCATGTTTGGCCAATTTCCTGGTTAGCGCACCAACCAGGTTGAGGGTTTTTGTCTATAAGGAGACCACAGATGCTCAAAGGAATATGGTTTTAAGGCTCCTGGTCAGGTTAAGGGCTAAAGAATAATTGGAAGTCAAGCTGGAGTTACAAAACAAAAATAATTTACGATTATAAGGAAGGTCATGCTGTACACTTAGGTGGAAGCCAAAGTAATCATATTTAGGGGTAGCTGCACAAACATTTCTGTGTGAGCGTGTCGGAGGAGGGGGCATCCATTTGCTTGAAATGACTTGTAGTTTGCTGAACTTGCACTTTTGCACTATACAGCAGATGAAGGGATCTTTCTGAGCAAAATAGCTAAATTTGAAAACTAAGTGCACAAACACCCACAGTCATTTACTCATTACTGTCCAAGGAAGAGAGGCATCAGCAATTACCTTAAAAAAAGCAGCTTGTTACTGTTCATCTGTCCATGTAGATTCATTAAGTCATTTAAAATAAATACATTCAACTCATTACTACATCACAAAAAACACTTACAAATGAAAAAATGAAGGGGAAAAAAAACAAATAAGAGCAACAAACTGAACAATTTATGAAAATATATATTTGGAAAGATCATAAATTAAAGGCAGAACCTTCATTTTGCTACTTTGGTGAAATCCTAATTTTTAAACTCCAATCCTGCCAAAAGCAGCTGATCTAATTTCTTCAGAATATGAGCATTCAAACACCTCATTTGGAAATATATTTCACATTTGTTTTTATTGATGTCTGTTTTTTTTTTCCCCAGAAAGAGAACACATCTGGCTGTGAAAAGCAATCAATAATGCAAACACAATAAACAAAGGGGGCATCTATCTGCACATTACATGGGTGAAGAAGTGCATCTGTGCAGTGGTCCATTGACATGCCGAGGGATGCCAGGGTGTTGCCAGGGTAACCAATCACTTTCTGTCCTGTGGGTGAGTCAGCCCTCCCTGGGAGAAAAATCACTCCAGTAGGTCTGACAGGGAGCATTCCTGTTGCCTGTGTGTGTGTGAAGCGCGGGGTCATTTTGAGTGCTCCAAAAGATGAGTGCATAGTGTTCACGTGCTGTTTATGACTCACAGTAATAATTACATAACTGAGCAGTATTTCTCAGGGTGCTTTACCTGTTCCTTTTTTTAAATGTTTTTATTGCATCAGTGGGGAATGTCATATCAGCTGCATCCTTGCTGAATATTTCTATTTCCTAATTAAACCCTAAATTTTTACTGAATTTCAATTTTGATCCCTTTGTTACCAATTAAAATTAATGAAGTTTTTAAAAAAAAGAAAAATTTAAACAAATAAAATATCCCTGTTTTTATGTCCTCAACATGCTTAGATGACTCTTATTTGCTAAAATTTTTTACTGAGCAATCTTTTGTTTGAAATTCTGCTAATATTATTTTCTTGTTCTTGACTCACTTAAAGAACATCTTCTTATACAACTGAGATTTTAGCCTAAAATCTGCTCTAAATTGGGGCAGCGGAGGATTAACATGCAGGATCCAAGATGTGTTTTCAATAATAAAACCAATAAAATGTTCCGCTGGGGTAAAATATATAACATTAGCACACAAGTATGAGGGATAAAAAACACATAAATGCACAAAGAATGTTAAATGAGGAAGAAATACAAGTGTGCTAAAATCCTAACAGGTTCCAGGATTGTCAGAGTCACACAAAGGGTTGCACTTTTCAAAATAAATAAATAAATAAAAATGAAATCAAAAAGTCACACATTTAAAAAAACAAAAAACAAGCAGATCTAAATGGAATATGACAAAATATAAAAGCATGGAAGGTATGACATTTTTGTACCAAAGAAGAAACATATACAGACTCTTTGGTATTGTCCTAAGCACAGATTTAGCTTGCTTCATCTAAAAAAGGAAATCTGGATCAATATTGTTCACCTTTCAGCATATCCCTTCAGGGGTTGCCACAGCGAATCAGCTTCCACTGATTTGCACAGGTGGTTTGGGAGAGATTTCTACACAGGATGCCCTTCCTGACACAACCCTGTAATTCATCCAGGCTGGGGACCGGCACAGGGGGACCCGAAATCTAGAAGAATACTTATCTAAATTTGTATTTGCTATTGAATGCATCAAAGCAACTTCTCCAACCTCTAAATACAAACCAAACTTAGTTGGCTCTTGTCAAATTTGTCAAAAAAAAAACAAATAAAACTAGAGTTCATTGCCTTTGCTGCTAAAGGCTAAAGTTGACTATTACATACCTGTCATTCTCTTAAATGCTTTCTCATTTGTCAAACCAGATCAGTTTAATGAAAGCTCTTCTTAGAGGACGAGTCAATTCTGTTTCTACCAAAAGGAGGCTGACAGGACAGTGAAGTGATTTGAAGTAATACTTCAAGTATTATCATTCAGTTGGCATATTAGCAAGTGTACACAGATGCTTACAGCTCAGTCTGTCTGCTCTTTCACAAAATGCAGCACGCTTCAAGGATTATTGAGTGCAATTTGTGCCTAAAAATTGTGTTTGCATGGATGCACACATCTTAAATAAGCCAGAAGAAGAAAAGTGAAGGAGTTAAGAGGCTTGCTGCAGCAAATCAAAGCAGTTTCTGCTAAAGTGCAAAGTTGCAGCTGAAAGTCTCAGCTAAAAACAATCACTCAAGAATTCAGTATAATTGGTTGAATGAAAATGAAACAAACAAAGAATTGAAGAAAAATCAAAGCACTTAGGATGCAAAAAAGGCTTGTGAAGTGTGTGTAATCAAAATACGTACGCTGACAATCCGCTCATGTGTGCCCTCGGAAGAAATGATGGTTCCATTGAGCCCGACCAGTGACGGCAGGGTTTGGGACATCCAGTTAGTGACCATGGCCATGGTGCTAAGCACTGCACCAATCTTCAACATGGGAACACTCATCCTGACACACACGTTCACATTCCACAAACACTCACTGGGAAACTCAGCTGTGCTTTCACACACAGACCAAAGAGTTGAAAGCAGCCATCCTAAAAAGAGCAGCTACACGACATGATGCCACAGGTACTGTGCACACACACACATAGCTGTCTTTGCTCTTCCAAAAACAGATTTCCCCACTGTCACGGTCTTCTCCTCAATACAACTTATGGAATAAATCCTGACACAAGAGCCGATCCGGATTGTCCCACGTGAAAACGCATCAAGTCCCAAAATCCACCCCTCAGCTGAGGCTGCAGGAGATGCTCCGAGTAACAGCTGGTTTGAAATGTGTGGGTGTGTGTTTCCTGGGATCCTTCCTTCGTCTGGCAGTGAGGCGTTGTGGCTGAGCCAACACTGCTCTCTCATTTATCCACTCCCTCCCTCCTCCTTCTCTGACACAACCATCCTCCCTCCTTCACTCTTCCTCTTCTTTCAACTTCTTCGTCACAGCAGCAAAACACCCTTCTGAAAAAACAGGATCACTGAGAATAATGCATGCAGAAGGTTAAATACCTTTTTTTTCTTTTTTACCATTTTAATTTTATCATTTATCTATTAAAATGATTTTCAACAAGTAAGTAGTATGTCTATTATTTTTGTTCTTTACTGATTAAAGTCACGCACACAAAACTCTGAATAGACTTGTTTGTTATAGTGGAGCATGCAGGAGTGTGTGATCATGCAAAATGATGGAAAGATGCTGCAGCACTGCCACCCTGTGGCCAGAGAAACCCGACATGATTGCAGTTTAACCTGTTTCCCCGAAACCTGTAAAAGTGAAGACGTTGACATGAAGATGGTAATATTGGCGGAGCCAATTGCCAAACTAATATTTAGATAGATTTTAAAAAAAAGAAGAAAAAAAAACAGATCAGTCTATGTAAGGTAGATTTAGGAAAAAGGCGTGCTTTGATGTTCTGACCCAGCAGCTACTGTCAAAGCAGATTTCAAGGCCTTCTGTTGTGTCCCTTTTTCCTTCTTCCGCTGTACAGTTTTAATGAGTCGCTCACAGCTGTAGCCTCAGATTGTTTTTCTCTGATGGGACTATTACACAGTTGTGGTCTTATCTGCTTCAACGTTTAACCTCATGCGCTTTCAGAGGTGGTCGTTCTGGTTGCCATTTGAGATATTGTTGCCTTGCTTGTAATTTCAAACAATCTGAATCGTGCCGATCAATTTACTGGACATTTCCTGGTCGTCAGCCAATTTTTGTGAGCTTGAAACTACAAAAAGGGAATCTGATTCCCTACCACCTAAAGAAACAACTTTTTACCAACCATGCTTTCTTTGATCGATAAAGACTCAGTCCAATGAAAATCATGATTGTGGTGTTCTTGTAAGGCTAATGAGATCATTTTTTTAATTTGTTATTATTATTACCTTATTAGTTTAACCTTTATTTTTCCAGGCAAGACAGATTTAAGAATATATTCTGGAAAAAAGGCATGACCTTTCGAGAAAGAGAGATAAAATAAGTTATAGGGGACACAGAAAAATAGCATTGGGATCAAACAGAAATAACACAAACAATTATTAAAATTATTAAATTATTTATTTAAATTATTGTTTAAAATTTGAGTATTCATTTATTCAAATCATGGTGAATCAGTAGCAGATGAAACAATGCCGTTGGCAAAAGCTTGTAGGTGTGACATAGAAGCTCTACGGTAAGCCACGAGCTCCCTGCTCTTCTCCATTCTGATGCCTCCACTTGTAGACGACCAGATCCACGTGCGTCTTCGTTTTCCTCATCCGAGCTGGCATCTGACTTAAAACTGTATGGCTGGATTGCTTTGTTAGGTTGAGGGTGTGAGGCGGGATTAGAGGTGGGATTACTCCATGCCAACAGTCCTGCCCACAACTCAGAGGTAAAATTCTAAGGAACTTTAGCCGCTCTGCAGAAACTATGTGCTAGAAAATGACACAGCTTTTTAAAATTTTAATTAAAAACGTCATCATCATATTTAAAAACCCATCTGGAATGCTTTATAAAAACATCAAAAGATGGAGTGAGACTTGAAGAAGTAAATGTATCCACCTGTTGTTTTGTGATTAGATGTTTTTACAAATGTATTGGGACTCAGATAGACTGATGTTACTTTTGTCTTATGTAATCACCATTTTTAGAGTTTGCATATGGGATTCCTTTTGCTCTTCTTGCTGCTCTGTAAAGGCAACAAAAGCATGTCGTTTGTTAAATGTCATGAAACTCTGTTTGAAGCCCCGCCCCTCTCTCTTCCTGCAGCATCAGCATCCCTCTTTGTGGTCCTCAATTATTGTCCTCTTGTACTATTGTACCAAATTTGACCCTTTTTTTAAACATGTGAAAACGACAAAAAAGAAACGCACCAAGCCTCAGTATATTTTTTAGTCAACCTTAATATTTTGTGAATGGACCTGATGAAACAATTTCGGTAGCTGGTAAAGCCGCCACAAAGACAAAGTGTGTAACTATTGAAAGTGGCAGTGGAGGCTGCCACATAATAAACCAAACACACGGCTGAAGAATAGACCGTTTCTGGTTTCACAGCTGGAGCAGTCCTATAACTCTTGACAATTCAACTAACCAGTAATAAATATTTCAGAAAGCCTTTGTTCTCTTCTGCAGGAACATGCTCAGCCTCTTTGGTCTCTGCTAAGAGTCTGTAGGATACGCATGGATTATACATAAATTGCCCTTCGGCAAATACTCTGAACCAACATAAATATTTCAATCAGCCGCACTTAGGAGTAACACCGTCATGAAGCAGTGAAAAGCAGAACAAAGCAAAAATGAAATACGAGTTGTGTGAAAATAACTTAAGGGTCTCACACACGTCATAATCAGCCCTGCAGGCGGAGAACCAAATTTAAATTATAGAGAAGAGGAAATAACTTTCTGTATTTAGTAAATTATAGAAAGGAAGTAAATAAGAAGACGCCATCTGACCTCACATTACCCCACATTTTATTAACTTTTCTAACATTACTGGTTCCTAGCACAAGAGTGCTGTGTTTTGAGGATACATGCAAACTGAAGAATGGATCATCATTTGCCATATTTTTCCAATAGTTTAATACATTGAAAGAAAATTTAAAATGATTTTTGAATGAGGAAAAATATGAGTGTACATTGTTCGTCTCAGCTCTCAAGGTCCCAAATTTAAGTTAATTCCCATCTCAAAATATCTGTTTAACTAACATTAACAAATAACATTTTTATGGTAAAATTTGAAAGTTGTGAACAAAAATAAAGACATTTAAAAAGCACACATTCAAAACAAAACTTTTTATTTTCTTAACTTAAAACCTTATGGGTAACAATATTTCCTCTTTGGCTGAAGCCTTACATATAACTGACCATGTCATCTTTTGTTGTTTTTTATAGCGGTTTATGTTAATTAAAGGTTTTAAGAAGAGAAGGGAGCAAAAATAGCAAAATTAATAACATTAATGCAGTTTTGCTAAATTGAAAGTTTTAAAAGAGATAGTGTTTCTATAAGTTTTCAACTTGAAGAAATTGGACTGAAAAGATGAAGAATTAAGGTTTTTCCTTTTAATACTAAATTCTCTGTCTGTTTCATGCCATGAACCTAATTTAACAGATCAAAGTGATGCTCCATAAGAGTGATGTACAGTGACCTACCGTACACGCAGGGACCGTCAGCAGCAGCTGCAGCACCAACAGGGTTTCTTTAGTAGCCTCCATCGCTGTCAATCCCCTCTGCTTTTAACTTGACCTGGCATTGAATCTGAAATTATGGATGAAGACAAAAAAATAGGAAAAATGCCAACAGAAAAAAAGAGATTCAGCATGGACAGCTCCCTCATTTGCTCCGAGTTTACGGAGGGAGAGCTGTGGCTGTGAATCCCCTCTGGTAATAAAAGAGGCACACAGTCCCACTGTTGGCTGTGAGCAGAGCCTGACTGCAAACAAGAGCTGCCTTAAAGAGAGGTCAGGAGGAGAGGCAGAAGAAAGGAAGAAGCAGATCATCCCTGATCATTCAAAAAGTTTGTGAGCCTGTTTGGAAACAACTTATGTGATGCACAGCCTCCACGTTTGTCATTTTATTTCAGGAAAAAATCACATATGTTTTAAATGCCAAATAATTGTTAAATCCGCCCCTGAATTCTTTCCTTTTTTTTTTTTTTTTGCTAAATTTAAGCTCACCATTTTTATTTAATCCCTTCAGCTTTGAAATAACACAAATTGTCTTTTTCTTTCTTTTTTTCCTATTTTAACCATTTAAGATCTGGCTTAGGCATGGGTTATATTACCACAGTAGTTGAAGTCCCACTCTGATCATTGTTAAAACTATTTTCAGCTCAGTTTTATTTTAAATATGTCCACCATTGTGAGAAAAATACCACAAGAATGTGTTAAAAACACGAATTTAATTGGAGAGGTGTCTTTAATTCTGCTCAGCTGGCGCCCTGTGGCTACATGAGTATATGGTTAGCTCAAATATGAACTCGGGTCTTAAGAGGTTATATGTCTGACAGAAAAAGAAAAGCCTCAAAAAGTTCTTTACTATAGCAAAAAGGCACAAAACTGAAGACTGGAAATGCCCTATAAATGAGAATTCAAAATCATTACCAAAAGCAAAATAAACATAAAAACTTGTAAAAACAAAACAAAAAACTGGCAATATAAAAAACACATTAACTATATTCATTGTTCTTAATAAAACATGTACAATAGGAGTCAATGAAGACCCAGTTCTTTATAGATTGGTCTGATTAAATGGTTTCTGGAAACAAGGTTCATGTATAAATGCTTTTTTTAATGTTTTGAAAGAAACCTGTGGCTGTGACTTAAAGGTTTTCCACAAATGTTCTCTAAAAGATTGGTTCTTCAGGAGTTACAAATCTCGCTCAGATGTGGTCTAAAGACTCAGATGTATCCAGATACCCTGCATATCTTTATCTTTTATTTATTCATTGTAAAGTAATAGTAAGAGGCATATGTTCCTTACGTTTTTAAAACATTTGTAAAGAAAAATAAAATAAATTAAAAACCTTTTGCAACAGAAATACTAAACTTTTTGGCATTCAGTCAATCCGTGCATAAATCTTGCTCACACTTCCTCAGAGATTGAATTTATTTCATGAAAAATGTATTTAGAAACAAATTACTTAAGAATACTAAAAATAAAATAAAATAAAAACTATTTGTGTATTTTAATGTCTTATGTCAGGGTAATCATTCATTTATCTTCTACTGTTTATCCCTTTCATGGGGCTGCTGGAGCCTATCCTGGCCACTTGTGGGCGAAGGCAGGGGAAACTCTGGACAGGTCTCCAGTCTGTCGTAGGGTAGAGTGTCCACAATCACACACCTACGCACTCTCACATTCACACCTAGGGACAGTTTCAGGTTGACCAATTAACCTATGAAGCAGGATTTTGGACGGTGGGAGGAAGCCGGAGTCCCCACTTGAACTGGGGCCTTCTTGCTGTGAGGCAAGAGCGCTAACCACAGCCCTGTCCTAATGTCTATAAAACATTTGTTTAAAAAAAAAAATAAATAAATAAAATAAAAACCTTTTGCAACCTTTTGTCAGGGTAATATTACCTCTAAATAATAAAAGATGCAAGTGGAAAAAGGGTTTAAAAAATGATTGCTGCATTCCTCATCAAACTAAAATAGAGCTGGCTGTGGTGCAGCACAATGTAATACATGCCACATCATTCATTATTTATCAGTGAAAATTAGCAGCTAAACATTCCTGGATGAGCTAACAGTTCCTGTGCTTCATCTAGTTAAAGTTTCATCCTCCTAGGAAGTGTTGCTGCGATGCATGACAGCTTAACGTGATCACACAGAGACATCATGACAGGCCGGGCAGGAGTGAGGGTGGCATGAAATAAAATGAAAGACCATGTTGAGATAAGGACTTATAAAAGATGCATGCTCGTGCTACAGATGACACCGAATACTGAATCAGCATTAGAGGCTACACACTTACAGAAAACATATACTAAAAACCTTTGTCAATTAAAAATCACAAAGTTACTTCTCTGCCAGGCAGCAATTTTGTGTGTGTTTTGCACTTTTATCTTTATTTATTTTTTATATCTATTTAAAAAAAGTCTGTATTGTTTTATATTTTTGTTTAATATAGCAGTTTTGTCATTTGTACCACATTCATTGTCACATTTTATTGTTTTTTTAAATATCAGTATTTCTATACAAATTTCTTTTAGCTTTTTAAAATTTTCCATCAGCTCTATTTCTGGGGGAGGAATTTTGTCTTCCATTCCCTTCAATACTTTAATGATCATACATCTACATACATTTGATACCAATATGTAATGACTTATGCTGCTTCAACTATGGAAACGTGGTCTATTTCAATTAGAGATGGCTTGTTTAAAATTCAAAAAGAGAATTACTGTTTAAGCTGCAAAATAATACAAATGCAAATATTAAATATCGGTAAGTATGCTTGCATGGTTGTAAATGTAAATGTTGGGATTTAAAGAAACTCATTATTTATTAGCCTATGATGCTTTCAGCAAAATTAAGGAAACATCTATGACATCTGAATCAGAGAAAAACTCTGAATACTTGTTGGTTTTGTGTTTCAGTGAAAAAAATGCAAAAACTACAAAGGACATTTGTGGATTCTATACTTTGCTCAAGGTTTTTCTATCACCCTCATTGTTTTTCTCTTTAAATATAATATATTTATAGTTTCTTTCCCAATTAGGTTGCAATATCTCTAACTCCAATTACATTTTGAGCATTAAACAATCACTCTTACCTTTGCAGATGCTTCCTTTTTTTGCATTCTATAAAACAAATAATATTGCGCTAAAAGCACCGTAATGTACTTTGATTAAAACATATATGATCATTTCTGGTCACTAACATAAACAGAAAACCTTGGAGGCATTCACGTACCACAATTATGATTTTTTATAGTGACAAAATATAAATCATTGCTTCACAAAAGTACAAAATCATAACAAATACTTTGCCCCGAATCCCTTTTACAAAAACGTGTACTCTGCATGGACCGACATGTTAGCACCATGAATTTAACTGTAAAATACACCGATCTGCTCCAACAATGAACCGCTGCCTTGAAGTCATTTGGCTCCTCTTCAGGTGTGGAGTGGACGTCTTCGTCTGGGAAGCTGGCTGAGTCCTTTGGAAGCGGCAGAGAGTCAGGACTGATTGATGCTTGGACGAGAACAGCCCACTTTGAGTTTTCCCCTTGCAGCCGATGACTTTTGGCACAGTGCATTGTCTTTCACCAAACAATGTTGTAGCTCATCGATGTATACACCACATAGGACATCATTATAACAAAAACTATAACAATAAAAAAGTTTTGAAAAAATTAATTGAGGTTTGTTGGCAATAAAGAACAGAGTGCATGCTGCTGAGATATTGAGTTTGGATTCAGTGATCGGAATATTTCTGTGGGACAAACTGCGAAAGCACCACTCACTCCTTCAAAGAAGACAGGCGAACAATATTAAACATGTACTTCTTGAGAAAACATGGCATGTGTGAATCTGCAGAGAGGGGAGTGAACGTGTGGACTTGAGAATACTGCTGTAGGTACACTGACTCATAAATATGTGGCTTAAATGTAGGGTTTTTTCCTGCATGTAAAAAGTGTCCACAGCTCTTTCAGTGATAAAAAAATCTCCTGCTGTTGTCTCCAGGGTACAGTTCGTTAACCATTAAAGCAGACAGGGCCAACTTGAAAACCAAATTTCTGGTTTCCTGCTCCAAAATCAGACACAGCAACATCAATGATGGGGAGCGTGTTTGACAGCGGGGCGTCAAACTCCAACACGGTTCTCTCCTGTCCTGAGCGGGCCTGAATCAGACAAAAGATATTCAAAGATTAAAATTCCTTAAAAACTATGCCCTGTTTGGAGCCATTTTGAAAAAATAAATCCATCATTGTTACTCACCTGGCACCCATCGTACAGTGCATTGATATAATGAGTATTTTCGTGTGTGAGCTCCTCCCCGTTGCTGCCTCTGAAGCGCAGTGCATGTTGGTGACTATGGACAGCAGCGTGCAGCCAGGCAGCAGAGTTGAGGCAGTGGTAGGTGAATGTCTGTCTGGCTGTGGCGCTTAGCAGCTTTAGGAAGGTCAGCTGGACAATGTGGATCGAAGTACCATCTGACCCAGAGTAGGAAAACTGGACAAAAGCACCACAATCACACAAAATATTTATACTGGTATATAAAAACATATACATAATCCATATATAAACAACAAAAAATTAAAAACATAGTTAGTAGTTGATCAAATTTACAGTATGGATTTTAATTTTTCCTTAAAAGAAGAAAAAAAATCAATGTTTAACAATATGTATTAATAGATAGATTGAACTTTAATTTATTCCACAAATGATGTGTTACAGTAGCTCAAAAAGCAAATAAAATGTATTCCTGAAATAATGAGTCACGATTAGTTTTCAAATCGATGTTTTTTTGTTTTTTTTTGTGGAAGTGAAAAGTGAAACAATGGATCTTTTGTGTTCACTCACAAAAAATCTTGCACATTTTTTGCAATGCCCCTTTACCCTTAAAGTTTCTATCAAGCAGAAGTCTTGTAAATGTTTGTTTTAAACTTGTTATAATGAAGGCAACGTCGTAGAGGATTAAATAAAATACATTGATGAGGGGACGGCCTTATCAACAAAAGAGAAAGAAATCTCTAATTATTTATGAAAAGCTGCATCTCTTCTGTCAGAGATGGTGGGTCAAAGACTATGGTTATGCAGTAAAACTTGTGACAATAAAAAATAATAAAAAAAAGAAAATCTTTCAACTTGATTTAACTTGTGTTTTAATCAACTTAAACAACTTTTGGTAAGCGATATGCATTCACTTTTTGTTTATGCTTAAGGTCTTCTGCCCATGTTCACTGATTTCCACACCCAAATTTGACCATGTAGACAGTAAGAGTTCTTGACTTTTATAACTGTTCCTTTTCTTGTTTGTCAATGATATGTTAGGTTCAATCAGCCAACTGTTTGAAAATTAATCATGGAAAAGAAATTAATAATTTAATAATTGCCGTTTTGGCCGCAATTCTATGACACCAATTCTTTGATATATTGGAATAGAGCTGTGAAAGAAAACGCATGCAGAAAAATTCATGAGAACCCTGACAAGAACCCTGACAACATTTCAGACCAAGCCTCTGCCAACTCCAAGTGGTGGACATGCGTTAGTAAACAGTAGAAAAAGAAAAGGAAGAAGAAGCCCCTCTCTGCTAGTGTGAACACCACGAGCTGAACGTGCGTTCAAGAAGCAGCTTTTAGCGTGTTCTTGAATGTGCATCATATGGCCTGGGTGTCTCTAGTTTAAGGATGAGAACATGTGACACACTAAGAGCATCTTGTTGCAGATAACCTTTAACTCTTCAGACAGTAAAGCAGTTCTAAATGTGCTGAGACAATAAGTATTAACCTAAATCAATGGGTGCCTTTTTAAAACTGTCTTAACAAAGTGAGTCACACTTATTTAGAAGGCCTTAGAATAAAATCTTTCAAACTTGAGAAAAATTATGCAAAAGCATCATACCTGTTTTCCTTTTCTGAATTTACTGTACCAGGTTCCAGGTTTTTCCCCTTTCCAGGCTGCTAATTTCACCTGATGATGAACCACAAAAAAGAAGAAATAAAGATGCTGTGGAGAAAACACACAAACAATAGTAAAGTCAGTCTTTATCCATCGCTTTATTCAGACTGACCGACTGGAACTTCTTGTCAGGGTTCAGACATGTCTCTCCCTGCGCAGTGAAGTTGCAGAACACCTTGAAAGAGTCTCTGTGACAGCCCTGGTTGGGATCGATCCAGTACTCACCTGCACCAAAAAGTGATAAATTGATGAGAAGTTCATGATTAAAATACAATCTAGAGGCAGAGAAAGACCATGTCATTAACAGAGAGGACAACATAAACTACTGCAATACCATTGGGGAGATCTGGTTTGAGGAGCCAGAGCTCCTTGCAGGTCCTTGCAGGGCTGTGGTATGTTCCCAGTGGGTTCCGCAGACCTTCTACCTCCACTTTTATTGAGGAAAGAGAGGCAAACACTTCCTCCATGCCCTGACCTTCCTTCTCCTTCATCCAACCATCTTGCCCTGCTTGGTCGCCTTGTATCCAGTCGTCTTCCTCCCCATCTTTCACCTCCTCTTCAGTTTCGAAAGCAGCACCGTCCACCACTGTGTCAGTCCTCCTCCGCCGTCCCCTCTGCTCCGGTAGAGTTACAGTCCCAACTGCTGGTCCTCCCTGACAAGATAAGTGATTGGAAATAGAGATTTTGTTACTGTTAGAGAGAAATAAAAGGGAATCCGTTCCAAATCTTTACTTAGAACTCACCGGAGGTCCTGGAGGCCCTGCTGGACCAGGGTCTCCTCTGGGGCCAATTGGACCCTGAAAGATCACAACAAAAGAATTATCATTAGATTTGCCAGAATATCTAGGTTCATTTATAACCTCCCAAAGATACCTGGTTTCCTTTAGAGCCCTTTGAACCAATGGCGCCCTGTGAACCAAGAGGCAGAGCAGAGATTCGAGCAAATTTCCCAAATGTTAATTTTGAAAGTTTATGTGCTTTCAAGATGATCGAGTTTACTCACAGATAACCCTGTGGGGCCTGGGGGGCCTGGAGGACCTGGTGGGCCAACTGGACCCTAGCGAAATATACAAAGAGAGTAAGAAAAGGACAGTAGGGTTAAAGCTGAATTTCCTCCCTACTCCCCAAAAAACTATAAAGTGCGGGACTATCTTGTGCCCTGACTTTTAAAGGCAGTTTGAACAGAATGCCATGTGGTCTTTATTCACCAGACTAGTGACCATTGATGCACACTGGTTTTTCGCAGAGACTTCTGGGAATTTTCTAGAGTGCTGGATTGTGGAGTTGTAGATTCAGGCACCTTTATAATAATGGTGAACACATTATTTAATGCACTAAATAGTGAGTAGTGAAGAAATTCGGACACATCCTAGATCTTCTGGAGGTTGGCCATACCCTTTCCTACAAGGAGGGTTATGTACATTTAAAAAAAAGTGAAACAATGCTCCAACTTTACAGCGCAATCCAAAATAATGCTGCTTCATCTCCTCTGACTTTTAAACAGAAATTTAGAAGATGATTTGGTTTTATTTTCCCTGTGATTTGATTAGATATAACATATGTTTTTTTATTAAAATGCACTTGACTGACTGTATCACAGTAGGTTCAACATCCAATAATTTCAAAGAGCACTTATTTTCTCTATGTACTTAATTGATCTACATTGTTTTAGTTTCTCCAAAGGGGTCTAATTTCTCTCTTTTTTTAAGAAACCAGACTGAACTATAAAGAGGTTGTAATCCGTTCTGGTCCCCTCAGACTTGCTCCAAAGTTAAGTCTTTCAACCTTTAAAGAAATTCCCTTCAGTGGAGCAGAAAAGCTTCAATAATCAGGTTTTAAAGCTACTGACTGAAGTGTCCTTTATACTGTACAGAAAAATCCTTTTGCTGAATTTTTAAAAACACAATAACAAAACAGTTTAAACACAGAATCATGTTTAGTATAACCTATTACTAGTGGCGTTTTCACCGACTATGAAATGCGCAAATAGGATTTGATAATGAATTTGCTTAATGTAAACACGTCAATTTAAAAAAAACTCGCATTTACCAAAAAAAAAAGGGTTTTGCGCTTGGAGGCGATGATTTTAGAGGCTGCTGTGCGGCTGGAGACTGTCCCAACTACTGTTGGGCAAAAGAGGGATACAGTCTGCAGGACCCACGGGGCCGTGGTGATCGCACTGGCTAAGCCAAGCAGCCCCTGGGCGGCTGGCTGTACAACAGACAGACAGACAGCCGCTGCAAAAGAGCAGGCAGCCAGCTCAGGCCTCCTAAATCTTATAATAATTTTTGTATTTTCATCAAGACGATAATAATAAGATCCTCTAGTTTGATTCTTGTTTTTATTTCTCCCTTCTCAAACTAATGTTGGTCAAAGAGACACAGAAGTAGCGACGGAAAGCGGCGGGAGTGCTGCTCATGAATGATGTTCATGATGATCTGATGAACCCAGACATGGAAATGCGATAACCGATGCTTTTGTAGAGCTTTTTAAAATAAGTAAATCTGATCTCCAAACATCCTTCAAGTCTTCCATGCATTGTGATGAGATAAGCACAGACAGAAACTTGAATGTATCTGCTGTAAATCCAAGTATTGTTCACATCCATGTTTTTGAATGACTTACTGTCTGAGTTGGTTTGTGCATACTTAGGATTAAATAGAAACAGTGTAACTGCGAAATTGTTCTCGATTTATGAATTTATCCAACATTTCTAGAATTTCAATAAAGTCTTGCGCACAAGTGTAAAGGAAACACAGCTAGAGGTTAAGGTTTTCACTAAAGTGATTAATTTTAGTTAATGGCTGAATGCCCAAACTAGTGTACTTTGTTTTCTTAGGTTCAAGGTTTGCGTGAGAGTGTGTCTTTAAATGTTATGCACCTCATCTCCTTTTGGACCTCCTAGTCCCTGGTTTCCTGGTAGTCCTCTGTCACCTTTTTCTCCCAGGTCTCCTGGTGGTCCTATGAGACCTATAAGACCGCCGTGACCCTGCGTTCACACATCATGAACCAGCTCAGTTACAGCGTCTCAGCAGAAGTCCCTCTTTAAATAATAAGAGTGCACTTCACACCTTGTCCCCCTTCCTTCCAGGATCTCCTTTCAGTCCTGCTAAACCGGGTGGACCCTGAGAAATAGAGATATTTTACCCCTAAGGCAAGACTTAAAATAACATTTGATTTCATTACACATTTTCCTTCAGATAACTGCAAACAGCTCAGTGTAGAACCGAAAGCAATGAAAATGAGAACATCAAATCATCACTTCCATCATTGCTGTTTGGTATAGTTGAAGCCAGCTGCAGGCATAGAGATCACAAATGGGACTTCTGGTGTGGGAAACCAAAAAAGCCTTCTTTCCAGAGGGGAGGGGAGGACTGCTTCACGTTTCATCTTCTTCTTCAATGAACCGTTTCTGTTGCGTCACATTACAGAAATGTGCTCTTCTGCCAAGTTATCTCACCTCCTCTGCACTGCAGCATGTACAGACTTTTCTTTATTTTTAGACAACTCAATACACATGAGTCTCATTCCATTGTAAATTGAACGCGAAATATCTATTTATGTTCGAGACCCCCCCCCCTGACATATTGTGCTCACAACTCGCGTCTCATGTTTGGTGTGTGTACTAATAATATTAAACTTTTTGTGTAATCATCTCACCATGGGGCCGGGTGGTCCTGTGGCTCCCGGGGGTCCATTTAAACCTTGTTCACCCTGACAGGATGAAACAAAAAGAAAACTGCTTGAGACTGTTTTCCTTCTGGCTCATCAAATCTTTGTAGTTTGCTAAAAAGATTTACTGCAGGGCCAGGGATCCCTTGAAGACCTTGGGGACCAGGTTTCCCTGGATTCCCCTGGGCACCCATGGGCCCTCTTTTTCCAATAGGACCCTCCATTCCACGAGCACCCTACAAGTGACAGAGAGCAAGGGCAGGTTCAGACCCTACAAGCATTAAAACGTTATTCTTTCTGTTGAAATAGAGGATTCAAGGTCCTGCCTTTGCTCCTTTCAGGCCAGCTTTTCCTTCCTTTCCTGGTTTCCCCAAGTGCCCCTAAAAACAGTTTTTTTATTTCCTTAGATAATTGAAACATTTATAGATAAATTATGAGTTTAACTGATAAGATGAACATAAAAACACAAACCCTTCTTCCAGGAGGTCCAGGTGGTCCAGGTTCTCCTGATGGTCCCACTGGTCCCTGACAAATTTAAACAAGAAAACAAAATTGTCAGATGTTCATTTGAACCTAAACATTTCTATCAATGAAAATTCCTCTTATAATTTTTAGATTACCACGGTGGAAGAAAAATAACACTTACAGGTTTTCCCGACTCTCCTGTGTCTCCTTTAGATCCAGGAAGGCCATCTACACCCTGAGGAAAATAAGAGATTGAGCTGAGAAAGAGTCTTCCACATTGGAAATCTGTAGCACAATAAGGCAAAAAAGCACAAGTATGATGGGTTTCAAAATTTAATGTTTTGTTTTTTAAATATCTCATGTGTGAAAGACTAACGTACATTAAAGGTAATAACTCCCATTGTACTCATGTACTACTACTACATCTGACACATCTTAGATATGTTTATGCAAACCTTAAGTGACGTGACACAAGAACACTTGGATTTTCATGAAAACTTTAATAATAAAATCTACACTGGATGAACTGTCCTTTGATGTGGTTTGTCATTACTTCCAAATGCAACAACATCACAGTAATGATGGAAATGCATGTTCAGTCCATTGTACCACAAGTTTGCTGAATAAAAGTAGGTTAGTAGACACGATTAAGGTGACTGACTGAAGCTTGAATTAAAATTTTAAAGTCCCACTCCGGTCTTTTGGTCTATTGTAAAAGCAGACCCAGTGTTTGTTTTTTATTTTTTATTTTGATGATGCTGATTTTTTAGGCAAAATCCTCTGTCATTTTCCAAGACATAGTTTCTGCATTGCGGCAGTAGTTCAACAGAGTGGTGGGTGGAAAAGTTGAGTAAGCCTGCCCTTATTTCCCACCATTCCTGTGTTTACACTCTCTCCTGCTTGCTTACTGGTGCAACAAAACTTTTGAGCAATATTGGTGTTATCCTCCCATACAGGTATGAAATGAAGACGTCCATAGATCTAGTTGTCTACAAGTGGATGCATCAATATGGAGCGGAACGGGGAGCCTGTGGGCTGCTGTAGTAGTTTCTACCTAACAATTACAAGCTTTTTCCAACAGCATTTTTTTGTCTGCTCTTTATTCACAATGATTTGAATAAAGAAATTTTCAGAAATGGAATTCTAATCTTAATTTTCTTCATGTTCTCCATCCTCTGGAAAATGGCACAAGGACATGTTCAAAACATGAATGATGAGATTGATTACATTGTTTGGCAAAAGCTGATCTGCTGGGATTTAAACACACAATAATGACTATGATCGACTTCAGATATACTTAGTGACTTTAGATTTTAAAGAGTAGTAGAGACAAAGCTTTTGAGAAAAAAGAAAATCAACCGTTTTTCAATGAAGCATTTAGAGACAATAGTCTCTAAATGTGAAATTCAACTAATCCAGAAACTTCTTTGGCTAAAGGTCATTGCAGCTTCCATACAGCTCACTAAAAAAATGGACAACAGAGGGTTTTGAAACCTCTGAAACAGTGAAGATTGGTGTTTTTAGGTTGTTTCTTTTGTACTCATCCATTAGCCTCCCTCAGTCATGTAGCACATGATAATGCCCCTATACTACTGACCCCAAATCCTTTAATTTTGTAGTTATATTTTTTTTATTGGTTTGGTTTATTCATAGCCTTTATGGTTTAATTGCTAGGTTTTGTGCTTTTGCTCCTTGTGAGAACCCATCAGACTAGGGTTAGGTTTCTAATCATCTACGCCTGTTTAAATTGTACTACGGTATTTATCCAGCAGCATATTTCATACATGGTTGACTTCATCACACGTTCAGCTTTCAGGGTTTTTTTTAAACTAAGTTTCAGTTTATTAGAAACATTATTTAATATTCTGGGAGAAAACTTGTTAAAAGGTACAAAGACACACAACCAGAATGAAAGTTAGCTTTGTCTTTGCAACTATGTTTGTATTCAAAGTGACTTCTCTTTCTCATACTCATAATACCCAACAGAATAAAAAACATTGTTGTCGGATACAATTTGAATGAAAAATTAAAATAAATACTGTTTTTATTGATATTTAACTCCCAGTGTTTTATGATTGCATTTCTTATATTTAAAAAAAAAGACTGTGTCCAAATTACTTTTCTACTTACAAATTAGTACACTATAAAGTGTGTTTGGCAATTTGTAGAGCTATCCAAATTTACAATTTGAATATCCAGTGTCCTTGAAATGTCTAGAAATGTTTGCGAAAAACTTGTGTGCATCAATGATCACTTGATTGCTTTATTGGCAAATATAGACCCCAGTGCAATACGTTTAAACAATTTTTCATGTGAAAAAATGTATTTAAATTCATTTGTTCATCAATCACCCATATTTTCATCATCAGAACAGACTGGATTCATAAATAGTCTTTGTATGTTTACATTTATTAGGTATTTACTTAGGTAAATCAGTGATGTCATATTTGCCATTTATAAAAATAAATAAAGTAGTGAGCATGGTGTCTGAGTTGGTTTGTAAAATCCAAGGCGCGAGATAGTCCTGCACTATATCATTTTTTAGTAGTTGGGGAGTAGTGATGGAATTCGGACATAATCACAAAAAGACCTCCTAAAAGTACTCACATTGGGGCCAGCTTCTCCCTGCTGTCCAAGGTCGCCAGTCAAACCTATGGGACCCTGGGGAACGAAGAGATCATAGCCAGTGGAACACAAACATTAGCACTTTATTTACAAACAGAACAGTTTGGTTTTCAGAGAGTAAAACCTATTTCTCTGTGACTTAAAAAATCAAAACTGTCCTAAAAAGTGCAGAAACTGTGAAGGGTACATTTTCTCTTCTTTATCAGCACAGGTTTCACATTCTCCAACCCAAAATAGTGTAGTCAATGTAACTTGGGATTTGTCTTGTCAGTGTCTTTTGATAAAACTCACAGCATTGCCCTTTGCCCCATCTTCCCCTGGCTGCCCCCTAGTTCCTGGAGAACCAGGCGCTCCTGGAGGTCCTGTGTCTCCCTTCTCCCCCACATCTCCTTTTGCTCCCTGAGAAATGTCATTGGCAGAGTGGGATTCATTAAGAGAGAGAGAGAGAAACCCTTCTCAAATCAAGTGAGCCAACTCACCAGCCTTCCCGCCAAACCAACTGGCCCAGGGTCACCCGCTTCACCATCTTCCCCCTGAGAGAAAAGAAACGTTGGGGAAAGGAGTAGAGTACCTGGGCCCAGATCCATAAAAAGTTCACTAAGCAAGATGATACCTTTTCCCCAACAACACCTGGCTGTCCAATCATCCCTGGTCTACCAGGTGGTCCCTAAAAAAGAAAAAGTACATATTTTAACCCAAAGGTTAATATAGATTTACTGATTAACTGAAATAGGAACAAGTTTCTACCTGTCCTCCAATTGGACCTTGAGCACCAGTTGGACCTTGTTGCCCAGGTGGACCCTAAACCAATATAATGAGTTACTTCTTTTCCTGTTTGTTTTTATTATAGTACAGCCAAAAACGGGGAAAAAAAACAGCTCACCATGAGACCAACGTGTCCACTCTCACCCTTTTCACCTGGTAGACCAGGCATACCCTAAAAGAACCCAGAGTTAGAGGATTTTCAAAGGCCTGTGTTTGTCCTATCAATAAGAGACCTCACCTGTAGACCTATTGGTCCTTTAGAACCCTTGAAACCCCGTTGACCCTCGTCGCCTTTGGAACCGTACATGCCCTGTTGGCCTCGAGGACCAGCCAGCCCATCCACACCCTTACAAATAGAAATGATGAGAATGAGTTTATTTGGATTTCTTAAAAGCCCTTTTAACCCACAGGATTCAAGCTAAAACTTTCTTTATGAAAAACACACTCCCACCATGTTTTGATGTACTTTCACAGTGGTCTTTAAATTATGAGTATGGTATGCTGTTTATAACCCAAATAAAAAATAAAAAAAACTATTTTCTTTTCTAGGACACAGTATCTGGAGAGTGGCAGGAGTGCATTGGAAATTCATCTCAGAGTTATGGGCTGGTGGTGGAGTAAGCCTGGCCTTATTCCCCATCATCCCATTGTTTACACTGTCTCCTGCTAGCTTACAGCCCCTCACAACCACAACCCAACATTAGCATTACAACAAAGTGGCTGGGTAGCTCGGTTGGTAAGGTGAGAGGTACAATGGTACATGGTCAATTACCATCTCCATGGTGATCAATTAACATCACCCAGTGAGGACCTAAGGCAAACGACCCTTAAAGCTACCACTTCCCGGGCATGGTTAGGCTTCAGCTCATCGCTCCCCCAGGGGATGGGTCAAATGCGGAGAAGAATTTCCCCATTGTGGGATAAACAAAGTATCAATTATTATTATAATTATTAAAATGCCAAGCAATATTGGAGCTAGACAGCCGTAATGTCTTCAGCCAGATGCCAGCTCAGACGAGGAAAAAAAAATGTACATGGATCTATTTGTCAGCAAGTGGATGCATTGGAATGGAGTGGAGCATTTGTTTGTAAGTATATTGCGATAATTTCACAAAACATTTTTTAGACATAAACCAAGACTCCAAACATTTGGAGACATAATAACTAACAGTCATGGCTAAGGGTCTTGTATAGGTACAAAAAAGATAAGCAGACAAAGCAGGATCATAAATAATATAAAAAATTCAAGGAATGGAGCTCCTTAGTTTGACGATAAATGATGATGAGGGTGAAGGTGATCTAGTTAAAAATGATCAAATCTCTGGAGTTGCTTGTTTCAATTTTAATCGCACAGTTTTGTAAAAGTGATGTGATGGTGAACCCCAAAATTGTTTGTACTTTTTTATCTTTAAACTTAGTAGTTAAGTAGTTAAGAGTTATCTTTGATTTTAGGTCCTGACGAAAAACCATACATTTAACAAAAATTCTTACTTGAGGTCCCGGTTGGCCAATTGGCCCCTGAGTTCCAGCAGGGCCTTGGGGCCCCTGTGGAGGTAGTGTAAAAAAAAAATACATAAAAACTCAAACATTGATCAAAGCTGCTTGGGTTGTGCAGCACAGTACAGTACATGTTGATGTACTTCTCTAACTCCAGACTCACTGCTTCCCCTTTGTCTCCTTTGCTGCCTTTCTGTCCTGGTCCTCCCTGCTCTCCCTGTGGATCCACACAAACAGAAGTAACCTGCTTTAGCACGTGCCACTCATCCGCTCTGGTTCTCGGACACATGTAATATACCTTGTCTCCATCATCTCCAGGAGGACCTGCTGGACCTGTTGCTCCAGGCATCCCTACGGGTCCCTGATCCCCATCCTGGCCGGCCGGTCCAATAGGACCCTTTTCTCCCTGTGACAAATATTGCAAACATTTAATACATTAAACTACCTGTCACTTTCAACAAACAGTTCTTTCATTCCCAAATTGACTTGAAAGAAAACAGGAAATATGAGAAATCATCAAAGTTTATTTACAGGCTCCCCCTTCTCTCCCATGGGTCCAGGTCCACCAATGGCTCCGGCCCGTCCTGGCTGTCCAATGGCACCTGCTGGTCCTGGAGGGCCCCTCTCACCCAATGGCCCCTGCAGGTGACACGTTAGAGTTTCATGTTTTTTAAGTGATAATGCTATTAACTAATGACAAAACAAATGCTAGGTATAGAATCCACATTTTGTTATAGTTAAAAAGTGTATAAAACAGAATGCAGAGGTAAAGTGATATGCTAAAACTCACTATGGCTCCTGTGGCTCCACCAGGTCCTGATCCTCCTTTCAGACCAGGTGGTCCCTCAAATAACAAACGAATCTTTAACTTTAGAGCCTACTTTATTTGTAACATCACTGAATTGGTAATATATGAAATCTATACCATAATTCCGGGTGCTCCTCTGCTCCCTCTGAATCCTTTCAGACCTGGAGGACCATTTTTTCCAGCTGTCCCATGTAAACCAGGATCCCCCTAAAGGATACAGTTGGTTAACACTTTTGACACTGATAAAAACTTGCACAATTTTCATAGTTCAAGTGGACTGACCTTTCCACCCTCCTTTCCGGCAGACCCAGGTAAACCATGCTCTCCAGGCACGCCTGGTGCCCCTGGGTGCCCTCGATCTCCTGTTGGCCCAGGCTCCCCCGATTTGCCCTAAAAGACAAAATTGAGAGGTTAACTTCTATGAAACATCACTAAGAACTTTTAGTAATGCTACATTGTGCCCACCTGAGGTCCGACAACACCAGAAGGTCCTGGAGGTCCTGTTTTTCCTTGGAAGCCCTGCAGTCAAAGATATGATGGATATGAAAATCGGAGATTCTATGTTTAGTCTACTCTTGTTAAAAACGTTGTGTTTCCAGATTCAGTAAAATAACAAAAACAAACTTAAGATACCTGTCAGACTCCACATGTCTCGCTGAATAACTGAAATGGTAAATTCAACTACAATAGTGCAAATGGAAACTGGTGAAAAATGAATATAAAGATCAACCAAACTAAATGTTTTGGAAATATTATTTTTTGATAACTAACTTTTTTTTAAACATTCTTTTTGGCCAAGAGGATCATAAATCTAAGATATTTTGTTCTGAAGCATAATGCAGAGCATTTAATATATAATATCTGTTTATAAAAGCAATTTGAAAAGAGAATAGCAGGACTTTGGGTGATTTTAAAGTTGCTTCTGACTCTATTCTTTTTTTCTGTTACATTGTATCAGTGATTAGTTTTGGTGTTCCGCAGAGTTTTGGACTTGAACCTGTTCTATTTGTGGCATTTGTAGTATCATCATGAATCATGACATTATGTTTCATTGGTAGTACCCAGTTCTGTTTATGTTTATACAAAAAGCCTTCCATTTCTTAACAATTTCTACCACAGTTGATTTCTTCAAACAAAGCTGTTTACTTATTGCCGATTCAGTTTTCCCAGCCTGGTGCAAATCAACAATTGTGTTTCTGGTGTTCTCAGACAGCTCTTTGGTCTTGGCCATAGTGGAGTTTTGAGTGTGACTGTTTGAAGTTGAGGACAGGTGTCTTTTATATAGATAATGAGTTTAAACAGGTGGCATTAATACAGGTAATGAGTGGAGGACAGGGGATCTTTTTACAGAAGAAGTTACAGGTCTGTGAGAGCCAGAAATTTTGCTTGTTTGTACCAAATACTTGTTTGACCAAATACTTATTTTCCACAATCATTTGCAAGTGAATTCTTTTTTTTTTTTAAATCAGACAATGTGATTTTTCTGGAGTTTTTTTCTCTTTTTAAGTGGCTGAACTTCCACAATTGGTGTAGATTCATCAGTTTCCAAAGTGTCGGTGAAGGTTCTATTTTTCCCATGGAACACCAGAAAACTGACTAAAATAATACTTTTATCAGGTGTACAGAAATGTTACTTTAACTTTGGAAAAAAAAACGGTAACGCTTTATAATAAGAGCCCTTAATAAACTATTTATAAAACATTAACAAGCACTAGTAATGTTTTAGTAAGCTGCTTTATAATAAGAGTACTTAATAAACTGTTTATAAGACATTAACAAGCACTAGTAATGTTTTAGTAAGCTGCTTATAAGTACATTAATTAGCATTTGTAAATGTCTTACAACTGACTTAGAAGTTCAAATAAGCTGTTTATAAATACATTAAATTATTTCTTTATAAACTACTACTAGATATTTAGAAGCGTGAGTAATGTGGTATTAAGCTGCTTATAAAGACATTTATTAGCATTTGTTAATCCTATTCACAAGCTTTTTATAAATTGCTTGCATGGGATTAATAAATACATTAACAGTGTTCTTATTAACAGTTTTTTTAATGTTTTGCAGCCTCATCTAAAGCATGACCATATAGGGGGTGATCTTTACAAGCCATTTATAAATTACTTACAGAATTTACCCAGCTAAAATGTTTATTCAAAATATATTTAAATTAAACATTGATACACTCTGTAGTTTTTGCTGCAATTCCCCTGAAACAGTCATCCATCCCTTCTGGTATTGTCCTAAAGTTAAGGTGTTTTGATAGAAGATGTGTGATTTCACTAATAATAAAATAAATTCTTGTTTTGTTTTATTCTGGAAAGATGCCTTGTAAGATGTCTAATACAGTGTAAAAAAATACACAAAAGGACTCTGGTTTACTTTTAAATCTCTTGCTCATTTTGGGCAAATTTCATTTTCATAAATGTAAATTCTCTGGTTGAAAAAACTGTTTCATTGTATTCTTTTCTGAGTTATATCAGTATATTAATAGTATTTGTAATCCTGAGAATCAAGAAGCAATCAAAACCTTGTCTTTATATGATAGATTTAACATTTTCTTGTCGAGTTTAACCCCCCAAGCTAATTTCTGTTTCTATTCTTGTTTTTCTTTATACATATGTGTATTTGGTATTTGCAATATGTTCTTATTGCATACCTGAAAGGGAATCCTAGTAAAATAGCATAATGTGCAATAAAGTTTATTTAAAAAAAATGATTAATTGTTTTTATAGGATTAATAAATATATTAACAGTTCCCATGTCAAGCTGGACTCACATTTTTTAAGTCCAGCTGATATGACTCAACCTCAAGACTACACTACCAGGATGAACGAGAACCTTCATTGACAGTTTGAGTGTTTTGCAGCCTTCTAAACTGTGGGCTATGTTTTGCCACATAGAACCACAAAGTACAGATTATGAACAATGACTTTTATAACACTAACCAAAGCCACAAACATATTACAACTCTTCAACACATCACAACAACAATGTGAAAGAAGAGACACACGTACTGTCCTGTACAGATTGTGCCTTAGTGCCTTAAAACATTTCGAACTAAAGAAATTTTAATAAACTTCAAAATGTTTGCACTCAGAATCTCCCCTATCCAATGGGCAGTAGCTGTCCACAAGCAATTTATAAATGGCTTGTAAAGATCACCCCATATATGGTCACGCTTTAGATTGAGGGGCTGCAAAACACTCAATAAACTGTAAATAAGAACACTGTAAATATATTTATTAATCACATACAAGCAATTTATAAATAGCTTGTGAATAAGATTACACAAATGCTAATAAATGTCAGCTTAATACCACATTACTCATGCTTGTTAATGTCTTATAAGTAGTCTTATAAGTAGTTTAGAACTGTTTAAGAACTCTTATTATAAAGCGTTCCCAAAAAACCTTTTGGGAGAATACCTGCAATCAAATCATTGATTGATTTGTTTTCACTCACTGGTTCTCCTCTTTGACCTGGATGACCTGGAAGTCCGTCCTTCCCTGCTGGACCCTACAGGCATCAGCACAGACACACACGTCACAACAGAGGTAAGAAGTGCATACGTTTGGGAGTTCAAGAGTTCAGCTGCAAGAATGTAAGTGGTAAATGCCCTTTACAAACTGTACAAGAGGAAAGTTATAAACATATCCTGGAAAGAAATTGACATTGTTTTTCTTACTTTTTACAGTGTTACCATAGTTTTGTTAATTCTTTACTGATGTATTTCCACCTAAGTCATACATGCGATGATGTTGAGAAGCACAAACTTCTCCAAATTATGAAATAAGAAGTAGCATTTTGGCCTTACAGGTGATCCTTTAGGTCCTGGTTCTCCATTTCCTCCTTGTGGTCCTTGAGGTCCCTGGCAAAACACAACCACCCAACAAGGAGATGATCAGTCATAAGTCATTTATTTCCATGACACATTCAAAATGGAGGCCTTACTCTCTCTCCAGGAGATCCTGGGGGGCCGTCATGCCCTGAGGCACCCTGTGAAGGTGTGAGATGAAAGAGTGAGGATGCAGTGAAGTACAGCAATAAGAGCAGCATCTAACAGGGATGACCAGTCACTGTCAGTCAGCATGGGAGTCACCTTTTCTCCTGCTTTCCCTGTTGGTCCTTTAGTACCTCTGGCTCCACGCGCACCCTGACAGGGAAGAAACATGAACGAGGATTAAGATGCTTCAAGGCCTGTCCCCTCAGTAACTGGGTAAATCCAATCCTATTAAAAACAAATTGCTTTTTGTTGACCTATTTTTATATAAAATTGTATGAATACCATCATTTTGATCAAAAATACATTTATAAAACTTGTAGAAAACCCTAGAATGAGTGATCCAGCAATTAAAATGTGGAGTTGAAAGAGTATTTTCTTCTTGTCTGTTCATTTGTCTTGTTCAGTTAACAAACTTAAAGCCCCACTCCAATCATCTTTTGATCAGTTGTAAAAGCTTTCCGAGTGGTCTGTTAATTATTAAGATTTTGTTGTTTTAGCCAAAAAAAAAGAAACTATCACTTTCTAGGACATATTTTCTGCAGAGCGGGAGGAGTTCTATAGAAATTTGCCTCTGACTTGTGACTTTTGTTGTGACTGCTGACGCTGAGAAAGCCGGGCTCCTTTTCCCATCATTCATCTGTTTACATTCTCTCCTGCTAGCTTACAGCCCTTTACCACCCCAACATAGCATAACTGGTGGAACAGAAATAGTGAGCAATATTGAAGCTATCCAGTTGTACAGTTTTGAGCCAGATGTCATGTTGTCTGCAAGTGGATGCATCAGAATGGAGCAGAGCAGGGAGCTTGTAGCTCACTTACAAATCTGTCACTGCTACTTGCTATTTCCAACAGCATTTTTTTATCTGCTCCTGATTAACAACGATTTGAATAAAGAAATACTCAGAAATGCAAATTTGAGCTTAATTTTCTTTACACATATCCTCCATCATGATAAAAATATCAACAAGAATATGTTAAAACCTCAAATTTTATTAGAGTGGGTCTCTAAATAAAAGATTGAAAGCAGCACTTACATTTGGACCCCTTTGGCCTGCACCTCCAGGCTGCCCTGCAGGACCCTGTGTAATTACACCAAAGGAGGATCTTCACTAACCGGAACTTTTTAAAATTGAACTGACATTTTTTTAAACCATACCGACCTTCTTTCCTTTTTCTCCTGAAGCTCCTATGGCACCAGGGAAACCATCGGACCCCTATAAAGATACAGCACAGACTTATTTTCTACGAATGGCTTAATTTATGTCCGCAATTTAGTTTTTAATAGAAAATCTTGGTTTACTTTTGGTCCTTGTCTCCCTGGATATCCTGGCAGTCCTGGGACTCCTAGTTTTCCCTGAAAAACAAATCAAAAGAAAGCAGCCACAAACTGAAAGCTTCAAATCTGCTTGCATTGTTTGAAAAGATTATTAGTTTTATTTTGTTTACTTTTTCTCCGGGGGTACCAGGAGCGCCAGACTCTCCAAGAGCTCCTATCTGACCTTTAGGCCCTTCAGGTCCATCTTCACCTCGGCCTCCTGGAGCTCCATTGTCCCCAGGGTCTCCCTTTGCTCCCATCTCACCTTTGGCTCCTGGAAAACCATCTTCCCCCTGTAGATGTGAACGTGAGGTGGCAAAAAAGCAATAGGTATTACAAAGAAAAGTGTGTCCATTCAGGTTAGATAGTTTCAAACATCAAGATATTAATGGAGCATATTACCTTCTCGCCTTTACTCCCCTTTAAACCCCTGATTCCATCTGCTCCCTGTCAACAGAAAAAAACACATCAAACATCAAAATTAAGGGGGCAACATAATAAAATAAAAAAATGTAATGCTTAAATTGCAGCAAAGAAGTAAATTTTATTTTTACACATGCAAGAACCTGAAGGAAAGCTGTTGTTTTTCTACCTTAACTCCTCGTTGCCCAGGATATCCAACAGGTCCCTGCACTCCCGGAGGGCCCTAACAAGGAGCATACACAGACAATAATTACCTAATTCTTTCATTTGCATCAAAAAGACAAGCAGACAGCAGACTTACAGGCAGTCCTTTTTCACCTGGGGTTCCCTCTCGTCCTGGGTGTCCCTGTTTATGAGAAAACGTGTTACTGTCTGCTGTCATTCAGGAAGCTGTAATTATAAGGCTGGAGTTGAATTCCCAGGAATTCAGACTTTTTTTCAAGGATGTTTGGAAATGTGAAAACACAGAGAACATATGCTCACTGAGGGTCCATCATTTCCAGGTAAACCTCGCATCCCTTTCTTTCCTTGAGGTCCCTGTGATGCAAAAATCAGCAAATCGATCTTCTGTACCTCAAAACAAGGAAACCAAAAAAAAAAGGCAAACTCACTCACCTTCTCTCCTGGTAATCCAACTAAACCCTGAGGACCAGGAAAACCCTGGAAAAGAGGATTTTGTTTTATTAAATGTACTCTATAATCTCATCTTTTCTTATTGTGCAAATGTTTCTTTTTTGTACCACAATCCCTGGATTGCCTTGTTGTCCAGTTGCTCCAGTGTCTCCAGGTGGTCCCTATCACAGAAAAAATAAAATAAAAATTTATTAAGCATTTTTAATCACATGTCTGTAATGTCCCGTACTTCTATTTTACTCACTAAGTTTCCTTTTGAACCTTGAACTCCATCAATTCCTCGGATGCCCTGGAATAACAGGCAGAAATCACAATTTGATTTGATTTGATTTGATTTATTGATTTATTTCAAGCATTTTAGTCAAAGTATTAAAGAATTTACACATATTTATCAAACTAATTACAGAAAATTTGAAATGCATAGTTTAAAAAGACATAAAGTAAAACAAAAAAGTCACTTAAATCCCATTTTGCTTAATTAAATACAGTGATCATTAACTAAAGTCAAGTAGAGCTTTATTTATTGCTTGAAAAGGATTGGGAAGAAGCGAACTTGCATAATCCCACCCCTAGTGAGTTAATTCATTTTATAGTTTTACAGTTTTTGTAATCCAGTTCTGATCCGATAATTTACCTACAATTTACTTTTATTGTAAAGCATTTAGGGAAAGTCCAGCAACAAATGTGTATGGTAACTGTCATCTTCATTGTGTTCTGTGTATCATACAAGCAAATGAGACCTCTGAAAAACTATTATTTTGTTTTGGCAAAATATTTCTTTAAAGCATGATTGACTTTTAACATAATATGTATTTTATTTCATAAATTTATAATCTCTAAGTCAACTGAACTTTACTGACTAACGAAGCCCTAATGATCATCAGATTTTCATGTTTACCATCACAAAAGCAAAGTAAAAGCGAGGGATCCAATAAAAAAAGTTTTGAGCTTTTATTTTTCAATTATCTAGAAATTAAAAAAAAAAATTCAACAAGCTATCATCAAAAGTTTGCAAGAGCGTCCGTTTTTGGTCATTTGGTTTTAATTCGATTTAACTGATTGATTTCAAGTATTAAAATTAACTGAATATTACAAAAAAAATTACAAATAAATGAAACCCAATTTCAGATTTAAAAGAATACTTTGTTTAGAAAATGAAGAAAAAAATAGTTACGATGTTAGAAATTGAGACCATTTAATTGACAGTGTATTTACACATAATCATTAATAGACATTTTTGCAGTAACCAATTCAGTTCACACACACGTCACATTAGACTCATCAAATATATTGATTATCAAATAAAGTCATGTAGAGCTTGATTTGTTGCTTGAAAAGGAGTGGGAAGAAGCAAACTTATAAAATCCCACCTCACTGAGTTATTTCTTTTTTATATTTTTTTGCATAGTCATCATAATCCAGTTCTTATCAGGGCTATTGCAGATTATTTGTCAAGTAACAAAATGGAGTGCTTATTGATTATCCACACAAAAAAACTTCCTTACATCATTTTAGTAAACATTAATATGAATCATACTTCATTTAACATATTTCTAATATTCATTGATTATCACCAGAAAGCATTATTACATTATTCCAATAATTACTAATACATATAGATAAATAGATTAAAGATAGATTAAATCTAAGATTGATCACAAAATAATTTCATATCAATTCAGTAAACATTTATATGTATTGCATGCCATGTAACAGATATGTTGATTCAGCAATGAAATAAAAATAGGATTTAGTTTAAAAAAAACTCTGCCCTTTTTTAATCCTCATTTTCATCAACATCATTGGCTTTATTAGCAAAGACTTAATCTGATTCAAACACAAATCAAAATTTTTTTTTTTTTTTGTCAGTGTAGTTAAAAACATGAATGTTACTTACATGAACAAAAGTGGGTCTATTTGAGAAAAGTTTACTTACTGGTTGGCCTGGGGGTCCAGGACGACCTCTGGGACCATTTAGACCTCTGGGGCCCTTGGAAAGCATGTCATAGTTAAAAACAATGTAAAATAAGGTCACAGATTTTATTTTAAAGGTTCATAATAGTGAGTCGTGAAATTTAGACGTCTTTACAACCACTTTCATCCATGAGAAGCTGTGTGCATACTGCTGTGTGTGCATACTGCTGTGTGTATGCACATGAGTGTTAAGCAAGAATCCTGTGTGACCTGTATAAAAATCTTGACTTTTACTTTACATTACTGGATAAACACAAAACATCACCCATCTAATGAGAGCTCAAAACTTCTTACATACAGAAAAGTAACTTTTTCTTAATTTTTCAGCATCTGTCACAACTTATTTAATAGAACAACAGACATTGAACTAATAGGCTGAGTTTTATCGTCCAAAAGTGACTCAAAGCAAACTGTAAAAATATCTCAACTATACTTACAGAATCACCTGGTTGCCCTCGTGGCCCTGGAGGCCCCATGGATCCCTGTTTATAAAAAATTTGAGATTTGAAAAATATGAATGCCCACATCCACTCATACTTGTAAGTAAAAAAAAAATCTGCCTGTTGGCATGAGCTCTCACCTTTTCCCCTCGCAGTCCTGAGGGACCTGCAGGACCAGGTTTCCCCCTGTCCCCCTGAGGTAAAACACAAATGAAGGTTGCCATTCTATTAACCAATTACACACCGCCCACTCCTTTGACCAGATAACTCACCTTGTGTCCTTTGTTCCCAGGAAGGCCGGGCAAACCATCAAACCCTCTATCCCCCTGAGAGGTAAAAAGGAACATGAGAGGTGTGGGGGTCAACATTTTCTGTAGACAGAACTGTAATTAAGTGAAATGTATGCGACTGATGTCAGCTGACCTTTGCTCCTGCCTCTCCTATTTCACCTCGGCCCCCATCGGCGCCTGCTCTACCCTGATCAGTACACACACACACATTACAGTGAGAAGTTCATTAACTGACATTTGGTTGATGAAGTGAAGGTTTATGTCACTGTAATAGGTAGAGGTGATGACTTTAGTTAATAATCTTACCCGTTTACCAGGTCGTCCGTTCTGACCTGGGATACCTGACAGTCCTGGAGGTCCCTGAGGTGAAAAAGAGGATATGGAAGCTGAGATACACGGTGAAGTAGAGCAGAGAACCCAAATGCTGAAATGTAACGACGAGATGTGTCGTAATGACAGTGAACTAACGTACTGGTGGTCCCATCTCGCCACTGTTCCCCTTCAATCCTGAGGGACCTGGAGAACCCTGAGAAAAATAGGCTTGTGAAGATCAAAGGAGAGCACAATTCCGACACAAAAGGAGATCTGACCAATGTCTCAACCATTGACTGTATATGAAAAGAAGACTGAGTGGCCCCTCCCTCCTCGATTTCCAAATAGGAAGTACCCACTGGCTCCAAGAAGCCAAAACCCCACAGACTTCTCTAGAGAAATAAAAGCTTTTACTCAGTCATTCTATTTGTCAGAAACACCACTCTTGCTCTGATACTTTTTGTAACATATTCTTGCTGATTATTTATTTTTTATAATAATTTTTCTGTAGTGTAAGTAATTCGAGTTATAAACTGACCAATAAAATAAAACGGCCTCAATAAAGGTACATGGTCTCTCGTCAGACCTTCGAAACGTTTGATTGACAGATTCTCCTGGGGACGCTTTCAAGAGGTAGGGGTGTGAACTTCCAACAAGTTCACTTCTGAATGATGAGACCGGTTGCCATAAAAACGATGATTCAGACCGACTCAGACCAATCACTGCTTACCGATGTCGCTGGCTAAAACATGTTGCCGTCCGTATTGCGAAGAAATGGCGACTGAATTAACTTCATTTGTTTGAAGCCGGAAACAGTCATCTATGGGTGACGTCACACTCGCTCGATCCAGTCCTCTTTTACAGTCAATGGTTTCAACAGAACTCAGCTTTGCAAAAGAAGAACGCGAATCAAGAATGTATCTCTAAAATCTAAAATTTAAGCCATCTATGAAAGTCATCTGAAAATCAGTAAATATTTCTTCTTCACAGTTTCTAGATGTGACTGTTAGGCAAAGTTTAGTTGTCAATTTCCTGTCTTGTTGAGCTAATTTCCTGTTTAGGTTCAGAAAGTTAAGACCTTCTAAACTTTTCAGGTTCTCTTTAAACTTTTTATGGTTCAACCTGGCTTAGTCGACCCTCAGCCTTTACTTTAGTTATGGTGCTGTAGCCTGGATGGCTGCAAGACATCTCATAATTTACTAAACTCCTTTTCTCAAGCTGCACATGTAAGTCCAATTGTTCTAATTACTGCATTCAGAAATACAATTAGCCCAAACTGCAGTAAACTGGATTAAGCATAAATTGAGATATGCTCTCCAAAAAGTGCTCTGAAATTAAGTTTGACAGCCTTTTTAATTTGAAATGTTCTTATGGTCCTTTTTTATTTCAAAAGGAACAGAAACAATAACCCCAACCTGTAAAACAAAATGAAAATCAGAAAAGGATTTTTGTATACAATACCGAAGCCACATGTTAAAAAACAGTAACTGAAAGCAGGAGTCAGTGTTCCTTTAAATGTTTTATCCGTATCCAATAATATTTCATTAGATGTTTATAAAGGTAATATTGCAGAAAATATTTTGGGGTACGCTTTTTTTAAAGTCAATTTAAAAAGATTAAAGCTTCAAAATGTAAAAATAAACATTAGAACAAAAGTGACCACATGCATGAGCTCACTTACCAGAGGTCCAGGTCTTCCCCTCAGGCCTAAAGGCCCTGGAGGCCCTTTCATTGACAGCTACAGAAACAAATGATGAAATGCTCAGATGTGTGTTTTTTTAACAATTGGCACAATAATAAAACTGTACAAAAGCACTTGTGTGTTTTAAATGTAGGTTTTGTTTGTGCACCTTGGTTTGCTGCAAGATGGCCTGAGCCTGCGCCTCCTGAGCAGAGACTACAGCGCCTGTCCGAGGATCTCCACCTGACTGGAACTGCACTCAGAGCAGAACAGCTATCAAGTGAGACCCAGTACTCCACCTAGTGGTCTCTAAAGTATACTGCAATCAAGTCATTTCTTAGTACTAGAGAGCTACCATTTAAAATGATTCAATAGATGAAAGAATAAGAATGAAATAAAGACCAAAAAAGTCACCAAAAAGATCAGTGAAATAACTAACACACATTTGTTTCATGTATTTTACTCAGAACAAAAATTTGGCCCCTGAAAGGCACAAACAGAAAGCTTTTGGCTGCTTTTTCTATAGGCAGTCTTTAAAAATTACATGGTACCCTAAGGCTTTTTTAAGCAACAAACTGTTGCTGAAATATCACAGTGCCCTGCAGGGCCTCTGGGACACAGTAGCATCTTTCTGTTACCGGTATAAGCATGATGTTTCCTGGAGGGCCTGGTATCCCGTCCGCTCCATTGAGGCCTGGTTGCCCTGGAGGACCCTGTTGGGTGAGAAACAACAAACGCTAGGAGACATGTTGCGGTGTGTTCAGTCAGTCACTCAGCAAATAACTCATACCAGCTCTCCAGGGTCTCCTCGAGGTCCCACTGGTCCAGTGATTCCAGGAGGTCCCGGTTCTCCCTATAAAAACAGACAAAAAGCCTGTTAGACATAGACGTGGTTTAATAATATACTCTATGAAGTTAATATTAAGTTCCCTTTTTTGGCATATGGGAAGTACATTTTTTTTAGAAAACCACAAACCTCAGGTCCTGGAGGTCCATAAGGTCCTGTAATCCTTGTTCCCTGATAAAATAAAACACAAATAGGATAAAACAAGGCAAAATAAAAGAAAATGACTATTATTGGTTTGTTTTTCTTACCGCTCCTAGATACCCTGGCTCTCCTTTCTCTCCTTTCTCTGGTATATCCTGATGGACAAATCATTTTTAATAATTTCTGTAAAAAAAATCTTTTTTTCCCAGTAAATCAATAAAAATCATAAAATCATAGGACACCTGTGTACTAAGAGAGTAGCCTGGTTCTCTCTCCACAGGTCCATACCGCTCATCATACTCTTCCTCATATTCATACTCGTTGGCACGGTGGGTGGTGTTGTCATAATATTCATACTCTACTACCTGTCGGAACAGCAAAAAAGTAATAAGAAAGGGAAGAAAATCCATAAAAGTGAAGCTTGTTCTGGGCTTTATTGTCGTTTCTCACCTCATACTCAGTCATGTTCGAGGCTTCGGTGCCAACAGGGATGTCCTCATAGAGGTCATTGTAGTCAAACTCTTCAAAATCTTCCACAACAGGTTTTTTAGGCTTTCTCTCTTCCTGCAGACCAATAAAAAGGCAAATTTTATTATTTATCTTTAAACAAATTTTCAAACATCAACAGAAAGTAATAAAATTGAGATGTTTAGCACAACTGTGAAATATCACATTTACAACTTTGTGCAATTAGAACTGTTTGTTACAAGAAAAAATATCATGAAGAAGGCAATATTTGCTTAAGATAAAAATTGTCTTAGGGATTGTGAGGGTGAAAATCAATAAGAAAGTTATAAAGTGGAGTTCAAAAGCAGAGAGCATTCATGCAATCTAGCGTATAAGCATCAATTTCTTATGTAAGTTCAGCACATTACAGCTACACATCTTTTCATCCCCTCAGTTTTTGCTTGCAACAATGCAGTGAAAGTTTTGACACAAAGGTGAATTTTAAACACCTGAGGAGAAGAGAAATATAAATCCTAAAATTGATTCGAGCAACATTTGTAGTGTGCATTCATAAGGGAGAAAATCATCAAAAACACATCAAAACTGTGATAGAATGGAGTTGCAGGATTTATTTTCCACAGATCAAAGCCAGCATTTACCCTGCTCTACCTACAGGATTTCAATATCACGAATCAACACGATGAAATACCTTTTATTTTCTCTTTAAACATGTTTCTGAGGTATTTACAGTTAAGTTACTATTCTTTTCATTTCCTAATTGATTTAGAGGAACTCACCTCCTCTGTCTCTTTTAGTATGGAGTCATAGGGTAAAGGTGCATCACAGTCTGGAATGTAGTCCTGACAGTAGGTCTCTGCTGCTCCAGGCTCATCAACAATCAGCAGCTGCTGGATTTCTCCCTGTGCCACAAAAAAAGCAAAGATAAAACTGAGACCCAACTTTGCTGTTAAATGTGGTATGAACAAAAATAAATGTCAAGCTACATCCATTTAACTCTCGTGACTTTATCTTTAATGTGTTCATAGGGTCAGATCAAAGTGACCGTGTTTATCGGCTCTCCACAGTTAATCACCTCCAGATCTTTAGTAGGGATTGGAGCCAGAACATAAAAATCATAGGCAGACATTAAGTCTTATACTTTAACACGTGCACACATGTATATGAAGATGAAGCAGTCCAAGCCAAACCCAGCCAGCAGGTCTTCAGCTTAACAGATGGTTTGTCTGACAAAACAGAGGTCACAGTTTGAGGTCAAGATGAGCTCATACCTCATGAATGAAACTAGAACTAAAAAAAAAGACAAAAGAGCCTTAAGATCTGATTGAAATCATTCAGGAAACAACTATTTATGATCTCAATAAATAAATAAAAAGTAAAAACATCACAGCAGGGCTCGGAAATACTTAGGGAAAATGTTTTAAGTTGTTTCATCATTGCTGCAACAATTTGAACTGTAAGGTTTCTTCTGGAGGCAACCAAAAGAAAAGAAAAATGATTTTTAAAAAATAAAGGTTATTTGATTACCATCGTTTTAAATTTAGATATATTTATTTAAACTGCATAATATAACTGGACGAATCGCGTATGACGTCAACCATAGATGTTTTTTTTCCACCCATAGAAATGCCTTGCTTCCGATACAATTTTTTTTTTATTTCAGGATTTCCGGTTCCGGGTCAATACAATATTTACATCGAGTTGCCGTTACAGGTCGGGTAGCGGAAGCTGCCCTATTTCATTTGCGAGGAGCGTTTTTCTGGCCATGGCCTCGAAGAAAAGCCCGGCGACTGCTGAAGAGGAAGACATCCGAAAATCCCTGAATGTCTTGACTGAGGACGTGATGGACTGTAAGATCCGACAGCAACAACTTCTGGAGCTCCTGCTGGAGGAGCGGAACCGGCTGCTAGCCCTGAACGAGAGAAAAAACAAGAAGCTCGCCGAACTCGAGAAGCGAGCGGACGAACAGGAGCAGCTCGCCAGACTCAATGAACTGATAATCACCGGACTAAATGTCAGAGATGCGCCCGGTGAGATGGAGGGAAGCCCTTCAGAGCAGCAGGGGGAGGCTTGCCGCCCCCTCCCCAGGAGAAGCAGGCTGTCTGATAAACAAGCGAACATCCGAAGGGCTGCGAATCGAAAACACAAACTAGCTTTGGTGAAGGCGCACGGAGAGAAACTGAAGGGAACTGACGTGTGACGTTCACTGGACCCACGAGGTGAGAGGCTAAAGTCTTAGAACAAGGACATCAAAAATCAACACTTGAAAAGTCAACTGTGACCTTGGTTAGCAACAGAGGGATCTCTACTGTGAACAACTTGACCTCAGTTTATTCAGTTACTCTGAGAACAGCTTCTAGGAGGATATTGACCCTAAAAACTCAAGTTTTCTTGTCCCTTTAATTAATCAACATAGAGACAGATATTCCACCACAGATGACTTTCTCAAATGTACTAACGGTGAAGCATTAAAAGGAGAAGAACCAACACAGCCACAGATAATAAGGTCTGACATTTAACCAGAATGGAGACAAGTGTTGCCGTCTCATCCGGCCTTCGCAGATTTGGATGGTTCAGGACGTCCAAAAATGTTTGCATGAATTTTCAAACCTTTTGCAAAAGGGGAGATGTGGAGAAACACGACCTGTTAGGCTCTGTGGCTGTCCGCTCTCTCTGTCCTCAGGGCAAAAAGGCTTTTATTATTCATTAAGGGAAGATGAAAACATACAATATACGTCATTAGAATGGTGTGTTTTTGTCTAGTCTGCATAAACACTCCAGTACAGAAAGAAAACCGAGACCAAAAGTCACAAACAGGCCTACTGGTGACCTTGGTACCTGTTATCTATTACTGAAGGCAGATATCAAGCCTATTTCTGCAATACAATATCCATTCATATATACAATCCATTAAATGCATAATAACAAGAACATAGAAAATATAATAGGACCCTTGTAATGCATAATGAAAAGAACATAGAAAATATTATGGAACCCCTGTTCACCTCCACAAAAGCCTACTTAGTTCAATCCAGTTATTATAGCGATGTGTATTTTTCCTTCTAACACGATTCTATACATATCTCATCCATGGTCCACGAATCCATGCATAGACACTAACTTTGGTGATACAATATTGTCCAAATCTTTTACATGAATGGATTAAATCTAGATTTATATTATTCATTTGGCATTTAAAACTATAGATAAAAAATACAGAGAAACTGTTGTTTCTCACTGGCTCATTTAATTTTGAGCAACAAAAGCAAAATGTCTTTGGCATAACAGTGTTAAACATTAAAACCTGGCATATGGAATCTTTTAGACGGTTTATTTCTTTTAAAAAAAGGGTCATTTTATTTATTCAAGTATTGTTTGATGTGCTGTAAAAAATAAAAAAAAAGTGAGATGTTTAGTGCACACAACACATCACTCGCTGTGGTTCTTCTTCAGCCAAATGGAATTGACTGAAGAAGCAAGCTTGTCTTTTTGTTTCCATCACATGGACATAAAAAGGCAAAGACGGCAGAGACACAACAGGATGAGATCAAGTTTGACAGAAATCAATGATCTAATTCCTGAGCAATCTTATACTTTTTTACCAACATGATCTTATTCATATCTTTGGTTTTCAACCAATACTTCTGTTAATTCCAGAGCTCGATTGATCTTCCTGAACCTAGCAGTGTTTTTTTACATCCCTGCTTTATTTATAAAGTGCCAGATCAAAACTAATTTTTTCTCAAAATTACACAAAAATATTAAGAGCTTTAAAATATTGATATTATTATCCAATTCAGCCCTGCTTACTGAGAGGAAACCAGATTATCTTAATAGCATTCTAATGATTTAAATGAGCAGCAAAGGTTTTTAGTCCTAAGCAAGAAAAGGGTCACAGTAAACCACAGTTCAAGTAATCTTTTAACAGTAAAGGAAGATCCATCTCACTTTCATATACGGTGGGTTGTTTGGTCAATCTGCACGTCATAATCAGTTAAGCCTTCACTTTGAACCAATAGCTAACTTGCCAGGCCTTTTTTGTCAGCCAATTACAATTCTATTTTCACCTTTACATTCCTAAATGGTTGTCTTTCTGATTTCTAGATGGTTCACTGGCCCTCCTCCATCCCATTCTCAACCAGGAGCAATGCTGTGGTATGGTGTGGCCTTTAACCACCATCACCCGTAAGGTTCTGGGGTCCGAGTTTATCCCAAGCATGAAGACGTAACCAGTCCAGACTTGATTAGGGATTTATTTCAAAGATATCTTTACTTGCATTCCTAAGATCTCGCTTAAAATGAACATTCTCAGTCCCTGAATGGTTTTACATCTTGTTTGAATGTAATTTTGAAGTACCAAACTAAAAAATGTGAATTTCTTATTTTGACTTCAGTCATTCGTGATTCTTCAGCTCATAAGAGGTGGCTACCGAAGTTTATCAGTCAGGAAGACTCTTCCTTTTTTTCCTAATGTTAACAAACTCTTCATTGTTTAGTAATGTTTGAGCAAATCACAGATTTAAACATTGCTGTTCGCTGCATAAGAGTCCTGAAAATGAAGCATGGACATCAAAACCCAAGAGGAGAGGTGAAACAGCAGACCAACCTCGAACACATCCTCGTCCAGCAGTCTCGTCCCGAACACCGTGACGCCGTCTGTGCTGATGTGCGGATCAAAACCTCTGAGCAGATCCAGGGTGTCCACCTTTTCACAGTCTACAAAGAGACTCACCGACTGGCCTTCCACACTATAGGCTACTCTGTGCCATCTGGAAACCACACACACACACACACACACACAAAATACAAATGCTTTTTAACTCAGGAGGGGCTAAAGAGCAAATTTATTCTTAGACTCTCTTTTTCAGAAAATATGAATATTAGATTATTTAAAAAATTATATATTGTAGATTTTTTTTCAAGTCTAAAACATGAAATAATGCTGCTTCAACAAGAAATTACAGAAGAAAAAAAACAATCCATTAATTTTACTTTTTTTAATGCTAAAAAATATAGTAGGAAACCATGATGCTCTTTTACTCAGCATTTCAGATCATTTGATCAGCTGTTAACATAGTGATGGGAGCATAGAGACCAAGGTAGTTAAAAATAGATACCTCTACATCACCAAATTTTGGTATCGACCACTCTATTAAAGTATCAGTCTCTAATTCATAAAAGAGAACAAAGAAGTAGATGTGTCAGTTCTAGCTTTTCTTGGTTGTTAGGTGAGTTACTCCTGTGTTTAGTGCCAAAACACCCCCAGCCCACAGCATGTTGATCTGCTCCATCAGTCATGTGACCAGAGGAGCCACGAGGTGTCCATGTCACCCTTATCAACAACACAGCATGGCTTAGGAAGGTGATATTAGATACAACAGTTTTGTATTCTAAACCTTTTACATTAAAGTCTTTGCCTTGTCAGTGTTTGATGACATTTTTTTAGGATAACAAATGATATACTTGAGAAAAAAAAATCACCAGAAACTATGTGTGATGTCAATAATTGGTATTGAATCTTTTATGTAAAAAGTAATGGGTAGATATAGAACCTTAAAAGTGTGGTACAACCCACCACTATTATCACGGCTCCTTAACTAATAAAATATCTTATTGGTTGGTTAGTTTAAATTGAACTGAGACTGCAGAGGACTGTCACTCCTTTCTTCAGTTTAATCTGCATTCACAGTCAAGTGGCTGAAAAGAGCTTACAGTTACTATGACTACACATCTGGAGACAACAATGTCCAAAATCTCTGACCAAGAAGGGCAAAAAAAGCACAAAGACAACTAGCTTTTACATAAGCCTTGCTGCAGTAACAAACACCTTCAGCTGCTCAATTACAAGCCTTGTTTAACTAGTTTTATCTTCTCCTTACACAGTTGAACTTCTTAAACAGCAGTTGTAATATAGAAAGCTCATCTCTGATATTACTGACTGGTGTTAAGGTCCGACTCTTTTTAAACACATCAACAATCAAATGATGGTGGATTTTAGCAGGAAGAAGAAATCATCCCATCTGCCTGTTAACATTGTTGGAAACAGCATTAAGATCGTCCCGTCCTTCAAATACCTTTAAGTCTACCTTGACCAAAAACTGGACTGGGCTGTGCAGACTATGGCCTCTTAAAAGAAAGGCCGGAGCAGAGGTTTAGTTTTTTGTTTTTTGAGAATGCTATGGTCATCCAATGTCTGCAATGAAATGTTACACAATTTTATCAGTCGGTTGTGGCCAGTGCTGTTTTTTATGGTGTGGGGTGTTGGGGCAACAACATCACAACGAGGGAAGGTAAGGATAACAGATGGTTCGTCAGGCAGGATAAATCGATCAAGAAGGGGGTTCACTCTGTGGGCTTGATGGTGGAAGACTGTAAGATGAGTAGAATAAAGGCTGTCCTCAACAACACAAATCACCCACAGCACAAGACTTTGGCTTCTCAGAGGAGCAGCAGCAGTGACCGGCTCTTCTTGCTGGACTGCAGAACTTAGCGATCTCTTATCCCAGCTGCTACAGGACTTTATAATGAGATTTTATGAGTGTTATTATACCTCTGAGGCAGCATTTTAAGTATTTATTTCAATCTGGTCTTTAATTTTTTGAGGATGAATAAAGTATTATCCACCCATCCATTGATCCATTCATTCATTTGCTTGCTTTGAGTTGTATGTACATCATCCCTGCCACAGTGACAAGACATTCAGCATAAAAGTGTCAGTGTTACTCACTTGCCATCAGCCAGGTTGACCTTTCTAAAGGTGGGATAAAATTCTGGAGTTGGTTGACCCTTGTGGTCTTCGTACAGGAATACAGGAGAACGAGCAACTTCTAAACCCAACTGCTGAGTGCCCTGGTACACCCAGAAACCAAAAAAAAGTAAATCACAAAGGAAAGGAAATTATTTTTCTTCATGAAAAACACATGTGAAATTTAATTATTCTCTTTGTTTTTGATTGTTTGAAGAACATCAACAAAGGTTTTTAGCATTTCTGAAGTAAACACGGTGTGAATCTCTAAGGATGAGTTGATCCAGCAGCAACCTGCATGTTTAATGCATACCTGTGTGTCATAAATTGAGAAGAGGAAAACCTGGGATCCTTTCACAGCTTTCACTGTCGTCATTAGTGAGAAGTTTGCAGGGAATGAGGTATCTTAGGGCACCAAACACAAGACATCAGAAAACACATGTTCCAAGATTTACATTTGCTCTCTGAAACAGGCCCACAAATCATACGACAAACAAACAAGCTCACCTGGAAAGAGTTGCTTTGTGGGCACGCTTACTTGGATCTTTTTGTTAATTTTAAAGGAGAGGTCTGTCTCCTTTCTTCCGGTTCTGCTGGTGCACAGTCCTGCTTCCAGTGACACACCCTCCATGTCCTCTGACAGCTCCAGGATCTTCAGGATGTCAATGGGATTAGCTGTGACAGCAAACAACAAATGTTGGAGACCACTGGGGAACTGTTTTTGTCATGCCCAGAGTCAAAAACTCTATAAAGATGCATTCACATTCTATGCAGGTAAAATCCATCCTGTCTTCACAATTGTGTTTGACAAGCTTCTACCCTGACGCTGATTACGTCCAGGATGAAGTCAAATTCTTTCCATGGTGACAAAAAGCCTTCTTCTTCGTTCATCTTCCTTTAAATGGAATTTGATTTCTAGCTTGTGATTTTACTTTTCTAATTGTTATTTTTACTCATTTTAGAATAAATAAATAATGATCCAGTGCTGACTTGCCTTCACCAGATGAGAAAGAAGAGAAATTTGGTTCTTTAAATCTGTAACTTTGTGTGATAATGGACTGTAATAGCAAGGGAGACACATTTATAAAACATCAGCTGGGGTTCTTTGGAATAACACTTTTATTAAAGACCCACCCAACTACCTTCAAAGCATTCCCAGTGGTCTTTTAATAATTATTTTGTAGTCAAAATCAAAAAACCTGTGTAGGTTTCTACAGTCTCTGCAGAGCGGCAGTAGTTCAATAGAAATTTGCCTCTAAATTGTGGATGGGATAGAATAGAATGCAGCAGGGAGCTTGTGGCTTTCCATAGTAGCTTGTACGTCACGCCTACAAGCTTTTTCCAATGGCATTTTTTCATCTGCTCCTGATTCACAACGGTATGAATAAAGAAATACAATTTAAATGTCATCCCTCATAAGAAAATGTCCACAAGAAACACCAAAAAATACAAATTTTATTGGAGTGGGTCTTTAACGAAAACATAATAATAAATAGGACTTAAAGTTTCATTATCCAACATTGTTGTGTCAGCATCTTCTCAAGATCACACTCATGCAAATGTATTTTTTCTCAATACTGTTTATTCAGTGTGATATTTTAAGCAAATAAAAGTGACAAATCACCAGTTTGAAGACACACAGTGAGATGAGTTTGCGCCAAGTTTGCATGAGCAAAAAAAAATAATTGTTTGTACACTTGTATTGCCTAAATCTAAAATTTGACATGATACAGATTTCAAACCACATCAACGCAACTTTGTCAGAATGTAGTCATTATTTCAGGCAGTTTTTAAAAAAAAAAACATTTGTACTATATACTGCAAAAAAGTAAGGAACACCTGAATAATTAAGCTTTTATGTCCTACAGAATTCAAGTGCATTGATTGATAAATCCTCACTAAAATTGCTACTTGTAGGAGCTCAAAAACATCTGCTTGCTGCAGGTATTTAATATGATTACATAATAAAGCAGCTTCACTGGCTCCATTTTAAATCTAGAGGTCTCCACCACACAAACCAAACAGGTTAAGGAAATGATCACATATCATGCTTTCTGATAATGTGACCCAACACCAGACAGCGATGCAGACAAACAAACCTAAGAACAAGACAAGACCGAAGTCAGAAGTTGCAATTAAAGCAAAACAATGAGACTAGAGGAGAAAAATCAGCTGCATACTAAATCTGTAGGGAACCTTGTGTGACAGAAAGTAGAAGAATAAATAGTAGGGGAGAGGAGGACATGTCTCTACTGGTGTGACTACTTTTCATACGTATCTCTGGGTCTTACGTAAACCAACCATCTGCCTAACACCTTTACACACACACACAAATGCACACACTCTGGTAGGCACACACGAAGCTGGCAAACTATCAAAGTCTGAGAACCAGATGTATTTGTTGCCCTTTATTTCAGTGTATCCGTCTGTTTGCCAGTCTTTGGCCTGTTTGCCTGCTGGCTCTGCATCAGCTTGTAATTCACTCTGTCTCAAGGTTTCTAAAGGTAAAACTATAGCTGTTAAAACTTACAGGTGTTTCGTGTTTCCTTTATGGGCTAACAAATAAGTAAAAAACACGTTGATAGTCTGATTTTTTGCTGGTTTCAAATCTCTTACTGCTAACTGCTATAACTTCTAACACCATAGATCCATGCTTTATGAAACAGTATCTATTAGGAAGAATTCAGCCTTCCTCCAAACTTAGCTCATTTTAGGCAGATGTATCTACCAAACTCAACCTCTTTTTTCCCCCTTGCTGCAGGGCTGCATCCATGCCCTCACTTGCAAGATAGATGTGGTTCCTTTTTGAAAATGTAAAATCAGTGCCAATGTATTAAATATTTACAGTGAACAGGTGTCTGACTTCCCCCAAAACAGCAACGCGGGAATAGAAAGTGGCATTGCCAAATGGTACTTTGAGCGAACACCAAATTCTATAAATTTCTTTTCAGTGACTCTATTTAAGAACTATATTCTAGCAAAGAGGTGGTATTTAACTGTACTCAGCTGTGAGTCCATGGCCCCGGTTTGAAGATCTTGATCCTAATCCCAACAACTTCTCATTTAAATGTAAAAAACTGAACAACTAACAGGACCACATCACCAACAAAAAACAAAGATTATCAGTTATCAAAGCTACAGTTATTAAAGAATTCCAATTTAAAAAGTAATGTGAGAGATCCTTTACGGCCACCCACAATGTCAGACAGGTGATGCTAGATCAAGTTGAGTCCTGGATTATATGGTATGTTGTAAGGGTGTAATGTTTAATTGACTTAATCGATAAATCGATTTTTATTCCTATGATCCAACCAGATTGATCTATCATGAGATATGTTGTTCATCGATTGATCATCTTGATCATCAATATACAGACTTTAAGCAACCACAGATTTAAAAAAATCCTTGAAATGACATGATTCTAAATGAATAGGTGGTTTCAAATGCTGGTTGTTTTCTTTCGTTTTTTTGGCCAAATAATAATAAGTTATTACCTGCCACATAATTGCAACAGTTTGACTGTATAAGGTTCACCAGAAAAACCCTACAACAGTACAGTGTAAATGTGACAGAATTTCTTAATTTCTTTGAATGACATTAAATTAAAAAAGAACACCAAGTAACCCTTCTGATTTTGTTTTGATACTTTAGATCACTTTATTGACCCCAGTTTTCACCATCACAAGCAACATTTCAAGTTGTCAGGGCATTTTTTTTGGTCGGTTTCCTTTCTGAGAAATGGCATCCACAATGAAAACAAGCAACAGTTGGATAAGAAATTATCAAGCAAGAAATCTGAAAGTTCTGTTTATTTCAGAAATGGAGTCAACTGTTCTGTTAATTTCATTTGTGTATGATCTGTTACTTGCTGAGTAAAGCCTTGAATAGGGGCAAGAAAATCAGAAAAAACAAGTCCTACTAAATGGAGGAGAACTTTCGACTCCCAAATGCACATTTTCATACATTTGATACTGTGAAAAGTCTAGTTGAGCATAATCTTGATTACTCTTGACTTTCAAAAATGTAGTTCTCACAAGAAAACTTATTTCATTTCATGTTTTGTTTCATGCGAATGTGTCAGACCAGACAAACCAGAGCTCCGTTAGTCAACTCCTGCAGATTTTTACCAAAAGTCTCCCAAACGTGCCAGTAGATCAATATCTAAGATATATAATTTTGTGGAGAAGTCCAAAGTAACCTCCCATCCATCCATTCAGTTTCAGAACCCGCTGAATCCCTTCTGGGATCACAGAGCCACTGGAGTCAACCCAGCTACTGCCGGGCAAAGGAATGAGAGGGAATTACATGAGCATTCGGACAAGATATCAAAATATGTGATTGACTTTGCAATTGCAGTTGAAAAGCAACTTACAGTAACTCAGAGTCCATCCAAACGTGATCTGCATCACTGCAGGCTATATTAATGTACTTGAACTGTCCTTTTTTTTAACCAAAGGTCTGCTGTTAGAACCAACAGCTCATGACAACAGATAAAAGGCTCAAGTTAGCAGTACCATCTTTACATACGATTTCATCTGAGTCAGAACTAGCACATAACAGAGATTTTACATACAGGTGCCTTCAGACCCGGTGTTTAGATACATGGACATCCCATTTTGGGTTACATTACCACAATAGTTAAATCTGCTTAACTGGAGCCCTTTGACTACGTGTGTAGAGGGTCAGCTCAAATATTAACTTGGGTCTTAAGAGGTTAATCATCTCATTACCATTGAAAACGTTTTTAGGTATGACATCACTGCTTGAAAAAGCAAATTAAGAAAATTATTGACTTACTTACCAAACAAAATTCTATGAAAAGATTTGACAGAGAACAATTAGTAATTACATGTAAACCAAACTATTTCTGAGTTTGGACCATAAACATGTATAAACTTCACTGATGACTCTGATGTCCCCTTAGTGATTCTAAATGGCAAAAAGGAACAATGAGTGGGACAGGCACATTACCTGGAGTGTACTCCCCCCAACACAATGGCATTTCAAAACGGCTTAGAGTTTAGGAAACATTTAGTAGAGTTCACCCATGGGTCCACCCACATGCCAATTAAAGAATAATACATACATTTGAGCTCTGATAAAATTGCTCAATTTTATCCATCCCAACCCAACTTACACACAAATTTGCTATAAATGTAAGATCAATTAAAAGAATAAAAAAAACAAGTTAACTATAGCAATAACTATTACAATTTGGCAACAAGGTGCATGCAGACATTTACAGGAAAGCCACTGTCAGCTCTGGGCTCTGGAAGAGATGATTCAGTTGTAAAAAGCAAGAAATGAAATGCAGCGCTAACAATAGAATGCACTACAGGACAAGACAGGACATGGAGCGTTTTGCTTTGTTTGCACATCAGAATTACTATCTCGCGCTTCCCTTTGTTGCTTATGAATGAGTATGAGCAAGTTTAAGATAACAAGCAATTACAGTGGGACAAAAAAGTATTTGTCAGTCACAATTTCAGCAACTTGGCCCTCTTAAAAAGAGGAGAGAGGTCAATAATGTTTATCATAGATACACTTACCTGTGAAAAACAAAATATAAAAAAAAGAGTATAGGAAATCAAATTATCTGACTTTTAAAAGCTAATTATTTGTGCAGAGAGCAAACCTTTTGCTCCTCCAAACAAGAAGAAATTCTGTCTTTCACAGACCCTTTACTATTTCGTTAAAGAGCTTTTTCTGCCCTTCACCCGTTACCTGCATTAATGTCACCTGTTTGAATTGGCCAACTGTATAAAAGACATCTGCCCACACTCTTAAACAGTCAGACTGTAACCTCTCCACAGTCAAGCATGAGGGTGGAAACATCATGCTTTGGGGTTACTTTTCTGCAAAGTGAACAGAGCGATTATGTCATATTAAGAAAAGGATGGATGGGGTCATGTATGGTTAGATTTTGGACAAAAGCCAAGGAGAACATTATGAATGAAACATGGCTGGATCTTCCAGCATGACAATAGCTGCTTTTCCATTACACATAAGCACAAAACCTTATCAAAATTCTAGAAATAAAAAAAACACAATTTTGCAATTACACTGTTTACATTAAATCATAATTATGCGCATAAACACAAACCAACTCACGCGATACGTCATTCAAATACATAGGGACCGATGTGAGCAATGATTTACAGCAGATGCATTCAAACTGAAGGCCACGGCACTGGCCTTCATCATCATCTATCAAAGGATGATGATGGAGCTGCAAGCCGTGGAGCTGCAAGCTCCTGACACGTGGGAGCGGCAATGGTTTAAGCGATTTTTGGATATCGTAGTTGGTGATTTTACAGAGGAGCTGTGGATCCAACAATTCCAACACTTTTGATGAGCTTTCGTGGACTTTGAGACCTCTTGTGGCGCTGGACCTGGTCGTGCGCAGTGCCCAAGGCAGCCAGTTCCTACCTAGAAGCGCATTGAAATTGCCATTTGACTCATTTAATTTTTTAAAAAGTGTTTCTATTGCAGTTTTGATGCGCCTTTAAAAAAACCACCTCCTCGAAGAGCAAAAACTCTTTTTTGATAAATGCCAGTATTTTCAAAATTGTCGTCTTTCAATTGGGTGAATTTATTATCACAAATCCAATTTGTGCAATTCCATAGTCAATGAAAACACAGGTATGGACCAAAAACACATCACTTGGGCAAAAGAGGAGTGGCAACATAAAAAGTATTTTAAGGTTCTGAAGTGGCCTAGCGATTCTCTTCACCTTAATCCAAAATATAATCTGTGGAGGGAGTTACCCAGCAAACAGCCCCAAAACATCACAACTTTTGACAAGAGCTGAATGGAAGAATGGACCAAAGTAGCAGCTGAAGTGTGTGGAAACCTGGTGAAGACCTACAGAAAATCTTTGACCTCTGTCACTGACAACCAGGGTTGCATTACAAATTATGCAGGTGAACTTCTGTTATTGACAAAATTCTTATCATCTGCTTTATCATAGAAATAAATATTTTTAAATCATACGATGTGATTACCTGGATTAATTTTTACATTCTGTCTCTTACAGTTGAAGTATTTTTATGATTAGCATTGTAGACCTCTCTCATATTTGTAAGTGGTACATGTTGCAGGACCAGTGACTTACAAATACTATTTTGCCCCACTGTACAGACATACTGTTCATTTACTGTGCTGTGCATTCATATGGGGGAGGGGGTCTGTTCTTTTTCAATCGCTGCTAATACCTGGGGCTCTAAACTGGTGTGAAGGGCATTATGATCTACATGCACACACATGCAGAGTATGTCGTGAAGCACCAAAGGAGGCAAAGACCTGTTTTTTTACAGAAAGACCCAAACTGTAAAATTTTGCTTATTGTCCAGGTTTTTCAGGTTCCTGTGACAACTAACAACCAATATGTTGCTTTAAATGCAGAATAAAAGTCTAAAATATATATTTTTTTTTAAATACAATTCTGTGACGATGCCCTTAGGAAAAAGTAGTCTATTTAAATATACTCAGAAGTGAGGCAGTATACTTTAAGTTTATTTTTTTTATATACTACCTATTGTACACTTAAAATGTTCCAATTTATTCTGAAGACATATTCATTTAGGATACTATACACTACACATATTTGGTTTATAGTATACTTGCTAAAGTATACTTTATAAAATTTACTTCAAGCAAGTGTACTACTTTTTGCTAAGGGTACTTTAAAAAACGAAAAAAACAAACGATCATCAAAAAAGTTAAATCAACACGGATTCCTTTTAATATTTAAAACATAACTGAACTTGTCGATCAGGCAGCAGTTTCCAGTAATCACAGCTAACACGCTAACGTTTTAGTCATAGCATAAAGATCGACGTGACTAGTTTTGATCATTTTTGTTAAAATGATAGCTTGTTTTTAGCTCTTCTAGACTGCAGCGTATTGTGCACTCAGCTGAGAAGCTGATTGGCTGCAGCCTTCCATCTGTCCAGGACCCGGGGACGTGCAGGTCGGATAGCAGTCGACCCTTCTCACCTTGGACATGGTCTACTGGAGCAACTCCCTTCGGGCAGGAGGCTAAGGTCCATCAGGACCAGAACCTCAAGACACAAGAACAGTTTCTTTCCCTCTGTAGTCAGACTCATGAACAACTTTTAACTCCTCCCCCTTAAACTTCACTTATATGTCCAGTCACCAGTCCACTACCTTCACCTTGCTCATCCTCAGTTTGCACTGTTTGCACTGTTTGCACTACTTACTCAATATATTGTTCTGACCATTGTGTCATTTTTTAATTTTGCGTACTGTTGTTCATTTTTTCTATTCTTAAGTGTTTTATGTTGCACACTAGCATCGAAGCAAATTCCAATTCTGTGAAACTGCTCTGTTCACTGAAAATGGCAATAAACACTCCTTGAATCCTTGAATCCTTCTAACTCCAAACATTTTCTCACATAAGCCTTATTTTGTTGCAGTCTGCAAAAAATCTGCTTTTTTTTGAAAGGGACTTCAGCTTAGCAAGTCAATAGTTGTTTTGAAGTCATAACTTCTGAGGATGTGGGACTGTTTTACTTTAAACCAGAAATTTACCTTTTTAGGGTAAATTTGAGATTTATTTCCTATTTTGGTTTTCTTTTGTTTACCTTTGTGATACACAAATGCTTTCTGTGGTTAAAACCAGGTAAAATAATCCATGACGCTAGATGCCTTTACTGGAAACACAATAGTTCATGGCATTTTTCCAGAATTTCAAAACAGTAGACTCTTTGAATAAAGCTCCACCTAATACTATAGGATATTTTGCTTGCAAAGACAACACTGGCTAAATTTATTTTGGACTACCAGTGAGTGAATCAGGAACCAAACGTAAAGACATCTACATTTTTAAAATACCTCTAGAACTGTAGATTAATCAAAGCCCAGCACAGAGCAGCAGAGTTGTCTAAGTAAGAATCCATTGGAGCACATTCTGCTGCTTTAAGGCATCAGTAGTTCTTAAGAAGGTGATCATGACTTGCAACAATCACATACCTCCACCTTGACCCTTAAATCAGTGGAGAAGTTATGTGGAGCATTAATGCTGCAAAACAAATCAAGAACGTAACTGGCACCACATTGAATCAATACAGATTTTCTGGAAACCAGATGAGTGTGCCTTTGTATGCATGCATTTGAACACAGGGTAGGTTATTTAATTGTGAATGCAGTGGTGGTAAAAGTGTGTTTGTGATTAGCCTGTCATTATCTCAGTACTGAAGAAGAATGCAAGATACTTTTTGTAGAAAGGAGCCCTGGGCTTAGTCAAAGCTCCAACATTTCAGAAATCCACAAACTGAAGAATAAAACAGCATAAATTCAGATTCTGTTTTTACAGCCTTTTGACTGGAAATGACTTAGAGAAAAGATGAGGAGAAAATGGTTTAAAAGATTCAAACTAGGAGCATGTGCTTCTTTTCCTCCCAGTTCAGCTGGTTTTGATCAAAGAAACAGACTTTAAATGTCTCCTGCTGTCGGCCAAAAACACAAAAGCTCTACCTAAAGCAGCCTTTTACAATGTTTAAAGCAAAAAGGACAGACAGACATGTGATCCTCACCTCTTTCTAGGATTGTGTTGAAAACACAGCGTATCATTATTCTTAACACTTCAGTTGGTCCTTTCCTGTGTACACAAGTGCACAACGACTCTCCCTCCAACGCTTCTCCCCAAGACTACATCAATGTTTGCCCACCACAGGCTTCAAAGTCTTTGTGAATGCCTCAGCAGTGCTCAGACAAGTGTGTGTTCTGGTACTGCTGGATGCTGCTCCTTATGGTGACTTGGGTTTGAAAAAAAAGCACAAAGAATGAAATCAGTTCCATACAAGAAGATTTTCAGAGCTTTGATGTCTTACCAGAAAGAGCTTTATCAAGTTTTTACAAGTGTTTATCAACAGAGCCATGTGAATATATGACAGTTTGGTGGACAGAAGGGATTTTATTAAAGGAACTATATGGTGGGAATCTTTTGGGGCAAACTCAAGATTTTATTTTCTATACTGGCAAAATTACTATCATTTTCATAGTTTAATTTCTTTGGCATTTAGTTGATTTTTAAATAATTAAAAATTGAGATGACTTTACAAATGTAAATATTAATTAGTTTAATTCTTGCCATCAAGAAAAAAAACTGTTGAACAACAGAAATAATTGTTTTAATACTTTCTCGAAAAAAGAAACTATTATCTATATTCATGTGGTTCAACATTTTCTCCTTTTTGTAAATGATTGCCTGATTGATACCTGCTTTTCAACAGCTTCAACAGTTGCTGACTTCTGGAATGTTTCCTCTGTCAGAGGATAAACCTGTAATGTGTCAAACAGGCCACTAGGGGCATTGCAGCACGCAGCAGATTTTGCTGTTTCAGCTTCACAACTTGTGCACTGCTAACCACTATCTTCATCAGATGCTTAAGTTGGGGGTTTTGGGCTGTATTAGACAGCAGTCGTTTTTTGAATGCTTAGAATGCAGTGGATGCAGTTTATTTTTTCACAGACAGAAAAGCTGCTGTGCATGTTTAAGAATCATTACGAAGCCAAATTTGTCACACAAATGCTTGTAACACCAGGGTAAGTTTTAACGCTCCTTGAGAGAGGGGGAGCGGCCATGGTGCAGAGGTAGAGTGGTTGACCTCTAATTGGAAGGGCATAGGTTCGGTTCCCGCTTTCCGTGCCTGTGTGTTGAAGCGTTCATGACCAAGACACTGACCCCCACATGGTGGTTAAAGGTTGGCACCAGCGTTCAACAGCAGAGTCACCGTCAGTGTGTAAATTGGTGAAGGAGACTGTGACTGTAAAGCACCTTCTAAGAAGGTAGTAATGTGCTATAAAAGTATATGCCAGTTACCATTTAACTTGCCAAAGGTCTGCTGAAAAAACTGGGAGTGCAACACATTTACACATTTATGTAAAAAAATAGGTCTGTGCAGTGTTAGGGAAAGTTCTGCTTACCTTTAACCTCCTAAGACCCTAGCTGATATTCAAGCTAACCCTCTACACACTTCGTCACATTAGCAGAATTAACTACTGTGGTGATATAATCTAAAATGTCCTTTCCATGTATGTGGATGCTAGGTCTTAAGATGTTAAAGCTGTTCTACATTTATTTGGACCAAAAATAGACGCAAATTATTTAATAAAAATGTTTAACAGAAGCCAGAATTATTTAGCATTAAAGTTTGGTTTCTCTGTATTTTCACAAAGCTTTATTTTGCTGTTTTTTTTATGCTCTAAAGAGGAAGAGGGTAGTAAGAAACATGGCTGTCACTTCTTCGGTTAAGGTCAACTGTGAGGAATGCCTGAAGACACTGCATTCTGCACAGCCTGACCTGAGAACCTTACTTCAACATTTCTCTTCAACATGTCTCTTAAAAGAACAGTTTTGTCAATCACTGCTCAACATCTTTTCCTCCTACTGGGCAAGTGAGCACCTTGCATAGTTTGAGAAGAAGTGATTGAGGGAAAGATCCATTGAAAAGCTATCTGTCCATTGAGATAAAAGTGAACTACAGTCCATTCATCACATTCAAAATTACTAGAAATACAATTAGTGAAATATGTATTTGTTCAGGTTTGTACTTGTGCTATGATAAAATTAACGTGCAATTCAGCATTCTGTAGTATACATGATTAGAAAGACCATAAAAGATGTCTGGCTAAACAGCCAAAAATAAAGAGAATAAAGTTTAAAGGTTCTGATTCCATCCTGCTGCTGCAGCCGCATTTTCAGGTTGATGGCTTTATGATAAACACAGTCAGGCTGAGGAGAAAGTGTCTGAACCACCTCAGGCCAGATCATGACATAATCATAATTCAGACCCAACCCAAGCTGCTGACAGCCAGGTGTGTGACTAAATTTGACAATGGGCTAAAAATCACCTGGAACATTAGCAGAAACTTTTTTTTAAAAATGAGAGAGAAAAAAGTGTTAAAAACAGTTGCTTCTGATTTTTTGTGTATTTTTCACATAAGAAAGAATACCTGGAGGTCCACACCCTGACAAATAATTGGAGGTCAAGGGGTCACAATGCCACTTTAGTAGTTCTCTGCACAGACAGAGTGATGTTAGAGCATGTGCATACTTCATGTGTGTCTGCGTAATAATAGTCCCAGTGGGTACATTGCTTTCTGACACTTTTTACAGCAAACATTTCAGATCACCTTTCAAAATAGGGGAAAGAAACACATGCTTGAAGGTTATTGGGATGGAAAAATATATATTTTCCACTGTCTCAGACAGAGCATGTGGGCACAGCGTGGTGGGGTGTAGGCACCTGCTTACTGATATGCTGAAGTGATTACAGGCTGATTCTAAATTGATATAAAAAAAGATACTAATTGTGAGTAACTGTGGATTCGTAGAAATTTTAGCCAAGGGCTTTAAAAAATTGAATTATTATTCAAAAGGGTAAAACTGTTCAGAGAAAAATCTATTTTTATACACAAAATCTTTATGATTTCCGCAGTCCTGGGGGTTTATCCAGGAGAAATGAGCAGTGCATGCTGGGATAAGAGCCATGGCTTAGACCTGAACCTTGCAGTATGTTAGAAACTGAGCTGAAGTGTTATCAACGTATTTTAACAGTACTTCTTTCAACATATATTAGCTCAGGCTCTCTCAGACATTTATAGTCAGACTCCGTTAGAACAAACAAGTCAAAATAAACCCTTAAGGCTCAGTTTTCAATTCTCCAAGCTTAGAGAATACTGATACTTCTGCACAAGAGCAAAAACATCAGTGACACCACGTTTTAACAGCCCAGAAAGATTAAAGTCTCGGGGTTTTTCTTTTTTGAAAGCAGCTGCAGGGGCTGACACACCAGTGAAGCCCTCTCTGCACTGGTAAACAGAGACCACTTTAATTTGACTGAGTCTGCTCTACATTATCCAGCCGTGGAGGTTGAATATCCTTCGAGCTGCAGGATGAGGGGAGACACTGATGGAGCAGGTATGACAAAACAAGTCTAGACATATAGGCCTATGCCTTCACACTTCTGAGCACATGTGCAGTGGGCTCTGGGAGCCCAAAGGGTGGCTCAGTTCAATCAGCTTCAGATTGCATGACCTGGCATGACTAAACCATCTCCAGCATGGGTTTTTTTCTTTAGTTCTTCAAGTGGAAAACTGCAAGGAAAGATTTTGCATGCATCTTTGACCATTTAGAAAAGCAGTATTTGTATAATGTCCCCAATAAAATATTTGAATTTGCAAACAACAAGAAAACAATGAAAAGGAAATCTTGGATGACAGCATGCGATGAAACCCCAGAGGAAAACTATTATATTTTAAAAGGGAGCCAATTAAGAATGCTGGAGTCAATTCACTGTCTGAGTCAGAAGAGGTGAACCCATATGGCAGAAAACATCAAAGAAACCACAGTGGATGTTCATACCTGCTTTGGAGATGAAGAAGAATGCCCAGAGCAGCAGCAGGGACAGCCAGGTCTCGTGCATTGGGCTCCATCGATCCATTATGTTGCATTAGATGATGTGTGACCATATGATCGCTTGTTCCCCGCTGCACTGCCTGGGACACGTGCAGTCAGACGCACCTCGGCTCAGCCTCACAGACGCTTCTCCGACGCGCACTCACCACACAGCTGGTGATCAGGAGCGCACACGCGTAAGGGCTGATTTAAATGACGTCAGATTGAACAACCGCTGTCCATTTACTCCTCTACTGACTGTTTTATGAAAGGATGGATGGAGATTGAAGATCAGAAAAGAAACTCTGCCTTGAGTCAAAATGTGTTTTTTCTCCTCTTTGACCGCAGCGCAGAGGACTTTCCCTCACTTTCTCCTCCCTCCTTCCACTCTCCACAGGTCCATCCTCCCCTCGTTGCCTATAGCTACATCACCTCAAGCGTGTCAGTGTTATCATTGTCTAAGTTATTCTAAAGGTATCACGCCTTCCCCTGCCTGACTATAACATTGACTCGTAACAGACACAAGACGAGCGCAGACGAGCTGGTGTTGTTGGCACACTTTTGCAAAGGAGCGCTCTTCCAGTGCTCGTAAAGCTGGCAGCAGTCGAGACAATATATAATAGAAAACATCCAGCATGAAGGATAAATAAGTGTACATCTGGGCTTAGCGCTTTCTGACTCACTCCACAGATGCGCACATCCACATGAGCGCGCGCAGCATGCTGGAACAGGACAACTGCGCCACCCTGCTCATGAAAATATGCTTCTGCAGATTCCATCGCCTGTCTCCGTTGCCTCCACACACATCTACTTTTGATGCGGGCATAATAACTTAGAATGCGTTTAAAAATACACACGAGATATCAAGAAGTCACAAGAAAAACATTTGTATTTGCTTTTATCGAGATTATTTTGGGAGGAATCTGACTTTAAGTGGCTTTGTAACTGCAAATATGTTATCTAATTTGTGTGATTAACATTGTTGATCTGAACATTGTAGAATACAAGTACAATTATATGTTATGTGATTGGCTTCACTGAATTTGGAGCCTCATGCAACAGGATTCAGTTTATTTCAGGCACGTGTAGTGACAGAAAAAAATAGATTCCAGGCATATTTTCCAGGTTCCTTCCTCCTGCTGCAGGTATGCCTGTCTAACATTCAAGTCAGCAAGCACATTTGAAAACAATAAAAAAAATATTCACAGTTGTCTTTGAGTCCGTTTGATCTGCTCTATAAATCACAGCTGGGCATTGTTTAAAATACATGTATTAAAGATCAAATAAAACATAATAAAAGTACAGTACACTTGGGGGGGGGGGCGTTCAATCTCAAATATTCATGACTCTATTTTCTTTTATTACAGTAATTAACCACTAGGCGGCGCCAAATCCCGTCAAATTGACCGTAACCTCCTTTTTTTGTTCATTGAGATACCTGCATATAAAAGTCTTATGTGGTGATTCTGTAGCTGCTGTTATACAGTGTGGTTATCACACTTGCTTATGGGATAATCTGGTTGCGTTGTGGCTCCTCTGTCCATGTGACTCCCTTCACCTTATCCTCTTAGAGATTCACTTTGGGTCCTTTTGCAAAGCTGCTTTGGTGCTGCCGGCCTCTCAGGGTGCAGTCAGAGCGTGGAGCCAGAGCCATGGTGAGTCCTGGACAGAAAGTGGTGCTCATCACCGGCTGCTCCTCCGGGATCGGCCTGAGGATAGCTGTGATGCTGGCCAAGGATGAGAAGAAGCGCTATCACGGTATGTGTGTGTGGTCATATGTGCTTGTGGAGGGGGGTAAATAACCTTTACTTTTTTTCCCATACCAATAGTTTAAAATTTAGTAATCTACAACAAATAAACATGACAAAAATACCAATTATTCAGCAAGAAAAACATTAATTCACTTTTGTCTTCTACTTAAAACAACAATATTGGTGGATTTAATAATTATTGTGACAATAAAAGGATGCCAACACCTCTCCCTCAAAAGCAAATTAATCACAAAACACAAGCTCCTAAAACTCATTTGGCTGTTTGCACGTCTGTTATTTTACAAAATGTCAACACATACGAAAAATAGAGTTGTTTGTTTATTTAGCAGGAATTGTCTGCTCTGTACTAACTTTTATATATTTTTTAAGAATGCACTCTTTAATCGGTTTGTGTTGCTTTCATTTAGCCTTTCTTTTAAACAGACGGCTCTCACGTGTGCCGTGATCATTTTTTTTCAATATACAATAAGTTTTTGTGACATCAAACAACAGCATGAAACACTTAAAGAAATTCTCTCTTTTAGATTAAACATACAAAAAAACAATAAACCAGCAATTAAAAAAAAAATGTGTATTTGTTATTGAAATTTAGGCCAAAATTAACTCTTTCGAGTTTATTGTTTTCCTGGCTGCAGGGTGCAGTCATGTTTTTGATTTTTTTCTGCCTTTCTACCTTTAGTGTTTTGCCTGAAAATATCCCACTGAATTGTTGATCTGTTGAGGAGTTTTTGACTGATCAAACCTTAAACAGGCACATTTGATATGGTAATTATTAGATTAAATATGACAATGAACCTTGTCTTTTAAATTCTACTTTCAAAATCTGTTGCAATTGATTGAAAATTGGATAATAAACTAGTAAATTCAGATTGTTGTTTTGTTTTGCTGTCAGTAAAGCATAGATTTTAAATGGTCTTAGTTTGAGAAAAGCTTCCTAAAACTCAGTTGCTCGTTCAAACGTCTCTTCCAGGAGTCTCTAAAAGAACAGTTGGCAGCCATGCTTACAGGCTGTTTGTTGGCTGGCTGGTAGAGCTCCATTGTAGTTTACAGGCTTGGCAGAGCAAATCTTGGAGCAGGTCAGAGATGTGACCACCAGGAGAGCTTTATAAACTGATACTAGTGTGTCAGCCCCTGCTTATGACCACAGAAAGCCTCTTAAAGTTTATTTTTGCCGAGCGCACTATTTATAGCAAAAGAGTTTTCCCTTCCATTTCATAAACAAAAGATGGAAAACGCTTTAAGTTTCTTGTTAGTCCTCATAAACATGAAGTTTTGTGTTTTTACACCCATCAGTCTTTAGACCGACACTATTTTAACTGATTTTTAAAGATTTTAATCAATCTCCTTTTAATCATATTTGCGTGGGTTTTTATTTCAAATCTACAAATATAATATGTAATTTATGTTAAATACAGAAACAAAACATGTTTATTCTGGAATGAGCATCTTTTTAAACGTTATAACTTTTCTGTTGTTTGTGTATTTTACATGCAAACTGAGTTTGACTCTGCTTCATTTACCTGGGCTGACTGTCTAATCGTCCGTTTACATCAGCAGTCTGATGTAAACAGATGGACACATGGAAGTTTTTTGTGGAAAAGCCAGAGAGAGGACTAGGACTAGAGTCACACTTAAGTCTTACTTGCACCTGAAATTTGATTTGAGACTTGAGGTTTGGGACTTGTGAACAATGTTCATTTGGTTATTCTTAATTTTTTTTTTTTTTTTTTTTTTTTGAACATGTCATGTCAGAAGAAAACTCTCATTGGGACGTTTTTGCATTGAAATCACAGTAATGTAAATTTGGCAAGCTGTTTTACGTACATGTACATTTAAAATGCAACGTTATTGACGCACAGATAGAGAAGAAGCGGAGTGACTTTTTAGCCAATCAGAATGCAGAACACAATGCACGATGCAAATCCGTGAAGTAGTGAAACCATGAAAAGTAAACCGTGTTATAGCGAGGGATCACTGTACAGGTAAAAGATAAATAGTAAGACTAAGCTCACACATGGGAAAATCAGATGTATTTCTATGTAGATAACAGTGTCAAACACTTTATTTTTTGTTGAATCAGATGTTTGGATTTATCTCATCTGAATAATGTTTTTTCTCACTGTCCGCAGTCATAGCCACCATGCGGGATCTAAAGCGTAAAGACAAGCTGGTGGAAGCTGCCGGAGACACTTATGGGAAAACCCTTTCCCTAGCTGTCCTGGACGTCTGCAGCGATGAGTCGGTCAAACAATGCATCAACGGCATCGAAAACAGACATGTGGATATCCTCAGTATGTCCTCAGAAACATTCCCTAAAGTGTAGATGTTATCTTGTGTTTGGAGAAGCACACTTATCTTTGTTTCTCCCTGTCAGTCAATAATGCAGGCATAGGTCTGGTGGGTCCACTGGAGAGCATCTCCATCGAGGAGATGAAGAAAGTCTTTGAGACTAACTTCTTCGGGGTCGTTCGCATGATCAAGGAGGTGATGCCTGATATGAAGAAGAGGAAAGATGGACGCATTATTGTGATCAGCAGTGTGATGGGACTGCAAGGTGAGCAGTGTGAAGGGGTGAGATAGATAGAGGGTGTTTTCTCAATATTGTAGCAACGCTTCACCAAGTTGTCAGCTTCTATTTTAAAATGTATGAAGATGGAAGGAATCAACAGTTTCTATGAAACCAAAAACTCTGCTTTGATTCTTCCAGGGGTGGTGTTCAACGATGTTTACTCAGCTTCCAAGTTTGCCATGGAGGGCTTCTGCGAGAGCTTGGCCGTGCAGCTTTTGAAGTTCAACGTCATGTGAGTGACCCTTACACCGCTGCAAATAGATGTGGTCACAAGTAAAAGAAAACTTGTCAAGGAAAGTTTGCAAATGATTGAACACTTTTTTAACCCAACACATTTAAGGTTTTTTACTAAGCTCAAAATATAGAGTATCACAAACTCCTTAACCATTTTTTTCATCCTTCAAAGCATAATCAGTTACACATCTTCTGTTTTATTTTAGTTTCCTTTTATTTTCGGATTTATAACCATTTTTCATAAATGTAAAGCTCGACTTATCTTAAAAGACAATGAAAAGGAAAGCTTTTAGTTCAAGATTTAAACCCATAAGAGTTGGAGAAGCTCTGATTCCAGAGCTTCTCATTCCAGAAGTCAAGTGCAAGTGTCGCAAACACTCCGTCGGATCGGATCTCAGTCTCGTTTGAGGAACCTTCAGGACAAGCTGAGTTGAAGTCCTTAAGTTTCTTCAAGAAACATATGGCTGCAGTGGTTGGAGCCAGACCATTCAGAATTTGTTTTAACAAATAAATGAATAAATAATATGCAGACGGTGGAGAATTGACTGATCCAGATTGTCATAAATAAAGAGCCATGCAAAATTTTACGGTGAAGTATAGAGCCCTTATAGTAAAACATATACAGTTTCAAATTATTTATGTGTATCCAGCTCACAAAAAAGTTCAAAATAAATTACATCTGGTGTTAAATGAGATCCTTCTTCAGTAGACTTGCTTGATTATACTCTAAGAACTTTAAATTAGAATTATTAGAATTATTTTGATTAGAATGTAAGTTTACACTTATTCTAACAATAAACCACTTTGACAATAGATCAAAGCCTTTGCCATAATTTTGCTTAGTTATCTGACGTGTGTATTTTCAGTTCCTCTTCATTTAGTGTTTTGTGAGCACTGGTAAAAAAAAAATAATAATAATAAAGAAAGACTGTTAATTTTTTCTCAAGATCACCAGTGTTTAAAAAGCTTCAAATAAATGACAAAACTGGACCAACAAACCTTTTAATTTTAGCATTTTTTAGCATTTTTCTTTGACTCCAAAGAGCCCTAGTGGTGGGCTGCATGTGTCTCTGCAGTCTCAGATTGCAAACCCCGTCTTAGAAAATCCACTTGTGCCTACACTGAACAGTTTGATGGGTGTGGTGGATTTGTCACTTTAATTTGAGATTCATTTCTAGATCATTTTGAACTTTTTCACTTCTCTTCTCATTTGGGAGCTGAAACAACATGCATCTTAAACTCTGATGCCAATCTTCTGTGAGCAGCAAAAATAAAGATTATTTTACCGAACTTAAAAAAAAAATCATCTCAGAATTGTTGTTCACCTTTCGGTTTATCCTTCAGGGGTCACCATAGTGAGTGAGATGTGCAAATGCACAGGTGGTTTGGCAATGATTTTTACACTAGATGCCCTTCCTGACACAACCCTGTATTATAGCAAAAAAATAAAGACCAAACTACCTTTAATTTTGCACAGGAAAACCAAAGAGCTTTCAATATAAAAAACATATGATTTACTCTGTTTGCTGCTATCAGTGAGTACAAGCCAGACGGTCGCTCTTCTTTTAGCTTAAAAATGAGATAATCCTTCATTTTCTTCTTGTACTATCTCTGTACACAGAATATCAATGATTGAGCCGGGCCCGGTACACACAGAGTTTGAGGTAAAGATGATCCAGGAAGTAAAACAGAGAGATTTTCCTGGAGCTGATGCTGAGACGGTGCGTCTCTTCAAGGAGGTTTACCTCCCCTCTTCCGTGGACATCTTTGAGGCGCTGGGACAAACCCCCGATGACATTGCCAGAGTAAGATCTCTTTATGTTCTTCGACTACACATCTCTGAGACTCATCTGACTGGTCAGGTTTTAACTGTCATGTTTATGTCCTTATTTCTTTTTAGTGCACAAAGAAAGTGATTGAAGCCAGTAGCCCACGTTTTCGGAATCTAACCAATGCACTGTACACACCCATCATTGCTATGAAGTATGCAGATGAAACTGGAACCATGTCAGTTCACGCCTTCTACCACTTGCTCTTTAACCTGGGTCCTCTGATGCATGTCAGTGTTATGGCCATGAAGTACCTCACCTGTGGATGTCTGCGGAGAAGAACCATTTCACCAAACTAAAGACCGAAATGTTTTGCAGAGTCATGCATGTCATAAAATAACTGATTTTGAAGATGTTCCATGAAAGGGTCAAATTTGCCTTAAAATTTGACCATAAAAGAATTAACAAAATGGTATACAGTTTAGAACATTTAGGACTTTATCAATTGCAATGAAAGTGCACATTTCCTGGTTTAAATGTATCTATTTTTAATAGTTTATAAAGAATAATAATGCAGAGTACTTACTTTCAAAGCTGTAGAATGTACGTTCATTTCAGTGATGAGCATATAATGAGAGAAAACAAGAGACTTTAAATGTATTTCTATCTTTTTTACTAAAGAACCAAAAAAAGCTGACATAAATACTGATTGTATGACTTTGTTTGTATTGTTAGAATAATTCAGAGAACAAGTACAAATGAAAAGAAAAAAGTTTAATTAAATAAAAGGAAATAAAAAACAGCACAATCTGACCAAATGTCACTGTAACTGTCAAAGTGTGGACCTCACAAACAGTCTATTCTCTTGTTTTCCAGGCCTGCTTATGATTTTTGTGTATCTTTTTTAAACGGTTCTATTAAATGACCATTCTAAAGAACTGTCTGATTTCAATTTGTTAATTTTTGGAAAACTTTTACTCTCATGTCAGTTTCAAGTATTTAAATAGTAACCATTGATGGTTTTTCTGTACTTTTAAATGTACCAGCATTCTATACATTCATATCTGTTTAAGAATAATATTGACATCACAACATTTTTTATCTAAAGACTAGCTAGAAGAGTCAGCTTTTTTCTTTCAATGCATTTTTTTTGGTTTGTGTAGTTAATGTAACCATTATGTGAAGTTTTTCTTTTTTATTCTATAATTTTTAACATTTAAGTTGTTTGCTTTTTTTACTCCAATGGAGTTCACAAGCAATTCACAGTTGAGCTTTTTATTTTAGCATGGTAACAATGTTCACCCAAATTACACATTTTGATTAGCTACCATACCGTGAGTTTATGAAGCTATGGCTTCATAAACCATGCCATACGTGTGTATTTATTCAAATAACTTCTACTGGTGTTTCAGCTTTTATTTATTATTCTGTAGTTCACTAGTCAACTAGTCTTAATAACAAATTTAAACCAACGTTTATCTTGAAGTAAAACAAAGTTTACATGAAAAACAACAAAAACTTTATGTGGCAATTTCAATAGATATAGTAAAACTGAAATATCGTCCTTAAACTACAGAAGAGGATTAAGGCCACGGAGAAAGAAAAAAAGGGCATAAAAAATTCTGGTTTATTTCTCAGAATTCTGACTTTATTCTGAGATTAAAGTCAGAATTCTCAGAAAAAAGTCAGTGTCTGTGTGTTTTTTCTTTCTCCATGGCCCTAATCCTCTTCCCTATTAAGTGAATGAATGAATGAATGAATGAATGAATGAATGAATGAATGAATGAATGAATGAATGAATGAATGAATGAATCGATGAATCAATGAATCAATGAAATAAACTTGTTATTAATTATTGAGAGAAAATAGAGCACTTCCGGTGATCGACAGATCGGGGCTTGACTTTTACTACCTGATCAAGTCGCGGGGAGATTAGAACTCACGCGATGACAGAGCAATCGAACTTTGAGGCTAAACTTCTGTGTTAACATGGACTTTAAAGCAGTGTGCTTTTCTTTTTACGTTAATTGTCGTTTTCAATTGTGGCCAACGTTTTAGTTTTGTTTGTTTTGTTTTTTAAACAAAATGTTAGTCCTCTAGCGTTAAACATAACCTGCATCGAGGCAAGCTAGCATCTTTAAAGTTGTCGACACGTTTAGTTAGGAACCGTGCACGTTCCTTTTTCTGACTCCATGTGAGGGGTCCGATGCTTTGGAGTCGCAGGATGAACAGTAAAGCTGGAGATATAATCCTGCAATGCGAGAAGCAGCTTAGAGACGCATTACACAGCGACGACAAGGAGAAGGTAACCAACATGTTTTCTCATTCCTGCCTCTCTTAGAAACCTGACATCTATGTTTTTGCCTCGATCCAGCTGCGGAGGAAGTTGGCTCTGTTGAAAAGGGAGTATGTGAAGACGGCGCAGAGGCTGCAGGTGAGACCCGGACGGAGCGTTCAGCTGTGATTGTTCTGCACATTGTTTTTCATCATCATGCCTCTGTCTGTCTGTGATCTTCGCACAGCGTGCTGAGCGTCTGGAGGCTGTGAGGAAGCATGTCAGGAGTAGGATCTCTGAACAGAACCAGCTGGATCATCACAGGGATTCTGAGGATGCAACTGCATCACGTGTCAACTCTTCATCGTTGATACTCAGCACCACCAATGCAGAAGATCAAGGCTCAGCCCAGGCTCAGGAGCATGATCCTCCAGGTAAACATGAGTAAATATAACCACACTGCTCCTACTTTAGGACTCCATCAATGTGGTGTTTTATCATACCAGGTATCTATATATAACATTTACAAATTACCAGTTCAAGTTGATTCACAATTTATTTTAATTAAGATTCATTTTAGATCCCCACTTTGATGAAAATTGATTTTTCTGTGTTTTTAACTTGTTCTTATGGCATTTTCCTTATGACGAAAGACAGACCAGTATATAAAGAAAGTTCAGATTAAAATGTGCATTTCTGTTCATTTCTTTATTCAAATTGTTGTGAATTAGAAGCAGAAAAAATACAATTAATTGAATAATCCGATGCATCCACATGCAGACAAACAGATCCATGAAAGTCTTTGTTTTCCTCGTCTAAACTGGTATCTGGATCAAAACTGTACGGCTGGATAGCTCCAATATTGCTTTCTATTGTTGTCGCACTCTTAATGTTAGGTTGGGGTTGATAGGAGTTGTAAACAAAGCTGATGGGAAGTGGGGGAAGGCTTACTCCAAGTCGTCTGTCCCGCCCACAACTCTGAGACAAATTTCTACAGAACTAATGCTGCAGAAATTATGTCCTAAAGCAAAAGACAGTTGTGTTTTTTTCATTTAGGCTTAAAGCTTAACAATCATAATTAAAAGACCATTAGGAACACTTATAAAATAGATTAAAAGATGCTTGGAGTGGAACTTTAAGATCTAATTTGCTTGCTTATGAAAAAAAATCATTTTAGTGGTTCAAACAGAACAAAGTGGAACTTTTATAAATAATTGTGTGTCCACCTCATTAAAGCCTTACTTAATTGTTCTACCAGATTCTGATCCATCACGGAGAAGCCAGGTGATCAGGTTTATCCTCCCTTCTGAATCGTCCCCACAACCTCCGGATTCCCGTCACGACTCGAGTCGAGGTCACAGACCCAGCTCTGCCCTGCGCCTCCGGTCCCGGCGGAGCCGCCTTCGCTGGGAAAGAAGGAGTGCTGAGGCTGACCAAAGCGCAGGCGTCAACCTGAAAGCACTAGAGCCGAGCGAGGCCATACAAGGGGCCATAACGGCTGAAGAAGAGAAGACGGTCAAGTGGAGAGGGGCGGATACGGTGAATGAAAGCGAAGAGAAGCTTTCTGGTCAGGATTCCGACTCTCCGTCTCTTCTGCTCACACACTGGAGTGCGCACAAAAAAGCGGAAAATGGGGAACAAGAGAAAACTGAAAACTGGAAACGCCAAGAGAAAAGGGAAGACAAGACTGATGTAGTGCGTGAAAGTCCGTGTGAATATTTATCATCCACTGAAGAGGGGAGACTAGGTGTGGAAAACAGAGAAGAGGGGGGTGTCAGAAAAGATGAAGAAGAAAAAAAGACACGTAAAGGGGAGGAAAACAGCAAAGCTGAGCAAACAGAAACAGTAGAGGATGAAAATAAATATGAAAAGAGTCAGACCTCCGGTGATGAAAAGAGCCTTCTGGACTCCTGCACACTAGTGGAGGGACTGCTTTTCCCGGTGGAGTATTACGTTCGGACCACCAGACGCATGACGTCCTCGCAAACCCAACCTGACATCCAAGCTGTCCTCTTCTCCCAGCTGAGCGTAGGACGCCAGCGCAGGAGTCGAGGCCGCCGCAGTGGAACCTGCAGCAGTTCACAGCGCCGCAGTCCCTCCTCCCCAGCGACTTCATCCACCCCTCCTCTTCCTCTGAACCCATCCGTCGTTCAGCCTGACAGTGCATCAGCTGGGGACAGTCTGATGGCCTCTTATGCCGGGTTGTCCCCCACAGTCAAGCCTGCGTGTCCACAGAGAGGCCGGAATAAGAGAAGAGGTCGGGGCCGGGGGAGACCTCAGACCCCAAAACAATCCGTTAAATGTCAGGACCCTCAGGTTGTAGTGACCCCAGACAATGTCACCTCTTTATATTCTCTATCCCAGTCTCTCTCTAGTGCTGATGGACCAAACCCCATTTTCATTTCCCAAAAAGGTGTTAAAGAAATAGATATAAATCCGCCGGTTTCAGCCAGCATCACCGCTTCCCAGTCGCCCTCAGGAGTAGCAGCAGTTCAGTCTGGTTCTGTGTCTGCACAGGTGGAACAGGTCTACCCCATTTTTATGAAGCACAGCTTCAAAACGAAAACACCGCAACAGACGATCAGAGGTGAGACTTTGCCAGAGCCGGGGTTTCTATCTGGACTGTGCATGCTTTCTGTGACAGAATTTTTGGATTTTTTATGATCAATGTTAGATATTGTTGAGCATCACTAGTTTATCTTTAAGTAAAACAGAGTGGTAACAGACTGACATTCAAAAAATGTTTTTTAATTGATCTCTCAAACTAAAAACTGTGGCCACGAATAAGTATTTTCTGTGCACAAAATAATATTATGTGACCACAAATGAAAGTTTTTGTATCTACACTTTCTACTACTAATTTGTGGCCACAAAATACTCATTTGTATTTTAGTATTTTGAAATCCTACTGCTAATTTGTGGATATTAAATAGTAATTTTTGCCTTCAAAATGCCAATAAAATGCTACATTTTTGCCACAAAAACCTAATATGAGTGCAGAAAACATTAAGTCGTGGCCACAAATGATGCATTTGAAAGAACATTTTTTTTAAATGTCTTGTCCAGGGCTCTGTACAAAACCACCCTCAGGTGTGTGTGTGTGTGTTTTTGTACCCTATGTGTTTTTCTTTTTTGCTGTGTAACCTTCAGGCCCATCGGACTGGACGTCTCTCCTCCTGCCTCCTGCCTCCTCGCCTGTTCAGGCCCCCCTGCTCTCCCTCCCACCCCCCTCTCTTTGCTCGCTTGTCGGCAGCCTGAAAAGCGTGGACATTCACCAAGATTTTCACCTCCCAGACGAGCACTTTGCCTCCCTGAAATTGCACAAACTTCGGCAAGTGGCAGTGGAGTCCGGAGTCGAGCACTTCTCTACGCCGTCTCGCATCACCCGCAGCAGCCTCCGGCGCTCTGACTTCAGGGATTCTTGGACCACCGTCCCTCTGTTGCCCACATCCTCGCCCACTGCTGCAGAATTGCCCCTATCAGATGAGAAGCATAAGGCTGCTGATCTGCTCTCCTTCCTGCCTCATTGCTCAGAAAATCTCACTGAAGCACTGAGTAGCAGCTCCTTCACCAAGGAGCAGACTGAGGGAGTGGAGAACGTTGAAAAGGTGATGGTGGCGGTGATGCAGGAAATCCCTGAAGAACCTGAAACCATAGCTGCACAGGCTAATATCCAGTGCAGCTTATCAGCTGGGAACATCCACAGATCTCCAACCTCTGACCAGATGGTGCCTCATCCAAAAATCTCTGACCCACAAACACGCAGTGAACAAGTTTCATCTGAAGAACAAGCAGACGATCGTGGAGAAGGCGGTGCTGTTCAGGATCAGAGGTCTGTGACCCCTGAAGAAAAATCCAGAGCTGAGATTCAAAACTTGGATTGGTGTGGGAAGGAAATCCCAGAAGAACCTCCCAACACGAGCACGTGTTCTCAAGATGATGAAGACGACGGAGAGGCTGTGGTGAATGTCCAAAATGCTCTGGATCCTCTAGATTCTAAGGAACCACACTTAAACCTCTGTGAGGAGAAACGGCCTGAAAACAAGCTCCCTGATCTCCTGCTGACTTCACATATTCCTTCAGCACCGTGTCCGTTTCTTAGCCCCCGCCTGCCTTCCACTCTGCTCTCCAGCCCCGCCCTGCCCTCTCTGGGACTCACCCCTCACCCTGCTGCTGGCAGCCTCCCCCTGACTCTGTCCCCCTCTGCTCCTTCCCTGAGTTTGCCTCCTCCTCACAGTCCATCTGCACAGGCTCTCCCACCTCCCGCTCTGTCTCCCTGCCCATCCTTCCCCGTTGAATCTGCCGTTTGCCCGCCTCTGCCCTGCGCTCAGCGCCGCAGCTCAGGGAGTCCAACGCCCACCGAGACGCCCACAATGAGGCGCACACACACACTCAAGGTACAGATGAAGAGGCCAGTTGTATTCTGCTGGTTCTACAGAATCCAGAAGCTTTTTTTTTTTTAAATATATGTGTGTTTGTGTCTTAATGCAGGCGGCAGCAGGAGGGCTGCTGGTGGACGCTTGCTGTTTTCTCCGAGCTTCTGGGGATCTATGTGTCGCAGCTGCAGGGAAGTGGGCCGTGTGTCTGTGGAGCCAGAGTTCTGCGTCTGACTGGAGCTTAAAGCACACCTGGACCTTCAGTGAAGTCAGTATGAAAAGTCGAGGAGATGCATTCACACTATAAAGACTATGAGCTTCGCAAAAAAACAAAAAAAAAGAAATTGCAATTTGAGATTATTGCCCTGAAATATACAGGCGGCGTCTTTTTCTTTAGTTTCTATATAAATTACATTAAATAATTATAAGTCTGAAATCAAGAGGGATTCGTTAATGTTTGTTAAAAAAAGAGAATGGGGTTTTAACATGTTCTTGTTGCATTTTTCTGCTGATGCAGAACATATAGAAAGAAAATGAAGCTAAAATAGGAATTTCTGAGTATCTCTTTGTCCAAATTTAGATGAATCAGGAGCAGAAGGAAAAATGCTATGTGAAAAAGACCCTATTTGTGACAAAGAAATTACACTTTTAAAACAGATCAAGCAACGGTCAATGGGTTTTAAAGAAGTCAGATGGATTTCCGATGTTTGTTTCCAGCCTGTGATCAACGTCTTTCCTGTCCTGGATGCTGCAGGGCTGATCTGTGTGACCCTTGGTCAGTTGGAAATTAGAGAAGTCAGGTGAATAAAGCTCAGTCGTCGCCTTGATATGAATTTCTTTGAACTGACATGTCTGTCTTTTTACATCAGTTTGGTAAAAGCTGCAGGATTTAATCCGTTAAAATTCAAACTTTTAACGGATTAAAATTTGAAGAAAAATTTGTTTCTCTTGTATCATGCTTCATATGTAGGTTTATCTTTGTTTAGCCATAAATGGTTGCTAAAAAATCTCTTTCTGACAAATGAAGTAGAACATGTGAAAAAACCCTCAGCTGTAGCTTTGAGCCTCACGTTTGCCACCTGGATTACGATCTGTAGATGCTTCTTACTGCGTTCTGTTTGTGCGCACAGAGTGCTCTCATGCTCCAGCCTCATGCAGATGCTGATATGTGAGGGGGTCATCCAGGTGGTGGTGGGCGTGTCTAGATCCAGGGTGGTCACCTCCTCCTGCTCCACCATGGGCTCCACCCTGCAGGTGTTTGCTCTGTCGGACAGCAGCAGGTAACGCGCTGAACGCCACGGCGCCTCTCTCGAATTCTTTGTACAGACACACAGACATTTTCTGTCCCTTTCAGGTCACAGAGGGGTCAGCCTCTGGTGTCTCCTGGCGTTTGTGTCAGCGCACTCGCTCCGGTCGACGGACTCCCGGATGCTCTGATCGCCACAGATGAAGATGGTCGTCTCTTCATCTGGTAAGTGGTACAAGGAAGAAGCTGTGACAAATAAATCCTTGAATGAAAATGCAACATGTGTTTTTATTTTTCTCTAAGGAATACAAAGACCGGGCAGCTGCTTTGCAAAGTCCAGCTGGAGCAGAGTTTATCCCACAGCGCCTGTCTCAGAGGATTCTCTGTGTCTGTGAGGAGCCCGCTGTCATCCAAATGTTCACGCTGCGCCTCCTCAGGATTTGACCTCCGTGTGTTTTTGTTTGCGGTGAACAGGGAGCTTTGTTGGTCCTCCTCCAGCATCAGCATCTCAGCTTACCTCAGGAAGAAGACAAAACAAAACTTAGAGAGGATACGCCTTCAGAAGAGCCCGAGATGGCGTTGTTCTCTCTGGTGGCCACTAACCCTCAGACTGGAGGGTCTGTTCTGCTCACTCAGCTGACTCCGCCCAACGCGTGGCGCAGCAGGTGAGTCAAGGAGCGCCGGCAGGCGAGGCTCGCGTTTGCGCGTTGACACGTTGATGAACCCCCTTCTGTGGTCTGCAGGCTGCTTGAAGCTGACGTCAACCAGTCCCGCGTGGCGGCGCTGAGTCCGAGCGGCGGTGTCTGTGTGTGGGAGCTCGGCCGAGGGGGGGGGGCTCAGACGCTGAAGGCTCCAGAGGGGGAGGACTGGCAGCTGGTGCGCTGGGGAGAGGAGGACACGTTGGTGATTGGACATCAAAACGGAGATGTGTCTCTGTACTGCTGCAGCGCCGACCCAACCTCCTCCTGCCTGTAGAAACCCCCCCTCTAGCTAAAGATGATTTGTTCTCTCTGTAAACGGTTCTGTTTTAAGATCTGCAACATTTACTAAATGTGTTCAGAATAATCGCCTTTCTTTTTGTTCAACAAAATCCCATTTTGGCTGAAATGAATGTTCAAAACTCCGTCTTTTCTTTTGTTTCACTGCAGAAACGAATCATTTTTATTCTGCAGCTAAATTCAAAACTAGAATCTCTGCAGGTTGAAGAAGCTTTCTTTGTCTGAGGAGCTTTTATTGCACATGTCTCACAATCCATGAAGATTTCTGCTTTTATGTCACTGTACTTTAAGTACTACTGTTGAGTCATTTGTTGTTCTTTCAAATAAGATGTTATATTTAAAGAAAAAACTTGGATTAAAATTATATTAAACTTTGATACCTTATTTCTCTGTTTCTAGAAGAAATGGTTTCTATTTACATGAAGCAACTGAATAAAAGACAGGAAGACATTCTAGTGCGCTGATATAGTGAAACAATTGAAAGTTTAACAGTAAATATTTATTACAAATATATATATGCATTATTATCCACTATGATAAATAAAGGCAAGATTTATGAGATTTAATTTCTTTATCTCTGAAATGAGAGTTTCTGTTGGATAAAAAGCTTTTGCTCCTAATGTTTTGGATTAATTTGTCATTACATCTGTGGCCAATATGTCTCTGAAGAACAATTATGCAAACACAAATGGGCACAAGAATGAAAGATTATACATACTTGTAAAGAACTTCTTAGAACGTACTGATGATGTTGCACTTTTTTTAAGCATCGGGACACTTTGAAGACACATAACCCTTCAAATGTGGATCAGAAGATGCTGCCTGATCTGCTGCTGATTCCCAGATCAGGTGTGTTTTTGCAATAGAATCTAAATTGGCAAGTTAGGGGGTAGCTGTGGTGCAGAGGCAGGGCGGTCAACCTCTGATCAGAGCCTTGCCTGCCCAAGCATCAAAGTGTCCTTGTGGTTACAGGCTGGCCCCCTGCATGGCCTGCAGAGCTGCTATCAATGTGTAAATGTGTGTGCGTAGACGAATAGGACTGTGACTGTAAAGTGGACCTCAAACAAGGTAGAAAAGCTGTGTAAGTAATCGCCATTTACTCTTTTAGTTGGAAAACAGCCTGATCCCTGGCCCTCAAAGCCTTGAGTTTGGCACTGATGCCATACACTTTATTTATTTATTTGGAGCCCTATCAGCATCCACAAAGTGGACGCTAGTCTTCCTGGGGTCCATACGCAAAAAATATATAATTTTGACCAATTTTACAAAAACCGAAAATGATTTTACAAAATTCACTAACTAATTCATCATATTTACCTTAAAAGCTTCATATGTTAAAATAAGTTAAAAACAATTTCATTTTTGTACCAGCATATCAAAAACACTCACATTTCATGACAAGTTTTCAAATCATGCAAATCGTTAGTTATTTTGAGTGGTCCTAATTTTACTTTTTTTTTAAATGATATTTGTTACTAGTGAGGATTGATTCCATGCAACAGAAGATCTAAATAACACTGTTCTTCTCACACAGTTAGATCTTTAAAAAGGAACAATCAAATCACCAGAGCTGACCTAACGAGTTTGATATTGATGACAATGCCCACTGTTTAAAACTTTATTTACCAAATATTGTGGGCATTTGTTCTGTAAATACTAAAGAAGTTATTTTCTCTCAGGTGATCTAAAGTAGGTTCCTTCATTGATCTTAAAAGAGTGAGAAAAGTATAACAGTGCTCTGGATTGGTAGCTGGAAGTTGCGAGAAGAAAAACTTTTTTCTTATTATTACTTTGTGTTGATCACATCAAATTGATGTGATTTAGTGCATAGAAGCAAGGAACATAACCCTTGTGCTATCCTAGGTACTTTAACGTTGGGAGTTGGGTCATCTAGACCCACTAGACAGTGCGCTGAACCTTTATTCTTCAATGATTTGTGATTTTCACTGGTGTCCATGGATTACATGAAATCTTTCCACCTTTATCCACCTTTGTCATGGTAGGGAGAACACGTCAATGTAAGGGTGGGGTCATCAAAGATAGCACGAGGGTTAAACCAGCTAGTGAAAGAAAATCTAGTTAAGGGCAAAGTCAAATGAAAGAAAATTTGACAGGCAAAAAAAAAGATGTTGGTGAGTAAGAGTTTAAATGAATCTGAAGGTTAATTTAATCATTCCTTGGGTTTTGTTTCTTCTTTAAAGGCCTACTATGATGAAATGGTGTTTTTACCATGTTCCTGTGGCAGCTTTCTGATCATGGAGGACGGATATAAAGAAAATAAAGCTGAAACTTGCAATCAAATTACACTGGAAGGGTCACAAGCTCCATTCTGATGCATCCACCTGCAGACAAATGGATCCGTGTTTGTTTTCCTCATCTGAGCTGGCATCTGGATCAAAACTATACGGCCGGATAACTCCAATATTGCTCATCAGTTTTGTTGCACCATTAATTGTTAGCTTGGTGGTGTGGGGAGCTGATAGCTAGTGGGAGAGTGCTGATGGTCCCGCCCACAACTCAGAAGCTCTTAACTCCTGCCGCTCTGAAGAAACTGTGTGCTAGAAAACTACAGGGTTTATTTGAAATTTTTGTTGAAGTGGAAACTATATTACAATAGATCAAAAGATGCTTTGAGTGGGGGACTAATGAACCATACCTTAGTAGTGCCTAAATCAAGAAAATCTTTATTTAATCTTAGGAAACATTACACCATGTAGAGACGTCTGTGTAATCAGTATTATGTACAAGTTTGTATATTCTGTTGAACCAAAGAACTAGAACATTTAAAAAGAAGGGAAACTGCAGGAACAATGTACATGATGAAGACATTAACATGGTCCATTTCTTCAGACAAGAGATAAAAACATACAAATTCAACCAGGATAGCTTTACACACCTGTACAACCAGGCTGAATCTCAGTCATCACATACTTTTTCCTCACAGCCTTAAGATCAAAGACAACTTATCCAATTGCAAAAAAGGAGACAGAAAATATTTAAAAACGATGCTCAACTTTATGGTAACTTGTAAACAAAATAACTTTCAAGATTGCCCTTAGGACTGACGACTGTCCCGGATCTGCTATGCTGCAATGATCCAGCAGATGTCGGTAGAGGCACCAAGGGCTTTGTTAAAAGAGTCAAACTTTTTATTAACACATTTTTAGAGGTTGACAATCCATATTCATAATAAAAAACGAAGTCCGTGGTGAATTTCAAGGTCTTAAAATAAAGCTGTAAGTAAAATGAATTGGTGCTGCTCTGAGGGAGGCAGATTTGACCGACCACGCAGGGGACCTAATGAGCAGCGGGCGTCGGTTTGGTTTCTAGCAGCTTCTCCACCATGAGTTTGGCGTAACGCATGCGACTGGCTAGTTCTTTGCTACAACCAAACTCCTCCAGCAGGGAGAGCTTGTAGGTGCGGAACTCTCGCTTCTCGTTGATGTAGGTCACCGCGGCCATCAGCGGACACAGAATCAGCTTAGTGTGGTCCTGATGAACAGATTACAAAATGAGTTCACCATTAGGAAACGTCACTATTCGTGGTGCGAGCGATGGACCATGGCGTCTCACCTGGAAGAAGTTGATCTGAACCGTTCCATTGCTCAGGTGCAGGATGATGGCGCTCTTGGTTCGAAACCAGAGGCAGAGGTAAGGCAGCCGGGCCAGTTCATCGCCTTCACGGCGCGCAATGTTGGCACCAGCTTTCAGGAGATGCTCACTCATGTAGTTGCGGAAATATTTCAGTAATGTAATCTGCAGGACAGGAAAAATACTTACAGTACTCTACTAGTAGAGGAAAAACTACAGAGCCCTGGACATGACATAAATAATACCTTTTGCACACAAAATACAACTTTTTGGACAAAAACTAGCATTTTTGTGCCCACAGTGTAGTATTTGTGTGCTCAAAATAATTATTCATGGCCACAAATTATTAATTTGAGGGAAAACTTCATTCAAGACAGGTTATTCTGTCTTCTTTCAGAATAACCAGAACAAAGCAAAAAACAGAATTAGCTTCATCCACCAACCTTTTTGTTGAGAGAAGCAGGGAATGAGCGAACGCTTAAATAGGACTCTGCAGCCTTCTTGTCAATGTACTGCAGACTGTCGCCATCAGCATACATGATGAGTCGGGTGAAATCGTTGAATAGAACACCAACACTGTTGTCACAAAGCTGGTATCCTGCGAATACAATTTACAGCACACCCTTAATCCTCTATTAAAAGCAAGACAAAAAAAAGGCAACCCTGTCCTAGGATTTAGAATTTACCTAATCCATATTTGTCAGAGTAGTCGACCCATTTACTGATCCAAAAGATGGGAATACACGCAGGATCCTCTGCTTCCTCTGAAATCAAAGACAATGGGTTTTCTGTGAGAAGGACTGACAAAGACTGCAGAAAGTTTCGGTAGTTCCTGCAGGCAGCTGCTCTCACCTTGCCGAATGACCGCCTTCTCTGAAGGCTTGGCAGAGATGATGCTGTTGAGCTGCTGCAGCATGTCCTTCAGGTAGCATTCTTCTGGCTCCGCCTCTCTGCACACAAAATTCCCATTTAGTATATTTGATCAAACTTTGACGCATGTTTTAGACTTTAGTGTGATATCTCACAGTGGAGCAGGCTCGTCTTTCATGTCCACCTTCTCTGTGCCGGCTGAAAAAACAAAAAAATTAAATTAAGAAAAACGGCAACAATATCTCTGTTGATTAACTGCGTACTTTCATTATCAGTGCACAAGTTTTGGGCAATTCTTGGGTTTGTTACCTTTGTTGTTTATGGCAGTCAGGGGGCGCCTCTGGTTGAGCTCTGCAGCCATGGAGGGGGCAATGGAGAAGCGCGGGGGCACAGTGAGACAAGTGGTGGGCAGCCGCAGGGGGACGTATCCCGATGTGAAGAACTCATCCGTCTGCAGGTCAGTGATGGTGGGCCTCTGGGCAGGATCAGCATGCAGCATCCTCTTGATGAGAGCCGAGGCTGCCGGGTTGATTTGCTGCAGCATTCAAGTGAAGTGACGGAAAAACGTAAGATTTTCTTTCACCAACTATTACATACATTTTGGGGATTAACGTTTGCTCTTCTCACCCAGGGGATGGTGTAATTGTTCTTCTTGATCCGGTTGTATGTGTCTTTCAGGCATGAGGTTTCAAACGGAGGCTTGCCGACTAACAAAGTGTACCTATGAGAGGAAACAGGAAGGAAGTTGAGTATCCAGAATCCTGTGGAATGACACTCTTCCCCACACCAGTGTGGGTTTACACACTTACAATATGCACCCAAGTGACCAGACATCCACTTCATAGCTGTGGCCTTTCTTGCACAGCACTTCCGGAGCGATATAGTTGGGCGTTCCACACAAGGTCTTCTTCCGTTCACCATCAAACTCAATCTTTGTGGCCAAACCAAAGTCACCTAGCAAAAAAAGGAAAGAAAGAAATGATCAGCATTTAATCTGAGTAAAGGATATTAAGAAGCCAAATATGGGTGTTAACATATTGGAGCTGGAAGTTCTCAACAAGGAAGTTATGGGAGCATATCAAGAACATGGGTGTGCCCGTTTCTTTGTCACTACACCGACAGGTTTCCTGCTCTCCATACCTATCTTGACTTCCATGTCGTCGTTGAGGAAGATGTTCCCCAGTTTCAGGTCTCTGTGGATGACCTTGTTGCTGTGCAGATAATGGACCCCCTTCAGCAGCTGGGTCATGTAGTAGCGAGCCTCCGGCTCCGTGACCGCCTTCCTGCGCTTGTGCAACTCCAACAGGGACTTGAAAAGGACAACAGTTCTGGTGAGAGGCCGAACTCAGTGGAGGAAAATGGAGGCTGGCAGAGCATGAACAAGCTGCATGAAGTGGCACCTCAAGAAGAAGTGTTAAAAACAATATGTGGAACAACACATGAAGGGGAAAAGAGAAGTTAGATATCTCTCTATAGTTTTAAATTACAAAAAGATACTGCTTTAGGATATGCAACAGTGATTTAAAGCAGTGATCAGGGGATTTGAGTCTCCCAGCACTATGCCAAAGGAGGGGGGGGGGGGGTAACGGAAGAGGCCACATTGTTAACCGTTGACCTTCATGTATTTTTCTTAAGAGTTCCCAAAATCCTCACCCTTCTCCTGCAGATCTCCAGGACCACATAGACGAAGTCGTCGTCCTCAAAGAACCCGTGGAAGCCCACGATGTTAGCATGATTGAGGCTCTTGTGAATGGAGATTTCCGAGCTCATCTTCTCCCTTTGGTGCTGCTTCAGGATCAACGACTTGGGCACTATTTTGCCAGCGAAAACCTGCTTGGTCTCCATGTCTGTAATTTCGAAGCATTTGGCGAAGCCCCCCTTGCCGAGGAACCTGCCCTTGGAGTATCTCCTCAGGGTGCGGGGATCCACCAAAACCTCTGGGATTTCTTTCAGAGGAGCCGATTTTGGGTCGACGTGTCCGGACGGCTGCGCCGGCTTTGCGATAGCAGCACTCATGGTGTACTTTAAAAGTGCTCCTTCCGCGTTAATAAAGCTCCAAAGAAGTCGAAACGCGAAAGTTATTAAACAAGGGCTAAAGTGTTGTTTAACCCTCCAACTCAACCGACGTTAGTTTAGCCTTCGAAGCTAACTTTTTCTAGTTCTACGCCTCAATTTACAGCAAAAACTAACAAACGATCTAAACCGCAAACGTTGACTAACATTTAATGGCCGACAGGTCCCAAGATTAAATAAATTAATTAAAAAAAACCGGAGGCAGAACTCTTGCGCAGACTTCCCCGGCAGCGGTTGCCTTGTCCCGTTCTGCCTTTTCGATAACAAGTGTCTCGTACAAATTTAAAATGCTGGCTCGGTCGTTTCGGCGATCGTTGATTGGTCTGCTAGATTTGAATTCCACAGCGTCACAGCAAAGCATCTTGGGAACATGTGTACAAAAATAGCCAATCAGGAAAAGAGTAGAAGGCCTCCAACAATCTGATTGGCTGAAAGGCTGTTGTTGTTTCCTCGAGAAAGACGGATGGGAAATGTAGTCGGGAAAGGGATTTAATTTAGAAAGTGTTTTGTCATTAGCGTTATCCGAATTATGGCCACTCATGAGCCAATATTCATCATTTAGGTTCATGTTATTAGTTGAACACTAATATTACATGAATGCATAGGATCATATGAAGTTTATTTAATCTTTATTAGACTATCAGTTTTTTATGAATTTGTCATTTTCACTTTTTGGATGGATTTTTATTGACAGACATTGTTGGTTCACGTTATACACTTTTATTTTTATTGATTGCCATGCTGACTGTGTACACTCATCTTGCACCAGACTTCCTTGAAAAACTTTCAACTTTTCATAAATTGAGAAACATGTGAGTGTTTGCTTTCCTCTCATGATCTTTTCTTTTCATTTCTACTCTGTTAGAACAACCATTAAATACTGTTTTAAACCAAATTCTCAGACTGTGCTGTCGGCATTTTAAGTGTATGCTAACTTTGCTCTGTCCAAAATGAAAAATCGTATTCCTTTACTGTGATGATCTTTTTCATAGTCATACTAGAATAGCCTCCTGACTATCCGAAAAAAAAATACACACAGTCACATTTCTTTCTTAAAACTAACATTGCCATAGCCCCACCCCTTCACATTTTGAATCATTTAAAAGCCACAAATGCCCTCTGTAGATACCAAAAGGAGTTCCAAAAGGAGTTCATTCAGTAATTGCAGTGGTTGAATAATTTTCAGGTCTAGAAATGTCCACTATAGGGACAAGTTTATATTGCCGGTAGTGAGGAGGATATTTTTCACTCTAGATTGGTTGCAATTCAAAAAGGATTTTGAGCATAAAAGCCTCAGGGTTTAATTTGAAAGATTATTTATGCTGGAAAGCATAAAATGTTGAGAAGCAGTAAAATATAGTGTAACAAATGCAATATGAGATGGTAAACCTGCAGTAATGGTTTAATCTGGCTTGCTACACTAAAAACAAGTCACATCGTTTTTGTGATACCAAGATTATTGTTTATTTGACAAGATGTTAACATGATGAATTTAAGGACTTTCACTTTCTGATCATGATGGTTAACCTGTTGATGCCTATACTTATATAATAATTCCAGAATACATGAAGATTCCCAATTTTTTACATTTGGATATTGACTGTACTGTTTGGTTTCAACATGCCAAGCTAAAAAAAAAAAAAAGTTCTTTCCCCCCTAAGGTTTTCATTTCTTTTTTTTATCCACCACTGCATGGTAGTTGGGGTAACCAGTTAATAGATTGCTGGTTTCTGGCTGATCAACATTTTGCGGTAAATTAATTTGGGTTAAGAGTGTAAAGGGGGAATGGTTATGGGACACTAACTCAAAACACAGCTTGTTGAGGGGATGCTTACCTGAAGACTGCGGTGACTTGCTTGCACCGGTGCATCCTAAAGCTACAAACACACCGCTTATAAACCATCAGAGGTTGTAAAGGAATACAGTTCAGTAGTTTGGAGGTAGCATTACTTATTCAAGAGCCACATGTTTCTGCCTGTGGGCTGGAATAATATTTCAAACTTCTCCAAAGCTTCTAACTAAAGTTTTCCTTTTTTATCTTTTGGACAAAAGCTTTTGTGCCTTGTAATTCATGTACTTCTCTTTGTTGTAGCCGTTTATAAATGTTGTAATTTCCATCTCCACCCCTACATGCTGCTGCACTCTGATTCCTTGGTGTGTGTTTACCTTTCTTGCAGATTTGGCTTGACTTGAGCTAAAGATGTTACATGCAACAAAAACACAAACACACTGCCAAACAAGGACAGTTTTATTGGATTAGGGTGAGCACACAGGAATGCTTGGGTTCACTCAGAGAATATCACATATCAGTGTCCATGTTCAGGCTTTTATTTACTCAATTTCCTCTAGTTGCAGTGCTCAAAAAATCCATACTGGACATTTATGACGGTTTGAATTGTGCAAGGTTATGGGGGATATTGATTTGTTTCAGATCTCTGAACATGCACTCTCATCCAGAATCCTTTTTGCTTTGGGTTACCATGGCAACACGCATTTGTACAGACCAAGACAGGTTTTTGTGTGCATATATCCAGACATGCTGAGTTTAGCACATGAAATAACCCGTTTAAAGTGTTTCTCATCTTATAGATGAGGAAAATGTGGTTCTGTCTGCTGAGGCTCGGAGAAAGTGGAGTAGGCTACCTTTTCTTTCATCCTCTCATACATTTTTGGCTCAGTGAGATCTCAAAGGGGACTTGATGTAGGCTCTTTTTTCTTCTCCCACACACTGCAGTATGAACTAAACCATGACACTGATTTTTTTTTAAAATCTGAACAAAATGGCTCCAATGATAGGACTCATAGTCTAATCTCAAACAGATACTAAATGTTCAATAATATCCTTTTTATGGTTTGTACATCTCAACTTTCCTTGTAATATTTTGGCACGTCTCTAGTACCCTAAGAACTGTAATATAACCAGATTCTCCTCAAAATAATAATGCAAGAACTCAGATTATTTCAAACATTTGTTTAGCTTTTAAAGAGAAATTCTTTTCAAATCCATGGTCTAAAATGTGTGGTCTTGAAGATCCAGTTTTGTAACATTGTAATGTCAAGCTCAAAATTCAGATTAGGGGCAAGAAAAACCTTCATGTGACAGAAAATCTAAAACAAGGAAGGTCACACTGAGAACTTCATTGGACATTTTATTCACTTATTTCAAATGAAGGAGCACAACAGTCGAATATGGATGCTCTGTGAAAGGCACAGCCAACGAGTCAGCAAAAGAGAGGACTCTACCATCATGTTCACGCACCAGCAGCAGCACCCAGGATAAATAAGGCGTTTCATGAGAATCGTGTGCTTTCACTTATGTTTAAATACACTTAATAATTGATTATTGCACTGAACAGTTGGACTGTTTGTGTGTACGCCTTACCCAAAATGATAATCTCTTAATTGCAAGCTTCGGAACTAAATGTGTAATTTCCTTAAAGCTCATTTCTATCACCATCACTGAAGACCTCAAAGAATTGTTGAAGTTCTCACATTTGTTTAAAGAAAAAGATTTTCAGTGGGTTTTACATCCAAGAAAGCCCTTTGTTTTGTGTTATCTTGCAGGATATTTGAGTGTGCATGCCAGAAAAACATTATATCTTCCAGTCATATACTTTTTCCACAATTACCATTTTGTGAATCATCTAGCAAAAATGAAAGCAATATTTACAGCAACATCCTTCCATCTGGTGTGCGTTTCAGTGGTTTAAAAGAAAGCAGGAGATAAAAGCAGCACATACAAGCGGGACATTAAGCATCACATACTTAGATAACGTAAGTTTAAAGGTATAACCAGTAAAATGTCTGTCAGACCAATAGTTACCATAGGTAGATAGGCACAATAAATGACTGTATTTGACTGGGGAGATTGGCAATGCACTGTAAAAAGTAAAAAGCCCAACAACAAGTTCACAAGTAGAAAAAAATGCCATACCTTTGTGCTAGAATATCAATTTTCATAATCCTTCATTCAGCCATTCACATAAATTCCACACATACATATACAAAAAAGAAGAATAAACAAAGCAAGTACAACAGCAAAAAATGCTGCCAATGGTATCTCTAAATAGTTTGTAGCGTTGTGCCAAAAAAATGGGAATGTTTTTCTCAGTATTCCCACAGAGATGCACTATCCAGGGAGTCTGCACTGGCCTTCAGGGCTCCAGCATGGTCACCTTTTAGGTATTTTCCCCCAACAACCCTGATGGCCATCTTGTTTGGGTCACAGAATTCAAGCAGGAACTGAACAGGCGTGGAGCTGCTGCACACAATGGCTGTGTCGTCTCCAATACACCAGTATTTGCCCTGGGAATCTGGATAAAAAAATGGTTTTCATTGTTTTTGTTATGTCAGCCAGTCATTTTCCATTCAAATGCCGTGACTATTACACATTTTAACATGTTTAACTTCACACAAGTTTTGCTATATTAAAAAGTTGGGAGAGACATTCTCATTAAAAACTGCTTTCATGGCAATCCCAGAAAAAGAAATTTGCAGTTTAAACAATGAAATAGTTTTTACACTGAGAGCTGGGTATATTACATCATGGACCATATATTTAAAATGTTTAATTAACTTTCTATTTCTATTTAAAGTTGAATTCCCAGGTTTCTAAAATAAATACATTTTTTCAATGGAAATTGAATTTTATAACAGAAGGCAGCAATGTTACAAATGGCTAACAAGGAAGAAGAAACTCAGAACTAGAGTTGGATTGAGCTGCTCTGGGCAATTGTAAACACTGTAGCTGGGTTATGTTCCAACTACGATCTAATTTATTCCAGTTTTAGAATATTATTTGAAAATTTAAGATCCTATTTTTGAAAAAAATAAGAAATATCTAAGTTTTTTCTCAACATATAGTTGAGAAAAAACTAGTTCTTGAAATTGATAATTTCCTATTTCAGAGAACAGCCTAATTTAATTCACACCAAAATCGATTTATCTCATTCTGAAACAATTTTTAATTGTATACATTGATTTGATTTAAATAGATTCTGCCTCAGGATGTTCAATCTGGTTAGATCTTAGGAATAGAAATTGATTCATCAATTAATCACTGCACATCTAGTATTTATTTATCACATAATGCAGGAATCAAATGTGTACTCTGATAAAAATTATATTTTTGATGTTTTAAACGTGTTCTTGTGGCATCGCTTGGATGATGGAGGATGGATAGATAGATAGAGAGAGAGAGAGAGAGAGAGAGAGAGAGAATAAGGCTCATAATTGCATTTCTGAGTATTTCTTTATTAAAATTGTTGCAAATCGGGAGCAGACGAAAAAATGCTGTTTAAAAATATTGTATTTATTATGTAGAAAATATACTGGGCGGGCCAAGATTTCCCTGCTCTGCTCCATTCTGATGCATCCACCTGTAAACTGCGAAATTCATGTACGTCTTTGTTTTCCTCATCTGACCTGGCATCTGGCTCAAAACTGTACAACTGTATAGCGCCATTATTGCTCGCCATTTTTGTTGCACTGATAATGTTAGGTTAGGGATGTGAGGGGCTGTAAGCTAACTGGAGAGCGTGTAAACAGATAGCCCAGTTATGGGGGACGGGAAGTGGGGTGGATAGGGTTGCTCCACGCCAATAGTCCTGCCTACAACTACAAGATGAATTTCTAATGAACTACTGCTGCTCTGCAGAACCTGTCCTAGAAAAAGGACCAGTTTTTAGATTTGGGCTAAAAACAGCATAATCTTAATTAAAAGACCACTGGGAAAACTTTTACAATAGATCAAAAGATGAGCGGAGTGGGTCTTTAATAAAGTTGCAAAACACTTGCCTACAGAATCAATAGGTTTGATTTATTCTGAAAAGTCCCAACCAGCAGGGCATCATGTGAATTTGACTATAAAGAACAACACAACAGCTATAGGCAATTTTCTCCTCTGTAATTATGTGACTAACATGACAACTGACCTTTGAAAGAATAAGCACCATTATGAAACTCTAGTTGGAAAACATCATAGGATGCTCTATTGGAGTCCAGTGTTGGCAATCCAGGTTTACGCGCCCCAATGAAACCATGCTCTCCACGGAGGACGATGATTGGACGGTTAATTAGCTTCATCAAGAACTGTTCAGCCTCCCCTGGGAAACAAGTTAAGTAATATTTGCATTCTAAAGAATATCGAGGCCACAAACAAATCAAACCCTTTTAAACTTTTAAAAATGTCAGAAAGATAACTGACCTGCATTGTCAACGGTAGCAGCCAACTGCCCGTTCTTCTTTGCTGTCACATACTTGCCATTGGCTGCACGAATGCACACCCGACCATCACGCCACGCTAATTCAAAGTAACTGTTGGCAGACCTGGGAAAAACAGCCATTCAACACAAACGGAATGAGTATGGTCAGAGACAGAAAACCTTTTACAGAGTGTGAAAATCATTAGAAGGTTACTTGGTGGAGGCAGTGCACTGCAGTCCTCCAGTTACTGTCAGTGTCCAGTATTTTCCAGCAGCAGTTTTAAAGGCACACTTCCTGTCATCACGGCTCATCTCCAACTGGAAGACTTCTTGGTCACCTTCCTCATCCTGATTAGCAGACAGATCCATGCCTGAAAAATGAGTCGGCAGTCACATTTCACTTTCCACTGGGAGTTACAAATGTAACAGAAATACATGCAATTAAATCTCATCTGATAAAGATTTGTCAATAAATTGTGACTTAATTAATTTAAAAATTCTTCTGTTTTTTAGATGAATGTGTGATGTATATTGTGCTTGGTAGTCAGGTGATGCAAAGTAATGTAGCACAGATTTAGATGAGGACCTGAAAGAGTTGTCTTTGACCAATTCAGCAACATTCCGAGTTTTTGGCAAAGTCAAAGCAAAATTGGAATCTCTTTTGAAATTATACATTGATCAAGCCCCAGCCAATCAAAAAACCACACCCCTTACGTGCAAATTTGAGCTGTAAAAAACCCTTAAAAAGCTGTTGCTCCTTTCTGAAACCTACCTCCGTTGGCCTTTGGAAGAATTGCAGTATCTGGTCATTTATGGCCTGTGTCAAATTCCATAAGGGGAAGCTTAATTCAGAAACTATGCATATCACATGTTTCACTTATTTAAAAATAAGTGGAGATGAGTGGAAATAAATTCGAGCAAGATGACGTAAATAAACAGTGATTGGTCTGAGTCAGTCCAAATCAACATTTCTATGACAACTACTGTCGCCAATCAAGAGTAAGCTTTTACAAAGTCCAAACCCCTACCACTGAAAGCGGACTGAGGAGAATCTGTCAATCAAACATCTCGAACATTTGAGGCTGGGGCCAGCGGACACCACAACCTTTTACTGAGGCATCTGATTGGCTAGTTTATAACTTTAACAACTTGCAATAAAGAAACACAGTTCTCTAATACAGCCAGTGTTCAGTGCCAAATTACATTTTCTCATATTATGTGAACTTTTTTTTGTTTGTTTTTTTTTACAAAAAATGACTGTTTTATTGGTTTGGCATTTAACTCCGACTGATTGACCCACTGTCAGCCTCAAGAGTGTCTTTGCATCCCTTTAATGGAGGTGTCATAGGAGAGTACTTGGAAGGATTTAAGCGTTATTATCAAAGCCAAATGGGGTATAGTTTTTGCATAATTTATGAGGACCAGTACGTAACTACTGGTTCTTTTAGACCCACTGGAAAAGCTTTCGGAAGCTTTTAAGTTTCAAGACTGCTATGACCAGCACCTATTACTGTACACAAAGGGTAAGTGGAGTGACCACATGGTTGGATATATGATTGTTTACCCAAAGCAAACTCTAGATTGAGTTTGTCTTAAAACTAAAACACCATTTTAAAGATAGAATTTAATCAATTCTTTACGTGTCAGTGATCTAATAAAAAAGGCACAGGTGGAACAGTTTTTGACGATGGAACTGAGCGCTTGTAGATTTTTTCCAAACAAATATTAAATTCTAAAGGTGATTCAGAAGTGACAGGAACATGTCTTCTCAAAGTCACAGTAGTGGCAACAATCAATTGCCCCTTCATCGCATTCTGATGTGGTAACAGAGATGAGAAGGGGCTGTAGGAGCCAAATTCCTTAACACTGATACGGTTTTTCTTCCCTAAACCTTATCTAAAGGTTTCCAGAATGCAAGAAATGAACTTTTATGAAGGAATCTAAATTGGAGTTGAGTAAAATGAGGTAGACTTTGCTGGTAGCTAAATCTTCATCATTATCAATACTTATAACCAACTCTATAACTTCTTTTGATTTACGTTATCTGGGATACCACATAGAGAGTGGGCAGGCGCATCCATAAAAAGACTAAGCTGTATACAGCTTACAAGGCTAATATTGGAGTGGATCAGATCTTAAGACTTTCCAGATATTGCAATTGGTTTCTTCCAGTATTTAAGGACCTCCTGACCAAACTAACCTGACTCATCCATTAGATCTAGCCAGGTTGGCAAAGCAATATCAGAGGATGAGTTGTTGAAGAAGGAAAAAGGTTTGTCTCACTGAGTCAGAGGGGTTTAAATACAGTATATCAAACCTTGGTGTGAAACTGGTTGAGAAAACACCAGGTATGCAGGGAATCAGATGGGGGATACTCGTTGGGATCACATTTTCCTCTGTTTAGTATTGCAATGTGAGGTACTCTGACTCTTCTGTTCTGAATGGCTCATAGGGGCTTCTAGTGGTGTGTGATTTCTCTCTCTGCTGTAGAACCGGTGGGGCAGTTGTTAAGGGAACAGTATCAGGAGAGACAAATTAGTGGGTGTTGTTAGCTGTCTAATTAGCCTCTCTTTTTTTAAAAAAAGTAGCCAGAGTTGAAGGCCTGAAGAGTTCTGTCTCTTGTTACTGGTTGTGAGACAGAAATGACAGATGAGGTTTGTAAGGTGTGGGTCCACCTGTAAACTCTGAATGCTACAAGGCCTGCAGTGTCTCTATATCAATCTAATCGGCCAGATTACGTCCAGATGACATTGGCCTTTGAACTGGAAATGCTGCAACGTCTTTGGATTGATGGGCTTAACTTTCAATTGACTCCAAGACCACTGTGCCACCATAAATCCAAACTGCCCAAATCTCAGTTGCAGAGTTGTTGGAGACATGAATTATGATAAAAAAACATTAATTATGTTTGATAGCAGTCTATAGTGTAGGATGTTGATTTTCACTCTACATCTCCACGTCCAAAATCTGGCCCATTCAAATTTCTACCGACCTGCAGGCTCCAGTCATAAAGCTTTGTGTACAATTTCTTAATTGTGAATTACTAAATTACATTATACGCTGTTGTAAATCTGAGGCAACTTGACCTTCAGACCCGTAAAGGTCAAATGAGGAGAACAGATTTATTTGTTTCTGTGATCAAAACCACAGTGGTTTGTAGTCTCAATAAGATAACTGTGTTACTTTCTTGTTCACATGAATGAAATGTAGAAGTGAATATTCGTGAATAATGTGTAGCATTTTGTATAAACCCAGATTTCATGTTGACAAAGATTTTTTGAGACTTTTTCTTGGTGTTTTTTCTGATCTTCAAATATGAAATTCACAGAAATTTGGGTATAAATGTATTTAGAAATGTTTCTGTTCTTTGTTTCTGTTCTAGAAATGAAAACTAGCCCATTGCAAAACCAATAATGTTCATTAAATAGTTTATTTGCATTTAATATTATTGCTGTAAAAGGGTTCAAAGAATGCAGACCCTCACACATTTTCACCTCACCCAACGTGGTCCTCTTTGCAAAAGGTTTGGACCCCCCTGCTTTACAATCTTCTAACTGCTGGTATATCCTGTTTTCTAAATAACTACAGATCAATGGACAGTCATCTTTGTCAGGTTTAATTCCCAAGCTTGAAAAACAGTGTGTCCTTGGGGAGAAAACCTAATGGTTGAAAACCTGTTATTTGCTATGAATAAAAGTAGCTGCTAAATGCCATAATTCCATGAGAGGGAACTATTTACATTAGCTTTGTCAGAAAAAAAGATAATAAAAAAGCTACATTTTAATCCCAAGTGTTCCCAGTAGTCTATGAATTATGATTATGGCATTTTTAACCTAAATCAAAAAACCTGTGTCGCTTTTCAGCAGAGCGGCAGTAGTTCATAAGAAATGTTGTAGGTGGGTAAGACCATTGGCGTATAGTAAGCTGCTTCTGATCATCCATCGGTTACATGCTCTACCGCTAGCCTAGCCCCTCACAACCCCAGCCTATCCGGCCATTAGGTGGAGGCATGAGAATGGAGCAGGGAAGGGGGCTTGTGGCTTCTAGTTGTAGGTTCTACGTCACAGCTACAAACTTTTTTCCAACTTTTATGTCTGCTCCTCTTTCACAACGATCTGAAGAAATACTCAAAAACGCAATTTTATGCCTAATATTTTTTTTTGCTCTGCAATGAGAAAAATGTCACAAGAACATGTTAAAAACACCAAAACCACTATTTTTGGGTCTTTAAATCAAAGCCACGTTTCTGTGTTGGCCTGCAGAATCGCAGCTGCACGCTTATGGCAGGCCATTTTAACATTAAAAGGCTAGACTGGATGTGTGTTGCAGATATCTTTATTTGAGTTTTGCCTAGTCAAAAAGAACATTTCAGATATCCGCAACTACATTCTTCCTATCCGTAATCGTAATTTTAGATATCTTCAAAGATATTATTCCTAGGACAAATGACATCACTTTCACCATTCATTTGTATGGGGTTTACAATTACAGATATCTACAATTCAGTTGCAGATATCCACTTCATGAATTACGGATATCTGTAACTGAATTGTAGATATCTGTAATTCAAGTTTCAGATATCTACAATTTCATTCTTACTAGTCAAAACTCAAGTTAAAGATATCTTTAATTCAAGTCAATTTAAGATATCTACATGTTCCTTTTCAGATATCTTAAATTAAGTTTTGACTAGGCGAAATGACATTGTAGATATCTGTAACTGGAATTATGACTAGTCAAAATGACGTTGTAGATATCTCAAACTGTAGTTAGGGATAGTCATAATTTAATTGTAGATATCTACAATCAAGTTACAGATATCTTGAAATGAAATTTGAATAGAGATATCTGAAACTTGAGATATCTGTAATGTTCATTCAGGATAGTCAAAATGTAATTACAGATATCTTGAATTAGAGTTTCGACTAGGCGAAATGACGTCACAGATATCTGTATGCAAATTAGGTCCGCATCGCACTTTAGGGGAGGAGCAAAGCGTGTTGTTGTAATCATTCAAATCGCACCTGCTAACTTGTAATTAGCACTGATTAGCACCATGTTGCAGCAGTACGACGGGGTTTTAGGAGCAGTTTACAAAAAACGTTTTGTTTTCTTTAATTACAACTTTTATCTCGTAAATTTAGGAGATAAAAGTGTTGTGGAGTGTGTGTCTGTGTGTGTGCGCGCGCGCATGTGTGCATGTGCGCGCGCGCATGCGTGTGTGTGTGCTGAGATGGGGGTGAGCAAGGAGCGGAGGTGTGTGTGTTGATACTGTGTGTTCGGAGGACGGAGCACCGTGATAAAGAGAAGGTGTCCCCCCCCCCAGAATAACTGTTTTGGAGTCGTTCTTAATCCGCACTGGAGGTTTAGGGTTCCGATCAGGAAAGTGAACCCCGAAGAAGAATCGCCTTCGGCGGAGGAAATCTCCCCTGCGCTTCTGACCGCGATCGGAAAGAGAGAAAAGAAAAGAAAAGAGAAAAACACCAAGTCTTCTGTTTATCGGAGCCTTGCTTTATTTCCGGATAGCTTTAACCGAAGTGATTCTGGACCTTTTGGCGACTCAAAATCAGATTATTGTCAGTGGAGCGGGCTTTCCGGGGTTCGGTGTCGGTAAAGCGGAGTTTTATCTGTTTAATAAGGAGCTCAGAGACACATTTGGGTGCAGAGAACCGCTGCAGCCTTTATTTTCCTTTTCATTCACTTAACCTGAAGTTCATCTGTCACCTAATGTCATGAACCTGTCATCCGAACACCAATGCGGAAGTAAACAGTGTTACATACACCTCTCCTCCAGATGAAACGTCCCGATCCAACATAAAACAATAAAGAGGAATGAAAGTAGTCTGTTATATTAGCATTACAAAGTTGAAAATGCCAAAAGGGGCTCCTCCACAGACGGAAGCGTCACAGAAACGTAGAGATCTTGTCTTTAATGGAGAAAGAAAGGATTCAGGTGGACATCTGCAGGGACACCGACGGCTTCGGGGTGCACAGATCCTGCAAACCACCCATCAATGAATAAAACATGAATAAATCATAAATCAAACTAACGAATTTCCAAACATTTAGAACGTTATCAATAAACATTCAGCTCACCTCTTCAACAAAGTTTAGTCGGTCTGCTGCTGCTGTGTGGTGTTCACCTGCTGCTCATCATGCTCACTTCCACTTAATATCGTAAATTTAATTTAGGACTTAAAATCTTTTAATTTTACTGTTTTCGGTGGCCCTAAATCTCCGTCGTAGAGCAGCCAGCGGGCGAAGCGATTTTTAATCGTCTTTTTAATGCTGCAGCCCGTGCAAGACAGGAGGAGCTAGTGATGATGATGTTTGAGATATCTTTAACTGTCATTCTGCAGGAGGAGCTAGTGATGATGATGTTTGAGATATCTTTAACTGTCATTCTGCCTAGGCAAAACTGAATTACAGATATCTACAATTGTCATTTAAGATGTGTGACGAGTTGAATGTCGTTTTCAATGACGTCATTGCAGATATCTGTAATTCAGTTTTGGCTAGTCAAAACTGAATTACAGATATCTCTATTTGTCGTTTCGACTAGTCACAATTACGTTACAGATATCTTGAATTACAATTCCAACTATCCAAAATGTAATTACGACTAGTCAGAAATACGTTGCTGATATCTACAATGTTCATTCCGGATAGTCAAACTTAGCCTTTTGATGTTAAAATGGCCTGCCATACACGCTGGTCACAAGACACTGACCTCATTATACATTCTATCTTTACCCCAGTGATCATCATGCACAAAGACACAATCATTCAATCCATTCCAGTCCCTCCTTTTTTCATATAAAACAAGCCAGTTTTGTGTCGTTTCTTTCTTTCACGTAGATAAAAAATATCAGTAAGGAAGGAATGTGACCATGGACAAACCATTCAGGGGTTAGAATTACTGCAGAAAAATGTGGAGGATAGCCAAAGTCTGGCTAAAAGGGGAGCGGAGGGGGAGTAAGAGAGCATGATAATGAAAACCACATGGTGTTGGAGGAATTGCATTATGTGTGATCTATGCTAAAGTCTGCCATATTTTCTTTACAAGGGAACATGTGCTTATCATGCTTTCTGTTACGCAACAATCGATGGATTTGGTTGGGAGTATATCCCTGCCACTCCCTCTTTTTTTTTTGGCTGCAGAGCCTCACCTTGCCTCGTGGAGACGTTCCTCTCGTTGCCCGCAGTCAGCACGACCTGCGCCAGGCTGCGCTCCAGGTTAAACAGCTCATCCTTCCCCCCGCGGCTGCCTTTCCCAGACTTCATTGTTCCGCTGGGACCCGAAGGGGCCAGGTAGCGGCCGTTGCAGTCGCGGAACAGCACCTTCCCCGAGCGGAACTCCAGCATGTAGCCGGTGTCTTTGTCCGTCTTGGTGGACAGGCTGCCGTCATTGCGCAGGAAGCGGTTGTCGGAGGTCTCGAGGTGGTATCGCTGATCCCGGTAGACCAGGGTCACCAGGGAGTCAACCCCCCAGGGGAAGTCCCGGTCTATTGCCACCTCTCCGGGCGCGCTCAGATGGGCGTAGCGCTTGCGCGCAAAGCTGTACAGGTTGACCTGGGGGTGCACGGCCAGGTGGACGCTCCATCTCTCCGTGGGAGAGGCGCTCTGAGCGAAGCAGGTTATGCGGTCCTCGCTGCCGCCGAGGAAGCGGCCGTGGGGCTCGGACTGCAGCGACCACCGCCCGTCCTCGTGCGCCGTGATGACGAAGCGACAGTCGCGGCCGCGCGTCTCGCTGTCGGCGGTCACGTTGCCGTCCTTGTCCGTGGCGAGATAGCGGCCCAGGTGGGAAAGGAGGAACACCACACTGCCATCCTCCCCGGTCTGCTCCAGAGTCCACGTCTGCTTCTTCTTCAGGCTGCTGGCCGAGGCGTTGATCTTGAAGCCGAACATCTCCGCCGTCAGATACTTGCCCGCACCGTTGATGAGGCCCAGAGGGATCTGCAGCATGTCCCCCTCTGCGCTGTTAGAAGACATGATGAGATGAGGGGGGAAAGAGGCTGGCTTTGTTAGCAGACTGTGGGGGGAGAGTATCAGACAGAGAGATGCTCTGACAGATGATGTTCAGAATCCTCTCTGCCTCTCTGGGGCTGCAGGAGCAGGACAGGCTTCTTTCTTATAGGTCAGTACACGCCCCTCTACACGCAGGCGAGCTGCAGTGAAATGGTTGCATTTTTTTTTGCAATGCACCCACCCTTGGAGATACTTGGAGAGCTTAAAAAAGGATTTAAAAAAAAGGATTTTTAAGCTGCACTGGTACACATTTTAAAGACTCGCTTTACTGAAAATCGTGTTTTTGGTGTTTTTAACATGTTCTTGTGGCATGTTTCTCATGTTGGATGACATATACAGATAATTAAGCTTAAAATGGCATTTATGAGTATTTTTTTTATTCAAATTATTGTGAATCAGGAGCAGATGAAAAGAAATGTTTTGGAAAAAGCTTGTTGCAGTGACGTAGAATATGCAATATGCAGGGCCACAAGCTCCCTGCTCTGCACCGTTCTGATAAGATAAGATAGGACTTTATTGATCCCCGGTGGGAAATTCAATTGTCACAGCAGCCAAAACAAGAAATATAGCAGTTAGAAATAAACATAAAACAAAGTAGTAATGAGTAGCAATAAAATTGTAATAATAGAAAGTGGAAGTAAAAGTACATGTTATAAAGAACAAGTTAAATAATTAAATAACAGCAGTGGTTTCAGCAGTCCTAGACCGTGTTGTTGTATAGTCTGACTGCTGTTGGGGCGAAGGACCTCCGGTAACGTTCCTTTTTGCACTGGGGGTGCAGCAGTCTTTGGCTGAATGAGCTACTCATGGTCCTCACCGTTACATACAGAGGGTGAGAGGGGTTGTTCTGGATGCTGGACAGCTTGGTCAGCATCCTCCTCTCACCTACAGAGTCCAGGGGACAGCCCAGGACAGAGCTAGGTCTCTTCACCAGCTTGTCCAGTTTCTTTTTGTCCCTTTCATTAATTCCTCCACACCAGCAGACCAGAGCATAGAAAGTTGCTGATGCAACGACAGTTTCACAGAAGGTCTTGAGAAGTAGCCTACACACACCAAAGGACCTCAGTCTCCTCAGGAGGTGGAGGCGACTCTGGCCCTTCTTGTGCAGGACCCTTGTGTTATATCTGACCAGTCCAGTTTATTGTTCATGTGAACACCCAGGAACTTGTACACATCCACCCTCTCTATATCCAGTCCCTGAATGGCCACTGGAGGAGACTGAGAAGCTTTTTTCCGGAAGTCGACCACCATCTCCTTCGTTTTGGCTGCATTGATGTGAAGGTGATTGAGTTCACACCAGTCCACAAAGTCCTTGATCACCTTCTTGTATCCCAGATCATTTCCCTCTGACACGCGTCCAACAATGGCTGTGTCATCGGAGAACTTCTGGATATGGCAGCTGTTTGAGTCATTGTGCATCTGCTGACAAACAGATCCATGTATGTCTTTCTTTTTTCTCTTCAAAGCTGGCACCTGGCTCAAAACTATATGACCGGATAGCTACAATATTGCTTGTCATTTTTGTTGCCCCTGTAACGTTAGGTTGGGGTTGTGAGGGTCTGTGAGTAGCAGGAGAGAGTTTGAAAAGATGTGTTCTGGGAAGGGGGGACGGGCTTGCTCCTCCAGTCCTGCGCACAACCCAGAGATGAATTTCTAATTAACCATTGCATCTCTGCAGAAACCATGTTAGAAAATGACAGTTTTTGTTTTAATTTAGGCTGAAAGCAACATAATCATAATTTTAAGAACACTAGGAATGGTTTGAAAATAGTTAAAAAAATGATTAGAGTGGAACTTTAAATGTTTCTGGTAACATTTTCAAAGCTGTGTTCGCGTAGACCACATATATCTGCAGAATGAGTTGGAATTAGAGAGGAAAAAATAATATCAAATTACCCATCAATTTTGCACTACCAGACTTTTCTTTGCCCTAACATGCCGAGCTGAAAACTCACATAATCACCTCCTATAAACTCAGAAGAATCTACAGGTCAGTTTCATAAAACAGGTATCACTTGATTGTCTTGCAAGAAACACAAAGAATGTGGAAAACTTCACATTGAAAACTAAAAATCAGATCTAGGCTCAATATTGAGCATAACTTGAAAGTTGCAGTAACAAACCCGCAACCTCGTTTTGAAAAGATGTGTAGCACAAAGCAGACACATCGCAGCCGTTAACACAACTTACACAATGTTATCGTTCTTACAAAGTGAATGATCCTTTATTTAATTTGTTCTAGTCTGTAGCAGCAGGAATGTTTAAGATTTTGATATGGTATTAAAGTTGAACATATTTGGCTTATTTTGTCACCATTTTCGGTGTGTGTGTGTGTGTGTGTGTGTGTGGAGGAGAGGGGGGGGTTCTCCTCCTCCAAAGGGGGGAACAAGAGAAAACGTTTGAGAACCACTGCCCTAACTGGCCGAGATGAAAACTTAAACTGAATGATAAACTCAGAAGAATCAATGGAATCAAGAGTGTTTACATATATTTAATTGACTTAATCACTAGTGGTGAATTCTTTAACTTGTGGGTCTGCAACCTGAAGCTCCGGAGCAACATCTGGCTCCTTTATGCCTACATTATGGCTCTTTGGCTTTGAAGAAAAACATAAACAATTTGAATAGATAGTGGGGTTTTTTTTGTGGTTTTGGTTATTTTGTTTTAGTAAATAAAGTTTTGTCAGTTATGTTTGGATTTCTATCATGTCAGATAGCTAAGCAAACTTAATCTATCACATTGGTTTATTATTTTATTCTAATAATTTTTGAATTTTGACTCCACACTAATGTTGTCATGTTTATATTTAATGTACAAGGAGAAAAAGGATAAAGGTGCACTGAAGTCACAATGATGGAAACGTCCATATTTGATTTGGCTTTCTTACATTCTTTATTCAAGTAAATCTGCTGCCGCCTGTGATAAATAGGATCCTATTTAACACAAGCTGTATTTTATTTTCAAAGGAACTTCTGTTGCTGTCAAAAGTAAAATAAGTTTAAATTATTACTGTACGTTTCTGTAAGTTTAAATTATTGTAAAGATAATTATAAAATGTATAATTCAAGTGGTGCAAACATTTGAATGTTATAAATGAATGGCTTGACAGCCACAAAATCATAAATAAAGTATTTTTCTAAATGGTGAAGTGGCACTTTGCAGCTCTGGCTGGCTTTTGGTCTGTGAGAAACTGGACCAAATGGCTCTTTTAGTGTAAAAGGTTGCAGACCACTGCTTTAACTCATCTAGAAATTCCGCTGATTAAATTTAGCTTTTTAGGTTTAGTTTTCAGAAGAAACAAAGAAAGAGTAAATAAGTGGAACACTTCTTCCACAGATGATCCTTTTTTTATCACAATGCCAAACAATCAACTAAAAACACATTTTTAAATTTTCTATTGTTTTACAAAAACAAAAATACACACAAATCATTTGAAACTTTGAGGTAACAATAACTTACCCAGCTTTGGCATGGACAATATATGAATATATCCCCAACAGGAGGACAAAGTAGCTTAACTGTAATTTGTAATGTGGGAAATGGCAGTTTGATTAGACCATATTGCCCCCACGTGGACACTGGAAGAAAAGCAGCTATGTCGTTTTTTGCCGTTGAGTTTTAATCTTTGATGGACAAATGAAGGCCAGAGGGGTGATTGTGACCATCAGGGAATCTACATCTGACCCCTCAAGTGAAATTGACGCATTCCTTTCTCTGGTTGGTGCCAGATTTCAGAATGGTGCCACAAAATGTTGGTCTGTGAATCCAGAGGAACACCTAGAGGTTGTTTTCACATTCTTCTTTGTTGCTCACTTCAGGGGTTGCCGCAGCAAATCCTCCTCCATGTAACCATCTCCTCTGCCTCCTCCTCAGTCACACCAACCACTCTCATGTGTTCTTTTACTACACGCCTAGTCTTTAGTCATTCTATGGATGTCGTTGTGAGTAGCTACAACCTCAGCATCTTTTTATCAACATAATCACTGTCTATCCTTTAAACAAATCCAGACCCTCTCAATCTGCTTCCCTGTCCAAAACATCTAACATGTGCTGGATTCATTCACGATCCTATCCATCTGAATCTCTCCAAGAGAAAACGTATATTTTTAGGCATCTTCTCACTTACAGATATCTTGTTAAACAGCCTAGTCAGAAACTTCACTGCAATCTCTATTACTAACATTTACCATTTAATTTTATCAGCTTCCCCTAAGTTCTCCTTCCGTCTTTCCATCACACTTGTGGCACTCATCACCACATTTCAGTTCTTGCTGCATATCTGTACAATCTTTTTTTCCCATGTTTTATCCTCATAGGCCCTTTGTTTGGCCTTTTCCACCTTCACCTTGTGCTGCATTTCTATGTACTCCTTTCTTCTGTCCTCTTGGCATCCCATTTTTCGGAGCCAATCCTTTCCTCTTTACTCATTCCTGAACTTCAATCCACCACAAAGTCTCCTCCTCTGCTTTCTTCATTGTAGATGGCACACCACCTTTGTCCCGGTATCCATGATCACCTTAGCTGGAGCTGTCCAATCATCTTAAAGAATCTCGTATAAGCTCTCAAAGCTTGTTTCAACTTCCCCTTAAAAACCTCACAGTGGTTCCTTTTGCAGCCGCCACCATTTGATCCTCTGCTCTTTAATTGACCTTTTTATCCTGCTAACCATACACAGTAGTTTGTGCTCTTGGTGCTTTACAAAATAACAAAACAACCTTAATTAATAATACAAAAACTGTGTTAAATGATACAGAATAATTGTAATAAATATATTTTTATTATTAACTCTTTATAAACTGTGCAGAGAAATGTGTCCTGGTGAACCTGGAGTGACACAGGAAGAATAATTTAGCAATGTTATTGCATTCAAAAGCAGTTTAAATGAGACTTATAATATTTAGATTAATTTTATGTGTTTTCTTTATCTTTTTTTTTTTAATATATCTGAACTCACCACAAGTAGACTCAAGATTTCTGACAAGACAGAAGAACTGCTGTCCATGTGGTTTTCCTCCAACAAAAGGGTCTAAGCCCGATGTCGTTTGTGTCCAGGGGTCAACCACCTGCATAAACATGAATATGACACCAAAAAAGAAGAAGAAGAAAAAAAAGTAACCGACGTTTTCTCCAAAAAACAAAACAAAACAAACAAACAAAAAAAACCCTACAAGACAAAGGAAGAACCTTTTCCCTTACTTTTACCTGGTGTCAATAGCCTCAAAACAAAGTCTATTAAGTCAAACTTTAAATATCATATAGCTGAAGAGAAATTAAGGTATAGTATGTTTTATAATTAAAAAAAGTCTGTTAAAATGCTGAAAACCTCCTTTTTGTGACTGAGAATCCACTCCATCTTTGTGAGAACATTCTTTAGGGGCATTTTTCTCATTTGGACTAGTTTTAAAGTATTTTAAATTCGCATGAGCTCTAAAGAGCTTCCTGTCACTCTCCTTTAAGCTTTAAAACCCTCCATGTAACAATTCTCCAAAGATGGGAGACTGGGAAACAGAGAAATTTGGTAGGTTCTACAACGAAGATGGGCTCTGTCAAATGAGACAAAATGAAATATGTTCACCACCACGTATTTTCAGAATAAATTATTTTTTCTTTAAATGCATGTCATATTTCACTTCAATACCCAGCATATTTCTATATTTTGCTCATAATCTTTGTAAAAAAATTGTTGACTTTAACATATAGACAGCTATGGGTGTTTTTTATGCGATTAAAATGTTTCTTTTCTCATTGATGCTCTTAATTTGAAGGGCCTACATCGCAAGGCTTCCGTCAGTTTTCTTGTTTTCTCCCTCCAGAGAACAGACTGGGAATAGTTTCTTGGTTGCTAGACGACTCTTGTTAGCAACACAGCTGTGAAATCAGTAACCTTTGCTCGTGGAGACAACAGCTCTTTGGAGGACTTCTCAAAGTGGTTCGAACGGGTCGTTTTTAGCTCGCGCGCGGGTCACTCTTTTGGAAATATGCGATGTTCTTTACGACAAATTTGCCTTTTAGCATAGCTAGCTTTCTGTTTGTTTTTCCTGTTTTTGTTTTGTTTCCATGATATTAAGGAAGAGGACAAAAAAGATGCTGATAGCCGTTTAAAGGCAAAAATGTTATGTCGAACAATGAAACGTTTATGTATTATTTAGGCCTAAAAATACAACAATTTTTTTAGCAGCTACGTAAGTTAGTCTGCTGAGGTGAGATGTCTCAGGATGCAAGTGATGACGTTCAGACAGATGAAGACTGCGAGGAGCTGGTAATATTTTCTTCCCTTTTTTTTTGCTTGTAGTTTTGAAATATTATTTCAAAGGTTTAAAAAAATATATTTGTAACATATAAAGACTGTATTTTTAACTCCAACGTAGGATATTTAATGACTTCAACTCAAAACAAGCTGCTGCCATGTGGTTTAGTTGAATTTAAGAAGACCTCTTCCCTTTTTAGGTTGAGGAAGATTTCTCTCTGCCTGCTGATATTTCCCAAAAGGTAACGTACTCTATATATCGGCTGTAGTGTTGATTTTCTTCCTAAAGATTTATTGTAATTCCCATACATCGGTCTCATGTATGAATGCTTTAAAACGTTGTATTTGTCAGAAAACCTGGAGAAAAAAATCCATTGGCAAGTCTCCACATTCTCCAAGTAAGACCACATTAGCAGCTTTAGGAGGAATCATGTATGTGATGCAGTAAATTGAGAATTCTATGTATTTATTATACTCTTACAGGGTCTCCGTACCTCTCCAGTCTGAATTCGAACCCCAGAAGAGCTGCAGTAAGAGCCTGGAGACTTCCTAGGGGCTCTTTGGGTGAAACCAGAGGAGACACTCCTGGGACGGCCGGACCGCGTCATTGCACGTCCCTCAGCAACGGTTTTGGTACGCTCCACAAACAAAGCTCTTTGTTGAAGATTTCACACGTTTGCTACTGCTAGGAAACGTTTACCTTGTTCTTTTGAGCCTCTGAGAGATGCTGGTTTGGCATTTGTTTAATGGTTTACCAGTCCAATAGGGGGCATTATCCGCCTCATCTGTCTCTCTCTTTATACACATCTATTTTCCCACTTTTTTTTTCAGAAGTCAGAATCTCACCTCATCTTCGCAAGTTCTTTTTAATACAATTTCTAAATTACAATAACTTGTGCATTTGTACCCTCTCCATGTTGGTCTCTGTTTGTTTCAGGGTTTTTTTTGGGTGGATGTGACCATAGAGACAAGGAGGACATGCATGACGAGATAATTCACCTCAAGAAGGTAATGAATGTTTTAGTAAAAAAAAAGGATAATACAAAACTTTTTAAAATCCTGTTATATAATTAGGTGTTGTAAGTTATCAGGTGAAAAATCTTTGATAATTGGTGCTGATTAAGTACAGACCTTTTCCAAAAACCTTAGAAATATCATGGTAAAGTGTTTTCATTTCCATAGTTTCATTAAAAAAAAAAACTTTCATGGAATATCGATTCAGGGCCAATTGTTAAATTAATTATTATTTTATATATAAATTGGGGTTCCAGCTCATAAAAACAAAATTTCTATATAATTTGAATATTCTGGAGAAATCACCATTTACTTCTCAGTTTTTTGCAAAAGAAAAAAAATGATCACATCAAATTTGATCAAAATAAAGTATTTTCAAATGTTCATCTTCAATACTTCAGTAGTAAGAGCAGTGACCAGGTTCTGCTGGTAGAGGAAATCTGCATCCAGATCCTCAGCAGAAGGAATCATGAGGTCCTCTAGAACAGTGTTTTTCAACCAGTGTGCCGCGGCACACTAGTGTGCCGTGGGAAATTGTCCTCATTACCTGATTTAACAACATTGTCCATCTCCAGGATTTCAGCTCTGTGTTCATCCAAACAGGTCCTGATCAAACACTAAGAAATTAGCTATATGAAAGATCATAAAATACTTTTTTCTTTGTGTTTATCTGATTCTATTAAAAACATTTTGATAAGACTATGTACCGCGATTTAGCGGCAACTAAAGCTGTTATCTGAAAAGTCCCGCTCCTTTAACTGTCTCCTCCAATCATTCTAGGAGTCTTAATCGCATGTCATCAGGCTGACCAATCAGAAGTGGTTAAAGCCTTCACTTCCTTGTTCTTAATTCTGCTGATAAAGTCGCTCAGTTCTAACAAAAATACCAGCTAAAGCTCGTCTTTAGCGGTGTAGTTTTCCACAGAATCCGATGTCAGACCGTGGAACAAGTGAACAAAACAATGAAGCTCAGAGAAAAGAGTCTTTCTGCGTTCGGCGGATTACTGAACTACATCTCCCATGATGCATTGGGTTAAAAGTGACAGTGTGAGCGTCTCGGCGCACAACAGTCTCTCCTCTTAACGTCTTGAAACAACAGCGAACACAAATCAAAAAGTTTTTCAATCTTCTAACTTAGCTTTTATTACATCTATTAGAAAAAACAGCTGCAACTTCCAGCTTTTTCTGCCACAATTATCACAAAAATGCATGTGAGATCATGGAGGGACTGTGGATACAGGCTGGTTTAATCCTTTTTTTTTTGGATGCTGGTGTGCCGCGGGATTTTTGTCAAGGTTAAAGTGTGCCGTGGCTCAAAAAAGGTTGAAAAACACTGCTCTAGAACAGTGTTTTTCAACCAGTGTGCCACGGTACACTAGTGTGCCGGCCCTCAGTAACTGATCTAACAACATTTTCCATCTCCAAGATATCAGCTCTTTGTTCATCCAAACAAACCCTGAAAAAACACTGAGTAGTTGTGAATATGAAAGATCGTAAAAGACTTATTTCTTTGTGTTTATTTGATTCTATTAAAGACATTTTGATAAGAATGACGGTACCACGATTTAGCGGCAAGTAAAGCTGTTTTCTGAAAAGTCCCTCCCCTTTAACTGTCTCCACCAATCTTTCTTGGAATCTTAATTACATGTCATCAGTCTGACAAATCAGAAGTGGTTAAAGTCTTCACTTCTTTGTCCCGATTTGGCTCATAAGTCTCTCAGTTCCAACAAAAATACCAGCTAAAGCTTGTCTTTAGTGGTGTAGCTTTCCACAGAATCCGGTGTCAGACTGTGGAACAACTTAACAAAACAATGAAGCTCAAAGACGCTAGTCTTTCTGCGTTTGGCAGATTTTTGCACTACATTTCCCATGATGCATTGGGTTAAAGGGACAGCTTCTCAGCGCACGAGTCTCTCCTCTTAACCTCTTGAAACAACAACGAACACACATGAAACAGTTTTTAAATCTTCTAACTTTACTTTTATTACATCTTTTAGAAAAAACAGCTGCAGCTTCCAGCTTTTTCTGCCACAATAATCACAAAAATGCATGTGAGATTGCAGAGGGACTGTTGATCAATATAGACGAAGAGTTTCTCCCTTTTTTTTTTTTTTTTTTGGATAACAAGTGTGCCGTGGCTCAAAAAAGGTTGAAAAACACTGCTGTAGAACAGCTGCTAGACTGTTGCAGTGATTTTGCGTTGAAGAAAGCTGAGTTTACCACCAACCCCAGCGCTGGAGGTTGCAGCCCAAATCATGACTGACTGTGGACCATAGACAGCTTGGGTTCTGCTCCTCACCAGTCTTCCTCCAAACCCCTGGAACTTGATTCCCAAATGAAAGACACACTTTACTTTCATCAGAAAACAGGTCCTTGGACCACAACAGTGCAGTCCTCCTTCTCCTTGGCCCAGTTGAGACATTTCCTCTGTCGGTCCAAGCTCAGAGGTGGGTTGACCCGAGGAACCCAACAGTTGTAGCCCATCTCTCAAATGCGTCTGAATTTGTCGATTTTTGAAGCACCTCATTCTACTATTTCTGGATGTCTGCTGGTTCTTAAATCTTGTCCCTTTTATTATCTGCTGGTCGTGTCTTTTGCTGGTGCTTCTTCTCTGGCCACATTTAGTCCTTCCATTAGACTTTCTGTTGATCTGCTTGGACACTTTGCTCTGTGAGCAGCCCCCTTCTTTAGCTGTGAACTTTTGGGGGCTTATCCAGACTATGGAGGGGATCAATGATGGTCTTTTGGCTAGTTGTCAAGTCTGACGTCTTCCTCATTATGAACTAAACTGAAACACTCATGCCCAGCTAAATGTGGACAGTTTTCAACAGTGGCGGCCGTGGTGCTGTGGTAGGGCGGTCGACCTCCAATCGTAAGATTGTGGGTAGATAAGTATACGCCATTTACCATTCATCAAAGTATTCTAATGTTTTGAACTTCTGTTTGTGTGGGTTTTATGAGCTGGAACCCTAATTTATGTAAAAACAAACAAATAAATAAATTCATGAAATCAATTAAACAGTGGGCCTTGAATCTATATCCTATGAAAGTTTATTTTTCGGAATGGAATAATAGAAATGAATACACTTTTCCATGACACTCAAACTTTTTGGAAAGGGTCATTATATATCCTACTGACTACATTTTCATTTCTTACAAAAGAAGTAATTATTAGTTTATATTTCGTAAATGTTTGCATTCCTACTCGTGTGTTACTTTCCTGGTTTGGATCGGACAGACTTTATTGTTCTATGAGCTTGACCTTCATGTTCCACGCTTGTCTTCTTTGCAGAGCCTCCAGGCTCTAAACTCTGACAAGCTGCAAATGAAAGCCAAACTACGACGCCTGGAGGAAGATATTGCCAAAAGAGAGAAACAGATTGAAGAACTGTTGGATCCCATAAAAGTACTGTTAAAGAAAGATTTCATCAATTACATTTTGGTGAACCCTTTCAGTGAGCATTGCCTTTTCTGCAGGGATCTGAATTTACTCGCAGTTTAGTGGATAAGAAAAGAGAAGGGAGTGTGGTGAGTGCACACTCAAGTGTTGGTTGTCGGATAACTGGTTTTCTATCAAACAGATTTGTCAAACCAACTGTGTTTGTGAAGGTTCTCAACGGCCTGAAGCAGAGAATCCTCAAACTGGAACAGCAGTGTAGAGAAAAGGAGAATGCTTTATGGTAAAGTGCTCCTTTATTTATTTTAACCTCATTACTCTTTAAAACAGCATCATTTTTAGCTTTCTACCTTTTCCCCCCAGTAAACTGCAAAGTGAACTGAGGACCACAAACCTGGAGGAGCTAAAGATCACAGCAAAAACGTACTCTGAAGAGGTATATATGTTTATTGTTCTTGCTCCTTTACCTTTAGTTTCTACTGCATTGGAAGTGTAGCTAGTGGTGCTTTCTTGCCATCTTTATGGACTTCTGCTGTTTTTCAGCGATTATTACAGCTGTAGAGAAGAAAAGCTGAATGTTTTTAAGTGTAACACAAATGTTCTGCATTAATATTGCTGCAATGCAGTGTTTTTGCAACAAAAAAACCCAAAATGTACCCAGAGACCGGCCAGCAACACATTTATACAGTTTTAAAGCATAAATGGCTCAATAGTTGGTAAACTACTGTAATGTCAATTGAGTGGGTGGGATTCTGAGTTTTGTTGTCCCTCAGGGATCAACACCAGGCCCCCTCAGGTGCTCTGTTTGAAGGAAAAGTTTTGGATTCATTTTTATGGGCCAGTGCAGCACATTATATTTATTTTTTAGAGAAAATCCAAAACTCCGCACATCCATTCCACCTGAAATTTGTTTCTGGTCTTCCATCCCTAAATTAATCTCTGACTTTTACTGCCCTTTTTTTTACCTGTCCATCAAGTTCCTGACAGTCCTCAATGCTAAGTCTTATGGAGACATTTTTTGGTTTTGCTGAAATGATAAATTTGTGAATGGAAGAAAATGCTCAACAGATGATCGTGTCTTTGTCTTGTAGATACAGAGACTAAGGATGCTTCTGGAGTCGGCAGAGAAAAGGTGCGCAAAAGTCAAAAACTAAAGACTTCCGTCACTCTGCAACTCTTATTTTACACATTAAGCCACACTAACTTTCTAAATGACACATGAGTGTATGAAATGTGGATGGTTAGAAACGGTTGACTTTCATTGCTTATTGAAAGCAAGCGTTTAGTATTGTACCAGCATTCCTGCATGTACTTGTAATCTGTCTCTGCATTAGTCGAGCTGAAAGTAAATGCTCCCAGAGGCAGCAGAAAGCTTTAAACTTCACTGTCCATCGCCTGTCTGAGGACCTGAAGCAGCTTCAGCACGAAAACGCAGCACTTAAAGAAGAGCTCAACACTGACAGCCCCACCCCTGGGATTAAAGGTATTCAATGTCTGAGTCATGGAGCTAAGTTATTTCTTTTTTATATTTATACATACACATAGAAAAGGCGCCCCATCATTTCAGTTTGATCCCCTTTTACTTTCCCTTCTGTTCAGTTGTTATCCGTTTTTCTATAACTGTAGGAGGTAAACAATGAAACAATCCAAATAATCCAAACCTCATCTTTATATTTATAAACTCTTCTCTGTTGTACTTGATGTGTTTTGTGCAGAAATAGTTAACATGTGGGACCCTTTCTCCTAGGTTACAGGGAGTGGAGTAAGCAGAGGATATTGAGGCGGCTGCTGGAGCTTGAGAAGGTGGTGTTGTCATGTGAACTTGTTCACGTCTGCTTTGAAGCTTCGTCACTGACAGACCCTCTTCTCCTCTTCTCAGAGGCTCGAGGAGAGCAGAAGACACGCCCACTCAGTTCAGTCAAGCAGCCGATTGGACAAGGAGGTCCAAATCCCTCTCACAGAGACCCAGACGTTCTCCATGGCAACAGAGGCAAGGGTTTCCGTAGGAACCATCACCGAAGAGTGGGAGGCGATTGCTGGTCTGAAGGAATGTCTCAACCAATCAGAAAGGAAGAGAATAGACCTTGAGGAGATTCTGGCGATTAAAGAGTGAGTGACAGGCAGCTCAGCTTGATCACATGTTTGTGGTGTCAAACACAAAAACATTCCCTTAAAGAATGCTTGTCTTTTTCTATCATTTGTGTCTCCAGAGATGAGCTGACGCAGCTTAAAACAAAGCAAGAGGAACTGCAGAAAGAGGCAGACGATTGGAAAGCTGAACAGAAAAGTTTACTTGAAAAAGAGAGAGAACAGCATAAGTATGTTGTAATTACCCTTTTACTCAAAAAATCCCTTTAGGTTGTTACAATAGAATCATTTAACATTCTTGTATATAGTTATTTTCTTAAAACTTTTCATCTGAAGTGCTGCAATAAAAAAAAAAGGTTGTTTTTTGTCTGTTTAGGTCATGCAAAAGGTTTCCCATGTTGTAAATTTAACACTAAACTTTACTGTGAAACTGAAAACTTAGTTGTTTTTAAAAAGCAGTTGATCTTTCAAATGGATGGCCGGAGCATCTTTAAAGACCCTCTACATGAATAGCTGTGCTTTTAACATTCTGTTGTGGCATTGTCCAGTAACAGGACATATTTCTGAGTTTTTTTGTTTTTTCATTTTTATTGTGAATCAGAAACATAATATAAACAGGTGGATGATTGAAAATGGAGGCATCCTCCACACCAACGGTCCCTTCTTCAACTCCAAGGCTGATTTCTAATGAACTACTGCCGCTCTGCCAAAACAATGTCCTAGAAAACACCTAAGTAAAACTCATTTAAAGACCACAGGCTACGCTTTTACAATAGATCAAAAGATGAGTCTTTGAGGAAAAAAGAGCATAAAACGTCAGAATGCTGCGAGCTTCATTTCAGTGTCTTTTTTTGTATTGTTTCCCAGGCGGGACTTGGAGCTGTTGCTGGTGAAGATTCAGACTCTGGAGAACGAGAGAAGCAAAGTTGCACAGGCAGCGCTCTCCTGCCCTCCTCCCACAGCGGCAAACAGCCAGGCGGAGGTGGAGAGCAGAACAGGCCAGGAAGCAGGGAAGCAGAGGGACGCTGGACGTACAACGGAGGGATCAGAGGAGGATGAGGAACGGAGCACTGGTGTGAAGAGAACAGAAAAAGAAAAGGCTGCCGTGGTGATTCAGACAAACTGGAGACGTCACAAACAGAGGGTCTGTAAGGTGTGAGAGGAAGTGTTGTGTAAGAAACGTCCAGACACCGTCTCATGCTTTCTGTCTTTCTCTTTCTGAAGGACGTCGTGATGGTGCAGTCAGCGTTAAGAGGCCATCTCCTGAGAGCCGCGCAGTTAAAGAACCTACTCAAAGAAAACAGAAAGGTTTTCCCCACACTTGCCTGCTTATGCTGGTTAAGACAGTCTAGGTTTTCTCTTGACTTGATCCATTAATGACATTTCTTGTTCTAGATACTTGATCCTGAGACACTAATCCTATCCTTCAGTTTTTCCAAGTCTAGAACAGTATTATTGGTTTTAGCTTTGAACGGAGGATTTAAAACTCTAGTTGCAGCTTAAGAATTTAAGCTCCAAAAATAGATCAGAATGTTTAAGTTTAGATCAAACCAGATGGACTTTTGCAGGCACGAGTGTCAGGTTGCAACAAAAAGAAAACAAATTCCCTCAAAAAAAGAAGCCTGGTGCTTATGTAACCTGCATAAGATGTTTATTGTGAGTCATGTTACCAAAGCTCTGCATTTCTCTGCTTCCAGGCTGGAAGAGATCGCTGCAGCCATGAAGCCGACTCTGCTGGGAGAGATCTGGACTCAGGCGCCGTAACTGTGATACAAGCTGCATTCAAGGGGCATCTGGCTCGTACTCTTGCAATGAAGAGGTGACTCATTGGTGCACAGAAAAACAAAACAATGCAACACCACCTGTTGGGAGAGTCATGATTTTGTTTTTCTTATAGCCCAGGGCCTGCAGTGCCTTCTTCTGTAGAGACTAAACCAAGAGCGGGCTTCAGCCAGCCTGAAAAAGCAGGTAGAGTTCAGAAAATTCTGTGTCTCAATGGCAAAGTGACGTAAACTATTCTCTATTCATATTTTAAAAAAAGGAGTTTAAACACAAGAAATGAATCCCATTTCTCACACTCCATGTTTTTTTTCTACCCATTTGAAACATATATACACTCAGCATTTTAAAAATATAATAGAAAATTGAAAACTAGTAACAGCTTTCAGCATGCTTGTCAGGACTCCAGCATGATGATGAGCACTGATGTGAGCAATTCCAACACAATGACCTACTTAGAAGCTGAACTTTCCTCTTCATTTTTCCCCTGACACCTTTATGAGCAGTGATGGATCTAGCTGACAAGCTGATCTAATTCCAGAGCGGCCGTCTGCTCTTCACCAGCTGAACCAGGATACTCAGCAGACCTGTGGCCGATTAATGCTCTGATCTCTTCTGACCCTCCAAAACCCATAGTTTTCTGCCGTCCAGAGGCATGACACTAGTGAGGTTTCACCCCCACCCCGCCAGTTCCCACATCTTTGCTCATCATAATCCGGAATTTTAAACTGCATTAAAGAGCACAGGGCAGAACGGTTAAATCAGCGTTTTGCCTGCACAACTGCCCCTGCTTTAGTGTGAATCTGAATTGCAGATTTTACAGCCTGAACTGCTGATCGTTGCTAAAACTTTGTCTTAAAGGCAAAACTACCAAGTACAGAAAGGTAGTTCTGAGTTGCACTGAAGCTGACAGTGGCACCATGGGATCAGAATAGTTGGTGCTTCAATGAATCTCTTTGAAAAGGAAAAGGGCTAAAATTAAAACTTAAATTAGTGTTGTTGTCATTATTAGTCAGAACTGCTTTGCTGTTATATTGATTTGTTGAGAAAAATGCATTGATCTACTTTTCTCCCTCAAAAACAGTTTAGACATCTTTAACAGTCTTGTGTATTACTTTGGTTTTAAAGAAGAGAGATAATTTATGGTTTGTTGTCTTTACAGCTCAGAGAGAACATCAACCTGCAGCAGGTTTTGGCCACGACCCCCCCACCGATTCTGATGATTCAGATGACATCATTGTGTCTCCATCGCGTCCAATGAGAAGCAGGAACGTCGTAATGATATAAAACCTTCAGATTGTGCGCGTTTTTCAGGGAAGTTCTTTCTATAAAAGTGTCCAAAGGAATCAGGATGTGGCTCATCTCTACCTTAAAAAACATGAACGATTTCCATCAGAGTGAATGTGGTCAAGCCCCGCCTACAAAAATAAACAACTCGGGGCTGAATGTTTTTTTTTTGCATAATGCACATTCATGGCACATATTTTACTTAAAGCAATCTCATAATAATACAATATCTATGCAGTCTAGAGTGATGTATACTTTACAGACCAAAGGTTTGGACACAGCTTCCCATTCATTTGAATGAGAAGGTGTGTCCAAACGTTTGGCCTGTACTGCAGCTGAGAAGAGAATATTTGTAAATATTATTAATTACTCCTTAATGACATTTATTATTTTTGAACCTCCGCTCTGTAAAATTAGTGCCATTCCATTACTTTATTTGTGTTGAATTTCACTATAAGCTTAGTAAAACACTTTGGATTATTGAAACCTGTGTGGCCAAAATCATTCACACTGTTGAATGTTTGTGTGATTTTTTTTTCTCTCCTTTTTTCCAAAATGCCTTTCGCACCAATAAAACCTCAAAAAGCTAATGCCTAAAAGTCCAATCGGATTTTTGAGGTGATTCCCAGCTGATGCACTAACAAGCCAAACTGTGAATGAATTCCAGATCATTCTGCTGCAATACTGAATAACCGGTTGGGGAGGGGGGGCAGGGACGGGTCTAATATGATTTAAAAATGTGCTTTAGTATAATAATGAGGATTCCATCTATTGTCCGAACTGTTTATTACAATACGTTTCAAGCATGTGTCCTTATCTTCTCCTGTATGTGTTCAGAAGTTCTCCAATGACAGAATTGTGCTATAAAGGTAACTGCTGGAACATCTGCTGCATCAGAAGGATCTTTTTTGACAGAGACTTTGATTTTAGAAAAGGAACTTGTCTGTGCTTCTGTCAGAGTAAAAGAAATCAACATTGTTACACGGCCTTATAAAATACACGACTGTTGGAATTTCATTATTGTAAATATTTCAAAGCTACGTGTTACAAATAGCTTGCGTAATAAGCACAAAAAACACCAATAAAGTGCATTTTTATAAACAGGGTGGTGCAGCCAGGGGTTGTAAGAAACTGGACCAAATGGCTCTGTTAGCATTAGGTTGTAGACCCCTGGTTTAGCTGTTGCAGTAATGACACAATTCAAGTACACAAACACACTCTTTTTACAAAGGGTACATAGTGATCTTGCTGTCAACTCAGAGGATTTGGAAGTGGAATATTTACAATGACTTTAACATCTTGGCCACACATGTCAAATAAAGCTTGAATTGAATTGAATTATTCTAATCCAGGTTTCAGCCCATCAATCCTCCCTGTGATTATTTCCAGTTTAAAAGGAATAAAGTCCAGACTGGCTTCTTAAAAGGGAATAAATGTCATATGATCCAAAGAACCATAAATCCCATCTCTACATGGCAGGAAACACCTGGATGTTCAAACTGGTAAACCACTGCACTCTTTCCAACCTTTTACCAGTGTAACTCACAAAAACTGAGATGTTTTCTTCTTTTGGTTCTCATTCAGATAGTTACCTGGAAGAACACAGTGATATTCCTGAGGTTCAAGCCATGTCACACTCCCACTACATACAATTTGTGCATTGTCCCTGGATGAAAACTGGTCATAATGGTCAAACCAATGGAAGGACCAGCAGAGGGCGCTGACCATGGTGCTGATGTGATCTCTGCTCAGTGCTCTGAATGTCAAAATAAAGAAATTCAATGAAGCAGATTTACGTGTTCCTTGCGTGGTTATGTGTACTTGTTCTGTGGTTTTAAAGTGGTTCCTCCGTGATGCATTTCACGCGCAGACCCGCCTTCCGCGTGGCAGCTGACACCGCCCTGTAAGAGATTTACGCATGAACTGCAACCGACCAAACTTTCTAACAGCTCAGAGCAGAATACAAGTACAGACCCATCAGCCGAAACCTTCGACTGATATCTGCACACATCGACAAATGATGAAACACAAGAAACACCTGTGAATTAGGTAAATCACACTCGTATCGCAAAAGACAGAAATTGAATCCGTGGAAAATGCCCAGATTGTACATAGCAGCTGTGAGACACAGTCTTTAAGGGAAGAGAAAAGCTGCAACATTTTCACAGCTTTGAAATAGGACTTCATCAAAGAATAACGTCACTGCAGGCCTTCAGGCCAGCGGATGACAAATGAGGTAAAGGTTAAGTTGTAATCCAAGTGATCAGACTGATCTGATCTGAGGAGTGTAGAATGGCAGAGCAGAGGGGGTTGGAGGAGGAGAAGGAGGTGGCAGAGAAGATTGCAGCTTGTGCACCAACCCAGCAGCAGCTGGCTGATCTTGTGCCTTCAGTCTTGGCCTCACTGAGGAGGGAGGGTTACTTTTATGACCCCGTGGAGAGAGGTGAGCCAGCGTCCACGCAGCTCCAGAAGCTGCATCAGCGCTGAGCATGAAGATCTGTACAAAATGCTGATGACCTTTTTGTCATTTTCAGATGTCGAGACACATTTCTTCCCACGACTCATGAATTATGTTGGAAGGTGCTTTATAAAGAAAAAAATGATGATGAAAAGGTTTTGTACAGGTTCTGCTTCCATAATTCAGTTGAATTCAGTTCATATTTGAAGCACCAATTCCAACCAGAGGTTAGTTTATGCAACTGTGCAAAGAAAGCAAGAAACATTCAAATGAATGAAGTCCTAATCCTGTCACTCACTAGAGATTCTTAGGACTCAGTTTAGTCCATTAAGGCCTAATGATCCCAACAGAATTGGAAAAATAGGTTGTGTAGGATGTCCTCGCTGTGATTCTTGATGGATTAGGACACAGGAGTCTGTGACCAGCATGGGGCACTTTGCCTCTTTAAGTCACTGTATCATCATGACTGTTGAAGGAATCCACCAAATAACAGAAATGAGGCGGTTCTGTATAGAGCCAAAGCCATCTGATTTGACTGTCAAGCCCAGCTGCTGTAAGTTAGGAGGAACTGAACAGTCTGATGGGTCGAATGAGTCTTCAGCCTTTTTCATTTGTGTTTTCAATGTGTGTATTAGAAAATCACCTATGACATCACTCAGAAAAGCCTAGAGGCACTTTAAGAGCTGGAAACCAAAGCATCCGACCCCTGAAGTTGCTGACATCATAAAGATCTGTGTAAAATGCTTTCACTCAAGAACCGTCCAGCCGTGTGTTCTTTAGATTTGTGCCGAGTCAGCTACTAAGAAGGAGTCAAAGGACGGAAAATCAGAATTCCAGGTGCAATAGTAAAGTTTGATGTTCAGTCGTATTCTTTTCTTTTTTTCGTTAGTTTCCGGTGAAGTCATTTGTGTAACTACAGAACATTCAGGTCAGAGGCTGTTGATAGCTTTAGATCAGCTCCTTTGGCCCACTGTCTTGTCTTCCTGCTTGTCCTGTGCAGGGTCACAGGGGTGCTGGGGTAACACACAAAAACATCAGGGTCATTCTTGAAAAATGTCCTGGTGGCCAATTGGCTGAATGCCCCACCCCCACACAAAATTAGGTTCAACTCTGAAAATAAAAACTGTGAATTAAAATTGTAGACTGAGGACTAAAGGGAAACAGGGAAAGAAACAGCAAAACAAAAAATGAACGTACAAAACTGCAGCTGTATATCTTTCATTCGGTAACAGCATTAAGTGTATGGCTTTTGTTCAATTTGAGTTTCAAATTTTATTCTTTTTTTTTTTCAAATGTTTTATATGACTTTCTAATTTACAAATATTTTTTGTCCATAATTCATCCTATCATTTTTTAATGATCTTATCATTTCATCAAAGAGTACTTACTTTTTGGGGAAGCTCTATTTACGAATAGGTTTCAAAAACAAAGCAATTCTGAACCTTTTGACAACTCAAAATCAGATCCAGATCCAGGCCTTTTGGTTATCCCAAAAGTAAGGGGGCTGTGTTGGGGCTTACAAGTATGCCCACACAAGCCTGCCCCCTCTCACCATGGGAAACTCTAGAATGGCAGTGAGTCGAATCTGTCTCTCAGGCTTCCACCATCCTAGAGAGATGACTTTTCAAGTTCCAAGAGCCAACTTCAGTCATCGTGGTTATAGCCACTGAGGTACCTTCCTTTGACTACCTCCCAACATACTTTGCACTGACCCATTTTGAGCTCTCCTGCAGGTGTTGGGCCCACAGGAGAGTGATCCCACATCACGGGGGAGTGATCCCACATCAGCTCTATACATACATACATACATACATACATACATACATACATACATACATACATACATACATACATATATTTACAGTACAGAGCAAACAGTCTCCACCATCACCGCACCGGAACCCAATCGAGGGGGTTTGGGGTGAGCTGGTTTGGGGTGAGTGAAGGCAAAAGGGCCAACAAGTGCTAAGTATCTCTGGGAACTCCTTCAAGACTGTTGGAAGACCATTTCAGGTGACTACCTATTGAAGCTCATCAAGAGAATGCCAAGAGTGTGCAAAGCAGTAATGAAAGCAAACTGTGGCTACTTTGAAGAACCTAGAAAATGACGTATTTTCAGTTGTTTCACACTTTTTTGTGATGTATATAATTCAGCATGTGTGAATTCATAGTTTTGCTGCTGTCAGTGAGAATCTACAATTTTCACAGTCATGAAAATAAAGAAAACTCTTTGAATGAGAAGATGTGTCCAAACTTTTGGTCTGTAGTGTATATAGATATTAATTCATCTCTGTTTGTGATTAATATATTTAATTGAGTTTCTCTTTCACACAGCCCTCTGCATTTATCCGGACTTGGGACCGGCACAAAGGACATGGATTGTGCCCCCCTGTGGTTGCATTACATTCAGTTTTTCATTGATTCGTTCATTCATTCATTTTTGCATTAATTGATTGACTGACTGACTGATCGATTGATTGATTGATTGATTGATTGATTGATTGATTGATTGATTTATAAATATAAATACTAGTAAACAGTTTTTTTTTTTACTCTTTTAACAATAAACAATATTAATAAGTCAAGGGCAAACCTGTGCTCCAGGAGAAAACCCAAACTAAATTAACATAAATAACAACTAAAAAAAAGTTTTAATTTTACATTTTTAACAATAAACAACAGATTTAATAAGCGATGGAGACATTTTTAAGGGCAAACCTGAGCTCCAGGAGAAAACCCAAACTAATTTAACATAAATTATAAAAAATATATTTTTTAATGTTTTAAGAATAGACAACAATATTAATAGGCGATGGGAATATTTTTTAGGGCAAACCTGAGCTCCAGGAGAAAACCCAAACTATTTTACCATAAATTACAAAATGTTTACACTCTTAACAATAAAGAGCAATATCAATAAGAGATGGAGATTTTTTTTAAGGGGAAACCTGAGCTCCAGGAGAAAACCCAAACTAATTTAACATAAATAAAAAAAATATATATTTTTAATGGTTTAACAATAAACTACAATATTAATAGGCTATGGGAATTTTTTTAAGGGCAAACCTGAGCTCCAGGAGAAAACCCAAACTAATTTAACATTAATAAGGCAGAAGTTCACAAAAGAAAATCAGAACGCCTAAAACACTTGTGGCTCCTAGACTTTTCAAGAACCGTGTTTATCACTGGAGAGATTTTTTTTCTTTTGTCCCAGCTGCCTGTCTCCCATGACGTCCTCATCTTGACAGCACTTTTTTCCTGCAAGGTGCTTCATGGTGATGAAGTCGTGTTTGAGGGCTTGACTCGGCGTGATTCTGCGTTGAGGATTGACTTCCAGCATGCGCTTGAGAAGGTCAATGAAAGCTTTGTGGTCGTCATCATTGAACATGTCAAACTGCTTTCGATGAATCTCAGTCATCTGGTCGAGATTTATCACATGATTCCCATTGACATTTGACATTGTTCTTTGGGTATATTCCTCTGCTGTGTACAGCCTCCAGCTGTTTACACCGCTGTCCCAAGTAAAATAGTCTTGAGTGTTTAGTCCTGCAGAAAGAAGTTCTTCTTCTGGTAACCCGAATATCTGCACCATTGCTCTAACGGTTTCATAATCATAATCATCCGGAAAAGCAAAATTTCCACAGTAAACAGTCGCCAAACTAACTCCAAGTGCCCACATGTCAATACTTTCATCTAAAGGGAGACCCAGGATAACTTCAGGTGCTCTGAATGGAGTTGCTTGGATTTCGGTTCCGATTGGAAGATCCTTAGTCTCTACCGCCAGACCAAAGTCTATGAGTTTGGTACAAAGAGGATTTTGTCTATAAAACAATGTTGTCAATTTTATGTCACAGTGAACCACACCGATACTTTGGCTTTCAGGCAGAAACATCTCTGCTGAATGAGCTCTGACATAAGTCAGGTGTGGCTTTGCATTCATTTTTGATCCAAAAATCTACCAAGCTTTCCTCAGGATCTGCATTTTCAAGCAAATCACATTTTGAAATGAAACACTCATACATCTTCATCCGTGGTTCTCATCGGGATCCGGCGATTAGTTTCATGGATTCAAACTCTTCCTTGCCTTCTTGGACATTTGTTATAGTTTTGTCGCGCGCATACATTTCGGACTTCCCAATTTAGTACATTTAGCCACTTTTCAAAGCTTCCTTCTCCCAGGAATTCCCTGACTATAGATCCCTGATTTCCCACAAATTACGGCCTTCCATCAGCTCAAGGCTTCATTTTTCTATTCCTTTCATGACATTTTTGCCTTGTCTTTGTCTGTCTGCGGAATCTTCGGCTTTTCCAAATTTTCCTGGGGTGGTTTCTCTGAGTAAAGGCTGTTAAGGCTGGAGTGACTTGGTGTTCTATTCATCTGCACTTCCAGTTGAAGGAACTTCCCTCACGTCTACAATTTCCAACTTCTGACATTGATGATTTCAGGCTTTTGGTTAGAGGATCCTCAGTGCTTGAACTACAAATTCTTTGGGGGATTTACTTGTGTACTGGCTGGCGGGTCTTTCCATGGCGCCTTCACATCCAGCAGCATGCGGCTGCTTACTTTTTCACTGCAAAGGTGCTTCATGGTGATGAAGTAGGTGTTCGAGGCTTGACTGTGATTCTGCGTTGAGGATTGACTTCCAGAATGCGCTTGAGAAGGTCAATGAATGCTTTGTGGTCATCATCATCGTGCATTTCGTACATATTCCGATGTTGATCAGTCATAGCATCGAAATCTATCACATGATTCTTTTTTCTCAATTCTTTCCCAGTTGATTTGGTGTATTCTTCTGGTGTGCATAGTCTCAAGTCACCGTTGTCCCTAGTAAAGGTATCTTTGTAGTTTGCTCTACTCGGAAACACGTCAGCTTCAGGTAAACCAAATATCTGCACCATAGCTTCGTATTGTTTAGTATTCGGTTCTTGATGGAAGAGGATGTTTCAAATGTGAGCCAACACCATGCCAAATTGCCCACATGTGCTGCACTTTCATCTAAAGAGTTAGGATAACTTCAGGTGCTCTGGTCGAGTTACTTGGATTTCGGTTCCTGGAAGTTCCTTTGTCTCTACCGCCAGACCAAAGTCTATAGTTTAATTTCAAGGATTTTTGTCATAAACATAATGTTGTCCAATTTTATGTCACAGTGAACCACACCCGATACTTTTGGCGCTTTCAGGAGCTGAAACATCTGCTGAGCAGAGCTCTGACATAGTCAAAATTAATGACTGCTGTCATTTTGATCAAAAAATCTTCAAACTTTCTTCCAGGATCTGCGTATACCAAGCAAATCACATTTTGAAATGAGAGAAACACTCATATCTTCATCAAGTGGTTCTCGCCGGGATCAAACAGTTAGTTTCATGGATTCAAACTCTTCCTTGCCTTCTTGGACATTTGTTATGATTTGATTGCGCCATTTCAGTTTAATTTGTGCACTTAGCCCTTTCCAAAACCTCGCTTCTCCCAGGAATTCTGAATTTTATGAATCTGATTTCCCACCAAATAATGGCCTTGCATCAGCTCAAAGGAGCTTCGTTTTTATTTCCTCTTCTTGACATTTTTGCCTTGTCTTTGTCTGTCTGCAGATCTACTTGTGCTTCTGGCCAGTGGGGTCTTTACCATGAGGCCTTCACATCCAGCAGCATTCGCAGCTTTACTTTTTCCTGCAAGGTGCTTCATGGTGATGAAGTCGTGTTCGAGGGCTTGACTCGGCGTAATTCTGCGTTGAGGATTGACTTCCAGAATGCGCTTGAGAAGGTCAATAGATGCTTTGTAGTCATCATCATCGTGCATTTCGTACATATTCCGATGTTGATCAGTCATAGCATCGAAATCTATCACGGCATTCATGCATCTCAGTCTATTCCCAGTCATTTCGGTGTATTCTTCTGGTGTGCATAGTCTCAAGTCACCGTTGTCCCTAGTAAAAAAGGTGTCTTTGTAGTTTGCTCTATCGAGAACGTCAGCTTCAGGTAAACCAAATATCTGCACCATAGCTCGTATTGTTTCGTATTCGGTACTTGATGGAAAGAGATAATATCCACAGTAAACGCAGGCCAACACCATGCCAAGTGCCCACATGTCAATACTTTCATCTAAAGGGAGACCCAGGATAACTTCAGGAGCTCTGAATTGAGGTACTTGCATTTTGTTTCCGGTTGGAAGTTCCTTTGTCTCTACAGCCAGACCAAAGTCTATGAGTTTTACTTTCATTGCATCTAGATCCGCAAACATAATGTTGTCTAATTTTATATCGCAGTGTGCCACACCTATACTTTTTAGTGCTTTGAGAGCCTTGAACAACTGCTGAGCGATGACTCTGATATAACACAAAGGGACCAGCTGCTGCTCATTCATCAAGGAATCATGAAAATTGACCTCCAAGAGCTCATACACTATACATGTCATATTTCTATATGTGAAGCATTCGTACATCTTAATCAAGTGGTTCTCATCAGGATCCAGGTCTTGGATCAGTTTCATCGTTTCAAACTCTTTCTGTCCTTCTATGGATATTTTCATGATTTTTACAGCGTAATATTCCAGACTCCACAATTTGCTACATTTAGCCACGTTTCCAAAACTTCCTTCTCCCAGGAATTCCTGAACTATATAGACCCCCTTACTTCCAACCAACTCACTGCCTACCCTCAGCTCAAAGGCTTCAGTTTGTCTATTTCCGTTTCTTGACATTTTTTCTTTCAGTCTGTTCTTCAGATCTGTCTGTCAGTTTTAAAGATTTAATCTTAGAACACAGTTAATCATAAGTTTTCGACTCTCTATCTTGAACTTTGAGATGTTTCTCCTGGGAAACTTAAGGTATATTTAAAGCTTCACTGCTTGATTGTCATGACGTAAAATGACATCATAACATGTGTCTAGCTTTATCCAGTGACGTAAAATGACATCTTAACATGTAATGCAGATTGTTGTCATTACAGATCATGGAAGGGTGACGTCATTACCGGACAGTTCCGTCACTCATAGAACCACCGCAGTCACGTGGGTAGTGTGCGCGCGCATCAGTCATGCCTGAGTCTAGAGCGTTAAATGGATCATGAATGAAATGGAGCTCGCTGACGTGCACGTGACTCTCCAAATTCAAACTGTATCCGACATTTTGACCTGATCGAGTCTGACATGTGCACGCAGGAGGAGCGCACAACCAGAGCTGGTGGTCCAAAACAGGTCAGGAGGAAGTTCAGAGCCAGAACTCCTGAACCTGCGCTCAAGAACGAACCGAACCTTTTTGAGTCTCGCTTGGCTGGGAACTTTTCTCTTTCTTTGTCTTTTTTCCTCCCTCCCCTGAGCTTCACACGTTCACAGAAATCCTCAAACCAGCTCATCCCACTTATTTTAGATGCAAACATCACAGAGGTTGTGTACACCCCTTTCACGCGAGGACCTCCGTCAAAACAGAAAAGAGGCGTGTCACAGACTTGCAGCGCGTGCGCTTTCAGTGCTCGTTCTGAAGACAGGAATTTTTGAGTTTTGCTGTTTTGTTGAAATTCTCCTGGTATTCAAATGTTTCACCAGAAGCTTTTGCGTGCAGCTCAGAGTAGCTTGATTTGTGTTGTCTATCAATGATGGGTTTGTTGGTTACAGTTTAAGGTGGATCACATGTATCGAGGTTTTTTGGTCCAGATCTTTCTTGTCACTCTTGGATTGAGATAATCTTCTTCTTTAGGGGTCTGCAACGTTTAATACTGAAAGATCCATTTGGTCCAGTTCCTTACTGACCACGGAGCCACATTTCAAAAGAAAAACCCTCAATATATCTATTTTGTAAACACTAAGCCATTCTTTTACAGAACTTAGCTTTTCAATATTTAAAATAATTTATCAAAGTACAGTCTTATAATTGTCTCTAACTATTTTAACTTGAACTTCTGACAACAGCACAGACAAGCTTCTTTCAAAATAAAATTATCAATGTCAAAGAAGACCCTCCTCCTGCTGCAGCAAATTTAGTTTAATGTGGAATTTTCTATCATAATGACTCTAGTGCACCATCGTTTTATCTCCATTTACTATCAAATATGACAACATTGGAGTAAAACCCATTTTTTATGCATACATGTAGAGGAAATTATATACTTTAAGCAGATTTTTACAGTAGATTTTCCAAAAGCTACAAACTCCTTATTTTTATTTAAATGTTTACTATTTTGCCTTCAAAATCTAGAGAGCCACAATGGAGGGATAAAGCAGCCGTATGTGACTCCAGAGCCTAGGGTGCAGTGCAGACCTCTGCTGTCATCAGCTCTCTGCGGCTCGTGCATGCAGGGTGCACTATCATCTTTTGAACGCCAGGGGGAGACCTTTTTGCGCAGTTTCCCTCCTCCCCATCGCTCAGGCTCACGAAGCCGGAGATGCCGCAAAGCCCCGTCCTCCAGGGCTTTTTAAACACCTCGTTCGCTTCACGCTCCAACAATGGCGTGTAATTGAAGAGCCACCGCGCTAAATGCGCTCAGGCGACGGCTACCGTGGGAAGAAGCCCAGAGTACCCCAGAGAGGAGGAGGGGGAGAACGGCGGACCGCTCAGTCCGAGACCATTTATCGAGCACTGGTTGACTGGCCGGCTGGCTGGCGGGGTCAGAGAGTTTAACCCCTGAGCTGCCGTCGAGGAGGGCAGTCGGGAGTGTCGAGGCGGCTCGGTGAGGAGCCAGCGGGATGGTCCTCCGTCATTCCAGCGAGCCTCTCGCCGCTCGTAGCGCAGTGCAGCCGCGTTGATGCCGCGGCGGCCGGCGGTCGCTTCCAAGCCAATCTGCGGATCCGGGGAGACAAAAGGCGAAACCCAAACTGCTGCTGCCGCCGCTGCGGAACACCGAGGAGACGCGGAGCGACAGTCTGGGCTTCACTAAGTAGGTTCCCTTTCTGTTTGACACCATTCGGCACAATAATAAAACCCGTTCCCTTTGTTTTTATGGCGCGGACTGCGGCTGTTTCACTAACAAAGCAGGATAAATTAAAAGTAGCTAATCCGGGTGTTTTTGCGAACATTGCGGTCTTTTCTCCTTCATGCACATTTAAAGCGGCTGAGCTGACCTACATGTGTTGCTACAGTCAATTCAAAGACGCGGCCGTGGCGATGCGTGGGGCTGAATATCACGCATTTGAAGACATTTCCTCCACGCAGCCTGTGTTTTACAGCATGGGCGTGAGTTAGTGCGTGGTGGAGGCTAACATGATCACTCAGAGCTTTATTATCATCATTTTATATACTCATGTCTCCACCATAGCTAACATAAGATTTATTCCACATTTTTAGAAAAACAGATGACATTACATCACTCTACCCCCCCCCCCCTACTGAAAGAATGGAATCAATTTAGCAAATATTCTATGAAAATCATCAATTTCTGCAATATTTGCTGTTTTGTCGATGGATCTTTTCCAAAAATTGAAGTGATTGCATGAAATTGATTTTGCATAATGAAGAAATATTTTATTTGCATTTTATTGCCACGTGTGGCCATCTTCACATGTGACTAAAGACTTACTAAACATGTAAAGATGAGCTTTAGAATTCTATCAGTCCTTGGTAATATTTTATAGCTTTAGGCTGAGAAGCAGCAGTGATCTGCTTTGATTCATGTCTGAGATTTGGGGTAAAATGAAAAAAGATGAGCTTTTCTGTTATTATCTGCAGCAAGGAGATCAATTACAAGTTCAATCAATCAACCAATCAATCAATCAATCAATCAATCAATCAATCAATCAAGCAAGCAAGCAAGCAAGCAAGCAAGCAAGCAAGCAAGCAATCGATCAATCAATATCCATCCATCCATCCATCCATCCATCCATCCATCCATCCATCCATCCATCCATCCATCCATCCATTCATCCATCCATCCATCCATCCATCCATCCATCCATCCATCCATCCATCCATCTCTTGCTGGTCTGTGACGCCTTCCTTGTGTCTTTCAGGGCATTTCTGTTTGGACTCCGGTCGTACAACAAAGGGACAGTCAAGAGCTACAAAGCTGCATCGGGATGGCGGCCGTGGTGAACTACTCCCCTCCTTGGTGGGTGAATCTGCTTCACCGGTTGCCCCACTTCAACATTGAATTTCAAACCGTGAGCAGTGACTTCAGACCAGAGGACTCTGAGTACCAAAAGGTAAGAAAAGGAGCCAGCAAATAACGATCACCCACTATTCATCATCTCCTTTTGCGATGCATTGCCACTAAGCAGACCCATTTCCTGCCTTCCGAACTCTGTAATTTCCCAGCAGATTGGCTAAGTGGTGGTTGAGGCTGGTCCCCAAACCCCTCCCTTAGAGAAGTGAGCTTTCTCAGATCAGTTTTCAGTTCTCTTCATGTTTTTCTCAAAACCTATAAAAGACTCGTGCAGAACCTGCTCTTTTGCACTTTTAATTCCAGTGTTCAGTAGAACTTCATTTGACAGTGTTCAATTAATGCTGCCTTTACTATTACATCAGATAGTAAGTGTTAGAGACATTAGATCCATTTAGTAAAAAGATCAAATTCAAGGTGTTTTAAGGCATTTTTTTGTATTTAACTTTGATTGAGGATTGCTCATTGGTGTCTCAGCGACACTTTGGTCTCACAGCGAGGAGGCCCTGGTTCAAATCCGGCTGGATCTTTTCTGTTTGGAGTTTGCATGTTCTCCTCATGCTTGTGTGGGTTTTCAGCATTCATTTCGGCTTCCTCCCACAGTCCCAAAAAATGATTTAAATTGTCCTTAGGTGTGAATGTGTGTGTGTGTGTGTGACCCTGCAATCAAATGGTGAACCATCCAGGGTGTACTCTGACTTTGCCCAGCTGTGGCTGGGATAGGCTCCAGCAACGCTGGAACTCTAGAAAGGATAAAGCTGGTGTGGATAGTGTTTGAATGGATGGGCTGAACTTAGATCAGCTAAAGGGACTATTTCTAGGGGACCAAGAAGAGCATAACATATAAGTAACGTTTTTGCCCTGACTTTAAATTATAACAAAAAAACATCAAAATATTGTCTCCATACAAAAAATAACACATTTATTTACAAATGAGTAAATACACAACAATAACTTAAAAGGTCAAGCAAAAAGGCTTCAGCGTGAACCAAGGCCAAAAATAACAAACAAAACCCCACCTAACTCAAATCTGAACTCTTTCCTGGTGAGGAATAAAAAATGTACAAATAAACTCACAATTCTTTAGACATCAGACTTAAAAAAACAAACAAAAACATAACAAGTTAATAGAAACAGGTGGTTTTAAATTGATTATGAGTCACGAACCTGTGTTGCTAATTTTGTCCAGAACGTTACTGCGCAGAGCAAAAAACACGACACCTCCACTGCTCCATGTACTAATTAAGCAGTGTGGCGTCTTCATTTCAGGAGTTCTGCAGGTCCACAGTAACCACGAACGGTTATGTGAGACTCATGCACCCTCCTACGTTATTATTCCATTTTATCCTTCAGTTCTTTTATCATCATGCGAGCTAAACATGTTGGAGTAAATCCTCAAGTTTGGCTAATGGAGGCGACTTTAATTTTTAGGAGAGAAGGGGATTCTTTATATGTTTTTGAGTCCCACAAAGATGAAGTCACTACTGCCCTTAAAATGGGCAAACGTGTACGGGGCCCACTAGTGGCTAGAGGTGCGTATTGGCAAGAATCTGGCGATACAATACAAATATCGCGATTAGCGTTTCGCGATACAAAACATATCACGATACATCCCAACACTGTACCGGAACAATGGTGTAATGAGTAAAAACTTAGTAGTGCATGTGTCATAACAACAAAACTGCAAGGCTGATTGAACATTTAGCATTTAGCATAAGCTGGTTCCCGTAGGATGTTTTGTTGGTTTTGGTGCGATGTAGAGCTGCTAAAAGAGGCTCAGTGGTTTCTGCTGCCAATTTGCAGTCAAGGGTAAAAGTGGAAAACAAGAGTCAGATGCTGAAGGATGCTCATAAATAATAAAGTAAATATCATCTTGACAGCATGTGATATCGATACGAGTTTTGCCAGATGAAATATTGCCATGTTTTGATTTTTGCCTACATCCCCTACTGATGGCCCGCATGAAATATCAAGGTATAAGACCACTTGGTGAGCCTGTAGAGCACAAATGTTCATGCACATTTTAATTCTACGGGCATGCTGTGGGGGACAGATGTTAGTAACCACTAAAAACCACATGTAAGGGTAAGTAAGGGTGAAGCAGGTGAGACGCAGTCACACCATTCAGATTTTTCATGTCTTCAGACCCGCCCCCAAAACCTGCGCACTGTGAAAAGAGCCTGTTAGTGCTGTTCAGGTCAGAAGTGAACAGCCTGACTGTTATAAGTAGCTGTGGTTACATGGACGAAAGTAATCGAAATGAACGCCTGATCAGACATTATAAACATGCCGTTTGGAATACTCTGCCTCATTTGGATCAAAATTTCTTTCCGATCGAGATAGGTGGGTTATGCCGACCGTTGATCCGATCGTGGTGCATATGAACAGTTTATTAGGATTATGGGCTACTACTGCGCTGGCTTTGCGTCATGCATAGACGGTGTAGCGCTCCAGAGAAGGCTTTGGAGCGCAAACAGGACCGGTCGCCTGCTCCACCCGTGCAAAGTATGTCTCTGAGCAGAGCAGCTGGACTTGTAGCTTTGTGTGTAAGTGAGTAAGAAGCCCGCATACGCACCTTACTAATGACTAGAGAGTGGTGTAAGGCTAAAAGAAAGTCATCACCTTGGTTAATGGAATATAAAGGAATGTGGCTGAATTGTGCATGGGTCTATAATCTGCATGCAACAGCTGAGAGCTGGAGAATCCACATTGTCCTAAACAATGAGATTAGCCAGCCGATCAGGTCTCCAGAGCTTAATGTGGAAAGCTAAACTGAGTTAGTCCTCCTCATATGATCCAAACTCAAGGTCTGCAGTCCTTCACAAAATACCTTTATAGACCTGTGTGTTGTTGGGTAGGAACATGGGATTCTAGCATCTTGTTCATGTCCTGGATGTGCTGAAACCTCCCTAAACATGGTTGGAGAATGGGGAAATCTTGTATCTGACCTGGATTAAGTTGACTTTCCCTACTGTTGAGTTTGATCTGAATTCTTGGTTTTATTGCATCCCCGCTGCTCATTTGCAGCAGGATTTCTGGCGTAATCTGGTGGCTGCTGTTCTGATCCGTTGCCGTCGTGTTCACTGGCCGTGTCTTTGACTAATGTTACAGCTTCCTGTCAGACAGGGCTGATGGTCACCTCTCTACAGACAGCCACAAAGGTTCACCATCAAGCTCCAGATAAAGGCCTTGTAGCCTGAAGATTCATGTGAGCGCCACGTCTTCTTACTTCTGCACTGTCTCGTATAATTGCAGACCTGCGCAGACCGCAGTTAATAATTTTTCCCCTAGGATCAATTTTCAAAGGCTTGGCACATTTGCCTTTACCAAATCTGAGTCCCTGATTGGTCAAATTTATACCCGGTTAACTTTCAACGCGCTCTCAATGTACATCGTTTTTACGTAGAGGCAGAAAACGGGCGTAGAATATGATGTAGCGATGTATGACCACGAGATGTTTAAACACAGACGCCCGAAATGTGCATATACGTGCGATAACAAAGACTTTTCATTGGAAGTAGCTTGAACGTGTGTTGCAGAGGGCGATGTGAACTTAGCTTGATGCTGATGTCTGTTGTTGTGAGTGTGTGACGTCTGCATTCTTGGAATTTTGGGGGATTAAAATTGAAGCAGTCCTTAAAACCTTACAAGCTTGAATGATTTAAGAGGGTAAAACTCATTTGGGCTTTGGTTGAAGGAGTTAACAGGGCAGCACGGTTAGTGAGGCTCCATGCTACCCAAAGTCTTTCTCTGCACCTCAGTAGAAGCTTTCAGCGAGGTGACTTCCAGGTCTGGGCTCCGGAAAATCAGCCTCAGCCACACGGACGAAGCGACAACGCTCAGTTCACAGCCCCTAATGTCATGCGTGGCAGTCGCCCCTCTTTATGGTTCACTGACATGTGCAAAGGGAGGGGAGGGAGGATGTGCAAGTTCAAGAGCCGAGCGTGGGAAGGCACCCGCAACCACAAACGAGGGGGGAAAGACCAGAACTGGAGCCTAGAACAGAGGAGTAGAGAAAAAGAAAAAAAAAGACTGATGGATGGTGGAAGGAGAAGAGCTTCGGTGAGCCATGGGAGGTGCTTCTAAATTGCCAAATGGCCACTTCCTGCGAGCCATTCAGCGTTTAACTAAGAGCCTTTGTGCGTGTGTGTTTCTGTTTGCGTGCCCACTGGAATGTTAAGAACCCCCTTCTTTCAACTAATTACAGACTGACATATTCTAGCAGATGAGGCCGTTTCTATGTGGCTGAGCGCTTTAGCTCATCTACCTTACCAAGAACATACGTGCTGCACGTATGTCTGCCACTTACAGTACGCTGGCTTCACGTGTCAGCGCTTATTTAGACCTCCGTGCTGTTTATCGAGGTGAGGCCATCAAAATTCCCCAGGGGGGTGGATGGGTGGGTGGGTGGGGGGGGTTGTGTGTCTGAGAGGGAATATAGGAGTTCTATTCAGGACAAATCATTAATTCTGGCTGGACTGTAAAGAGGGGAGGGGGGAGAGGAGTTAGACGAAGGGGGTTGCATTTAGCAGAGTGTGTGTGTGGGACGTGGGGGGGGGGTCTGTGGTGAAAGAATGATTTCTTTCTTTCTTCCTCTGACGCCTGTCTTTAGACGGGCTGAGTATATCTGTCGCTGCGGCTTTCATGCGTCCACTCATCCCGCCGGGAGACACGTGAGCGGGAGCCTGAGCGGGAGCCTGAGCGGGAGCCTGAGCGGGAGCCTGAGCGGTGCCCTGCGGTGCCCTGTCTGTCACCATAACTTCACACGTCCACACAAAAGACAGATTCTTCCTTTTTTTTAACTTTTTTTTTCACAACTGGTGTGATTTGGCTTGGGTTGGTTTGTATTCAGCTCTTGACCTCTCAAGACTCTCCTCTTGAACATGCACCAGTCAGGGCTCCAGACTAACTTTTTTCACTAGGAACACAGTGGCCCCCAACTGAAAATTTTAGGGGCACAACCAGAAAATTTAGGGTCGCATACCGTAAATCAACATTCTAACCAAATCTACTAATTTCCACTGTATTACTAATAAATACTTTAATAGTAGATGCAGAAATTACAATTACAAAGTACAAATAGTAAAAAAAATACCATAAATTTAGAATAAAAAAAAGTTTTTAGTAACAAGTGATTACCGTAGCAACCTTTCGGTCATTTCACAGTTTCAAACAATACTTAAATGTATGTAAATATTAGAGGATGGAAATTTATGTTGGCGACACCAAATAGGTGCAGCCAAGATGCACAATAATTTCAGATCACCCAGATGGACGCAACACTGCACAGATCACCTGGTGTGAGACATATATTTTTGTTTTTGCTCTAACATCACCTGTCAATCAAAACAAAAATATCACCAGAAAGGAGCGGAAGCAAGACCAGAACCTGAGCGAACGCAGCTGGAAATTTATTACTGAACTGACTGAAAGCTGCCCTACAGACTACAAAACAATGCATTATGGGACATGTGTCCTGATGGGTTTTTTGTAGTTCACTGATCAATTAAAGTAATTTAAAATACCAACTGATTAAAAAAGGCTACATCCATTACAAAACATTAAAATAATTATAAAAGATGTAATATCACAGATCATACTTAGGGGGAGAGGCATATTAAAACTAAATTGAATGTTAAGGACAACTCCAAGTTCCTGTTCTCACTCAGTCTCGCTGCAGCTTCGCCTTCAAATGGTCGCAGTCTGGAGCCCTGCCAGTTTCTCAAAATTTTCCTTTTGAACAGGGTGGGATTCAGCCATGACAACAGATGCTGTCTAATTACTGACTGTATTGAGGATTCGAGGTCTTGCTTTTTTTCTTTCTTTCTTGGAAAGTGAAATCGGAGCTCTCATCTGAGGCTCCAGGAGGCTTTGGCATATGTGTGCCAGCGCCTTCAGGTGCTTGTTTTAGAGTTGCAGAGTCAGCCAGCAGCTACAGTGACACAGCTGCAGGCACCTTCATTTACACACAGTCTCAGTTGTGGAGAGTGAGTCAGTAATTGTCATTTTGGATATTATAGACTAGTTTGCATTGTGAAAAAATGTTATTGTGTTGAAACAAAACAAGCCTGCCTATAATCTTTTTAATGAAAAACCAGCCGTACTCTGCTCGCCATCAAAGCGTTTCTTTTAAAGCGTTCCCAGTGGTCTTTTACTGATGCCTTTTTTAGGCTAAATCTGCGTCGTTTCTATGACAAATTCCTGCAGAGCAACTGTAGTTCATTAGAAATTTGGAAAATGGAATACTTAGAAATGTCATTTTAAGCTTAATTTTCTTTAAATATGTTCTCCATCATGAGAAAAAGGCTGCAAGAACATGTTAAAACCACATTTTTCATCGGAGTGGATCTTAAAATCTTTGTAAAATGAAGTGCAGGTCAATCACTGCCTGGGGAAAATAGCTGAGGGTACAGTAGCAGACAAGGCCAGATTACACAGAGCAGCACAGACAGGGAGAGCAAGGACAACCCACAGAAGTGGAAGTGATTGATCCTGTCAGCTCAAACACCGACAGACACTCAAGGCCGTGCACATACGCACACACACGCTCGAAGGCAGAGCGTGCGTGCGTGTGAACGCGAGGCTAAAAAGTGGATCAGTGTGTCTGGGTTTTTAACGATTTAGCCCCTCCTCCATCCTGCCAGCTGATCTCTGGTAGGATGAATGTTCAAACCCGCATACACACAGAGTGCACACTCTCATGCACGGCCAAGGCTCCTCATGCCTATTAGTAGCTAATTGAGCTGCACTTAATCTGCAGTGATGGAACGTCAGACCGGCAGTTAACCTAAAAGCCATCGAGCTCACCAGGAGGGGACTGTGAGGTAGTAACAAAGAGCTCCTCTGCGGTCTCATTCAAACCTTTAGCAGATGTCAGGAGTTCAGCTTCAACTATTGGGGCATTTCTAATTTAGGAAGATCGATATGTAAATGTAAGCGACTGATTGTAAATTTTAAAGACGTTAAGGACGACTAGACAGAGTTGTGAAAGCCTTGTTACATCAGATCCACTGAAACGGGCTTGAAGCCCACAGTCCAGCTTCTTCTTTTTCTCTTGCTTGCTCCCTTTAGGGGTCCCCACAGCAGATCCGTCTGCATCCTCCTCACTCACACCAACCACCCTCATATCCTCCTTCACTTTCTCCCTCAACTTTCTCATTACTCTGCCTCTAGGCCTCTTTCCTGGTATCTCCAACTTCAGCATCTTTTTATCAAAACAGCCATTGTCCTTCCTCTTCCTAAGCATCTCAATCTCAATCTTTTATCACCATGTTCCTCATTTCCAATCCTATCAATCCTTATATCTCCGAAAGAGAACCTCAACATCTTCATCTCTACTACTTCCAGCTCTGCCTCCTGTCTCTTTCTTAGAATTGCTGTCTCTAAAAACTCTTCTAATGAAACTGAAGTGCTCAGGGCCCTCTGTCCAGCTTTTTCTATGCAGAAATCCAAGTCTTGTTAGCTGTTTATTTCCTGGAAAATGGGTCTTTAACAAATACAAAGCTAGAAAAAGGGAAAAGCAGTTTGAAAAGAAACAGGACAGTTGCTCTAAAAGGTTTAGAAAAACCATCAAAACATCTTTTATTGTGTCATTTTATCTTTATTTTGACCTTTTAGTCTCAAACTTCTTTCTTTACACAACACATTGTAGATTTCAGTGTCAAAGTGTTCTAACAACACTTTAGTGGTGCACTGTGTGGGTTTATAAACGTGCAGTTTTAGTAATAACAGAAGATAATGTTAGAAACTAGGGGTGTGTCTCAGCGAGAGTCTGGCGATACAATACATATCGTGATATGCGTCTCATGTTACGAGACGTATCACAATACATCCCAGCACAGTACCGGAACATTTTTTTAATAAGTAAAAACTTAGTAGTAAATGTCTCATAGCAACAAAGACTGTGAGGCTGACTGTACATTTGTCATTTAACAAGAGTAGGTTTTCCAGGACCTTGTGCAGGGCTCCAGACTGCGACCAATTGCTCGCATTTTGCGACCAAAATTTGAGAGTGTGCGACTGAATTTTACATCCAGTCGCACATGTGCGACCAGTAAATTTGCCTCCCCCACCCTACGCATTTTTTATACATTAAACGTGGAAGGGGCGCGTCAATGATCAATGAAATAATCTGAGACGCGAGCGCAAACGCACGCAGGCAGACACACACACTCGCGCACACACTCATGAAACGCGAGCACACACTCTCGCGTGATGCCCGTCTGTGAGGCGGCCACTGCGTGTGAGAAGAATAAGTCACTGTAAGTGGCTAAAATATGTGGAGGGGGCGGGGCCTAGAGATATTCGCGCGCGCGTAAACATCTGTGGGAAGGAAACGGAGACAAATATCATTACAACCTGATATGTGCGTCTGAGCTATGAGTAAGTGAACTGTTGATTCATTCTTCCGGCCTGCGGCTAGTGTACAGCAGGGGTCTCAAACTCGCGGCACGCGGGCTATTTGCGGCCCCCAAGATGATATTTTGCGGCCCCCGCCTTAAATGAAAGTTTAATGTTACTGCAGCCCGCCAGTTGTAATGAATGACACTTTTTCATCGTCGTGCAGGGAGATGACCAACCAATCACAGTGGGGTAAATGACTCTTGGGGGCGGGACAATGACGGGGCTTGAAAGCAGGACACCTGACAGCCCCCTCCCCACACCACATTAAGGAGTTTCTTACTTTCCTTTAGAACGTATCTATTCGCTCGTAATTTTCTAAATACATGCAGTCCGTGCTAAACTTTTCTCTGGGTCTCACAGAACCGGAGGAAGATTTAGGTTTTGGTTACGGTTACGGCGGCGCATCAAACGGTTTATGCACCGCTGTTACGGCAGCACACCGCTCCCGCGGGAGTCGGGTCAGCTGAGGAGAATAAATGTCCCCCACGCACGTGCGTGACAGATAACGGGGCTTGAACTTTAAACACGTGCGGGCAAAAACAACATTAGTTTTAGACACACTGAAAATACGTGGGGAAAATGCAACGATAGACGTGTTTGAGATGAACCGGCGGCTCGCCTGGATCGTTGGGGAGACCAGGGGGGGTGAGATGAAGGCGAATCTGCAGCAAGACTGAAGGACAACAGGAAGTTGGAGTTGTCCTTAACATTCAATTTAGTTTTAATATCCCTCTCCCCCTATGCATGTAGCCTTTTTTAATGAATTGGTATTTTAAATTATTTTAATTAATCACTCAACTACAAATGCCTTGTTTTGTAGTCTGTTGGGCAGTTTTCAGTCAATTCAGTTTCCAGCTGTGTCCGGGTAGGTTTGCCCCTTGCTCCCACCCCTTTCTCGCAATATTTTTGTGATGATTGACAGGTGATGTTGGGGCAAAAACAAAAATATATGTCTCACACCAGGTGATCTGTGCAGCGTTGCGTCCACCTGGGTGATCTCAAACACGCTTATTGTGCATCTTGGCTGCACCTATTTGGTGTCACAAAGATAAATTTCCATCCGTTTTCTTTACTATTTTTACTGTCATGACAGTGATGGTGCTGTCAGTTTACCTGTTGTTGCATTTTCAAAAGTGCAGATAAAATGTGACACTGAATTAGAAACAGCGCATTGTAATTTCTGCATCTATTATTAAAGTATTTATTTGTAATTCAGTGGAAATTAGTAGATTTGGTTAGCATGTTGATTTACGGTATGCGCCCCTAAATTTTCTGGTTGTGCCCCTAAAATTTTAAGTTAGGGGCCACTGTGCTCCTAGTGAAAAAAGTTAGTCTGGAGCCCTGACCTTGTGGTTTTGGTGTGGTGTAGAACTGCTCAAAGAGGCCCAGTGGGCTGTGCTGCCAACTAGCAGTCAAGGCTTTAAGTGGAAAAAAAAAAGAGTCAGACGATCAAGGATGCTCATAAATAATACAATGAATAGCATTTTAATTCGATACAAATATCATCAGAGGAAATATCACGATGTATAGCTGAATCGATTTTCCCTATACCCCTATTAGAAACTAGAAATCTTGTTCCGCTCCTCTCACACTCACAACATCTTTAGCTGCCATCTGCTGATCTTTAAGAAACTATGGAACAATATTTTTAAGCGCGTTTTAATTGCACCTAGGCTGTTGTTGGTGACACTGCAATCACAGGGAGTCACAATGTAAATTAATACAAATATCGTACACCAGTGGTAAAGTTTGAAATTCAGGAATTATGTCTGTTATTTTATTCTTTACAGTTTAATAAATGAAAATTAGTCAAATAATTGAAAAAGAGGAAAATACATCCCATTTATTTTATCACTGGACAGCTTTATGCTGACTTTTTATGTAAAATGCATCTCTTGTGTATCTTTAAACAACAATGTGAGAGTAAAAAGCTTTTAATGGAGCAAGGAAAGGAAAATCAGGGGATTACAAAGTCAGGAAGTCTATAATGGTCGTATAGATGGCATCACAGTCCGTTGTTATCCGAGGTCCCCAGCTGTTGCTGCTGTTAAACAGACAGATTAGTTGCCTAACATCTCTTGTAAGTAATATTGCAAATGGGGACTGTAGATTTCCAGGAACCTTGTTTCTCCCTTTTAATGTTTTTGTAAAACACCCAAACTACCTCAAAGATGAGAAAAAAAACATGTCTCTGTGTACATATGATTATTTCTTTTTGAAAAACAATTTAGAGCTTGGAGCTGTTGAAGCAAATGAATTCACCAGCTCCCATCGTGTCTGTTAGTATTTCCCATTAATGGACTATTGTTATAAAAATTGATTATTCTTTTCTACATCTCAAAAAACAATCCCCGCATTTTCCAGCAATGCAAACATAATCATTTTGTAACCAGTTTTTTTATTTCAATTCAATGCTGCATCGCAATACAGACGGGTAAAACAGAAGCTTTTATTAGCGGTGACATGCCTGAAACTGTGACAACTCAACTGTTCAAATTCTGGCATCATTAGTGACAGATTAGTAGCTATGAGGAGGATTCCGACACACTCAAATTTATTTTGCTAATCATTTTTGAACAACGGCGGTATAAATGTTAATGGAACAAAAAAAGGAGCAAAGCTTTAAATGGAGATCCTATCATGCATTATAGAGAGTAATGCTCATTGATCAATTGATCAATGATCATTGAGAAGCACATCTAGTCTAAACCTCTGTGTGCGCCTAACATCTTCTGCAAGCTGCAGCTTTTGGTTTATGATTACATAGAAAGGTTTGACCACAAGTCAAGTGTCATTACTGAAGTGCTAGAAGTGATTGTGTGATAAGTGACTGTGGTTGTGTTGAGTGCCTGCAGACGCTTTCACATTATTGGGACTATTCAGCGGAACGGTTTTGAGTCCGATTCAAGCTCAGACGAGGAAAACAAAGACGTACATGGATCTAGCTGTCTACAAGTGGATGCATCACTATGGAACGGAGCAGGGAGGGATTTGTTTCCAATTGATGCTCCTACAACTACCGTACAAGCTTTTTCCAACTGCTCCTGATTCACAATGATTTGAATAAAGAAATACTCAGAAATATTATTTTAAGCTTCATTTTCTTTATATATGCCCACCATCAGAAAAAAGCTACGAGAACATGATCAAAACACCCTAAACACAATTTGGGTCTTTAATGATGGATGGCAAACTAGTAAGTGATACTGAAATATTCAGCATGTGGTGTGTAAAACACTAGTTCTGTCCAGGGAGAACTAAAGGAGCACGGATCGGTAGGGATCATCTGTTGTGAACAGGGCCAAGTTCCTGAAATAACTCGATCCAGATTCTTGGTCATAATCTGAATTATTTTGATTTGATACGACAAGAAACGGGATCAAAGTGAAAATGAATCCATATATTTTACGATTTCATCTTTTCAGTAAATGATAATTATTACGTAGGTTTTTTTTTTCAAGCCTTGCCCTAAGGCTATAAAGTGAATAGCTCGACCTCTGTGTCAAGAGAGCTCCTTTTCCCTCTTCAACACTCTCATACATTCATTCCCCTTGTGTCTGCTCTCCTATTCACTTCAAAGCATCTGCAGATTGAGTGATCTGTGTGGTGGGTCTTTCACCCCCTCAGCTCCTCAACAGGAGCACTTCCTCCCTCCATGGAGGTGCTCCTGTTTAATGACCCAATGTAGTGGGAATCTTTCATGCTACACATCAGATCCAGACTGAGCTGCTATTGTTTTCTTAACTGGGATAACTGAAGTGAGAAACTCTGTTTTGGCTTCTGCTCATATCAGCTAACTTTGCTTCCTGTAGTCCAAATGTCAAACACAAATTGTCCACTTCCACAAGATAAGAACAACTTTGAAAACAAATAGTACACTTCTCTGAATGAATCCAGCAATAACTGATGGAAATGTTGAAAAACAACTATTAACCTGATTGTCTAACTACTGTTTTTGTGTCACCCTCCTCTCTTTCTAGTCTGTCTTGCTCATCGGTGCGGTGGCATTGGTGTGTTTGGGCCTGGACCTCCTCTTCCTCCTCTTCTATTCGTTCTGGCTGTGCTGCAGACGGCGAAAAAGTGACGAGGCCTCGCACTCCCATTCACACTCCCACCAGCCTAGTGCAGACTGCTGCTGCACCGCTTGGTGTGTCATCATCGCCACACTCGTCTGCAGGTGAGAGGTTGCGTGAAATAGGCACCTTGAATGTGGATTCTTGTCTGAATGTGTTTGGTCATCGAATTCTTTGTTCGGATAGTTCTAATGTGGTTCAGCCTTAGTTTCACGCACCTTCATGGAAGTTTGACCTGTACAGGTGATGCCGATTTTTGGGTTGTTCAGGCCCGTAGAAGGTCATAGAGATGAGCGACTGCGTCTTAAGGGGAGTGTTTTGCAGTTTCCTTTAGGCTTAAATATAATAAAAAATGGAACATACCATTGTCATGCGTGTGGTAAATGTATCCTGAAGTACTTGCAAGGTTAATGAAAGTTACACACACTTATGAAATATGGGTGGCGCTGTCATACTGTGCCCTTACGCCGCACTCTAGTTGTTAGTAAGGTGGCCGTATTGGCTCCTTACTGACCACCCACAAACACACACAAACTGATGGTCTAATTTCCTCTTTTCTGACTGTCAGACTGCAAGCACCTAAACAGCACTAGTGGGCTTTATAGAGAAAGAAAAACCTGGACGAGGTGCCTAAATGTCACCTGGTTCGCCCTTACCTACCCTTATTTGTTCTATAAGTGTGCACTATGTCCTGCTCCACACAGCATATCTGTAGGAAAAAAAATGCGTTCTACGACCTCACCAAGTGGTCTACGACCTTGATATTTTCTGAAGCCCCCCCTCCATGCCCTGTACCCATTTTTTGCCTGCAAGTGGCCTAAATCCACCCTTTAGGGTAGTTTTGACTAAAGCTTTAGTGTGTGTTTATGTGGATGTTTTCCAAAGTAGTAGCCTTTTATTCATTTGGGTTACGGCCGACTTTAACCATCAGCTAATACAGAAATTGCCCTCTAGTGTTTCTAACATCTGAAACCTTTTAGGGATTCTGCTCAAGTTTTGGAGACAGCATCACGTTTTTTAATGTAGAAATTGACAGTCTATCTTTTCTTCTGTAATTTTGGCATTTTACCTTATTTATTTACCCTTTACTCTTCTTTCTAAGCTAAAGTATCACAGAATGGAAACGGCCTCTGTTGAAGTTATTTGTTAATTGGCTGTTTTCATGTTTATCCTGTTTCAGTAAAGTTGTGTGTGTATGTGTGTGTGTGTACATCAATGGCCTTATAGAAAGTCATATTTATTTGTATTTATTTCTTCATGAGTAGAAATGGGTTTTGTAATAAATAGCCTTCAGAAAACCTGAGAATTTCATTTGATTAGTTTTTGATCCAGAATTTGTTTTCGTCAATAGATTTTCCAGACTCATGTTGAAATTTGCAGCCATAAATCCAAATCCTTGACGAATTTTTCCCTAGTTGTTAGCTAAAACTAACATTTGAAAAAAATGTATTGGATAAAGGTACTTTATTCAAAATGTTAAATATGTTCTAATAATATTGTTTTGTATTAAATGTGACTTTTTGAATCACTAAATCAAACAATGGATTGACCATTGCGGTTATGGCTTCATATTTTTGAATAATCTCACTAAAACAGAGAAATTAAATGAGGAAAAAATAGCCACAAAACAGTTTATTGAGGCTGACTCAGTATTTTACTCCCTCTTTTCAAACCAATGCTTCGTTTATTGGGCTAGGTTTAAGGGTTTTGCTCGTACGTTCAACCAATCGGGTTAGGCTGACATCATGTCGAACAGTCACCATATCACAGATGGTTCCCTTCAGGCTAGGAAAGCTCCCACTAAAGAAGACATTTTAAAAAGCAGCACAATGGACGACAGTTCCTGTGGTGTGAAGCCTGTATAGAATGGAGACTTCCTGCAATGCTTATAAAACCATAAAAAGATTCCTGTAATCCAAAGTGCCCATTGTTAGCTCAACAACTCAAGAGTGCCACAAAGGCTTTGTTTTTCTTAATTGCATGGAACAAAATTGCCAACAAAAGCAGCCCAAAGGTTGAACCTATTCTGTTTTTTTCTTTTAAAAGGACAAAGTAAAGACACTAAGGGATTCAAATGACTGCAATGGTCTTTTTTCTGTTTCAGTATTAAGCTGATAAACCTGGAAACCAGGTCTAAGCCTAAGCACTGAATGTTATGTGTTGTGTGCAAAATGCAGTGAAGTTTTTGGGCAAACCATACTTTTTGTGTTAGGATTTATTGTTGCAAAGCGAGAGCTGCCTGATGAGAATCCTGCGCTGAGTTCCTCACAAAGTGTACGCATTCATTTGACCAATCTTATGTGTGCTTGGTGGATCTGGGAGGGGCCCACTGTGTGTGTTTGTGTGACTCACTGCAGGCTGTGTACACTGTGAGGTCCCTCATCCGGGTGACCCGGCAGCAGGTTCGGGGGAGTTTGCCTGAACGTTGTGGTCTTTCTCTCATCTTCTAATAAACACTAACAGTTGTCTACTTCTGTTGGCGCCATTTGTCTTCCCTCCTGCTTTTCCATCCCCGTCAGCGCATCACCTTTATTTAATACTTCTCTCCGTTCGGCCTTCTCCCTGGCCTAGAAAGGTTGCTATGGAGACAGAAGCAGATTTGACGCAGGGATATGGAATGAATTATACAGCCAGCGAAGCTGTCTGCATCTGTGCAGAATTCTTCTCTTTTGTTTTAAAGGTTTTTCTTGCTTCATCATTAACTTTAACTGTCCTACATGAATGTGATGGATGCATGCTTCTGGGTGTATTCTTTGTGCAGCCATGTGTGCACGTTTGCAGGTGATCCTTTGTTATTTGGGCATGACGTCATGTCCTTTTTTGGGCTCTGCACCAACAACATGTGGAGTTTCTCCTGTGGACATGTGTGAGGCCTTTAGACAATGGATATTAAATTTTCTTTGAGGTTTGCTCTGATTATTAAAACAATCTGTGTATTCAATATATTTTTGTATTTTTATATAAACACTGCTCCTCCTGTGTCAATAGAATAGAACTAGTAACGTTTATTGTCAGGGTAAAGAATTTTAAAAGGGTTAAGGGAGTTTTTTATATATATACAACTACTGTCAACTACTGTCGCTGTCATGCTGCATTTGGGTTCTTATGCAAGGAGTATAGGCTAATGTAAAAACAAGAGCAGTGTTTTATTACATTACAGATTAATTCTACTGTTTTTTTTTACAGTAATCCCTTATCTTACAATATTCCTCTCTCACAATTGCAACGTGTTACGTCAGTCCTGTCAACTTTTTTAGTTGATTTATTTCTTGCAAAACTTGCAGAAGGAGAACCGTGTAATATCAAGGTATTTCAGGGGGGGTGATGTGGTGTAAAATTGACTGCGTATGATATTGGGAACGTTTGGTAAAGTAAAAGAACCAGACAACCACTTGGGGAAAGGGAAAATATTAGGAACAGCGGGCTAAAACAATTCACCAATTATATAAAGCAGGTTAAATGCTCTACCTGTCCTATAACAGGAAAAAAGAACCGAACACACTTATTCGGATATCATTACCATTTAAATTGAAGTATTATGGTTGATGAAGCTTAACAATAAAAAAAATGGGCTCATCAGGTTTTCAGTTGAAAGGCATAACATTTTTTTCAAAAGTCGCAGAGAACAAGCAGAAAAAAATTCTAATATCTAACATTTTTCTTCATTGTTGATGCCTGTGGGTCTCCGCTTTGAACAAAAACATTTTGGATAGTTCACCTGTTGAAATAAACATGAAATGAACTTGTAAAGTCTAAACTAAAAAAATCAGTTGTAATCCATTATGCTATAGTTTAAACATGTTACTGTAATAAATTACTTTTGTTGTGAGTTACTCCCAACATGGAACATGGCGCATATAACACAACTACAAAAACATTCACTTGGTTAAATATTTATATTTATTTAAATTGCAAGATTCAGCTCAGTTGTAATATGTTATAATAGAGTTTTGTAATATTGATCTATTTGTGCCTTATCCTGCTAATAATACAGTGTTGTATTATTAGCAGGGCTGCATGGTGGTGCAGTGGTTAGCGCTCTTGCCTCACAGCAAGAAGGCCCCCGGTTCAAGTCTGGGCTGGAGGACCCAAAACAGAACATCAATGGGGGGGGGACCTTTCTGTGTGGAGTTTGCATGTTCTCCCCGTGCATCCATGGGTTCTCTCCGGGTCTCTGGCTTCCTCCCACCATCCAAAAAAAATGCTTCATAGGTTATTGGCAACTCTAAATTGTCCATAGGTGTGAGTGTGAATGTGTGTGTGATTGGAGCCCTGCGATAGACTGGCGAACAGTCCAGGGTGTCCCCTGCCTTCCCCCTCAAGTGGCCAGGATAGGCTCCAGCAGCCCTGTGACCCCGAAAGGGACAAAACAGAATGAATGTTATTATTATTATTATTCTTAAATCTTGAATGATTTATGTGAATTATGTAAGTATAAACAAGTATCTTAATAATATAATAATAATAGTGGTTTTGTTTAGATGACCTCCTTGCTATTGAGCCAAAGCTGTTTTGTTGTGTCTTGAATTTTCTACATGTCACTAGAATACATTTACCGTCTGATTTGGAGAACTGCTGCTGGATGCACTTTGTCACGTCTGAAGAAAGGCTTTTTGAATCCAGTCAGAAATGGACAGACTGGTTCAGTAATATTTGTATGTTTGACTTCAAAACTGTCTTTCTCATCAAAGCAGCTGGATCTCTGAATAGTCTCATGATCTGAGCTGCTGGCTCATGAACTAAAGACAGTTTAGAAGATCAGAGAGTTTGCAGGATGTAAGAATCTGTAAAAGTCACGAGGGAAAGAAAGTGTGACAGAAAACGGACAATAATAAATCACAGAAAAGTATATTAAAAAAGGAAAAACTAAAAGGTAAAAACAATTAAGAAGAGTACTTATATGACATGATGAAACATAATTATTCCTACAGATTGATATTAGCTGTGTTTCTTTCCTGTATTTTGTTTTCCAACCTCATTGGAAACCTCTAAATCCACATGCATCATAAAAGCACTTGTAACATGCCTTAGTTTACAGATGTAATGGTTTGGAATGAATTGGCTTAACAACGGCTATAAATCTCTCTTTCAGAGTCTGTCTACTATGGTGTTGTTGTGGCAGAGCATCATCAGTGCAGGGAGTACAGTTCTACTGACAAACACACAGAAGGAGGCAGCCCAGCTCCCACAGGATGATGGGAAAGGATGTGCGGATTTAAAGTGGTTAAACAGAAGAGGGGAAAAAATGACCCCAGATTTAGTGGCATGGAGGGCTTTGTGTGAATTTTGGGGCTGCAGGATAGAAAGGATTGTTCTGTTTGTGGTCTGGTGACCCAATTATTGTGGGTAAATGTGTGTGTGTGTGTGAGCATCCTTGTGGGGGTTGTCTGTTGGCCTGGGGTGCTTTGGGGACACTAAATGATTCAAGAGCTCAGTGCCGTATATTGTTATCAAAGAAAACCAGACACTTGTCGATCAAATGTCAGTTTGTATGTAAACAAAGATTATCGTTATCATCCACCTGACAGGGAAATGTAACATTTGGTTCCTGTTGTTTTCTTTGCCTCAAGTGCCGGCATCGCTGTGGGATTCTATGGAAATGGGGAGTCAAGCGATGGAGCCACTCGACTGGCCTACTCTCTTCGTCATGCCAACCGTACCGTATCCGGGGTGGAAAAACTGGTGAGCCATACTACTAGAAATTATTTCTAAACAAACCATAAGAATTGTACACTTTTGACCATCACCTTTGATGTCATTGTAGGTCTCAGACAGTGCCCTAGCCTTAAACCAGACAGTGGAGGAGAACTTGGTCCAGTTAGAAACGGCCTTCCAGGATCAGACGGACTACGTGTCCATCGTCCAAAAAGTGCAGGGTCAGCTGGACGAACTGGTGAGGCTGATGGTGGACGTTCCCTTCTGGTCAAACACGGAAATCTCACTGGAAGACCTGGCCCGGAAAACAGAGGCCTTTGACTTTTACAGGTGGGTATGAGGGTACACACAAATGTATCATAAACATAGAAACAGAAAAAGAAGGGACACCTCTGGTATCCAAACGGCCAAATGTTCACTTGTACTCCTAGTAAGAGAAAAAAAATGACATGAGAGGTTTTGTCATTCAGCAAATTACGATTATTTAGAGTATATGGAATAAACATAAATGTAGCTTTAAATGCTCAGTGGCTTAGGGAGTCATGGATTAGAAAAATGAAATATTGGGTCTTCAAGATCTAAAGAGCGAAATCTTGTTGAAAATTCTTCAAACTTGTGGAAATCTTGAAGGTTAAGCTGTCTACACAGCCTGAAAAAACATCCTGTTTTTTGGCCCAGTATCACAAGGTCTCAGAGGGATGTTGCCGCTCAACACGGTTCTGTTACCAAAGAGGGAATCAATTGCTCAAATGTGTGCAGAAAAGTTCCTGAGAGCCAAAGGATGAACTGAGTGGAAATGTCTTCTGTGCTCCAGCCAGTTCCTGTCTAAGGTTTCCTCTGGTAACACAGACATCTGTTTTTCGTGTGAGTGAGTCTTCCCAGACTCCTATCTGTGCTTGAGAGCCCATTTCATGCGTACCTTACAGGAAAAAAGGGTCAAATTACTACTGATGCATTTGTGTGTGTACTTAGGAAGCCCTTTTTTAGAATGGGGGAAATGTTTCTGCTCATGATGTTAGTGACTAATGGACAGACACATCCTATTGGCATAAACGGAACTGTATATCTCCACAGATGAAGTGCCTATGCTCAACTTTGCAGATCCTTAGTTTGCAGATGACAACTCTTTATCTTTTATTTTATTTATTGATATAGGAGGTTACCCATTGTCCATGTTATAACTCAGTGATGCACTGTGAACACAATAAAGAGCTTAAAGCTCCACTCCTGTCATCTATTGTAAAAGTGTTCCCGGTGTTCTTTAACCTAGATTATTTTATTTTTAGCCAACAATCAAAACAACCTGTGTCTTTTTCTAGGACATAGTTATTGCAGAGCGGGAGTAGTTCCTTAGAAATTCACCTCTGAGATGTGGGCGGGACTGTTGCCTGCTGCCTTCATTACCCAGCGTTACATCCAGACCTGATCTTCTGTTTCCTGACCCTGTTTCAGACTCTGTTAGCCTGCCGCCTGCACTGAATCTCTCCTGGATCCTGACTACTCTAGTTTCCTGTCTGAAGCTCCCATGCTCATCATTGACCCCTGTCTGTCTGACCCTGATTTAGTTTTGTGGACTTTTAGCTGTGCTAATAAAACTTGCTGCAATTGGAACCAGGCATCTGCCTGTTTGGTGACAGTTGGCTTAGAGCTCCTCCATTATCAGAAAAATGCCACAAGAACATGTTAAAAACACCCAAAACACAATTTTAATCATTGTTGGCCTTTAATCACCAAAGTGGTGCATTTTTTAACTTCTAAGTTGTGTTTCGTGCATTTGTGTAAATGCCTGGTTGTTTCTGTTTTTACAGGTGGCTGGGTTACCTTGGCTTGCTGCTGTTTGATGTACTCATTTGTCTGCTGGTTCTGTTTGGTCTGATCCGCAACTCTAGAAGCACCCTGATTGGGTAGGTTACACAGAGTCATTCCCCGAATCTACTTCTATTGGACAATCCACCTTCCAGCTTTTAGCTTCTTTTTTACCAATTATGTGCGATACAGGTCACATGGAAGGAGCACAGGCCTGATTTTCCTTTGACTAACATGAATGTGTCTGTGTTCTGTAGAGTGTGTTTCCTCGGGGTTCTTACTTTGATCATCAGCTGGGGTTCTCTGGGCCTGGAATTGGCTGCTGCTGCTGTAAGTGTAACCACGGCAACGTGGCAGAGCTCTCTGCTCTCTGGCAATGATGTAATCCCTACGCTCTTGAGTGCGCATTCACTGTGTGGTTACCCTTTTTACAGTCAGCCAGCGACTTCTGTGTTTCACCGGATACTTACATCACCACGGTAACCAAAGACAATGCTGTCATCAACCAAGGTAGGGAGAAAGAATTGTGCGACCAGTTGCTGCAGCCCCATCTCTTGCAAAGTGTCAGCCAAAACCAAAGAGATACATTTACATTTAAACATTTTTGTTTTCATAAATTGAAATCTGTTTTTCAATTCATAAAGGCTTGCTGTGCCTGAAGGGACGTGCCAAAAGGAGACAAAACAACCATATAGTAAAGCAATGGTAGTCATTTGACTTAACCTAATTGTGATAAATAATTCAAATAAAATACAATAAACCCCAAATAGAGAGTTCAATCTTCAGCCAGTTTTATTGCTTCTATTTTTAGACGTGTGTGTGTCGGCGTGTGCATCCACTGGGACTGACTTTGACTGACACCAGAGGATCTGAGAGCTCCTTGTCTTTCTTTGCTGACTGCAGTGCATCAGCAGTCTTGTTTACACAATTCCCTCTTCTTGCTCTCCCTCTCTGTGGGTTTTGAAAACCATGTACACATTTTTGGTATTTACGCGGCTGAAAGAACAGCTTTAAGAACTTGCTTTAAGAACAAGTCTGAATAAAAATGATGCTTTCAGAATGGTGGTTTTGAATGGGATCTAGTTTTCTGTCAGCATGTACTTTTAGAATCATATGATGCTCATAAGTAACAAATCTTTTATGGTAGCCAACAATCACCATGTGAATATTGTGATTGTTACCTTGAATAACTCAAACTGAAGTAGGAGTCAGAGTGAATCAAAGACTTCCAAATTGTTCTTATCAATGAAAGCACAGCACATATTATCCCTATGAAAAATAACAACAGACCTTACGTGGTTCTGTAATACCTTTTTAAAACGGAATAACCTATAGGAGGAGATTTCGCAATAATACATTTTGATTTCTCAAAACATTTTTAAATTCAGAAAGAAAACCAAACTACACTGTAGTCATGCACAACTTTAATAAAAGGTATGTGTTAGATGGAAAATATAACGCAATAATCCTTCTGATGTATTGGTATATTTCCAGATATTCTTCAATATTACCTGAAGTGCAGCTCTGGACAAGTTAACCCTTTCCAACAGGTAAGTTTTGTTTCCCAGTTTGCTACAAATCTGTTTTCTTTGTACCAAGCAGATAAATTCAATTGTCATTTTCTAAAAACTAAGACCTGAGTCACAACTGCCCTTACAGGCAGATACGGGCTGTCTGTGGGTGAAAACTGGACAACTCTGCAAGTAGGAAATATCTAAGTTGTAGACTGCTCTATTAGGGTGAAAAGGTTCATGCACATTTTTTTTACGGCCATGTTGTGGGCGTAGTGAACACTTAAACAACACGCAAGGGGAAGTAGGTGAGATGCAGGTACGCTGTACGCATTTTTCAATCTTCCCGAACCCTGCAGACTGCACAAGGACCTGTCAAACACAGTTTGTGCGGGCAAAGTACGGACACTTACGTGTCACGTGCTCACCACGTGCACGCAGCATTTGCACATGGTAGGTACGGAGCCAGTACTCGCACCTTACTAACGCTTGGACCGTGGCATAAAGGACATCGTACAGCAGCATCACCTGTACGTCATGAGTGTGTGTAACGTACATTATCCTTACACATGCTTCATGACAAACTTACCACACACACGACAATAGTATGTTCCATTTTCATGATGTCCCTTAACACACCTGCGCTCCCCTTAAAATGCAGCTGCTCCTGTCTACGACCCTCTACGGGAGCGGACAACCCAAAGATCCACAGCACCCGTAGGGGTCATGTGACTAAGGCAAAAGGAATCAAACAGAAAACAAATGCAAGCCTAAATATACATCTGTGTTTTTTTATTTTTATTTTGTGTGTGTCTATTTTTTGTGCTTTGCAGAGGCTGTCAGGCAGCCATAAAGCATTGGTGGAGATGCAGGATGATGTGGCAGAGCTACTGAGATCCGCCACACGTGATTATGCCAACACTAAGGTGTGTGTTTGTGTGTGCTTGTGCCTGCGGTGCTCCTGGGATTTTTAAAGGCCGCCTGTATAACACCTTTTGTTGTGTCTGCAGGAGAGTCTTGAACAAATCCAGTCTGTTCTGAATTCTACTGAGGTGGGTCTGCATCAGCTGACTGCTCTGGTGGACTGTCGCAGCCTTCACATGGTGAGCCTTTTTTTTTTCTGTCTTGCTGATCAAAGTCCTCCAGTCTCCATTTTGATGTTGTTGTTTTTGTGCATGCTTATCCTCTCAGGACTACGTCCAGGCGTTAACCGGGCTGTGTTATGACGGGGTGGAGGGGCTCATTTACCTGGTTCTCTTCTCTTTTGTCACCGCTCTGATGTTTTCCTCTATTGTGTGCAGTGTGCCACACACCTGGCCCAACAAGAGGTAACACAGGCTAATGTCACACCTTCCTCACGCACAAATTGTCATCAGCGTGGTGTGGCTCAACTTAACTCTATTTTTGAGAACAGAACTAGGTTTTTTAGGTGTTGCCATGAGACTTTTCTCATGGCAATGAGAACTTTCCACAAAGACAGTAGAAAAGTCAGTCACTGATAAAGCTAGAGGGTGGAGTACTAAATTACAGAAGAAAAGTATCATTTGAAGCCTGACGGAGTACATTTGTGCGTGAGCAGAGAGCTGATGAAGCTGACTGTGGACTAAAGTCCACAGGGCTGCTGAAACGCTCACAGTGCAGCGTGCACTTGATTAGTTTATGTTTTCTGCATTTAAAGTCCCAGTCTGATCAGGTTTTCTGCTGTTTTTAAAGCGTTCACAGTGGCTTTTGAATATGATTCGGCAGTTTTTAGCCAAAATTCCCCCAAACTGCAGAGCGGCAGTAGTTCATTAGAGATTTGCCTGGGAGTTGTGGGCGGGACCAATGGCACAGAGTGCCCCCCCTTCCTCTCCCCATTGCGGAGCAGAGCAGGGAGCTTGTGGCCCACCCAGTGTATTTTCTTCATCACAAATACCATATTTTTCCACACCATAAGGCGCTTTTAAAAACCTTAATGTTTTTCGCCTGATAGTCCAGAGGGCCTTATATCAATTTCGAAAAGTGCACAGTGCTCTGTCAAAAACGTCAGTCTCTGTTTTATAGTTGCAAACAAGTTAAGTTGTTATTGGGAATATGCTAAAGCGGCTAATGTGTAGCGGTGTGAAACTGGGTTTTTTTTTTAATGTCACAATAATGTTTTTTTGTGTGTTTTTTTACGTGTTGGGAGTCACAGGTATTGTGAATACCCCAACACAGCTAAGATGGCTAAAGTGTAGCGTGTAACAAACAAATTCTAGAGTTACTGTGAACAAAATGAATAAAGTCTGACAGACTCAGGGACTGATCTTCGACTCTTCTCCCTCTCTAAATGTGCCTTATAATTCGGTATTTGAAAATAGACCATTCATCCTCTTGGAATCTAACGCACCTTATTGTGCAAAATATACGGTAAGATCTTTTTCAAACAGCTTTTTTTTTCATTTGCTTATGCGATTTGCATAAAGAAATGCACAGAAATGCTATTTTTATTTTATTTTATCTTTATATATGTCCCCCCATCATGAGTAAAATGCCCCAAGAACATGTTAAAAACACAAAAAAACCCTAATTTCGTCAGAGTGGGTCTTTAAGATGGAAGTAAGGTTGCGTTAAGCCACACCCCCCCAGAGGAAAAGAAACACAAAACACACCTGAATGTCTTAAAATGATGTGTGCACTTTTGAAAACTTCTGTCTCTAACATTTCCCAGTGATTGTGTGACTGAATTTAGAGACTAAAAAGCGTAAAGAATCCACTTGGCGCTCATGCATGCCATTACACTGCTTGTGTTCAACTCCTAAACTTTTGTATCTTTCCACGTGTCTTCCTGTTACTACATCCATGGAGCTTTCTCTTGTTTTTATCATGTATCCGTAGCTCTCCCAGTTTGATTCCCTTCTATCTTTCGCTTTCTCTTTTTCGTTCATTGACTTGGAGCAGCTGTATTGTCTTAGACAATATGTCACCACACATCTTTTTTTCTGTGCCCCACTTCCTCCTTCTGTTTCTTCCCCTTTCTACTTTCTACCCTGTCCTGATTTGGAAAAGCTTGGGGCTTCAGTCAATTATGCTGGATAGTGAAGAAAATTAAAGGAGATGATCAATAAATAAAGCCACGAAAACACCTTTTCGTACGTCCACATAATGTAAATCCACAGATCGCAGGAACATTGATTTGGAAGGTAAAACAGCTGTTAAAATAGAGTTTAATGTTTGTCTCCTTTGGGGTTGAAATATAGACCGAACGTGACCCTGGATATAAGAAGAAAACCATCTCACTGCCTTTTTCTGCTGGCTGTGTTGCAGCATTTTACTCTTTTAATGTGTTGCAGTCTTCAGAATTATTTGAAGGAGGCAAACATCTCCCCCTGGTGGTCACATGAAGACACAACATCTTCAACTCTAAAGTCTTTCTGACATAAACACAAGGAACCAGGCTTCAATAAACCCTTTCCTGGGATAAAAAAATCCCTCAAATACTTCATTGTTCATTTTTGTAAAGCTTTCAGAAAAACAATTGCTAGATTTAATAAAACAATCAACTTACCTCATGACCATTCCCGACATGACAGGATTGATTGTTCACAGCAAGAGATCATTGTTCTTGCCTGTTGCCAGAGATCCAACTTCCAAATCAGCACATCTTTTTGATGCCTCATTTAGTTACATTGCTGGCCGTTTTATTTCCTTCTTTTTTGACTCTTTTATTTCTGAAAATGGTTTTCTCAGTTCAGCCATGGTGTATCTTTTTTTTTTGCTTGATGCTTTTGCTTTAAGTTTCATTAAGAACACAGTGATGATTAAAAAGCCTTAAGTTTGATGTGGAAGCAGTTAGTTCTGATCTTTGGAGCACAGCAGGGGTGAATGCATGAAAACCTGACTGCATGTTTCCACCTTACGATGCTGTTTTGATCATTGGAGCAGGTGTTTGTCATTCGAAGACATGCAGGAGTTTCAGTAAAGTTTACGCGTCCTCTGGATTCCCTTGCAGTGAACTCCTCTGTTGACGAATGCTGCCGTTCCTCCTTGTTGAACTGCTTTGAGTCTTGAGGCATGGCCTTACCGCGTCCTTTGTACCTTTGAGGCTCCTGATGTGACAAGTACACTTTCCCTCTCCTAACCTCCTCTTCAACCACTTGTTTACGCTCTTTTGTCTCTCTCGGATCTCCCCCTCCCTCTACCCTGTCCCTTCTGTCCATCACGCTCTCTCTTGCTCCCGCCTTAACCCCCACCCCACCCCCCCCTTGGCCAATTGAAGGACGGATGAGGAGGACGGAGAGGACGAGTCGGGGGCCTCACGCGGTGTGCACGATAACCTGTACCGCGTTCACATGCCCAGTCTCTACAGCTGTGGCTCCAGCTACGGTAGCGAAGCTAGCCTGCCCGCTACAGCACACACTGTCAGCAATGCCCCCGTCACTGAATACATGTGAGTTAGCTGCATGCTGGCAGGACCAGCACACCGCCTGCAACCGCTAGATGATGCTTCTCCCCACAGGCCAGAACAGTAGCAAAGCCGTATTTACTGCCTACAATCTGATCTGTAAGAACGTTTTGTGTTGATGGATGGCAAAGCCTTTTGTTAAGTTACATTTGTTATTCAGATTTAAAACTAGGTCTCCTTTTCTCTGTTATTAGAAAATGTCTGTGTGCTTTTTTAGTAGCCTGAACTTTAATGCGCTATAGGTATTTGTCCTAAATTAGAGATGAGAATGCGCAGACTTGCATAGAAAAAGGGAATTGTTTCATGTTCTTAACGTAATTCGAGGAGATTTAACAGTTTGTTCCGAGAGTGACAGAAAAGAAAAGACCATATTTAACAGGATTCAGACATTAAATGCTCAATTTGAAACTTTGAAGCCCGTGACGGCGTTGAAAGTTCATTAACTTTGTCTTTCCGTTAGATTCTTAGTAATTTCGTTTTGGCTAAATAAAAAAAATAAAAAAGTTGAGTTTGGTTTGTTTTAAAAGAGAACTGCAGATTGACCTTTTAAAAAGTGCTTTTTGCTGTGTGATCAGATGGGCAAATTCGGTTAGTTATGGTGGCCCTGAAATGAAAATCACACCAACAAATCACACAGAAAAAAGACATAAAAAGATTACAAGGATGATTAAAAAAGCAAAACAAACAATAAAACAACATGACATTTCAGAAACCAAAACACAATTCCAAAAAGATGAAACGAAATATAAATGAAATGTTTCTAAAAACAAAAATAATTTCCATAAATCTAAAGGAAATGTTAAAAAAAAAAAAAAAACACAAAAAGAAACCGGAAAAGGTACTAGGGACTTTGGGACATTGCTGATTGGATGATGACGTTTGATTTTGGATGATTGAGTTTTCCAAAAGCGTCTTTGTTGTCCACACACTAATGAAGGTTTTAGGATAAGTACGGAGCACATCCACTGTTGCTTCATGCCAAATGATGGACAAACGTCATCATCCAATCAGAGATTTTCCGATGGTTTCACATTTTGTTTCATGCTTTAACATTTCGTTTCTGCAAATTAAATTATTTTTACCAAAATGTCAATACAAACCTTAAAAGGTAGGCACTATGGGACAATCTCTGATTGGATAATGATGTTTGTCCATAAATTCCGCTGAAAGTTATTTGGCATGAAGCGATACGTGGTATCATCATCCAATCAGGAATGTCCCATAGTCCCTACCTTTCCTGGTGTCTTATTGTGGTTCATTTGGATTTCTGGAAATTACTTTTGTTCTCTGAAGCAGTTCATCTTAATTTCCGTTTATTTTTTTGGAAATATTCTTATTTGTTTTAAAATTATTATTATTTAGATTGCTTTTTAAAGTGTCATTAAGATTGAGATTTATTTACGTTGAGTGATTTGTCTGTGTGATTTGCACTTCAGGGCCACCGTAGTTAGTTTTCAAAAAAGGGTTAATTGTACAATTTAATAAATAATTTTCTGTCATTCACCTCGGAATGTTGTTTTGATCAATGATCAATCTTGTTCTGATGGCTGATCCATCCTTTTTTTTTGTAATATTAGCTTTTATTAATAAATTGATTGAAAACCATATTTAGAATGTCAAAGTTTGCATTTAAATGTTTAAACATTCAAATTTATTTATTAGTTAGTTAGATCCTTGTCATGTGTCTCCTTAAATTAGTTCCTTAGGCTAGTTTCCTGCGGCTCCTCACACTGATAAGATTTCTTTTTTGCAGTTGTTGTGAAAAAAGTGTTGTTTTTTTTTAAACATGTCTTTTAGCAACAGAGCCTTAATCTGCAGTGAGTCAGGGTTTAACATCCTTCCATTGTGGAGACTCTTCTGAGTTAGACTTTTGTTAAACTCAGGAGGAGAAACAGGAACTGATCAACCATCAGCAGCAGGGTGACCAAACGCAGTAACCTCTTATTCTGTAACGCAGGAGCCAGAACGCAAACTTTCAGAACCCCCGGTGTGAGAACACCCCCTTGATTGGCAGAGAGTCCCCTCCACCCTCTGTAAGTGCATACTTTTTAGCATACTCTCTCCCTCCGTGATCTTCCAAAACCCACTGAATAGCTGGAAGATGAACAGCCCCACAGAGATGGCTTTCAGTAACGAGACTGTCCAAAGCATGCTGGGAAGAATTGACCTGGCCATCTCTGATGTCTCATGGCATGCTATGTGTGGAGATTGGAAGGTGGTCCTCTGTCCCAACAGCACCCACCAGTGTCCTCTGTGTTCACAATAGTCCGTGACGGTGGATTGCCTTCACAAAGGTCATTTTGGCAGCCGGGGATGACTGGAAGCCTGTCGCTCAACGATTTGCTCTGGCTTCTAAAGAGGGGGGGGGGGGTTTAGCTCTCATAAGTGAGGTGGTTGTGTCACGTAGCGCTTTAAGTTGGCCTCTATTTCTGATGTAAGGAGTTTAGTTGATTGAGTGGTTTGTGGGTCAAGTTTACAAAACAACACATTCTTCAGCAGAAACGTGGAACCGACGGTTGTGGCTCCAACAAGGGGTCGTGTGGCCTAATCTTCTGAATCTGTTCTTTCCTCCTGCAGTTTCTGCAAATTGCACTAAAAACTGGACCAGTTGATTACGTAACAGCATCATTCAGATGCTTTTTTTGTTTTGTTTTGAACTCTAAAGTTACGTACACACCAGGCATGTGTGCCTCGTTCAAAAACACGCTGAACGTGGGTTTTTAAATGTTGCCACGCGATACCATCGCCTATACTCACATTTGGAAGAGGCTTGGTGCCGAATGTCAAAGCGGCGTACATCTCGTGAATCTGGATTCCAGATGTTTTCTTACACAGCTCTATTCCGATACATGAATGCATTTTGATGTCATAGAATTCCTAAAGGACACACACTGCAATTATTAATCTGTCCTCCAGGGTCGATTATCAAGAGCCCAAACACAGACGTAAAAACTTGCGTAGTGATGGGTGAACATATGAGCTTTGAACATGGAAGCGAATGAGCGCTGTTACACTTTTTATTAGAAGCTGTCGCTCGAATGCGCGTGTTCGAGCCCGGTGTGAACGTAGCATCAAACTGAGCAAAACGAATGGAAGAAATTTGACTGATTCGCCCCTAAGCAAACTGGAGCCCACACCTCTGAAGCTCCTGCTCCCTCCCTCCTGTTTCCTCTTTGTGTCTATGTGTACATCTTCTGGTCGAGGTGTATGTTGTCCCATGTTTCTGTTCCCTGCCACCTTTTACCATCAAACAGCCGCAGTGGCACTCCACTGCTCCATCGTTAATGAGCCAAAAAGAAGACAAAATAAAACGTTTGAACCTCACAGGACCATCAGCCAGTCTTCTGCTGAGCTGCTCCTCTCTGGAGACCAGAGGCTTCCCACTCTAACTCCTTAGTTGCTCACTACAGACCACTAACTCCCTACCAGGCTAACCTTCTACATCAGAACTAGAGCACTAACTATGAATGAACCACATCCTCTAATCCACCATAACATCACCCGGGAATAATCAGCTCATAAATGATGACTGGCTGCTGTTGTAAACCCCTGGCTGTCCAAATGACTGGTCACAGTCTTTCTATCCATCTGTAATCTATCAATCTGTCTGTCCATCTATCAATCTCCATGTCTGAATAATGCTTAATCGTCCTCCGTCTACGCTTTCTTTGTCTCCCTTTTTCTGTCTCTTCCTGTGTGTTTCCTGTCTCTTTAGTACACCTCCAGTATGAGAGCAAAGTACCTCGCCACCAACCGACCGGACCAGAACCGACGCTCCGTTCCCAACGACCAACTGGATCCTGCTAGTCGGCCCCACGCCGCCGCCAGACCACAATCCTCGGTTCACTAGAAAACTCTCTGTCCCCAGCACTGCCTCGAGCCAGTTCTCACAGCCAAAAGCAAGATCCCACACAAGCACTCAAGACCGCAGTGCTTTTGAGCACCAGGCCGGAACCAACAACCGCACACCACAGCAAATGACTGCACTTTGACCGACCGCCGACTTTCCTCCAGAAGACTGTTTCCTCTCTCCGTGGATCGTCCCGTGTTCCCACTGTAGCTTCTTCATCCAGCCAGATCAGAGAAGCTGCACACGAGCGAGGCACCTGGGCTGTGCTCCACTTGGGAACACTGAAATCCACACACACACAACTTACACACACTCACACACACACTTACGCTGTACAGAGCTGTAAATATCAAACATGTGCTTTATTCATGAAAAGTAGACTGTTGATTCTTTACTGGTAATGTGGTGTGCTGTGTTTATCTTGGAAATTCTTTGCTGTATTTCTCACACAAACACACACACACACCATCTGGCAGATCGAATAACTGATTACTCATGCTTATAAATATTAAGCCAGTGAATCACAAAAGCCATGTTTTAGGTAGAAATGAACTGTGCCACCAAGCTCACATTCCTTCTTAACATTAGCTTCGTCGTCTAACTTTCATACTGTGAGCTCCAGCTTGATCTGCACTTAAACACTCACACAGTCTGCGTTGAAAAAGGCGCTTTTGAGCGGGATCCAGGAATCCCGTCGTCAAACAACTTTTACTTTCCAATTCGAGGGACATGAGAGGGGTCAACCTGTGCCAAAAAAACTGAAGAATGAAATGACTCGACCTGATCTGCCTCCACGCCTCCCTGAAGGGAGAGAGGGGAAACTTGCATGGATGTTCTATTCCTCTCTTTGACTCATCAAGACAAAGAAAAGATACTCATAAAGGGAAGCTCTGGACTGATCATTGTGACTAAACATTAGTCAGGTGCTAAATGAAGTTGTCAAATGTCCAGGACTGAGAGGAACGGTTTTTGTTACTCTGGATTTTTTTTTTCCTGTTCAAAAACGTATGTGGATCTAGGTAGTAGAAATAAAAAGACAGAAGCGTTCCTTTTTACCTGAACGGAGGCATTGCATTACAAGTTCCATGAAAGTTTTTTTTATTATTATATCATCAATTTGATACTGTGACCACTTCAGTTTTTCCTTTTGTGTTGTGTTGGCGTGTCTTTCCTTTTGTACTTTTTAAAAGAAAACCTGTTTACCTTGGATTTCATAGATTTTCCCTTAACTCCAATTCACAAGCACAAATTCTGTTGAAGAAGACTACAGGAGTTGGTAAAACATACTGCCTGTGACACTGCCAGTGTTTTTTCCTCACTGGGAAACTTTGTACAGTGTAAAAAAAAAAGCAAAAGATCAGTAGTTGTGAACCTGTGTGTGAGACATCACCGCAGCGTGATTGGCTCTTCGCTCTATCTCAGTGTTTACTCGTTGGGACTACAATGTATTAGGTGTGTGACTGGCATCAACGCACACATGTACAGTATGTTCACTCATACATGCCATACAGTCACACGCATACACACCTAAAAGGCTTTTTTTTATTATTATTATTTTTTCTACTGGTTACATTCACATTTAGAGCTGCATAGCTGCACGTCACTGATTTGCATTGTGGGTAATGTAGTTCATAGTGGTAGCTTTTCACAGAAGGTCTCATTAGCTGAACGGGCAGAGCTCCACCACTCCGGGACCGCATTTTAATGGAACATAATTAATCAATGACCACTTCTCGTGCCAGCGAGACAATCTTACATGTGTGATTTTTACCAGAGACAGTTTCCATGCTGTAACAATGCTACCTATAGTCTCGTCCAGTGTTTATTCTTGCACCACTGATGCAAACAGTGTTAAGATCTGTGAGATCAGTAACTGTTTAGTGGCCTTTCATAATGTTTTTAAGCTCTTACAACACTTTGTCTGTACATGTTTCTTTTTTCACCCTCTGTCTTGTTCAATTAAAAATCCAACTTTAAAGATAAAAAATGAAGCTAACTGTTTCGTAGAAGACTTACAGGCCAGAGCAGCTTTTTCTTCTCAATGGTGAATGACTCTGTTTTACATTGTTTCAGAAGCGTGATTCGGTGACGTCTGCACGTCTGTTGTATTTGATTTCTGATCTGGTAAATCTAGATCTGACGGGACAAAAGGGTCAGTAGTGGGTTTGTGCGTCTGGATTTGTGTGTGCATGGGTGAGTTGGAGTACTCGAACAAGACTTCAAATACAGATGTGTGCAGATGTGACGGACCAGCAATGTTTTCTATGGCTGTTTTTATTTTTGATGGTTCAACTAAGATATTACTGATATTCATGTCAAAACTGTTGTAATGATATTCAGCCTGGAATAAATGGTTAAAAAAAAAACAAATAAAAGAAAGTTTAACGCACTGCTTTCACTAGTTTTTTTTTTTACTCAGCCCTTGTGGGATCCTATGGGGTCAAGATGACCATTGACGTGTTCTCCCTACCATGACAAAGGTGGATAAAGGTGGAGAGGATTTCATGTAATCCATGGACACCAGTGAAGATCACAAATCATTGACAAAAATCCCGCGGCCCACCAGCATCCAAAGAAAAGAAAAAAAGAGCAGAAATTAATGGTCTGTATTGATTGAGCCCACCCCTGCAATCTCACATGCTTTTTTGTGATAGTTGTGGTGGAAAAAGCAGGAAGTTGCAGCTGTTTTTTTCTAAGAGATGAAATAAAAATTAAGTTAGAAAATTTAGAAACTGTTTGTTTGTTGTGGTTTCAAGACGTTGAACAAGAACGACTCATGGTGCGCTGAGACACTGTCCCTTTAAGCCAATGCATCATGGAGATGTAGTGTGAAAACTGCCGAAAGAGGGCAGAAAGACTCGCGTCTCTGAGCTTCATTCTTTTGTTCATTTGTTCCACAGTCTGACACCGGATTCTGTGGAAAGCTACACCGCTAAAGACGAGCTTTGGCTGGTATTTTTGTTAGAACTGAGCGACTTTTTGAGCTAAATTGGAACAAGGAAGTGAAGACTTGAACTTATGACATGTGATTAAGCCTTCAAGAATGATTGGCGGAGACAGTTAAAGGGGCGGGACTTTTCCGCAAACACTTAATAGCTGCAGGTAAATCGCGGTACTGTCATTCTTATCAAAATGTCTTTAATAGAATTAAATAAACACGAAGAGAATTTAATTTTAGGATCTTTTATATTCCTAACGACTCAGTGTTTTATCAGGGCCTGTTTGGATGAACAAAGAGCTGATTTCCTGGAGATGGGAAATGTTTTTAGATCAGTTAATGAGGGCAATTTCCCACGGCACACTAGTGTGCCGCGGCACACTGGTTGAAAAACACTGGTCTAGATGACCCAACTCCCAATGTTAAGGTGCCTTGGATAGCACAAGGGTTAAGCTGCTCATCCAAATGGAAAAAGTTTGTTTGAGTGGAGGAAAGTGTATGCAAAAACAAACAAAACAAAGCTAAACTATGAATTCAGTAAACTAACTTAGCCTAAGTACAACACATGTTTACAGAATGGGTGGCAGGGGTGTGGACTTCTAACAAGTTCACCCCTGATTGGTAAGAGTGGTTACCTCAGACCAATTAGAACCAATCACAGCTGACGTCGTCTGGCTCCAACATGGGAGCATCGGTATTACGAAAAAATTGCAGCTGAATTGACCAAATCTGGTTGGAACTGGGAATACCGGTAAGTCATTTTCTTTGGATGAAGTCACACTTCCAGTTACGGTCCAGTTACACAGTCAACGGTTCCAGCGGAGCTTGGTGCTGCTCTCATTGGCTAATGTGAAGAAAGTCTCAATCAGTGTTAGGAGGCGGGGTCAAAAGGCCTCCTAACACACCTGCCCCACTAGTGACGCAACGATACACTTTCTTTACAATTCAGTTCAAAGTTTTTGTTTTGGTTCCATTTTTGATTTGTGCATTACAAAAAACAAAAAAATTCAGAAAAACCTTTTTTATTTATTATTTTACTAATAAGAAAGTAATAACTTGATGCAATTTAATAAAATAATAAATAACAAATCCTTCTTGAATTTAGCACAACACATGTTTAACACTTCAAACAAATACCTAATGGTGTGCGGTAGGGATGCACCACCACAATGTGGTTCAATAGTGTTACATAACAGACTTACATTTTTATCAGAAGACTTTGATCAGCCTACATCGTCATGGAATGGAATTAATATTTCATCCTCGTTAATTATGCGAAATATTAATTGAAGTAAAAGGTTTTATTCCAACTCAAAATCTGAACAAAATCTTAAATACATTAAATTTATGAGTCTTCAGAAGTGGATAGCCTGCTCAAAAACTATACAGGGCAAAAAAAACATAAAATTTTCGGTGGTATTGTTTTATGAAGTACTTAGTAGTACTATGATCGAAGAAATGGTGATTTGCTAATTTAACCCTTGTGCTAACTTAGGCACTTTAACATTGGGAGTTGGGTCATCTAGACCCACTAGACAGTGCGCTGATCCTTTTTTCTTCAATGATTTGTGAACCTCACTGGTGTCCATGGATTACATGAAATCTTTCCACCTTTATCCACCTTTGTCATGGTAGGGAGAACATGTCAATGCAAGGGTGGGGTCATCTAAGATAACACAAGGGTTAAGTAGAAGTCTAACCATTTATATAAAGGATTTAGTGGCAGTATTTGTTTTTCTTTATTTATTATTGAAGATGCAGAACTATGAAGCAGTGATTTGAAAGAGGGGCCAGACCAGGAGCAGATACATTGAGATGTTTTGGAAATCCACCTCATAAGAGAAAGACATAACATGGAATATGGATGAAAATGTGATTTAAATTTGATTGAAAATTAATAGAACTTTAAAACAGAACAACTTGGAGTTTTTATTTCAAAACTGTGACGTTTTTTTCTCATTTTAGTGCCAATTTCATCAATAGGTTGATGTTCCACAGTGAAAAATGCGAATGCTGTGTTAAAGTGTGGGATGATCAAAAAAATGACTGTCTGACTCAGAAAAACACACGAGCATAAAAAAAAAAAAAACAACAAACCTTCCAACATCACATGAATGGAGAATAACTTTCTGCACATAAACAGACGTCGATTTATTTGCACCATCAATAGGGAAACCCCAGAATTACCGGGAAAATATAACATTAATTAGGATTATCAATATAATTTATTCCTGTTTGGCGGGAGATATTAAATATTTTAACGGGCCGCAAATGACCCAGCGCCATAGCTGTAGTGGAGAACCCTCTCACCCTGCTAGATTTTTTTTATTTCAGATTACAGGGCCCATCCCATTAATACAATGCAAACAGCCCAGGTTATGTCAAGCCCAAATCGTTATTCTCCCCCCGCCATGCTTGAGAACTGGCGTTTGGCCATACTGTTGTGTAACAATTGTTCTGGCCAATCCTGAGCTCTACTGCAATTCATGTCTTTTATTTCATTTTTTTTTTTTTTAGAGAGAACTTTTTTATTCACGAGATGTGGATTAAATATGCTTAACAACTTTGAACAATACAGTAATGCAAAATTTCACCCAATTTATGATGAATAACAGCACAAATTAGGTCAGGGTAGGACAGGAAGCAGAAAAGGGGCAACAGTTTTTCCCAAGGCTGTTACCATTTTTTCTTAATACTACTGACTTTATACATCTAAAGCAGTGTGATAAGTCTCATAGAGTTCTCTTCCCACTTCTGCAGTGGTTCTGCTCACATTTGGAATGATTCAATCTGTGCTTCTAATTTTAAGTTTATCACCCCCCATTGTGGTCATTCTTCTGAATGACCTTTGACTTGCAGGACTTGCAGCAATGCGGGTTTCTGCCATCATTAAGATTCAGTGCATTTCTCTAAATAGACCAGTGAACATCACATTATCATTTGCTCTGACGATAGACTCACACATGCTGAGTTTCAGCTAATTAGCCGAGTGCATGTATGTTGCTGTGCGTTCCTTTGGGATAACAGGAGATACGCATTAAACCACATTGCACGTGTCATAGCAGCCTCTAAAGGAAGAGTTTTCTGCTCACACAGCAAAGCATTTCACAGAGGTTATGCATAATCCAATGAAGCACAGTGAAACACATGAAGAGCTTATGATAGGAGCAGTTACTGGAATAAATTTGTTTTTTTTTAGGTGTGACAGCAGGGTTGTTGTAATTTAAACCTTTTATAGACCAGCATGTTTGTCCAAACCTCAAACTTTTTCACTTACAACAATATTAATCAAAATCACTACAAAACCTCCGCAAAATGTCCCTCTATGCAGTTATAGCCACTGCCAGCAGGTGTCACTGTCCCCTTAGATTAGTACTGTCACTTCTATAAATCCATATTGAGACAGGAGTCCTGATGTTTATCCTTCAACTTTCCAGCTCCTCTGCTTCTGTCTGATGAGAGCCCGTTTCAGTGTAATGTGAGGTCAAATGTACATTATCTCCTAAAGGCCAAAACTTAACCAAACAAAAAACGATACAACTGAACAGTTTGCATACATATACATTTCTTTAATAATTAATTATGTTCATATACAGTCCAGATACTGGAGAGAGAGCGTGCACCTTTCAGATCCAAAGTTCTGCTGAAAGGGCAGCCTTGTTGAAAGGAAAAGCCCTCATTCTAAGAAAAATATGGATGACTCAACATGAGTTGTTTTATAAAAAAAAAAAAAACATAAAAAAAGCAAAAAGGATGCAGCTGCTACACTGGCACAACATTTTAAAAGCCGTCTCTGTGGGGTTCACATAAAAAACAAAAGGTCAGCCAGGATTTATCAAGTGTTTAAAGTCACAGGTTGATTCACCTGGACTTATGTTATGAAGAGTTAAGTGTTTTTGTCAACCCTTGTGCTATCCTAGGCACTTTACCATTGGGAGTTGGGTCATCTAGACCCACTAGACAGCGCTCTGAACCTTTTTTCTTCAATGATTTGTGATCTTCACTGGTGTCCAAGGATTGAAATCTTTCCATCTTTATCCACCTTTGTCATGGTAGGGAGAACACGTCAAAGTAAGGTGGGGGTCATCTAAGATAGCACAAGGGTTAAATATGATTTGAATGATGAAGCAAACCAAATGAAGCAGACATCAGTTTGCTTCATTTGGACAGATGGACAACTGAAACGAGAGCATTACCCAAATCAACTGATGCAAAGCAGGACACTAACATTTTAAAGTGCTTAGTTATGTTACTTCAGAAAAAGCCAAATACTGATGCCTGGAGAAGTTTGTCTCCTCTAAGGAAAAGTCATTATTCTGTTGTTCTTTTGAAAAGCTGCCCGCCACAGTGTTTCCTCCTGAAATGTCAGTGTGGGAGTCATGCTGGTGTGGAGAAACAGTCACTTTCTCCAGAGGTCAGATCAGGCTGATGCAGGGAAGTCTCTGAGGAGCCGCTTGTTTTCTCCATCAGTTTGCCCCTCCCTGCTGCTCTGGGGATGGCTGCTGAAGTGTCCGGGCCCCGGGGCACCACCAAGTGTCTGGGTACAACAGACAATGGACAGACCTGAACCTGAGTCGAGGGAGGGAAGCAAGCGTTACAATGCCTGGAAGCCAGCAGCTGGGGATTTCAAAATAAAGCTGTAAAAACAATTAGCTGTGTACACAATGAACAAACTCAGGAAGCTGAGAGTAGTAAAACAAGCTGAATGAGGGCGACCTACAGAAGAACAACAGCACAATTTTCTAAAGCAAACCTTTTTTTTTTCCTGAACTGGTTTGTCTAAGCTGTAATGGGCAAATATATTTCACTTAAAAAGTGTTTTGTAATCATTTTTGTTTTCCGTTAAAAAGTGGATGCGCAACAGTAAAAATGGGACAATAAATAAATTACTTTTACGAGTGGGGCAGTAAAGCTGAATTTTTTTTTAAACTTTTACTAATCTACCGTAATTTCTGGACTACAAGCCGCTACTTTTTTCCTGCTCTTACAGCCCTGCGGCTTATTTACTGACGCGGCTAATTTATGAATTTAATCGGCGGCCGTCATGTACGTACTTTCGGGCTCGGTGAATGATTTTATATTCGCCACCCAACACATAGCACAAGTCATTAGTATTTTAACACATCTCTAAGCAGCCAAACAGCATGGACCTCAGTTCAGGTCTTAGACACTTCAGTCATGGTTCAACAAAAAGAAACACGCATGCCCGGCTGCATCCCAGAATCCTTTGGTGCCCTTAGACCCAACGTGCACTTGATCGCCGCTACAATAGAGTAAGCCCTGGCTGCAGCCTGCATGATGACCCATTCTGCAGGCTGCAGTCAGGGGTAGTTGCTACAATATGATGAAGCTTTCAAGTTAAAAGCAATCGTTAAAAGCAGCGTGAAAAAATCCCCCATCAGTAAATGGAAAAGCCGGTCAGCTGCGTGACGGAGAGAACAGCGCATGGTCAGGAGTGAATTTACCTCAGAATCATGGTGACTCGGCTGGCTGCACGTAAATATGTGGGAATAACATCAGCCTTTATTTTGCCGGGACACGACTGGAAACACAAATCCATGTGGTCGTTTTTACGGTTTCTGACTGAGCGGAATTTTGCATTGAAAAGCTCACCGCCGCCGTGTGAGCTTTTCGGATAGAAAGGGGAGACAAGGAGCCCGCTTGGCGAGTGCGGAGCGCAGAGTCGTCCGTGGAGCAACGAGTGTTTGTTGTGAAAGGAAGCTTCTGACGAACGCGCCACGCTGAGGCGCGCGTATCGCGCTGAGGCGCGCGCTATTTTACTGGTGTTTTTTTAACCAGCCCTGTTAGTACCATAATGCTGCCGCGACACAAGTGGAAGGAGAGCTGTTCCTTTTCACCCCTCCATGCACTGCTGCTACTTGCTCATTCTTAAACACGTACAACAGTGTGGCGAGCGGGCGTTGGCCCCGCCTTTAGCCCCTAAGACTCATGGGAAATGGGGGAACCCATAACTGAGGAACTTGTGAACAGAATAGAGGTCCATGCTGTTTCAGATGTGTGTGTACCTGAATATATGAGCTTGAGTCAAGGCAGTACTCGCTCACAGTGTGGTTACGAGCCATGCTCACTTTGGGAGTCAGGACGCACTTTGGCAGCGGCTTGTAATCTGATGCGGCTTGTGTATGTACTAAACTAATTAAGCACGTGAAAATAGGTGGGTGCGGCTTGAAATCAGGTGCGCTTTATAACTCGGAATTTACGGTAGTTTTTTTTTAAATTAGTTTCAATTAGGCCACACATATTCCATCTATGTTAAAAAGAGGCTATGGTAGACTTTTGCTTTGCTTTAAAAACTTGTTTTTTTGGCTGTTTTGAGTACATTTTCCACAGTTTCCTCATTTTTTCTGGTAGCCATTTCTTCAGTTGAGCCACCATATGTCCCTTGTTGTCTACGTCAGGTTGACGTCTAATTAGAGGGAAAGCTTATACAGTCTGACTACAAACCCATTACTTTCACCACAGGCATAAAATAAACTTTTTGCCATCTTTTTGTTTCCCTGAGTTGCATCTTCTGCCTAAAGTGCTAAATGTCTGGTAGAACGCTTCCTGTTGCAAAAATGCTAGCAGTAGTCCCAACGGGATTTCAAAATAAAACTAGTTTCCAAATGTATCTGTTTGGATGGCTGGAATGAAAGGAGGCCTGAACACCACAACTCTTATTGTTGTGATATACTCTGTCACCTGGTAGGATCTTCCTCCACTGAAAACGGTCCCTTCACATTAACGGTGTTGCGGCTGTTTTCCACTGTGCCGTAGCTGAGAGTGACCTGATGGGACGACGGCATAAACACAACCGCTCAGGCACATTTACACAACACAGTGAGCAAAAGGCTGTTAGTGTCGGCCTGTGTACCTGTCTGGGTATGTCTGACACCAGCGCCAGGTTCTCCAGGTGGGAGTGGAACAACGCGGAGCGAGTGAGGCCGACCCCAAGCAGAGCCTCCACTATGTAACCGACCGTGCAGTCATCAGGCAGACGGATGCTCTCAGCTGTGGCCATGAAGGTCCCATCGCTGGTTTAGAAAAGTCAAACAACAGGAGGAGCAGATTTCATGCTGTAATTGATGAGGATGAGATTGTGGGGTATTTTTTTTTAAGTTACAAATAATGTTATATATTTAAAAAAAAAAGAAATCCAAAAGTCAAAACTATAATTTACCACATTTAACAACATTTGTTGTCTGCAACTTCATTTGGATTTGGACAGTTTCTTTCCTGGTAGATAAACTGAACCTAAAGTCAGTCCATCTCTGACTTCAATGTCAATTAGGACACAGAGTGGATGCTGCAGCACACAGGGATCGGGATTTTTGCAGTGTTTTCTATGGAGCCCCTAAAGGGCCATTGATGAAAAAAAATTGAAGTAAAAAGAAAATTTTGAAGTAAAAAAAATAAAAAAATAACTCCACCTGAAACCAACTGGTACACAAATGATAATAACTGGTGCGCACCAGTTATTTTTTTATTTTTTTTACTTCAGAATTTTTTTTTTTTACTTCAATGGCCCTTTAAGGGGCTCTGTAGTTTTCAGATGTGATGCAGTTTCCCCCCCCCCCAGAAACAGAGTTGTTAAAGTTTTCGTTGATCATGATGTTTCACATAGCAGGACTACATGTAAAAACCTGTGAACGAAGCTTGATACGTTTACAGCACAACAAATAAATGATGGGGTTAAAAACGTTAAGGTCAAGATTATCTAAGACACATGTGTCAAACTAAAGGCCCGGGGGCCAAATGTGGCCCTCCATGTCATTTTATGTGGCCCCCGAGAGCATAACAGTTTTTCATTTCTTAAAATAAAAAATAAAAATTGGTGTGTATTTATTAATATCTAAGTGGAATTTGACTTGAAATATCAGATTGGGCAACTAGACAGTGGGACTTAAACACTGTCCATATAACTTAACAAGACAAAATCAAATCTAATAGGATTTATGCTAGAGGAAAAAGTAAACATATGTTTTCTATGCAACTGTAATTGTCACTTTAAAAAGTTATAATAAATAAATAAATTGGTTTAACATTAAGAAGTAGTTACGTTTATTTTTCATTATATGTAGTTGAATTAATAAGTAATTTCCGGCCCTTTGAGGACAGCCACTATGCTGATGTGGCCCTCGGTGAAAATGAGTTTGACACCCCTGATCTAAGATGAATCAAATTGATGTAACAGCAGGAAAATATGCTCTCTTAAGAAAAGCAAAGGGGAATAAAGCCAGGTGAAGGACCTACCTGGCCCAAGGTTTCATTTTGAGAGCAAGACCCCGACTGAGACAGAAGCCAGCTCCTCCTGTGGCGAACCAGAACCGCACCTGCTTCTGCACACAAACACACAGGTAACGGCTGATCAGCCGCCACAGCTTTGGGACACGGACTTCTGCAGCAAATCCCAGTCAATCAGAGAGAAGTCTGCTGATGAGCCAAAGGCACGACCCCACCAGGACTTCTATTAAAGTGAGTGTGTAGATTTAAACTACCAAAAACAGTTTGCACAAATACAGCCAGCTAACAACAAACTCACTGTGTCAGTATCGCTGAGGCTCTCTGTCGCCTCGATTGGCCGCTCTAAGCTCGGCCGGCCAATGTAAATGTCCTTAGTGTGGCTGAAGTGAGACAGGAGCTCCAAAAGGGGCCTGACGTTCAGGTAGTTGTCATCGTCAACATGGCAGAACCACCTACATCACAGAAAAGAGTGGTGAGTGCTGCTTTAGTTCACACATGCTGCCGAGGGCAGGACTCACTTTTTCCCCGACTTCATGAAAGTGTCGTACTCCAGAGCCATTTTGCAGGAGAGGGCCTGGCGGTTGTGAGCTGCTGAGCAGTTGGTGATGATGAGATGAGCTCCTGATCATAACAAAAGAAAACAGGCTCACAAACAGCATCAAGATCCAAACAACAACAACAACAACGCTTGAGAAATGCAAAAACGTCTGTTGACTTCAGTTTGATCAAGGTACAACAGCTGCATGTTTAGGGGCACTGATGGCCAAAGTGGGCAGTAAGCAGGTAGAAAACGCGTATAATCCTGTGACCATTCACCAAAATGTGGGAGTCAAGGAGACATTTTTCAACTTTTCTTGATTTGCGCTTTTGTAATTCACACGGCTTTCATTGTTCTCCTGGAAGTGCACTGTGGGCTGCTAGAGAGTCCAGCTGCAGTGATGTAACAACGTGTAATGGAACCGAGAAGGCCATTTTCAGGTAGACTACAGTTTGCCTGTTTGGTCTGAACCACAGATGAGTTTTCACACCAGTTTGCACAGACAGACGGCCTATTTCAGATCTGGCAGCCTTGATGTCAACGAGTCCCACATTCTCAAATGAAGCAGGTTGGAGGCCTGCTGCTTGAAACTTGAAACTGAGTTCAGCTACGTTCACACCGGAACTGTGATGCATGTGTTTAGGATGGTGGTTGCTACGGGATACGGCCGCATGTTCACCACCAATGGTTAGAAGACGCTTGGTGCAAAATGTTAAGCACCTTTCACAGCTCATGTCCGGTACAAGCTACAATTTCTCCTCTGTGATCAATTTTCAATTGGATTGAACGGAACGCCAACCTGTACGTCCCTAATGGGTCAAAGTTCAACCAGATTTAACCTTCAAGGCGCGCTCAATGGACGCGCATTTTGTAGAGCCTGAAAATGGCCGTACAAAGTTGTGTAGTGACTCATGAACGCGGTAGCCTGAAATGTGCATGTGTACATGCACATTTCATTGGAATTGGCCGCCTGATCTTAAGTTGCTGAGGGCGGTGCGAACGACTTTTTGTCTGCCTTTTTTTGTTACCGGGAAGAATGGTTCATTGAAAGCAGAACAATTCCATGAGTAAGAAGAGGAAAAAGCTTGTTGATGAAACCAAAGTGACTTCCTGTCCTTCATGGAGACAGTATTGCTCAGTCAGCATGCTGGTTCCTGCTTCTACAAAGCAGATAAGGTTGTGGTTAATCAGCAAAACAGTTCCCTGTGTGAGTGTGAGTGTGTCTCACCCATTCTCTCCCTCAGCCTCTTATTCTCTCCATCAGTGAACACGTAAGTCTGGGGGAATAAAAAAAAAAAAACATGCATTACTGCTTGTTATTCCAACAGTCGGAGTTCATCACGATAGCAAAGAAGCTGATATGAAAACCACTGTTAGCCTTGTCTGCACGCCTGTTTGTGATTTCAGGTGGGACTTCCTTCGGTTTCCACGCACCAGCAGTGAGTCTCGCTGATGCTGGACGGAGGCCAGGCCAAAGGCGAGCCTCCCGTCTGTCAGCGGAGCCGTACGGGTGCCTGCCACTTTTTTTGTTGTTGCTGTGAGCGACACGAATGAGGGTCACTCTGCTTTCAGGAAGAGCGCATTATTTTCCACAGGAAGTGACCCCTCCCTCCCCCCCTCTCCACCACCATCACACAAATGCACAATCTGCTGTTTTATAAATAGTCTGTTGATGTGCTCTTGTATTTTCACACAATGTGATCTACGATGAAACTCTGGCGATAGTAAAGTCCGGCTGCTGCCCTGTAAGTTTACCAAGAGGCATATCTATGAGCATAAAGGGGGAGTCTCTTTGGGGCATTTATCCGTCGCCGTGTGACAGAAAAGCTGCACAGATGATGCCCACAGTCTGCTTATGTCTGTGTGACAAATCCATCAGGCATCCAGCAAAGGCTTGGGGCAAAGAGCGGCATTTAACCCTGAATAATACTTCTAAAAGTTCTTTAATTGGGAATAGCAAGAGATTTTTTGTTACTTTCCAGAAAGTCCAGAAATCTTTTTAAAGATTTACTAAATTCTGCTATTCATTATAGCCTTTAGCTTGTTAAAATCCCACTCTGTTGTGAAAGCGTTCCCAGTGGTCTTTCATTTACGGGTATGCCATTTTCAGCCAAAATAAAAAAAAAAAAAAATCTGTCGTTTTCTAGGACATTGTTTCTGCAGAGCAGCTGTAGTTAGAAATTTGCCTCCAAGTTGTGGGCGGGACTGCATGGAGCAAGTCCGCCCCTCTCCCCATTGCTGAGAGCTCAGGGCTAGGAGATTGTGGCCCGCACAATTATCTAAGTCACAAATAAGCTTTTTTTCAAACAGCATTTATTTTTTATAATCTGCTCCTGATTCACGACAATTTGAATAAAGAAATACTCAGAAATGCAGTTTTAAGCTTCATTATCGTTATTTCTGTCCTCAATCATCAGAAAGATGCCACAAGACTAGAACAGAAATGTTGCTTCGTCTAGCTTATGATAATGGTATATCGTTGGTAAACTGCTCCATTCCGATGCTTCCAGCAGACAACTAGATCCAGGTACGTCTTTGTTTTCCTCGTCTGAGCTGGTATCTGCTCTGATATTGCTCGCCATTCTGGTTGCACTAGTAATGTTGGGTTGGGGTTGTGAGGGGCTGTAAGCTAGCCGTAGAGTGTGTAAACGGAAGGATGATGGGAAATGGAGGCATGTTTATGCTGTGCCAACAGTTACAGTGGGGAATTTCTAATGAAGTCTGCAGAAACTATGGCCTAGAAAATTACATGTTTGTTAGATTTTGGCAAAAAAATAAATAAAAGCATATTTCTTCAAAAGACCACTGGGAACCCGTTTACAAGAAATTAAAAGATGATCGGAGTGGGACTTTAAAAAGTTATACTCTGAGGAAATGCAATAATCTATATATATTGCATTTCTAGGTAAGGCGTGTGAAGAAAAAGGAGTTAAAAAAAAAAGAAGTGAGACAGTCTTTGGCTTTTCCAGCAAACCTCTTCAAACCCTCTAGGAATCAGCTTCTGCGTCTTTGTCAGACCAAATGAAGGGACGGGTCAAACTTGCTTTGAAGGAGTGGCGGTGGTGGGACTTCCATGAGCGTATAGGGGGCCGCTCACACTGATCCACGATTTTCTGTGTTTGCTCTTGTGATCAGACCCATCCTTCAGTTCCCATGAGAAATCCAGCCATGTTCCCAGGGTGTGTTTGTGACGCTCACACTAAGAATGTGTGTGTTGACTTTCCATTACTCAGCAGTCTGGCAGTCTGCAGGTAGAGACCCACCACCTGACAGACAGGATGTGGAGAAAACTGACACAGCAGCTGATCCCCCCTAATGCAGACCTGGGATGACCCGAGTGAGTCTTATCCTCCCAAATACTGAGTATTAGGAGAAATCTGGACACAATCCCACAGTCATTGCTGCTCTTGATAATCAGCTCCAAAGCTGCGGGGTGCAGTCCACTGCTGTTACGCATGTTTGACAGCAACAGATTGCATTTTGACACCGGCACTCTGGGGGTTTGGACAGCAAAGCTGCCTGTTAGTCCTAAAGCATCTGTGATGAGCTGGTCCTCCTATGCCGGTCTGTTTGCTTACAGCCATCATCACTGAACCCATATCTGATTAGCTGGAAAAACACAAAGCTAACTAACTAACTAACTAACTAACTAACTAACTAACTAACTAACTAACTAACTAACTAACTAACTAACTAACTAACTAACTAATCAAATTTGACTTGTTTTTGAGCAAAGATGAAGGATAAAGATGAATTTTTCTCTTTTATTTTCTTGCATAAAAGACAAACTGTCAAAATAAATCAACCTGCAGGCTGGACTTATTCTTTTTCCTATTTGTGATACAACATTTGCAAATCGTTATTTAAATAACTACATATATTTACAATAATAGTCAGTTTTACTACAATGAACAAAAGGAAAAAGTTATTTTGTTTAAAAAAAAAACACTTAAAAAAAAACCTTTTCACTGCCAAAATCATTGATATAATTCAAAATGTTCAATTTAATTGTCTTTGCTGTCAAACTATTTTAAAAACGCTAAACTGATGTAGTTCTGATTTAAAAAAAAACGTGAAATAAATATATTGCAAATAAATAAATGTTCTTAATATTTTGATGCTACAGCATATCAACTCACTGACTCACCTGGGGCAGGTTTTCAGAGATCCAGGTGTCCAGCAGCAGCTCCAGCCTCGGCCGCCGGTACCTGTCGGTGGTCTTCACCGCGATGAACACGTCCTCGCGGGACAAACGCTCCACGCGGGGCGGCGGGGCGCCGCTCCGCGCGCTGCCGCTCACCTCCCTCCTTTCCCGGGCCAGTCTCCCGACATACACGGAGAGGACGGGCCCGCCCCCTCCCGCCGCGGCGGCGGCATGCGGCTCCCTCAGTCCGTAGCCGGGGGGTCCCACAAAAACCACGAGCGTCAATGACAGACAGGTCAGCGCGGCCGCGGCACCTCTCGGTGTGAAGGTGGACCCCCTGCGTCCCCCTGAGGACCTCCACATGCTGACTTATGACGTGGATGAAGGAACTTTCTCCAAGAGTTTACGGCGTTCCGCGTGGACTCATCATGACGTTCATTTCTTACAGCTCCCACTCGGGACCCTGAAGCTGTGTTTGGAGATGTCAATTTGTAAGCGCCACCAGTGGGCGGGCCGGCATGGCCTTTGATCCAGTGGCTCCCTCTTTGAACTAACCGGGTGGGCGGGGCCTTCTCTAAATTAGAGATTCAATTTCAAAAGAACAATCCACTGTGTTTTTAGGATACATGAAATCTTTTTAGTGTTTCAGTTTTAGTTTTAAATTACAAAAGGAATGCTACATAAAACCTTGTTTGCTAGATTAAATGTTTTATATTTATAGGATAAGAATCATATAATCTGACTTACTAAAGTAACCCACAAAGCTTGTGAAGAGATGTGACGTTTGTCTTTCAACATTTCTACGTTCACAACGCCTTTAGCGGTCTATTTAAATGCGCAAAGAAGCGTGTTTTGAGCTTTTGCACTCAAAACTCTCTACCGTTCACCTGTAACTACACAAGTTTTTACGGCCACTTTTGGATTCCACATACAAAACGCGTAGCCATTGAGCGCGCATTGCCAGCTAAACCAGCTTGACCTTTGACCAGCCAGGGACTGGGAAACTCATCAAACTCATAGCGTTGCTGGTTTATCTGTTGAACCTAGACATGACACCTACATTTATTTTCAGCTTTGATTTCCAAAAATCACTTTTCGCTTTCAAGTAGATGTTAGATTAAAGTTTGGTGCCAAAGTGGTTTTTATGCATATTTGCATCAATAGGTGTCAATTGTTTGATTTATTTATCCACTTTCTATACTTGCTTCTGTTTTGGGTTCGTGGAGCCCGTCATCCAGGCTTATCAGGTAAAGATTATGAGCTAACCACTTCCACACAGAGCCTGTTAACATGACCACAAAAGTCTTATAAGAGCGGTGAAGCACAACAACAGGAAGATCAACCAAATATGCAGATGATGGAGTTCAGAGATTGTTTCAGAAGAGGAGAAGGCAGAGAACAGAGCTCTGTGGAACACTAAACAATGCTGAATGTCTCTCTTCTGTCAGAAGACAATGAAATTTGTCCAAATACTTGTAAAATTTAATACTTTGAGACCAGTGTCATGCTATTCATGTCTTGAACATGTGTTTAGCAACTGGTGTTCACACTAGATTGTTGCTACCCAAGACTAGCTTGGTACCAAATGTGAATCTTGCTCCAGGCTTTTTCTTTCACAGCTCTATTCCGATATATGAAAGACTTCATGTCATATATTTCTGGTCGGACACAAACCACAATATTCATTTTTTCTCACTGTTCAATTTTCAAATGGGTAGCACTTCCGTGAATTAAAAGCGACGCCATCCATATGTAACTACCAAATCCAAGTTCAACTAAATTTAACCTTCTATGTGCGCTCAGTGGCCATGTGTTTTGTTGAGCCCAAAAACGGTTGGAGAAACTTGAAGCAACATGTGAACACGAGAGTTATGCAGCATATATGCACGTTTACATAGGCTTTCTATTGAAAGTGGTCGTTTGCGTTCTCATTGCTGAGGGCAATGTTAAAAACAGAAAGAAACAAACTCTCTTGTAATTTCCATTATTGTATGTTTCAGCAATGTTTACGGTCAAGAATGTAAGTTGAAATGGCTGTGAATGTCAAATTTAATGTTTTTTCCCCATAAATCATTGACTGGTTTCTCATGCCTTACAAACACTTGCATCTGAAGTTATGAGTTTCAGTAACAGAATTTATAGTCCTCGGAGAAAGTCTGGGAGAAAACATCTACTTTTGTTGGAAAATAAACAAGCTCCCTAGTGAAGCAGTGCTTGTTAAACCTTCAGCACATTTAGCCTGTTTTGATGTTCTGCATGGAGAGACTCTCCTCACTGGAGAGCAACATGCTTGGAGAGTTTCAGTAGGTTTGGGGGGGGGTCATTCTCCAAAAGGACAGATGTTAAAAAGGTCGTGACATCTGCCTGTGTGTTGTCCTGCCAACTGCACACAGACGGCCTGTGTGCCAGGAAGCCGGCTCTTAGAACCCCCAAACATCTAAGGAATTTTTCCTCTGTTATAATGCACAGCTTGTCTCTGCTGCACATCTGCCCCGATACTTTGGGCCAAATTGGTTTTATGTTACAATTCAGAAAGTACACAAAACTATGCGTTTATTGGAGGCCAAAAAAAGCCTCTCTGAAGAATGATACGAATAGAAATGGGATAATTCTGATATTATATCCACGGCTTGGCTTCAGGTCTTTAATGCGCCTTTCAGAAGTGGAGAAGATGAGTTCAGTTATCTCAGGAAAAGTGGACAAAAGGGTCAATGGAGGAAGTACTCTTCAAAGTCATGGCAAAGGCTTAACAGTCACACATTCATCCATATTCATACAATTTTTTCCAAAGGTGGTAAGTCCCATGAAAATGTTTTGGATCCATTTCCATCTTCAGAAATATATATTTTTAATCCACTGAAAATTTGTTTCAACATGTATTTTAAACTAATCTAACAGCAGTTTTTGTTACTTTAATTTTCTTGACTTTTCAGGGACCAAAACCATTTCTGTTGATTAAACAGCTTACGTGAAACTCTGTTCTAACCTGTTTTTTACTTCACTTTTTCTGACTTTATCTAATGATAGAGTTGTCTGCAGCATTAGTCATTCTGCTCTTCCTGGCAGTGGATCGGTGCGTGCATGTGCATGTAAGATACCTTCTTATTAAGCTTTTACTGCTTAAAGACAGTCAAATGAACACACATTTATGGAAATCGTATAAAGTGATCAAAAGTTGAGTAAAAATTGAGGTTAATTAAAAACAAAACTTGTGTTTTACATTTATCAGCCATCATTTTTAGATAAATTTATTAATTAATCTTTTGGGGGGGAAAACAGATGTCAAAAGTATCAACAACAAACTCCACCTCTTATGCTTTTGTTTTCATTGCTGCATATATCATGCTTTGGGCACTTTATGACATCTGTTTTCAGCATTTCATTTTGTTACTTTCACCCCTCAAACTAAACACAACCTTGCATCTGCTCTTATTCATGCTTATCGTAAAAACTTGTCTATGTGACTTTAAATACACACAGCAGAGAAGCAGCCATAGATGAAGAAAAGCTGAACAAACTAACAACAAATGTCTTTATCTGTGTACCTGTGGGAGTCACTTTTCCCCCGCCTCCATAATGCAGGAAGTGCTATAAGATACACTACTGAAGAGGCTGATTTGTTGGGACCATTTGTACATTCTAATAGCTAATTATATGTCTACTCACCAAACATCCATGTTTTAAATGGTCAGATGAATCATGGGGACCAGGACAAAGCTGTAGAAGAACATGCATGCTCCACAACAAAACATGCATTTCACTTTTTTTTGCATCTATGTGGTTTTTCTAACTGTCATGTCATTCAACCTGCCAAAGAAAAAGTACAAAACCTATGAAAAAGCACTCCTTAGATGAGCTCTGCCATTGTTTGCTTGATAAGTAACACTAACAAAGTGAACAGGTAACTAGAAAAGACATAATTCTTTTAATAATTCAGTCTCAGAGGCCAGAACAGACACAGTTGAAACAGAGACTTCTGGAAAGAAGTACATGCATCTCTTGAATTCAATGTTTTATAGCAAATAAGACAGAAATCTGATATCGTAACATACCAAGGCCTGATCCAGTGACAGTCATGATGGCAGACATCAAAACAGAAATGTGAAGAGATGGACTGTATGAGGCTCTGATGTGACATCTGTCTACAGCTGACACTTAGAGAAGAGCTACTGGGGCAGAGGAGGCGTGGAGAACCTCCTTATTACTCTGCATGAAAAGGACTTCTCACAGTCAAAAATCTACAGGTTTGAGAAACGTTTTGCTTGGCTAGGGTACTACTTTGCTCTGTGAGAAGCAACAATTAACACCACTCTTCCATAGCACGAACACAGCTCGGTCTAGGAACTAGTTTCCACTTGGAGACGTACCGTGCTGTGGCCTTGAATTTAACGTGAGTAGTTCCAAACAGTGACGTGTAGTCAGGAGAGGCAGGTGAGGCACAGCCTCACCTGTCATTATGGGAAGAAAAGAGAAAAAATGAATTCAATTATTATATTTTATCAGTAATTTGTGCTTTGAAGTCGTTTTCCATTTAAATGTACCATTTTTGGGTGTTTTGTCTTTTGAATTTCCGCATTTGCCGTTCAGATACTAAGAAGTGACGTGCGATGAGGCACCAGCCCGCTGAGCCTCACCTTGGATTGCGCAATACCTATGCAGTCAGACGGTACTGCTGTCTCTCTGTATGTCGGTTCAATCACTTGTACTATATGAGCTGAGTTTACATAATTTAGCAGATGTATATGATGTACAGTGTTTGTTTTTATAAATAACTGTATGTGAGGGACGTGTCTCTTGTGCTGAGCGCTAAACGCCGGCAAAAAAGCCGCTGGGTGAGGCCAGCAGTTCTCGTGCCTCATGTTAGGGGGCGCCGGTGAGCTCCTAGATTATGATGCTAAAAGGTAATAGAATAAGTGATAGCAAGCAGCAAGTCATTTTCTTCAGAAGGATCGGCGTATGGACTTTATTTACAAGTAAAGGTAAGACGATAATAAGGTTTGTGCTTTTTTCTATGCTGCAGTTTGTATATGAAAAAAACATGTTGAAATGATATTTTAAACAAAACACGTTAACTGTTGTCAATCAAATGGTGAATAAGTTACTCAGTATGGTTCATATGTTTGTAAATCTGACTGATGACGTCAGTGCCTTAGCAGCCATTAACCTCACCGCACGTCACTGGTTCCAAATGCCCTGCATTGGTGTAATATGTGATTTTTGGACTTGCTGTGAGAATTGGCGGCCTGGGTTCTGCAAATTGACTGTACATTGGAACTGGACAGAGTGACTCTTTCATCCTCTACTGGATGTACCCACTGGGCCCAAAAACTGAAAATCTATAGACTTTTATTGAAAAATAAACAGGTATCAGTCATTTGTCAGAATAACCATTCTTGCTCTGCTACCTTTTTTAAACATATTCTTGCTAATACTAATTTTCCTATTTCTTCTGTAGTGCAAGTTATTCAAGATTGACAGATTCTCCCGAGACCACTTTCAACTTGTAGGGATGGGGATTTCCAACAAGCTCACTCCTGGTTGGTGAGAGAGGTTGGAATAAAAATAGCAACTCAGGCTGACTTGGACAAATCACTGCTTACGGACATTGTTTGGTTCCAACATGGCGGTGTCCGGATCGCAACGGAAGGAAAACTAAATTGACTTGATTTTGTCGAGGCTGAAAGTAGGTCATTTTCCACAGGTGACGTCACACTCACTCGGTCCAGTTCTCAGATACAGTTAATGGTTGTGCCATATTATCAGGAACAGCTGTAGGTGTTTGTTTTGCTCGCTCTGATACAAGCCTGCCCACGTCAAAGCGTTGCTCAAAGCTTAAATCAGGTTGAGGCGAGATGCTTCGAAACAACTAATGGAAACGCGTCTCAAGTGAAGTGTGCCAGGGCAGAGTTTCAGAGGTGGACCAAAGCATTCTACAGTGAACTCAAACAGAATACAGATGTGGTTTGAGAGCTGAACGAGTTAAGACCCGATTCTTCAACGTCAAAAATGCAACAATGTGTCTTGTGCGTCAACTGTTTGAAACGGTTTGACGGAAAAACTCAACAGAAAACCACTTTACGATTTTAAAGGCAGGTCCTAAACAGAAAATAGAAAATCCCAATAGCTCTATAGATTTTTTTTCTCAACTGCAATGTTTTATTACCTTGATTTTCAAGTGGATGTTAAACAAAAAAAATGAATAAAAGAAAATAGAGCATACAGCCCCCATCTGTAAAAGATGCATGAGGATTGTCCAGGAACAAGGTAGACTAAAAGAATCATTTTGCTTTAGCATTATCTGCTGGGGATTGCCTGGCTTAAGTGTAACCAAACTTCTCAAACTACTTCACTGTGTAACTTGGTATACCACTAGAAACAAGGTTACTTATTTACAGTCGACAAGCAGTAAGTCACGTTGAAGACGTGGCTGAAATCAAAAGATGACGTCGTGAAAAGATCGTGAAGATGAAGTCTGACTGGTTCTATTGATGCGATCACAGGAGCTAGAGAGCCCACACCACCACACTTGAATAAACTCCCAGATCTGCATAAAAACAGCTGAAGAAAACTTAACATGAGGCTTCTGATGTACGTTCATCATCCATCCACTTTCCTAACTCACTTTATCCCTTTCAGGATCATGGGGATGCCAGATCCTGTCCCGGCAACTGTTGAGCCAAGGCGGGGCGCACCCTGGACATGTGGCCAGTCTGTCACACGGCACACAATCACACACTCACATGTACACACAGGGACACTAACCAGTTAACTTATAAAGCATGTTTTTGGATTGTGGGAGAAACCGGTGTGCCCGGAGAAAACCCAAGCATGCACGGGGAGAACATGCGAACTCCACAAATAAAGGTCTCAACTGGGATTCGAACCATGTTCTCCCTACATCAGAGGAAAGTGTTCAACAAGCATCACTTCGGTACTTATTTGTACATTGTGAAGAGACTTTATGTCTTGTTTTGATGTCTATAACTGAAAAAATCTAAACGATGTACTATAGCACCAAGAGAAGAAATTGTGGGGAAAAAAAGTCTAAATTTTACAAGAATAAAGTCATAGAATTATGAGTGAAAAAGTCCATTTTTAAAATTACAATTTGAGAATTCACAAGATTAAATTCATATATTTATCAGGAAAATGAATGTTTAGTAGAAACAGCATAGAACATAGAAACAACAATACAAAAAAAGAACCAATATTGAATTACAGTATGAGAGACATAAAGTGCATTCTTAGCGGTTACTACAACAATAGTTTCACAAATAAGGAAACAATAAGTCTTTCAGTGAGTCAGCGTTGTTTTCTTTAGGAGTATAGAGACATTGAAAAGAATTAGCAGGAAACTGGGCCTCTTCAGAGGAAGATTCTTGAACCACAAAGAGTGGATTTCAGGTGAGCAAGCAGTTTACACAGTCAGCAGTAGGCTCTAGTTGCAGGGGTCCAAATGCAACATGGGACATGGATTCCTATGATAAACCAAAGCGTTATGGCATTGCCATTAATGGCATAAATTGCCATAAATTGGAAAAAAATTACGACTTTGTTCTTATAAAATCAGGACTTTTTTGTCATAATTTATTATTCCTATTCTTGTAAATTTTTATGTTATACTTTTAGGACTTTATTCTTGTGAATTAGTAAGTTTATTTTTTCTTGGTGGCCTTAATACTCCATTGTTATGTTTTTTGTTTGTTTGCTGCTTTTCTTCCTGTTATTGAATCATTTAAAACTTTATTTTTTTAAGCTCCACACTTTTTTTGTTATGGGTCAATACAGTGGTCACTGACTTAAAAGTAACACTCTGATAAGACAACCAAACAGAAACACAAAAAGACCAAAGTAGTTCTCATTGAAGTTATTCTGATAAAGTTTGAAAGGAGAGACTTTGACACACTAACACAAAGTACAGATCGTATACAAGCTGCAGAGGAAAGTAACTATAAGCAACATCAACAAGAGGCAACATGAAACCCCTGACAAGTAAGAGAAGCATGCAATCACACCTGAACTCAACACAAACTGTTATTAACCTCGCTGCAAATGTTTGAGGTATTAAAGTTTGAGGAAAAGGTTTTATTTTGTATTTTCTGACAACACCAAAAGCAGGTTTCCTGCACTGCTTCATATATAGAGCAAAGACACCTGAAAGCCAGACGAAAGAGACGGACACTGATAAAGCCAGAGGGATAAGAGGGAAACCTCTCATTATCTCTCGATCCCTGCTGACTTCCTGTCTGTTATTCTTTTCCTTCAAAGACCAAAGCAGCTTATTGGCTTCATTTTTTATCCTACGTGGATCCTGCATTACACAGCTGCTGAAACACGCCCTTCATAAAGGCTCTGGCTTCCTCTGAAGCTAAGGGGCGCAGCTTCACTCTTCCCTGAGCTTTCCAGGGCTTTGGCTCAATAGAAATCAATATTTATAGTCTTGCCATCCATGAAGCTTTCGTCTTCATCTGCGTGTTCAGAGTGATGTTCACATATAGAACTGTGAGCATATAGAGCAGCAGCAAATCATAGCCAGACTCCACCCTGCTTCTGTTTCCTTTCTGCGTTTGTTTTCCCACCTTCTTGCCTGCATCTTGCTGTCTTTGATTTTTGCATTACTTTGTCACTTCCTCTGTCTTCTGCCGGGGTTACCGTTACCCGCTTCCCTCCTTCTTGTTATCAACATGGAGGATTCAGAGTCCAAGGTCACTGTTTTCCAAGCCTCATGCTAGGACTTCTACCCCAGTTTCCCCTCACTCAGCATACTTCAGACACGTAAACAGAAAAAGGAAACCCACACAGTTAAAGCTTTCAAAGTCTCATTTAAATCTGCTCTACTGGTTCTTATATGTGGTTTTTATTTTAAATAAAAAAATATTTTGGAAATGCCAGTGGGATAGAGATAAAAAAAATCCTTTTTTTCTTCTTCCAGGGAAAATAAATTGCTTTGACCGCATCTGCTGAAGAGGAGAACGGTGAGCTGAGACAGAGCAGGAGCCAGACGGATGGCGAGGAGGTGGAGCGAGATGAGCCCCAGGTCTGAGTCTGTTGTGGTGTCAACCATGGATTTCTGGGGATTTCCGTTCTGAAATGTGATGCTTGTTAAAAAAAAAGATGCGTGTCTATCACTCATTATCTTCAAAGTGTTTATTCTGTTTTTATGAAGGAGTTCATTGATTACAAAGCAGTAATTTTATTAGTGTGAAATCATTTTTATGGCGACTCAAGTGAAGATGCTGAGAAATCAAATCCATTACAGCAGCTTATGGAGCATCTTCTTGTGCAACACTGCAGCTTTTGTTCGCATGGGTCACAAACAAAGTGTTATAAAACACAATTAACAGCATGTGAGAGCTGCATGCAACAAGCCAAATAAAGACCAAGAGCTGTTCCGTTCCTCTTTTATGTAAGCTTGTAGCTGCCCTGGATGACAGTCATTAAAAACCAATTATCTGCAATGCTTGAATCTTCCTTCATTTTAATTGCTCCAGAGTTTATTACTGATATTGTAGTTGGGAGAGTCTGAACTGGAGCGACTCCTGTCTAGATGTTTAAACTGATTTAATTTTGATCCAGTTTTGTCTGCTTTGTCTTTTACGCTCAGTTTACCTCTTTTTCTTTGTTTCATTCTCATGTCCTCTATCCTTGTTGCCTTCCCTTCATTTGTCCAATGAAAAATTTATGACTAAACCGAACAGTTTTTTCTAGAAAAAAAAGCTTTTCCTACCCACAGTGTTGATGTAACTAACTACAATACTTCTCTTACTGTATTTAGTCCAACTGTCTCTTTGTTGGTTGGTATTTTTCTTTTTTAATTAAAAACTAAAGTGAGTGTGTGTGGTTGTGTGTGTGTGTGTGTGTGTGCATGCGGCCCTGCAACAGACTGGCGACCAGTTCAGGATGTACCCCACCTTTTTCCTCCAATGGCTGCATAGGCTCCAATAACCCGTGATCCTGAAAGGGATTAAGCAGGTTTGGAAGATGGATGGAATAAAAAACTTCAATACCAAAGCTGACTCTATTATTAATATTTCAATAAATGCATTTAATGTCAAATTTCAAATCATGTTTGTGGCACCATTACAGCACACAGAGTAGCTTTATCTAGTTTGAAAAGCTCATACAGATCACCAAAAAGTGTTACAGTTTTCCATAAAAATTGTCCCTCAAATTATTATTTCTTGTCCACTAGAACAAGAACACCGGCATTAATGACCAAATCCTCCTTAGCATCCATCCATCTTAAAACCCGTTGTGTACCTTTTGGGGTCGCGGGGCTGCTGGAGCTTAATCTGGCCACTCAGGGGCGAAGGCAGGGGACATACTGGACAGGTTGCCAAGTCTTTTGCAGTGCCACACCCACACACCCATACACACTCGTATTCACACCTAAAAACAATTTGGAGTCACCTGTTAACCTTTGAAGCACGTTTTTGGACGGTGGGAGAAAGGTGGAGAAACCCCATGCATGCATGTGGAAAACATGCAAACTCCACACAGAAAGGTCCCCCATTGTTGTTCTGTTTCAGGGGAACAGGGGCTTTTTTCCTGTGAGGCAAGGGCGATAACCACTGCGCCACTCTTAGCCCCTCTTAAACACTGATAAAACTATATTTGTTAATAGTTGTTTAGTGATTATATGACATCATCCACCCACTTGTCAAATTGTCCTTGAGCAAGACACTGAATCCCATTGCTCCTGGTGGCTACAGGTTGGCGCCAGTGTTCGGCGGTGGGTGAAAAAGGAACTGTAAATGTAAAAAGCTTTATGCCTCCAAATATGTAACTATACACTATTTACCATTAAAGCCCCCATTATACACGTTAAACTGTGAAATTTGGACATAAATGTTTTACGGCCTCCAAAAGTAGCTTTGCTAAAAATGACTTGTGTAAAGAACATGTAGCATAATGTGATGTTGGGTGGAGTTGAAGGTGCAGGTATTGGAATCACATAACATGATACCTGGAGAAGCTCAGGTGGTGGGCAGGTCAGCCAGTGATCAAAGAGTTCATGGTTCAATACCCACTCCCCCCCAGTCAGTGCATTAATGTCTCAGTGATGGTCAGAGTGGCCAAAATGGCAGCCATGTCTCTGTCAGTCTGCCCCAGGGCAGCTATGATTTACCATCACAAAGTATGAATGAGGAGTGAATGAATAACAGACACACTGTAAGTGTTTTGAGCATCTGGAAAAGCACAGAAAAATCCAATACATTAATATTATTATAAGACATCCTGTAAAGATTACTGCTAACACTGTAATGTTTATATGGAGGACAAAATTACCAACATGTTTACTGGTTCATGTGAAAACATTTAAATTATGTGTAAAGAGAATGTATCAAGAACGTGTGTCTTTAAAAATCATTTTGTATAGACAACATGGAAGTTTGTCTTGACATTCCTGAAGGTGACACGGGAGTTTTAGTGACACCTGCTGACAGAATTATGAACAGCAAGTAACTGAACAACCTTCACCGTGAGGAGGACAACAGAAACCTGATAAGAAATTATTTAGAAAATGAATAGTGCTGAATTAATTTGACCTAATTGTTGATGAAAGTGGACTTTAGTGAATTCCTCTTAAATCTCATTATATAAAACAGTGCAGGAAAGATTCTCTTTAAGAAATGTGTAGAACAAAGCTGTCACATGTAAGAGGCAGTCATTTCTCTCCTGCTCAGCTTCGGGGTCAAGGTGTGAGTAAAGGTTAAAAGCTACGAATCCACTGATAATGGATTAACCCTTGTGCTATCCTAGGCACGTTAACATTGGGAGCTGGGTCATCTAGACCCACTAGACAGTGCGCTGAACCATTTTTCTTCAATGATTTGTGATCTTCACTGGTGTCCATGGATTACAGGAAATCTTTCCACCTTTATTATGGTAGGGAGAACATATCAATGTAAGGGTGGGGTCATCTAAGATAGCACGAGGATCATGCAAGAAATGGGGTTGGAATTGGGTGAAAGAAAAATACAGCTCAGTCTAACCCTTGTGCTATCTTAGATGACCCCACCCTTACATTGACGTGTTCTCCCTGCCATGACAAAGGTGGATAAAGGTGGAAAGATTTCATGTAATCCATGGACACCAGTGAGGTTCACAAATCTTTGAAGAAAAAAAGATTCAGCACACTGTCTAGTGGGTCTAGATGACCCAACTCCCAATGTTAAAGTGCCTAGGATAGCACAAGGGATAATGTACGTGCATTAAAGTTGATGTAAAAGGAAGTTTAATCTTTACCCCCCCCCCCCCATCACTCTAACTTTAGAAAATACTATATGATGTGTCATGTTACGCTCACTACTGTTCCCTCCATAAACACGTATGCAGATGACTGTGCCGTCTTGCCAAAACATCCTTGTTCCCTGCTTTGGTTTTACAGCATCTGCTTGTTTTTAGGCTGTAATGCAATTAAAACTGCATAACCAAATAAATCCATGTGTTTTTCATTCTTTTAAGGAACTCTTTTATTTACTAAAAAAAGACGCATCTCGTGATTGAAGCTTTCTGCTAACTTCCAGATAGATATTTGGGGGCGCACATGTGAGTGCATGCGTGCGTACATAGCTCAAACACAAGGTCCCGTCATCTTAACAAGGATTGTACTGTCATGTGCTTCCTATTAAAATACTTCCCTCAGTTTCACATGAGCAGGCTGATCCTGTCCAGTCAGTACATCAATGAAAACTGTGTGAGTAAATGTCAGTTCAGCTCTCCACCTAATATTGATTTACATTTATGTTTTAAGCATTTTTCTGTCTTTTTACATTTTTTTAGATCAGAAATAGACAAAAACAGTTTAAACTCTGAATTTTAGATTTACTTTTTAGTAACAACGCCGGTTTCTAAACCATGACTTACATTCAGATTGAAAAATTGAACCAACTCTTTTCTTCCAGATTTAAGTCTTTTCTAAAGAGTTGCAGTTCACTAAGTAACCACTAGATGGCTTGTTACACTTGCTAACCAGTTGCTCAAAAGAAATGAAAAAAAAAGTCAATTTTACTGTTGGCTCAGAAAACATTTTTGTCTAATTTTTTATTAGACTTGAATTTAAATTTTGCACAGATGGTATTGTCTTTTTATTTTCTTGTTCCCATCAAATCCCCTTCAAAGGCAGGATGTACACAGGACTCTTTAGCCCCTGCTGCTGTTAATAGCAAACTCAGTCACCAGATTTATCCAAAAATATGAATAAATCTTTCTTGAAGACTCGACAGTTTCTTATGAAAAGCTGATTAGCTTTGGCCATGTGAGACCATTAAATAATATTGGAAAAGCGGGTTAGGGGCTACCACCCAGCGCGTGTGTACTTCTGTGTGCTGCTGCATGTGTGTTTATGGATGACTTCTTTGAAAAGAAGGTTGACACAGTAAATCTGCAGGGATTTCAACAACTAGCCCTTGATCACAAGATTGCTTATCCGCCACCTTCTGCTGTGTGGGATCTTCTGAGCTACAGAGTGCACTAGATTGTAGACGTGGGTTTACTAAGGGGGGACAAGCAAATGTGAGAGTGACAGGCTTTATTTCAAAATAAAAGGTTTGAACTTTAATCATAAAAGCGATCCAGATACGTTTTGGTATTGAAAACAAAACAAAAAAGGAATCTTGTTCTCAGTTTTGAGATTTACAGAGGAAGTTGTTTCTGGGAAAATATGAATCAGCATCCAGCTGAAACATACACAAAAAAGACTTATGCATAATGTTGGAATATGATCCCAGGTATCATTTCACTCTGTTAGTTTGTTTTAGGAAACATAAAAATAGGAACGAGTCACTTTAATAGGATTTCTATAAAAAAAATACTTTGCTAAAATGTATATTAAGCATTGCTATCAGTTTTGGCAGGTGGACATAATACAGATGAGTTCATGTACTTTCAAACATAACTTCAATATTGTATTAATTTCTGGAGTAAAGAAAAGGGACAAAACAACACAGATAAAGAATTCTACTCTGTTCATATGTCCTTTTTTTGGTGTCAAGAATGTGCTCATTATTAGCAGCCCTCCAAACCACAGAGTGATGCGGAAAATGCCTGGAATTGTTCCAAGCAGTTGTGGGTTTGATATTCATTTATCAGAGCAGTTTTCTTACCTGAACAAGGACAGGAGTTGTCATCCCTGTAAAAAGGTAAAAGGCAAAAAAAAAAAAAGAATAAGGAAAAAAAGCAAACAACAACCAAACATATTATACAGATTTTTGACCATATGTGAACCCTGGCATGCTTTATGTCCTGAATTTTAGAGCAAACCAGGAAGTGTGTGTTGCAATTCCTCAAAATACCACCGAGGTTTGTTTGTAGGAGGGAAGAATTCCCCATTTATTCATGTGTTAAAAAGTCTGATTTTACACCCAAATAAAAGGCACAGCATGGCATCAAAAATGTGTTTGACATTTATTGCTTGTTTACTTGTTCTGACATGTTTGGGGGATTTTTTTCAGCATATGTCTTTTATGGGAGGGTCGAAGTAAAATGAGGGTCTGCCCATCTGAGCTGAAGGTTATTAATTTCCAGGTATCTGTTAGGAATGTTGCTAAGCAAGTGAGTTCCCATGACCTACTATGTAAAATTGTCAACCCCAAATAAAAGGTAAAGATAATCTAAATACAAAACTGCTTTTTCTAATCCCGTGGATGGATTTACTATTTTAGACAGTTATTGAGAGAGCCAACTTTTAAAACTTGTCTCATTTTACATGAATTGCTGAAAATTGGGATGTGACACCTTGATATTTTACCTTAAAAATTTCCAGCTGTAGAACGTCTGTAGTGTGGTGCTTTTATTTCCCACATTTTATTTTAAGAAATGTCTGAGTTTAACAGCGTCATAGTCATTCAGATCAGCCCAATGGATGCCACAAATAATGAAAGGAAGTGAACTCGGGTCCAGATCAAACAGCCCTTATGTGAATGTGTCCTTTAAACAGACGATGGTCTGTTTCATGAACTTTAAGCTGCTGATGCAGTTAATTTCAGTGCTCAGTGACACTGGGACCTGTCCCTGCTGACACTGGGCAAGAGGAGTCTGACAGCCATGACTAAATCACTGCACAATCAAAGGGAGGCAGATCACAGGTACAGTCAACAAATCAGACCAGGAACATAGAATCACTATCAGGATCAGAAAAACAAAAACATCTGCAACAAACAATGAAAAGAAAATGCAACAAATAGCATAAAATATTTTAAAATGTTTTAAATGAATCAAGAATGCTTGAGGCTTTATCCAGCATTTTGCCTATATGGGTTTTTAAATCTAGAATAATGTGTGGTCTAAACACTGCTATTGATGTTCACACTAAATGGAAGCTACCATCTAAGTTGTAAACATTTTGGATTTTGAACCACAAATCTTTTAAAACTGCAGTGTGAACCCTTTTGAAAAAAAAAATGCATTTTTCTCCAATACATAAAATAAATACATATTTTGTAAGAGCTTAACTAAAATGCAACGCATTCAGGTTTTTATGTGCTTTTCACTAAAGTTCAGTCTCGGAGTGATAATTTATCCATTTATATTGGCTGATTTCTGTCAAGAAAAAGAAATAAAGGTTTAAGACTTTGACCAGAACGTATGATGGTGGTTTAGTTAAGATTAGAACTTTAGAAATTAGAATTTACATTTGTTTTTACCTTTGTAGAAGTTTGAAGAATGCAGTCTGTGAAAAAAAAATTTAAAGATACTTATGAAAACAAACAACCACTGAGAGATTAAAATATTATTATTATTTTTTTTAGAAAATCTGGTTTCTCCAGTGTTGCTGTAACAGTCAGCCAGACTTATTATCTAGTCTGGGCAGAACTTGACACCAGAGAAAGTCATCACCTCTCCCACGTCTGCACCCCAGGCATCACAGAGCTCCCACCATTAACTTTACATTATGCCTGACATCAAAGCCACAGCTGGGTGATAAAGGCCACTGTGTGTGCAATTGCAAGTATGTGTGTGTGTTTGTGTGATTGAGTCTCACACTGAGGCCGAGACACACAGAAAGACCTGAAGAAGATAAATAATGCAGGGGAGCAAAAGGAAGGGCAGCTGAGAGCTGTTTTACTTGGGTAGGAGCCAAAAAGTTATATGATCCGTCTGAATTAATATAGACACATATGTGTACAGAGAAAAGATAACAGAAAGAAATCAAATGAAAGAACGCAAAGGATAAAGGTGCAGAAGGGTTTTTGTACTAATTTAATGAAATGAATTATAAACGAATTATAAATGAACTGTGATTGAGAAAAAAGAGAATTCGGAGCAAATCAGAAAATATACTAAAGAAGCAGAGAAAAATCTTTTTCCCATCTCCATTTAAAGCATTGTAAATTTAACAAACAGCACATTCATGATACTAAGACCACATTACAATATTTACGTTTATTTTGTATTAAACAAAGCCGGAACAATGTTTTAGGAAATTACACAATAATGGCAACAACACAGTATGAGTTCACATTCCAGAAACTAACATTTGTACTGAGAAATATTCTGCTGACGTTCCTGCTTTATTGAAAACTTTAAATTATTGAGAGGATTTTGACAAACAGAAACTTGCCAGAATGATACTTAGTATCATCAGCTGCATTTCCATTGCACGTACAGTACAGACCAATAATGATTGGACACACCTAATCATTCATTTGAATGAAGGTGTGTCCAAACTCAATGATATGAAAAACCTAGTGGAGTCATTCAGATGCAGCTCCTGCAGTAGATGGTGAAGCTCACCGTCATGGGAGAGTCTGTAAATAATTTCCTGCACCCAGACATGGAGTCGTGTTGTACCAATGGTTCTGTAGAACTTTTCTAAATTTATAAACCTGAACTCTCAACATCATCTGTGTCTTCCATGCATTGTATATGAGACAGACACTGCTCTATGTAGTGATCAGGCTAAAAACATTTGGCAGTAGCTCCTCGCATACGCGTCTCTGGCATCAAGCTTATAAACACATTTATGGACAGGCGTCGAGTAGTGAATTTGCTACGCGTCCAAATAGAGGCGGCTGACATGAATTTGACGCATGAATCATGTTTGGTATTAACGCAGATTCAAGCTTTTTCAGCAGCATAAAAAGTAAGTTTGTAAAGTTAAACAAAAGACCTGAAGGACAGTTGTTTCTAAATAGTGATTCCTCAAGCACAATTCTATCTAAATGCTTACCCAATTATTCAGCTGTGCTCTTCAAACCCTGCACAGCGTTAGCTCAGGCCTGTGCCCCCTCCACCTGACCTCTGAAATCTAACAGCTGATTATGCTCACTCTTCCCTGGTGATTCAGTTAGCCTCTGCCCTCCTGTTCTCCACCCTCCACAACGTCTGTCATGACCTCCTTCAGCACACGCTAACCTCAGCGGTCAGACATTCCAACAAACTTGACCCCAATAAGAGCTCGGTGAAACCAGCTTCAAGCCATGATCAATGAAGGCAGAGGAACCACCATTCTGTGTGATAGTCATCAGCATGTTCACAGCTTCAACACAATTGTGCTAAAAGTATAACTGGCCTTCATTTTTTAGTTATTTTTTGGGGGTGTTTGTGAGATCAGTAAAGTAAACTGCAGCTGATTCTTAATAAAAATCTCGTATTTTCAACACTTCTAGTCTGAATCTGTAAACTGTGAAGCAGAGGAAATTGGTCTTCCTGCACTCCATAGCCTACAGAAGGGGTGTAGGGGGAGGAAACTGAGGTCACAGGTCGTGTTTAGCTTGTGTCACCCCACAATGCTAAATGTAATGTGGTTATTTAACAGCAAACGTGCATCTAATGAAATTGTCTGCTGGACTGTGTGAGAACACACTGAAATCATCATGGTTAATGCCCCCCAATGTGTGTCTGTAAGTAGATGTGAAAGCTTGAATTCATGGATATCTGTATGATCTCATGCTAGAAAAATGTGACCCGAGCTCCCCCCCACCCCCACCCCCACCCCCACACACATGAGAAACATTGAAAAGAGTGTGTGTAAAAACAGAAAAACACATGAAATAATGTTGCTTGCAGAAAATATATGCACTTCAAGCTTTACTTTCTTCAAAAACAGAGTTTTCGTCGTGACTGTCCAATGCTAGGATTTGGATTTTGCAAAGTCAGCGTCATGAAGGACACTCAAACAGGATTAACAGGCAGGCAAGTGGGAAAAATAATCAGCAAATCAGCTTTACAGAATGTGAAGGTAGTCAAAAAAATAATCATTCCAGGGAGCTGAAAATAAGTCTGATGACAGGGGAACAACTGTGTCTCCTCAAGATGCAAAATAATACGCAGAGGTGAATAAAATGAACTTTAGGGGTACTTTAGAAAAAGCAGCTCTGGCAGCATCACAGATATGCTGTTTTATTTATTTTTTGCTAAGCCAAATGAAAAAATTATTTTAAAAACCCATATAGGCAAAATGCTGGATAATGCCTAAAGCATTCAGAAAGCTGGCCTCCCCCACAGAGACCTGAGCACTATTCATTTTTACATACAAATGCTCAGTTCTCAGGAAGTGGAGACGGATCCAAATGCAGATGATGAATTTCCTTTCATTTATTTGTTGTTACTTTCATGAAAATCGTTGTGTTTCCCAACATGTTTACATGAATTTTGTACATTAATCTAATTTTAATATCAATTAAACTAAAGCTGAGAATCAACCCAGAGTTGGAAACGTAAACTGACAAAAGTACAAGAAAGAAATATTTAAGTCCTTTGGATCATCTTTTCATTTGTTGTAAAATTGTTCCCACTGGTCTTTTAATAATGATTAAGCCATTTTTAGCCAAAATAAAAAAAATCTGTGTCGTTTTAGGACATAAACTGTTTTTTATAGTTTCTCCAGATGTACAGTTTGAAGCCAGATGCCAGCACGGACAAGGAAAATGCAGACATTTATGCATCTAGTTTTCTGCAAGTGGATACATCAAAATACAGTAGAACGGGGAGCTTGTGGCCCGCCACTAGTTTCTATGTAGCAACGAAACATCTACCGTATTTTCCGGACTATAAGTCGCTGCGGAGTATAAGTCGCACCAGCCTGAAAATGCATTATAAAGTAGGAAAAAACACAGAGAAGTCGCACTGGAATATAAGTCGCATTTTGACGGGAAATTTATTTGACAAAATCTGAGACCAACAACTAATAATTTGCACAACCTCATATGACACAATCATAGCAGACTGTTTATCTCATAATTTCACAGTAATTATTTCTCATACATATTTATTTATTCTTTTCATGAAGCATCATTGGCCAACTAATTCTCTGTTTTCAAGCTGTATTTGTAGAAACAGTTGTCATTTTTATTGCATTTCTGAATCTACGAAATCATTGGAAAATAAAATATTATATTGTTGGCCATCAAGATCTTACAGTAAAAAAAGTTCACAAATGAACATAACAGGAGGGTTAACAATGTATTTATTTCAATTTATTTCTAATATAAGTCGCTGCGGAGTATAAGTCGCACCCCTTGCCAAACTATGAAAAAAAGGGCGACTTACAGTCCGGAAAATACGGTACATGCTTTTTCAAATGAAGTTTTCTTTTCTGCTGCTGATTCACAATGATTTGAATAAATAAATACTCAGAAATTACATTTAAATCTTCATTTTCTTTAAAGGTGTCTTCCATCATCAGAAAAATGCTATAAGAACATTTTAAAAACATCAAAAACACAGTTTTTATTGGTTCAGGTCTAACATTTTTCCGCTAGGTTCAAACCACAGTTTGTTTTCGTGGGGTGAACACCTTGTGTGGTAGTTATTAAAACTCATCTATACTGTGGTGGGGAATAAACAGGAAACATTCAGGTTCTGGTTCAAGCCTGGATGGTAAACCCTGCGAACTCTGGCCATGTTTAGCTAACGCATGAATGGAAACAATGATCCCTACCAAAAGAGAAGAATTAAATCAAAAGTGTGAGTGACTTATGCATCATGCACTAAATGGGAAGAAAGGGACACAGTTAGCAACATGGGTTTCAGGAAGCAGGTATGACAAAAAATAAAAAAATATTTTGGACTGTTCTGCCCTCAAGATCACACTGCAACAACTGCACAACTTTTCTAGACGGTTAGGTAAGATAAGTTTTAAAAGAGCCAAACAGAAGTCGTGAAACTTTTCAGAAAGGCTTACTGAAAAATTAATTAGCAAGCAAATGAAATAACAGCAACACCCAAAACTAAAAATCATGTCAGGCAATATATGGATTCAAAATCAAGGCATTTTAAATAAAATATCAAACAAAAAAAAAATCAAAAATCCTAAAACTGGTAACAACCTGCAGGATAAAACTAAGCCTAGTAAGGTGGAGATAAAAAAAAAGAAAAAACCTCGGCTTTAAAAAGAAGACAGAAACATGCTTTGCAGCGATGCAATATGAACCCAGAACGAAAAATGCCAGATCAGAAGAGAGCTTGTTGAGCAAAGAAGCCTCTAGGAAGATTGTTTAGACGTTTAGCCCTTGTGCTATCTTAGATTACCCCACACTTACATTGAGGTGTTCTCCCTACCATGACAAAGGTGGATAAAGGTGGAAAGATTTCATGTAATCCATGGACACAAGTAAACGCAGGTTTAGTTAATTTATTTATTCAGTTAATTTGTTTTAAAATTGTGGCCTGAACTAAAAAAAGTGCAGACAAACCGAAGGGAAATGTGAGTCTGGAAATCACCAAAAACAGCCACTTTGGTAAAAAGCAGTGACGTGCAGTCAGGAGAGGCAGGTGAGGCTGTGCCTCACCTGTCATTATGGGAAGAAAAGAGAAAAAATAAATTCACTTATTATATTCAATCAGTAATTTGTGCTTTGCAGTCATTTTCCATTTAACTGTACCATTTTTGGGTGTTTTTTCTTTTCAAAATCGCTGAATTTCCGCATTTGACGTGCGATGAGGCACCAGCCCGCTGAGCCTCACCTTGGATTGCGCAATACCTATGTAGTCAGACGGTACTGCTGTCTCTCTGTATATCAGTTCAATCACTCGTACTATATGAGCTGAGTTTGCATAATTTAGCAGATGTATATGATGTACAGTGTTTGTTTTTATAAATAACTGTATGTGAGGGACGTGTTTCTTGTGCTGAGCGCTAAACGCCGGCGAAAAAGCCGCTGGGTGAGGCCAGAAGTTCTCGTGCCTCATGTTAGGGGGCGCCAGTGAGCCCTGAGATTATGACGCTAAAAAATACTAGAAGAAGTGATAGCAAGCGGCAAGTCATTTTCTTCAGAAGGAGCGGCGTATGGACTTTATTTACAAGTAAAGGTAAGACGATAATAACGTTTGTGATTTTTTCTATGCTGCAGTTTGTATATGAAAAAAAAAACATGTTGAAATGATATTTTAAACAAAACACGTTAACTGTTGTCAATCAAATGGTGAATAAGTTACTCAGTATGGTTCATATGTTTGTAAATCTGACTGATGACGTCAGTGCCTCACCAGCCATTAACCTCACCGCACGTCACTGGTAAAAAGGACCATTCCACACCCATAACACTGATGTACATTTTTTTATTATGATGAACTTGGATGTAAACGTGTTGTATATTAAACAACAATTGGAGAATATTTACAGGGTAAAACACAGGCTATAGACTAAAAAAAAGACATTTTCCGTAAGAACTGAAGTGGTTCAAAATCAAAGAAATAGCGACTTGTCGCATTTCGGGCAGACACTCTGCAGAATTACAGGTTACTCCCCTAGGGCGGGTCAGTCAATGAACTCACCGGCTTAGCGTCCTATTTAAGTCAGGTTTACAATTGTTCATTCTCTCTTCCCTTCAGCGCTCATTCTTTGCCCCTCCCTCCTCCCCGGCTTCCACCTGTGGGCTCCGTTACGGGGGTTTTGTTACCCCAAAGTGTATGGAAAAAATAATTGTCTCAAGGAATTGAACGGAGCCTTATGCCAAAACGAAGTTGTGAATCAAATTGTGAAAACCTAAAGATGTTGTGAAATAAATATTCTTCTGCAAGAGTTGTCTGACTGAAATCAGATGAAACTTAAAAGTTTTGACTTTTAACTACTCATAAAAAAAAGCTTTTAAAGCTTTGAGGCTCCAGTTAAGAAACAACTCTACTTCTTTCTGCTTCCCTGGCAGTTTGTTGTAACCACTGACTGCATATATGAGTTTGACGTCACCCATAGAAAATGGCTTACTCCAACGAAATGAAGTCAATTCAGTCACTACTTTTTCACGATACAGACCCACCGTTGGAGCCAGACAATGTCAGTGAGCGGTGATTGGTCCAGTCGGTAGTGATGGCCAAATTAATGCCTCGTGAAGCACTGACCAACTTTGACACAACTGGACTGATAGCGACACTCTGCGCAGATCATTTCAGTTAGATAGTTCAGTTAATAGTGACATCTGTTGGTTGTTTTTAATACATCCGAGCACACATGCAGTCATAACCTCATGACTTCAAGAAGATTTTAAAGCTCAGTTGATGTTCGTCTTTTTACAAAATGTTTGATCAAAGGTGTGTAGGGTTGTCATTTTACCTGGAAAGAATAAATATCAACTCAGGTTTTAGCCCTTTACACTCATATGAATGAAAACACATTTTTTACATTATTGATTTATTTTGTGCATAATCTTATATTGTCTATAGTAAGTAAAATAATGCAACTAGAAACCTAACGAGCTGGTTGGGAGCCGAAAGAGGCTCTTTTTGGTGAGTTGATCCAAAACTGCTGAATCGCTGAGGATAGCTTAGATTTCCACCATAACGATGAACCCAAACTGGCAATAAGGTTTCGGTCTGTTATAAAGTGGAGGTAAACTGCTGCACCGATTCAGGTCAAGTCGCGCCTCAAACAGCTCAACTACTGACAGACTGTCAATGAGCTCAGTAAGTGATGTGACCTAACAAGGTCTTATTTCTATCTTTCATTCGATTTGCAGTCTACTATAATCACTTCTGGGCAACATCTCCTGTCAAAGAAAACCATCATTACAGGTCACTCCGTCCAGTTGTCACATGCAGTTATTGGTTATAACTTGTGCCCACACTCAAGTATTGTTGTCTCGGCTTTGTTGATCTTTTTTGTTTTGTTTTTGGAGCTGCCTGTGGATTTATCAAGTTTTCTGACCTTGGTGTACAGATCTGAATTACAACTTTCGGTTTGCCCCTTGGATTCTTTTTGCTCATCTTGTGTTTGTTGAAAGTTCACCTTAACCTCTTGAGAACTCCAAAGCCTAAAATCTTTTATATCCCCACCACATAACTGAGATTTTTCTAATAAACTCTTTTCTGCTCTGGAGTTTCTGTCTTTGTGGGTTGTCTGTGCTAAATTATTACAATAGTATTTCTCACAGTGATATACCATGATCAATTAAGGTTCAGAGAAAACAAAATACATGTACTGATTCTTTTGCTTATTTAGAAAAAATATTACGTCTTTACAAATTTGAGAACTAATATGCTTTTTTTATTTTTATATATTTATTTTTAAGAGGACACCTTGCTGTGGTATAAGTGGATGTAAGAAAAAGATAAAATTAAAACATAAAAACTATGACTAATTATAAAAGAGAAGTCACCACAATAAAAAGGCAAATATTTGGTTAATAATTAAGGTTTTATTCTAATTAAACTTGACCTTTATTTTGCGGTAACTGTTTTAAGTAAATACAGACATTTTTTCATTAAACAAACAATTGATTTTAAAACAGATATTTTAAAGACAATTGGAGCAATACCAGTAAAATATTACCCCATTGTAGCCCTGTAAGTGTTTTAGGTGGGATCTCACTCAAAGTTCATTAAATAGCATCTGTTATGAACAAACAAAGCTTTTGTAATTATTTGTAAAAAAAAAAAATCATATCTGCTTGTGAAAAAACCCAGAAGGAAATCAAATTTTGTGGAAATAATACCTGGTAGACGTTAACCAAAATGAATAAAAAAATCAACTGTGAGTCAAGCAGGGAGTTTAATGTGTTTTTATTAACAATAAAATGACGTATCTTCTTTGCCAAAAAGTAATCTGTTACTTGAGAAGTTTGATATCCAAACATCCAAAGGTATTTCAAGTGCTTGTCCATGTGTGCAAACCTTGTGCTAATGAGGTGTGATACCGATAATCGAGCTTTAAATATGGCAGCACATTAATCTGTCAGGATAAAAGGAGCTGACACCTCAAAGTTGGTGTGAATGTGATAGCTATGGTGACAGAGTCTTATCGGCGAGGCTCATGCAGGCCTGCGGCTGAGGTGTGTCGCATCAATCTGACACCTGCAGGGCTCACACGCCACCGGCACTGATCCACCACATGCAGGCGTGTTTCAAACCCTTAACCAGACCTGTGTGTGCTTTTTCCATTGTTCAAACCCTACAATCATCATTCACCCAACTGCACAAAAAAGAACATAAAAGCAGGTAACTGAAATCACAAGAGTAAGGATAAATGAAATAAAAAATAATTTCTGCTGTGAAAGTTTTGGCTGCATGTGTGGATTGCTTATTTTAGGAATAGAATTGCTATAAAAGCCTCAAGCTCAGTTTTAACAGGCAGAAAAAAAAATCCAAACATCTGAAGACAAGACTGTGGCGGGGTCCCGCCGAGAAAGGATGCAGAGGAGCCAAGGTGAGGAGGTTCGTTCTTTATTCAAGACACAATGGTATTTCACGCAGGGCCGCACCAGCTCGCGTCACCTCCGTCACTCCTCATTTCACTACCTGTGATGCTCCTTTTTGAAGCGCGAGCCCCTCCCATTGGGCGTGGCTCTTAATTATTGTCCAGGTGGCACCACAGGTAGTTATTTTAAACATAAAATACATGAATACATAAAAAATAAAACACTGTGTGGCCCCCCCTTGTCATCTGACGGTGCCACACTGTCACAAAAACTAACAGGAATAATTTGACTCTGGTTTGAGCTCTTGGAAGTGTGAGGAAGAGAGCAGATGGCAGAAACAGAAGTTGCTGGTGGGAGTGCTAAAATCCATCAAACAGGATTTATTTTGGTTTTCTGCTTTATATTTTTCTGGAAAACACAAAAAAAGTTAATAAAACACGACAGCTGCACAGCTTCAATGAAAGCCAAAAAGAACACAATCATCAGAGAACACTTTAGTGCTTTGTATAATGACTGTTCTGAGTCTCCTCTCCTCGTTGTTATTGCCTCTGGCATGAAAATGATGACAGGTTCTCACTAAGGTTGGAAAAATTAACCAATAAAGAGCAGACTGTAATTTTCCTATTCTGTATATTTCAATTAACAGCCACTCTCCTCAAACTTACAATTACAGAGTGAGCCACCAGGGTGTCATGTAGGGTTCAGTCTGTTGCTCACGGGCAACCATAATTGAACCTCACAGCTGATGTATCATGAAAGAAAAGACTCTGATTAAAGTGTACCACAAAATTGAATTCAAATACACAATTAGTATATAAGAAACGTCAGGAATAATTCAATTCCATTCAATTGAATTTTATTTATATAGCCCAATGTTACAGCAATAGTCGTCTCAATGGGCTTCATTCCGGTAGTTGTATAGTAAACATTAATTAAAAAGAAAATAAAGTCATAGAATTCAATAGGTAATGGCTAAACTAAACTAAAGAGACCAAACTAAACTGGACATCCCTGCCCTCAGACCCTCCTCCTCAGTAAGGAAAAACTAAACAAAAAAAAACCCCAAAAACGGATATCGGATAAACAAAGAAGAAACCTCAGGGATGTCCACATGAAGGAGGGATCCTCCCCCAGGACGGAGAGGAGATGAACCAGAAGTCTTAGAGAGAATTAACTTATCTAATGTTTTAATAGTCCAGCATACACAACAGACAATCCACAAGTGAGGAGAGCAATCATGGAGTGACTGGAAACTACACACTCAACAACCACTTTTTTAGGCACAACTGTCCAACTGCTCGTTAACTCACACTTTTAAGCAGCCAATCACATGGGAGCAATCTAATGTATTTAGGCATGTAGACATGGTCAAGACGATCTGCTGCAGTTCAAATTGGGAAGAAAGGTTATTTAAGGGACTTTGAATGTTCAGGAATTGCTGATCTACTGAGATTTTCACCCACAACCATCTCTAGGGTTGAAAGGTCTGAAAAAGAGAAAATATCTAGTGTACGACAGTTCTGTGGGCGGAAATATCTTGTTGACGCCAGAGGTCAGAGGAAAATGGCTACACTGGTTCCAGCTGATAGAAAGGCAACAGTAACTCAAATAACCCCTGGTTATAACCGAGGTCTGCTGAAGAGCATCTCTGAACGTACAACACATCCAACCTTGAGGCAGATGAGCCACAGCAGCAGAAGACCACACTGGGTCCTACTCCTTTCAGCTAACAACAGGAAACAGAGGCTACAATTTACATAGACTCACCAAAATAGGATAGTAGAGGATTGGAAAAACGTTGCCTGTTCTGATGAGTCTCCTTTTCTGCTGTGACATTCGGATGGTAGGGTCAGAATCTGGCTGGTGGTTCAGGCTGCTGGTGGTGGTAGTGTCATGGTGTGGGGGATGTTTTCTTGGCACCCTTTGGGCCCTTAAGTACCAACTAAGCATTTTTAACACACCACAGCCTACCTGAGTATTGTTGCTGACCATGTCCATCCCTTTATGACCACAGAGTACCATCTTCTGATGGTTGCTTCCTGCAGGATAAAGCACCATGTCATAAAGCTGGAATAATCTCAGAGTGGTTTCTTCAACATGACAATGAGTTCACTGGACTCATCTGCCTTTTACCCTGCCAGTCAGCCTCTTGTCTCTTTCTCAGATACACTGTCTCTAAACCAAAAACATGGCTGCTCGCACCAAAGTTTTTTTTTTACATCTGCCCTTTCATTATTGTCTCCTGAAACCTTCCTCCATCAGTTTGCACATGCCTCTTCTTCTCTTTCCCACACTCTCTGTTGTTCTGGAGTTTTCTCCTTAAGTACTTAAAGTCCTTCCCCTTCTTCACCTCTGCTCCATGTTACCTCATTGACTCTTCTGCTTACCTCGGTCATAACAAATGATTCTTTGAATTCCTGTTGCCTTTCAATTAGCTGGAACCAGCCTGGCCATTCATCTCTGACCTCTGACATGATTCAGCTCCTTCTGACATTCTCTGTACTTCTCCAGAAGCATTCTTTTAAAGCAAATATTGCATCTGTGGTTCTCTTCCTTTGCATAAAACCATACTGTTTCCCATATTTTCAATCTGTGAGTCACCAGCTTTATTCCTCTGTAGCTTCCACAACTCTGTTTCTTTCTTATAAAAATGGGGACCATCACACTTCTCCATTCTTCAACAATCCTCTCACTCTTTAAGATTCTGTTAAACAGCCCAGTCGCACTGCCACATCTCCTAAACACTTCCATACTTCCACAGGTATGTTGTCAGGACTATCTGCTTTTGCATTTTTCATCATTTGCAATTCCCTCCTTACTTCATCTTCACTTTTCTTTGCTACTTTATGCTACACAACAGCCACCTCTTCTATTTTTTGTTAAAGAAGCTTGAGAATATGATCGACCCCAGATTTATTCTTTAGCAGGACCATAAGACCAAACAGATAGTAAAAGTCATTAAGAACTATCTAGAAGTACTAGAAGTGATGGAATGACCCCCACAGAGCCCTAATGTGGGCATTTAGGAAGTGGGTCTGGGATAACATAAAGAGACAGAAGGATACAAAAAAAGCTTAGATCCACAGAAGATCTGTCGTTAGTTCTCCTAGACGTTTAGAACAAACCATCTGCTGAGTTCTTTTAAAAACGTTGTGCACTGGTGTAAGATAGCTAGATAGCTAGATACTGTCATTGTCGTTAGAACAATGACATTCAAAAAAAGTGCTTCCTGGTCTGTGCAACAGTCATACATTAGAAAATTAATAAAAATAAAAAATGAAAATACATAAAAAGTGCACAATGACTAAAAAATGAAATTAAAACTTGCTTCCTGCCAGATAAAATTGCATTTTTCAATAAAAAGAAACAGGATACGGAATTAATAAGAGGTAAAATTTGTAAGACCAGAAAAAAAATCTAAAAGAAAACACCACATGACCACATTACTGTTAATTTTAGACAAACGTCTAAGTCTTAAGAAGAAGTCCAGATTTAATCCTAATGTTTCCTAGTCATGTTTATTGCAGTGGGGTAAAAACTGTTCTGGAGTCAAGTGTATCTTGACAAATCTATGCTGCTGTGAAGATATAAGGTAATAGCACCAAATATTAAATTGGTTCTCATTTGTTTTTTGTTTGCTCACTTTGTATTTTTAAATATTTTGAAATTAATCATAAAAATCACAGTAATTATTTGAAGCATTTTACCCTTATGTCTAATCATTAAGCTATTTGTAGATGTAAATTATATGTTATCAGTCATTTGATATAAAGCATAAATGATCATCAGACAGCCCCAGTTTAAATTAAAATGATGATATCAGAACTTAAAAGGATTAAAGCTGTTAAAATATTGAGTAAAACTTAGCTGAAAGCACTAACATCCTCCCAGCAGGCCTTGCAGCCTGAACTTCAACAGGGATTACCGATGTGTTGTGAGAAATAAGGAGGGTTTGTTTATGTGGCCATGTAATTTTCATCATTATGAAGCACAGGTCGATACTTTGCTTCACAAGATGCCCAGTGTGTTATTAACACAGTAACATGACTAGTATTTAGTTTTCATGCTCCCACATTTTCAACATGTATTACAAGTTACACTTCTTTCATGTGTCTAGCCCACTATTGACTTCATTTTTTAAATTAAAATACCAACAGTGAACACCTGCTAGTACATATGTGTTTATGCTTGAAAGCACCAAACATCCACCTATGCAGAATATTTTGTGCCTCAAGCGATTGTCAGTTATCCATGAAAATATTATTTTAAATCGAATAGACAGCAACAGCATCGGCAGTATTTCATTCAAGGTCATTAAGATGTGTTTGTTGATCACGTTGCGCCACTGCAACGTACTAATGCAGCCTTGAGATTCAGTCCTTTCAGACTAAGTTGGAGCATTATTGTTTATAGTCATGAAACTCTTAACAAGAGACAGGCTAAAATACTGGATAAAGAACTGTGTCCGCCAACTCCATCGAGTGTGGGCATGACATGGTGACAAATGTGTGAAATCTCTTTTGGAGGCTAAATCCCACATTGTGACAGCAAACCAGACTGTCTGTTGTTGTCATTCTGTCATCATAGCATGAGAATCACAATCGAATTCTCATTTCTTTGCAAGGCAACCCTGAAAAGCAAACTCTCCCCAGGGACACAGCAGAGTCACAACCCACTTTTAGCATTCACTGCTGCCTGTTTGACTGAAAACTGACAGAAGAATTGCTGCTCTCAATTTTGCAAATGCCATATATTTACTTTACAATTACCGACACGAAGCCCATTGGGACAACTGATGTTGTGATTTTAGGCTATACAAATAAAATTGAATTGAAGACATACGTAAGCTTTTGTTCAAGCAAACAAAGATTAAAGAATACAAAATCGGAGAAGTTGCAGAACAGCAAAGCTCTGTTTGAGAGAAAACTGCGGGTCAGTAATGGTTAGTCTGTTACCTTCCAAGTCAAATGAGAGATCCAAGCACTCAGAAGATTACATATTTTTAGATTAAGGTCAGCTCTCTGAAACTCTTAAATGGTATTTTCGTTAATCAAAAATCCCAGTAAATCTGCACTGTAAATCAATCCTGCAGCACCATCACTAGCCGTGCTTTCAGAAGTTAAAGACAGCATTTTGTGGTATTTTCTTTGCCTTTTGCATTCATTAACTAATTTTATATCAAAGCTTCTCAAGGAGCCTGTAATATACTCTGGAGAATAAATCAGAGTTTAGACTATTCAGAAGCGTTTCTTCATTGTTTTGACTCATTTTGTTTGTAACCTTCAGTCTTTTGTGTTTAAAGAGATGTTTTAAAATTCATCTACAAGTGTTGACTTGTTTTCTCTTAGCATTAAAGAGACTTATAGAGACTAATCATATTAAAGAGACTAATCATATGAATGTTTAAATGCTGTTTAAAGCACAGTAAAAATCAAGATAATTAAAATAAAAAAATCGTGAAATATTAAAATCTTTGTCTCATTTCTTCCCACTCTCAAATCCTCATGGTCCATTCACCTTACCCTCTGTCCTTCTCAGCAGCACAGTGAGCAGGGCTTTCTCTCGCCGTACCCTTTAATATTCTAACAGGCTCCAATCTGGCATTTCAAATCAAATCCAAAAATACTTCTTTTTGAAACATCTTTTTCTGTGAAATTGCTATTTTGTTCTTTGTTTTCAAATCTTATCTGTTTCTTAAAACTCCAATATTTTATTTTTATGTTTTATTTTTAAGCTGTGTCCTTAGGTTTTCAAATGTTTAACTGAAATGTATTAATATTAATCTCAAAATATGCACACAAAACTGAAAACTCTCTACAAAAAGGTTAATTTTAGGTGAATGATATAGAGAAGTCTCTCATTTTATTTGTAAATGAGGCTAAGTCATGCTGTTGTAAAGAACCATTGCAATGAAAATGGTGTTTTTGGTGTTTTTTACATGTTCTTGTACCATTTTTCTGATGATGGAGGACATATATATAAAAAGAATTAAGCACAGAATTGAATTTCTTTTTCAAATAGCTGTGAATAGGACCAGACAAAAAAAACGTAGTTGGAAAAAGATTGGCTGGCTACTGTCATGGTGCCTCTATCAGACTCCTCCCCCTCCCTGCTCTTCTCCTGATTCGACTCAGCTGTGATTCATCACCTCATCACCAGCCAGCCTACATACGGAGATCTAGGACCAGTATTCATTGCCAGTTCGTTACCCCTTATGGCGACTAAGCCTGGTCTACTGAACTCATGTTATTCTCTCATGTTTTGTGCTTTACGCTAAGCTTTGTTCTCCTGCCTCTGGACTTCATCCCACGAGAGTCACCTGAGTCAGATGTCGCCACGAGCAGTCTCAACGTGCCAGAAGTATCTCTGAGAACACTGAACCACGCCAAGACCTCCATCCATGCCACGAATCCATTCTACGTCCGGACCTTCATCCATGCCACGAACCTGTCCTCGTCAAGACCTTCACTATCGCCATGAGTCTCATGCAAGCCAGGAAGATTCATCACATCAAGACTACAAACCCCTCCTAAAAATAAATCCATTACTAACCTTTCATCCAATCTGTGTTTTCCTTCCGGGTTCCAGCATCTGGGTCTGTCTCTTCTCCGGTTAATGACAGCTACAAGCTCCCTGCTCCACTCTGTTTTAATGCATCCACAAATAGATCCTTGTACGTCTTTGTTTCGTCTGAACTGTCTACTGGCTCACAACTGGATGGCTCCCATATTGCTTAATGATCTTTTTTGCATCAGTAATGTTAGGTTGGGGGTATGAGGGGCTGTTAGCTAGAGGGAGAGCACACAAGCAGAGAGCTCTCAGCAACAGGGAAGGGAAAAGAGGATGGGGTTGCTCTGCACCAACCACCCCGCCCACAACTCAGAGGCAAATTTCTAATGAACTCCTGCTGGTCTGCAGAAACTATGTCCCCAGAAAACGACAGTTTTTTTTTATTTTGCCTGAAAATGGTATAATCACAATTAAACGACTACTGTGACTGCTTCAACAATAGATCAAAAGATGACTGGACTGGGACATTAAGTTGTCTAATCCATTCCGCCAACACTAGTAGTGGCAAACACAGAGGCAACATTCAAACACTACAGGTTTTTCAGCAGACTTCTGGCCGGTTAAAAAACGTTATGATTTTAAAAGCAGTTTTTTGTCCATCCAACTTATTCTTTTTTGTTTCATTCATGAAACCGTCCTCTGCAACGTCAGACACATCTTTTGGTTGTTACCACAAATTCATTTCAGATTTTAGTTTATCAGTGCAAGATGTGATCGCATGTTTTAAAGAAATGTGTTTTTTTTGTTTTAACATTCAAGACCTACTTGGTTCAAAAAACAAATTAGCCACAGCACATTGAGCTCATTTGTGCTGTAAATGGTATTTGCTGATCGTCACTATAGAAAAGCAATTCCATTCAAAGAAATCTCTCTTTTCTAAAGGGTCTTTTCAGCCTCTTAAAGGGCCACACAGTTCAACGTTGAGCTGGATGTGGAGCTTTCAAAGTGTCAGAACTTTGCCCTCCACTAGATGATGCTGCAGCTTCTTCCTGCAATACATCACAGACATGAGCTCAGACCTCGGAAGGGTTTGTTTAATTTTTACGGCCACAAGCTAAGACGGGCACAGTCTTCTCTGCACTAAACCATCACATCTCAACATGGTAAAAACCCTAAATCCTTTTTGGTTTCAATGTTTCTGTTTCAACTTTAAAATGTACTACAAGAACTTCTCTGAAAAAAACAGGAATTTCTTTTGGATTGGTTGAGAACTCAAGGACAGACCTCCTCATGGCTCCTGCCTTAATTGGCTCATTCAGTAAACATGGAGGACGAATCGATGGTCCTCATAAGAAAGGGAGGAGCCGATGGGTCCAGGTGTGGACGGGGACTCATGGGACGTGTCAGAGTAGCAGAAAATATCAAGCGAAAACATTCATCTTGTGGTGCCAAAGGGAATCATGGTGGCTCAGTGGGTCTGCTCTGCCGCTTCTTCATCTGTATTCTCTCCACAGCTTTTTCACTTCTTCACCCCCCCCCCCTTTCTTTTCTGTAACTACGCCCCCTGGCTGTTTGTGTCAATGCAACTCCACCAGCAGCCTGCTGAAAGGAGGGTGGAAAAACCCAACGCCTGTAGTTCCCCTGATCTTGTTGGTAACTCTTTTAACGTGTGATGTGACGAGTAAGATGAGGTTTTGAGCTCATCAACAGGTAGTTGTGCAGATTTCATATGTTGTTGTACAAATGGGAAGGTGAGACTCACAGAGCTGCTGATTGAAGTCAAACCATAGCATATTAAGAAACAGTGACTGTGATATGTAAATATGTGATTTATTAAACTATTAAAGAGCTTTGTTTAAAAATTACGGGACCAGTTTTTGACAGAGAATATGATTTACCTATCATTTTAAAGATCTATATTAAATTTATTTTCATCAATATAACTAAAGGGCTTTTTCTTTTTAAACATAAAGCGTAAATGTTCAAGACTGACATTAAGGCATTCCCAAAACACACCTTAGACTTGCTGGGGCGGGGTAAAAAAACAACAACACATGGATCTCATGGCTACGTTTCATGTTCGGAAAGCCTGTGGTCACAAACTGAAGGAAAGCAGAAAGCATAAAGATGAGCGGGATCTTTGCCAAAGTCTTTACCGCAGTGGATGACTGACCAGTGAATGCAAACTGACTGGCTGTGAGTCCATTTCAATTTTAACAGCAAACAGACTAAACTATGAGAGCATGTCAGTGCATTCATGACTGGCTGTGGGATTTTAAATCCAGCCGAACCCATGCGAGAGAGCTAAATGTCTCTGGACTTTGACATCTTCAGCGTTTAGCTCGTCAAAAGCTTGTCAAAAACCTCAGCGTTTATTCCATCCAGGCTCCAGGGGGCAGATGGAAAGATAAACAAAGTGGACAGATGGTAGACAGACAGGCAAAAAATCCTGGATCAGTCCAAGCAGAGAAACTCAGAAAAAAGGGATGTAACAGGTGTGGCAGGTTGATCAAACAGACAAAAGTGAGGATTAATCAAGACGCCTGACAGCTGGAGAATAAACAGCATCAAGACCGAAGTAAGGACAACATATGAACTGTTAATGTGCATCTATAATTAGATGATGGAATTTTAAAACCTATATCAATTTTTTAAAATCTATGGTCAGATTTCTTTATTCATCGTAATAAAACCACTGAACTTTTAAAGTAAGAACCAGCAACCTCCAATCAAACAGAAAAGGAAAACAAAAACTGACAAGATAAAAACAAAATAAATTAAGTATTAAATACTCTGCAGCGTCATTTTTTTAATAGAACAAGAGTGAAAAAACTCCCTCCTCACCTGTAAAATCTCCACACTTTTGAACAAGTACGTGTCTTGCAATAAAACACAAAAAAAGCCTTCTTCATCTGTGAAAAATAAAGAGTGTAAAAACTCATTAAGTCAGGTTAGCAGCTAAAACCAGACAAATAAACAGAAAACACCAAACCTTTCATGTATCTCCTTTAAAGATCCACTTTAACATGTTTTTATGCCATTTTTCTCATGATGGAGGACAAATATAGAGAAAACGAAGATTTCTTTGTATATTTTTTTAAATCAAATTGTTGTAAATCAGGGGCAGACGATAAAAAATGCTGTGTGCAGAAAAGTGTTTTTGTTACGAATAGGAAATGTGCTGGATGGGCCACAAGCTTCATGCACGTCTTTGTTTTCCTTGTCTGAGCTGACAACTGGCTCAAAACTGTACAGCTGGATAGCTCCAATATTGTTCGCCATTTTTGTTGCATTGGTAATGTTAGTTTGGGGTGCGTGTGTGGGGCCGTAAGCTAGCGGGAGAGCATGTAAACAGACACCCCAGCTATGGGGGATGAGAAGTTAGGGGGTAGGGTTGCTCCACGCCAATAGTCCCGCCTACAACTCAGAGGTGAGTTTTTAATGTACAACTTCTGCTCTGCAGAAACGGACAGATTTTTTTGTTTAGCCTAAAACGGCATAATCATAATTAAGAAACCACTGAGAACGCTTTAACAATAGATTAAAAGATAATTGGAGTGGGACTTGTGACTGAGGATTTTACTTACTCATTTTTTTTATATATAGATTTATGCATGTCAAGATTCTTATTCATCCATGTTGATATAATAGAAATAGAGGCTAGTACTTGGAATCAGTTTTTTAAATAATTTAACATGCTTCATCTCTTCTCTAAGAGATGATCTAAATTCTGTTACATAAAGTAACTCATTTAACACACGAGTTACAGCATTTGTGCTAAAAAAATAATCTCATTAAATCTCATTACATGTGTCCAGTGCACACATTTAATGTGGTTTTGCATATTTGGTAAGAAAAAAAAAAGATATGCAAGGTCCCTCTTGATTTGATCATGCATGCCCTTTAAGTCATGTCTGTAATCTTTCATTTTGATTTAGCAATGAAATCAATTTCACACCCACTGAAGCCTGCTGTTAAATGTGAAAGAGAAAGACTAACAAAAAAAAATGGTGGCAGTCATTCAGAATTCAGAACTGATACCTGTGTTGTGGGAATTTGGCTTACTGAGTGTATTTTACAGCGTAGGTCAGAGGAACATGACAGCTTGAGAGGAACTCTAATGTGTGAGTGCTGCAGGCTGAAGCAGTTTATTAATAGAGACCGGTCTAATTTCTTCTCTGCAGGCTTAACTTTGTGTGCAACGTGACGCATGCAAACTGTTTACTTTTGAGACAGAAGTTTTGCAGCATTGGGAACTTCTGCAACTTCTGTTCCAGCGAATAGAACAAAGCTCCGGTGTTGTAACAACTCTTTATGGTTAATGCGCTTCTTTGTTACATTCAAAGGAAACAATAAAACAATAAAAAGGGATTAACTCTGTTTTTGTTTCATTCCTGTAAAAGATTAACTTTTTTGTGTGTATTTGCCTTAAAAAAATCAGTTATTTTCTAAAGCTGTTTTGGGTTTGTTGCTTTAGGTTATATTTCTGGAATGACTTCTTTTTTTCCTGAAGATTTTGTGACCTTGCATGGGTCATGTTAAAACCAAGGGAAAAACATTTTATAATACAGAAAACTTGCAGCAAAGCAAGTGTATACAGCGAGATAAGAACAGCTTAATGAGCAAACAAAAACAAACTTCCAAAAGCTCACAATCCCTTTCAGCTGTCTACTTACTGTTACCTATTAAGTGTAAAGGGGATTTCAGAAGAATCAGTCCCTTCAGACTTTCTAAAATCTTACCAGTTCTTAGAAAAGCACGGATATCCTCTGCAAGACAGATGCATGTACTCATTTAAACCCAACCCATCAGCCAGTCTCTGGAAGAAGATTCTGCAGGATATTGGATTTGTGATGAGAAACAGGTCATTTTGTCTGTTCATGAAGCAGAAAAAATGATGGTAAAAGTAAGCTTATAGTCTTTGGAGCACACGTTGACATGGAGACGAATGCAAGAAACAGCCAAACACGCTCTGTTAAGGCAGGGTTCATCCCTGTGCCTACATTTCTGTTTGATAAGGATTCACGATTTCATGATTTCCACGAGGAGGGACGAGCTTGTCGCAGCCCGCCTGTATGAATCACATGCGTCACAGGCTTTATATACATGGATTGCTTTTTAGACTGTGTCTCTCTGGTGTGTGTTAAGGTCAGTCCCTCTCACCCACAAAGGAACAGCTACCTTAGCAACGGCTTGAACAGACGTGTGAGTGACACAAACACACATCTGTACATTTGAGATTTACAACGGAGGGATGAGAGGTGAGAATGCACAGACCTCACACTTCTCCAGAGCAATTTATGGCTAAAAGTGTTAAAGACCCACTCTAGTGAAAATCATGTTTTGTGGTGTTTTTAACGTGTTCTGCTGCATTTTTCTGATTATGGAGGAGATACATAAAGAAAATAAAGCTTAAAATTGTATTTCTGAGTATTTTATTAAAATTGCTGTGAATCAGGAGCAGACGAAAAAAATGCAGTTGGAAAAAAATCTGTCGCAGTGACTAATGCACTACAGTTGGTGCATCTATCACATGGTCCCTGCTCCACTCCATTCTGATGCTTCGACTTGCAGACAAATAGAGGCATTGGATGTCTACATTTTCCTCTTTCGACTTGGCATCTGGATGCAAAGTGTACAGCTCCAATATGGCTCACCATTTCTGATAATGTTACGTTGGGGTTGGAAGGGGCTTTAAGCTAGCAGGAAACCGTGTAAACAGATGGATGACAGGATTTAGGGGCAGACTTACTCCACACCAGGGGTCCTGTCCACAAATTAGAGGTGAATTTTTAATGAACTGCTGCCACTCTGCAGAGGGTTCCTAGAAAATAAAGCAGGCTTTTTTGATTTAGGCTAAAAACAGCATCATTGTGATTACGATGATTGTTGTTGGACATATATAAGTATGATTAGTTCTATCAAAAACACTGGATCATCACTGGATTATTTTTGTTTGACCTTCAATTCAACATTAAAAATAAAAAATGGAGCAAGGGAGAGTCCAGTGTTGTTGGTTGAGCAGACATCTGCCAATTAGCTGGTCTGCAGCTCAAACCCCAGGCTCGTCCTTGGGCAAGATGCTTATCCTCAGTTTGCCCTCAAATGTAAAAAGCCTCTAAGTCCCTTTGGACACAAACATCTGCTTGAATGACTTGTAAATAGAATGAAATACCCATCTAAGTAAACCAACTTTTACTTATAATATGATTGTTTTAATATTTGTTGTTATGTTTCCATGAGTGCCGTCTTTTCGGTCTTTGAGCCTCTCTGACATGTTAGCTTTTACCTGCTGAGGGTTTGCTCTGTTGCAATCACATATTTCTTGATACTGAGTCAAAGTGCACTTTCAGAATATCCTTGTCTTATGTCCACTTGAGCATCTTCTAGCATTTCCCCTGACAGTTATTGCCAATTTAGCAGCACATGCTAAATCCCATATAGTCTGCATGTGTCCACTTGTTCTCCGCAGGGATGGCTTCACATATGGGAATTGATTGTCCATTTAGGCTTCCCCTGATGAGAGACGCTTCGTTAAGCACTTAGAAAGATTCAATTAGTTTCAAACATTAGATAAATTAGATCCTTGGCATTTGTGCGTACATGTGTGTGTGATGAGGAACATGATTCATTTTGCCTTCAGCTACTGTCCCGGCGTCACCACACAAAGAATCTCTAGTGATTTATGATAATCATTTCCTGTCACTAAAGAAAATGCAAAGTAAATAATTCTATCAAACAGCAGGAGACATTGACAGAAGAGAGAGTAGGACAGAGGTTGTGTGGTCAAGATAATTAGGTTAAACTAAGCATTGTTAATGTGTTGTGACACGCTGCCCACCTTCAGTCATTCTCCTTTTGTTGCATTGAGCTACATCAACAAAAGTACAACTAGAAAATAAAGTGTAATGAACTTTGCGGTAAATCTTTTGTTTTCGCTGTTAAAAAACAGAATGATTCACATTGACATCAGTTCAAGAAACCAATACTTCTATTTTCTTAATTTGCCACAGCTGAAGGTCATTTACTTTTCTATGCTGTCAAGGTTGATTTTACATTGTCTTACAATGTAAATGTCCAAATGACCACCTCTTGGATCTGTGTGGGCGGAATGGCATCTTCAGAAGAGTGGGGCTCTGTGACTACGAAGAACATCTGCCAGCAGTGGACCTGACCAGAAGTTCCACCAAACTAAAGTGTCATCAGGTTTCAGGCCAAAGTCTGATGCAGCTGTTACAGAGAAAAACTGTGCAGTTCATGGCAAATGAGCAAAGTCTGTGGTTTTGCTTACAGTAAAAGGTTTTGGTGCCAACCTTTAATTGGAATGTGGTTTGCATTAGTTTGAAATAAAAAATTAAATATCAAAGCAGTAGCTTTTTTAAACATATTTTTTAAATTGTGCCACAAAACCTTTACTGCCATGCATCCCTAATAATGTTTTCTGATGACACAACTCTTGTTCTCTCTGACAATCTTGAAACATTTTTTTTTCTTTTCTCTTTTTTATTAAAATCAAATTTTGAATTACTAATGGAGAATGCAAATGATGGCTTTGCTGCCTATTCTACTTAATTAGGAATAAACAAATTATCTGTGATTAAAAGGAAATCAAGTTAAATCATCTTTAGTGTCAAAATGACTTGAAATTATACTGGAATCTGTCGAGATGCTTCAGGCGGCCAGTACCAAATTTGTAGGCATTTTTGTTGAGAGTTTAAACTATGTACTGATTGGGTCAATATCTTCATATTCTTCATTATAGCTTGATTTATTTCTGTCTTACTGTAATATATTTTTGGGTTAATACTTTTGGATTAAATCCCAGCTTCCTATGTGTAGTTTTACACGTTGTCCTTGTGCATGTGTGGGTTTTCTGTTTTCATTCCAAAAACATGCTTTATAGTTGAATGATGATTCTAAATTAGTTGTGTGTGTGACTGTATGGCCCTGCAACAGACTGCCAAACATGGGTTTAATAATAATAACAATACTAATGATAATACATTTTTATTTAAAAGCGCCTTTCAAGGAAACCAAGGACACTGTCATGATTCGGACGTGAGTTCAGAATGACCCAGATGCTGGAACCCGGAAGGAGGCTAGGACTCAACGTTAAGTTTCAAGAGGTTTAATCAGAACAAGGTCTTGACAGGTTTTTCTCTAGGCAAAGAGCTGTGGCTGGCTGGAGGAATCTTGAGGAGGAATTTCCTTGAGGGAGTTCTGCGGCGTGGGCGAGGCTTGAACCCAGGCGAGGAGAGGCGGCTGGCTGGAGGTTTCTTGAGGCAGATTAAGAGCAGCGTAGGAGGACAGCGACCAGGTGAGGCTCCAATAGGTTTAAGTCCTGAGAGAAAACACTATGAGCATGATGCAACGAGACGTGAGACATAAACATGAGCTGACCAGACTATGCACCATAGGTGGAATAACGAACTGGCACCGGCTGATGATCCGGGAGGAGCATATGAAGGCAGGTGCAGATGAGGTAAGTGGATCCAGCTGGTCGCGTCCAACACAGGAAGGAGGGGGGAGGAGGGAGTAGCTGACAGGCCATGACAGACACTGTACAAAACAAAGGTCAAAGATAACCATTAAAAGCACAAGAACTAGAAATTGGCAGAAAATCAAAAGTGAATCAAAATGAGAAGGGAGATTTCAACAGATGAGTTTCGAGTTTTGATTTGAAAGTTTGTAAAAAGTCTATGCCACGGAGGTCAGGAGGGAGTAATTTCCAGAGTTTGGGAGCCAAGCAGCTGAATGCTCGGCTTCCCATAGTGACGAGTCGGGCTGGAGTAACAGAGAGTTGAACAGAGAAGGGCCGAAGAGAACCAGAGGGGGTTTGATATGGATGAGGTCGGAAAGCTAAGGAGGAGCCAGGTTATGGAGGGACTTAAAGGTAAACAGGAGGAGTTTGAATTTGATTTTGGAGGTAATGGGAAGCCAGTGTAGCTGGTGGAGAACTGGGGTGGTTTGACTGAAGGAGAGGCTTCTGGAGATGATGCCACTGAGTTCTGGACCAGTTGAACCTTATTTAGGGTTTTTTGAGGGAGACCAAAGAGGAAGGAATTACAATAATCTGGACAGGAAGTGACCAGGCTGTGGACCAGAAGAAGATGGATGGATGGATGGATGGATGGATGGATGGATGGATGGATGGATGGATGGATGGATGAGAAAAATGCTTTTCTAGTAAAAATAGAGATTTTCTATTGCTGCTAAGCCAAAAAACACAGGAATTCTGGCGGGGACTTGTTGAGTCATTTATTTTTCCTAAACATGCTTGGATGTAATGACCTTCAAATTAGCTTTTAAACAGATTTTCTCCACTTTTTTTGCTTTCTGCTGTTTAAACACACTCTTACAGTGGGGCAATGCAGTGAAAGCATGGTGAATAAAGACTTAGTTCTAATACAAAACCACCAATTCAAAACACCAGTCTGCCTCAAAGCAACATTAACACTAGAAAAATGAGATTGAGCTCTTCTTTTCTTCTGTTTTGCATTACCTCAAATTTCTCTTTCTGAATTATAATACAACACAAATGTCTTGTCATTTCTCAACTATCATACGCAGCGTTTCTAATAAAAAGGTTCCTTAAATGATGTGAGGCCTTGTGATCGAGTGAACACAGCTGTCAGGTCTGATCACATCACCCTTTTTTATATAAAACTGGCCACAAAGTTTTAGAAAAATACAAGTTTCAGAAAAATACTAGTAAAAAATGTAAGATTGTTATATCATACTATAATTCAGATTGCACCTTGAAAAATTGGTAAAGACAAGTTGTTCCGATGTACAAACCTTCCCCTTTTAAATGAAGTTATTTTGAAGGCATGCATTTCATGTGTCAAAAAAAAGGGTTAGCAATGGTTCAGCGATAATGGCCGACTGGAAACCACGGTAAAAAAATCAGCTTCTTTTTCCTAGAGACTGCAAGTGACAATGAAGGGAAAACATACAGGTCTTTAAGATTGCAATTCATAAAATGAGATTTAAAAACTGGACATTATACATCACAGAGAAACTTTAGGTTTAAATATGTAAACATGCCAAACTGATGCAAACACTACACAAAACTAATGTTAGCAAACATGAACTTTTAAAACTGTTTTATTAGAATGAAAAGGTTGGACATACACTCGCCCGATTCAGCTGGGTTTTGTAATAACAGAAGAAAAATGAATGTTTTTGCAAAGGTGGAAAAATATCGTAAAATGTCACGAAGCAAATAGTTAGGGTTAAAATTCTAAAAAAGAATGTAAAAGGGACCTCGATTCAGGATGAAGAGGAAAAATCCTAACTCCCATTTTTAGACAGTGTTTGGGCCATATTGTGCGATTTCCATGTGTATAATGGGAACATTTCCCTATTTCCCCATGTTTTTGATGCTTGATAGGCTCAAAAAAAAAAAGAAAAAAAAAGAAAGTACTCCTAATTTCTTACTTAACTATTTCAAACATCTATAGATATTATTTAAATATCTGGGCAAACATGCATAATTTGAAAAAATAAGAAAAGGAAATATAAATAGGCTGCTTACATTGATACCTTTGCAGTATCAAACACATACAGTGTTCCTCCACATATTTGCATTTCAATATTCGCAGTTTCACGTAATTTCTTTCAGTAACGTGACTCCTCCAATTTTTCGCAAAAGCTCAGAGCTAAAGACGATGAAGACCACGCTGGTCTGTCGGCTTCCTTGCCGGCTGCTAAGGAATATTTCACAGCTATTTCCAGCGGTTCCCAAATCGCTACCAAACAAAGTTTGTGCTCCTGCATTGAGAAATGGAGGGGGGGAGTAATTATCATTCGGAGCAGATGGAATGAAACCGGCCTCTTCTGCATATTCCAATGTTCTTTAATACATGTTTAGAAATCAGTGTCAGTCATTCTTGGGCCGCAGGTATGGTTCTCTGTAATCCCATATTCGGCCTATTAACCGGTGTCTGCTTCCTAACCCCTACGAATAAGGGGGCAATACTGTATGTATAAAACACATACACTGCATTTACCCTTTGGTTTAAAAACCTCATACCCTCACTTATGTACAAATGAAGAGGCCCAGCTAAAGAAAATAATTCAACGTTTAAAGGGAGTTGCTGCTCATCCACAAAGAAAGCAAACAGATATGCTACGTTCATAGTAACACACGTTTAAGCATCACTTTAAATGAAAGGTCTGCCTAAATGCACGTAAATGGGTGTTTTTGGCTTCCGCGTTCATGTATTGCTACATCTGTTTCTACAACCGTTTTTACATTTATAAGCACAAGGCCATTGAATGCACGTTCAAAGTTAAAACCAGGTCAAACGTTGAAAAATCATGGACTTAGATTTGACATTCCATGACACCAAGTGTTTCATATATCGGAGTAGAGCTGTTAAAGACAAAGCCTGGAGAAAGATTTACAAGATTTGCTCCTCTTCTACTTTTCGCACCAAGCCTCTTCCAACTGTAGGTGGCAGACATGTGCTAGAAAACAGTAGAAAAGAAGAAGAAGCAGCCCCTCCCTGCTTGTCCAGTGTGATTAGTACGGGCTAAATGCAAGTTTAAATGGGTGTTCAGTGCATTCTTTCCCGCGTTCAGATCCCTGGTGTGAACGTAGCTTTGGGGTCACTTGGGAATTCGGACAGGATGCTTTCCAGAGATCTACCAGCGGATGTAAGTGGCCTGTTGAGAGGAGGCCTCAGGACAGAGCCAGGACTCAAGAACACATCTCTTGGGCAGTTTAGGAAATCCCCTTTGACCTCCATTTGAATGTTACATAAAAAAAAAAATGTCCAGAGATTTCTGCTAAGCCCCTTTTTCATTTCTGAATCCAGCGACTGTAAATGGTTGAAGAGAGGAATAGATGGGTAGCGTTTCTTTTCTGCTCTGCCAATTTTAAAGGGATTTACTTTGAATTTTAAAAACTTTTTTACAATGAAATAAAGCTGTTGTGTTTCTCTTTGATCCTTATTGATGCCCCAAGCCAATTGTCAGAGAAATTAAGTGAGTCAAACGGGTTTCTTTAAGGGAAAATGTGTCTGTTTCTATTAAATTTAAGGATCAGCAGCTTCATTCAATGTGCTCACTAAATGTTTTATGGTGAATTTAATCAGATGACCAACAACTAGCAGTCTTGACAGAGCTGACCTTTGAAGGAGCAGAAATAGTAAAGTGCTGAAAATAGAGTAGGTCAATTGTAGCTCCACTGTTTTATTTTACTTTAAAAGGCAGGAGGAAACGTGAAATGACTGTCAGTCTGAGAATAGTTTCAATCTGTCCCATTAGATCGGATAAGCTGACCAGCATCAGATCTTTTAATCCCAACAGTGTAAACATGATTTCACTCTGTTGAAGTTGTTTGTTTGAAGTGTGTGCATTGGCTGCTACAGTCAATGCCGCTTTAATCTCATTTTGGTAGAAAATCAGCTGAGCTGCAGCCAGCAGGGTTCAGTTAACTGTGTGCTTAGCCATGAACTGTGTTACTGCAGAGATTCATGTGACATGAATCAAAATATGCCACTTAAATGACAACACCAGCTTTTCACTTTCTCCCACAGGCTGATTAAATTCATCTTTATTTCAAAAACACCGCGGGCCACGTGAATGAATCAAAGGTGCTCAAGAAGCCATTAACCACATCAAATCATTCCCATCCACAAACGCGTGGCAAATTGCTCACTTAGGCGCAGTTTTTCTGATTTTAGCAGAGTTTGCATCACATCACATTCATCAAGGACTTACTATTAGTGGGACACTTATTGACTGCCGCAATCAACTCTGCCTTTTTCTGCAGAGGAAAGATAGAGAGCTGCTTCTGTTTGAGCACAGGATATCTTCAACTAATGAGGAGCACGTAAACCGGATTTTTGGTAAGTGAGCAATTGATATTTAGTACTACTGTTTTCTTTAAGCAATTTTTCCTCTTTCATTTGCCGTACATCCAGAGCAGTTTCTTTACATAAAACAAAACTGTGTTATTGTTTGTGTTACTGAAAATGTTTTTTTATTAACTGATTAATGGGTTGTTTACTATTAGTTAAGGTCTTTTAACATCAGTGATATAACGATGGACTCTGATTCCCTATCTCAGTAAACAGACAGATCTACAAACATGTGAGGTGAGGTGTGTGCATTGGCTGCTATAGTCAATATATATATATATACACACAGATTATTCTCCAAAAATAATAAATGATTGAAGACTATTGAACAGGATTTGATTTAAATGCAGATGAAGCAGTAAATCAGAAATGTATGTTGGAAATGTTCAAATTCACTCATACCAGCAAAAGCGACTGTGTTGTCAAAGGTTTTCATTTCTCTTTGAGCTGTTGAAAAGCTTGTTGGATTTCTGCTGCCAAATTCACCTCAAATGTTTGTAGATCCGTCTGTTTACTGAGATAGGGAATCAGAGTCCATCGTTATATCACTGGTGTTAGAAGGAACAGAAGCTCTTTGTGTGATCAAAGGATGTTTATAGTGTATAGCTTGAAACCATGTTGCACATAGACACTCACAAATTAGACCCAGTATTTCCAGCGTTACCTTGGTGACTAGAACATGATTGATATTGGCTAAATAATCTTTCTTCTTGTCAGGTGCCTCTCCTTTCTATTGGCCTTCTCTTCAAAAGGGTTGGGGGCTCAGCTCTTGTCTCTGCCTGATGCTGGAATTTCCCATCGGGTGCTTTGTGGGTGTCTTCAGGGAGACCCTGAACAAGTGGTCTCCAACCTTTTTCCAGCCATGAACCGGTTTTATGTCAGACAAAATTTTCACTGTCCAGTATGTAAGAGGCTGAAGTGTATAATCTTTATAATTTTTCACAATTTATGTATAAGCTTCCAATTTCCCTTAACCTTTAAGGGGAAACATTTATCTTCATTCTTTTTAAAATATCTACAACTCATTTAAACTTTATTAGTACTTTAGATCTCATGTAGGAGCCGTTAAAATGTGATATAGATTTTACTTGAACCTATATTTGTCAAAGTGAAAGCCAAAAAAATTAGACGACAACTTCAGCTTCGTCCAACATTTAAGGTGCAACCGGTGAAAATAAATATATAAATAAAGCCGTCTCTAAACCTGGTGTTCTCTAAATACAATTATGAATTTGAATCCACTGTTTAAGCAACTTTATTAGCAGCAGCAGCCTCATAACATTAGACAGTTGGACGCAGAATATTATGCATTTTTATAATGGTGTGTGGGAACAAATGTCATAATAAATCAATATTTGGATTAAAGACTCCTGTTTCTTTTCTGTTCAATGCAGATTTCTTTTATTTTAAATTCGAAGGCTCTTCTTCTTTTGCCTCACTGCCTCTTTTCTGTAAAAACAGACTTTCCAAAGATGTTTGTTTTTTGCTCACTTTGTTAGCTTGAGGGTTTCAATTTACCATCTGCTTTAGAAAAAGGTAGCGGAAGGATTTTAATCAGGAATGTATTTGTGTCAGGAATAAGTCGGACGTAGTGGGGAGACACCATAGTTTTCGAAAATAAAACTTCCCTCAGAATCTGATTATTAAAAATATAGAAAAAATGGAGGTTGTGTTTTTTCTTTTCTCTGCATCCCCGTACCAACTGGCTCACGAACGAGACCGCAGCCCTGGTGTGTCAGACCACTCTCTCACTGACTCCTAGGCAGTGGAGAGCCTTTAATCTGGCTTGAGTGTGGTGTCTGGGAATTTGGTTCTTTTGGCTGGACCCCAGGCATCTTTGGTGTAGCCCATACTTCTGACCCCTCTACGGCAGCAGGTGCTCCTGTGGTGGTCTTTGGGGTTGTGTCTCTGTCGGATCAATATGGGTTTGACAGCATCAAGTGCTGCCTTGTTTTCTGTAGGACAATGAACTGCATTATAGTATATTAATTAAGAGCGCCGTTTGCTTCTCTGCAACATTTACACTAGGAAAATACATAATCTTTACTCAAAAAAGCAAGTTCAACACGTTTTTGTTGAAAGTATGATTTGATTTGATTAAACCTGACATGTTGAGAGGAGTTGGGGTACTGCTAACCTTTTGATTTCTTCACTTTTACTCACTGAAGCAAGGTACAAAGTGTTGTTTGCTCTTGTCCGCAGGTGAGCTGCACAACAGCAAACAGCATCGTCTCTGCTCTCCTCAGTTGCCCTTGCAAAGGTAGTTCTGTAACTTGCTTCACTCGTGGAGTTGGCAATAGTGGTCCAAGGTCACACATTTTTATCCCGGTTGTAAAAGGGCGTTCTATATTCCTGCTTTCATTAGTCTTCGGGCGTTTCGTTCAACTGGTCATTTATTTGGCAAAAAAGCTGCTCAGCAAAGCAGGAAACTGTTAAAGAGCACTCTTAAACCTGCTTCATGTATTTCTAATCTCACTCATGGTTACCTGCATAATAAAACTCATGGAGGAATCCAAATCCATCATTTCTCTTTAACGTTTTCCTGCTGACCCTGAGAGGTAAGCATCATCACGCCGTAGCAGTTTCCATATCTCTCCAGTAAATGAGTTTGGAGATGGGTGTAGACGTGCAGGAGTGCTCTGTTTCTGACACGAAGGCACAGACAGGACATTCACCGAGGAAGGTGTATGAGCATAAATCATTCATGCTTTAAAAATGAGGTAAATAATGAATACCATGAGCTGACTCATTCCTTCAACCCTCATTCACATCAGCGGCCACTCTTTCTGAATGGAAGTCCGTCTTTTTTGTGTGCTTTTTGTGTTTGTACTACATGCATCCACTGGTAGTGAGAATGTTTGTTTAAGGAAACAGCATGTTCTTGTGCTCTTATTGTGGAGAAAAAGAACCTTCTGCACCAAATGTTTCACACATTTCGGAGGTGGCGCTAAGAGGTTTTCTTTTTCTTTAAAAGAAGAAAAAATCATTCTGAAATGAAGTCCTCCATGAAGCAATAACAATATAGAATGCTGTTTGAATAGTGTCAAATAAATGAAGTTCTGCATCCAAATAAACTTTGCATACATTTGTTTGTCTAAAACATGAACAAGGCAGCAATCAGATTAGGACTTCTTTATGATTGTTGCAGAAAGATTTAAGTCTGATCCTGCTCTGACGAATCTAGATACCATTAATATTGCTGTGATACTGTATGTACTGTATGCATTACTGCAAAAATGAACATCTATTCATGATTATGAGTAATAACACAAGCAAGAAGATGGCATCATCTTCTCTCTTTCATTTTTTTACTGTAGTATTCAAATATTTTTCATAAATCAATAAAAACAAGAAATGAAATCAACAGTTCTGTAAGCCTAGTTTTAGTTTAAAAATACATCACAACATTTACTGAAGTCCTTTATGGAGTACAATTTAAAAATTCCTGCTGCTTCTGGACCCCCCCCCACTCCTCCTCCTCTGGGCCATGTGCTTTGATGGTCACTCTGACCTCTGACCCAACCTTTGGCAGTGCGGAGCAACCATCCGATATCTAGTTGAGCAGCTTCAAGCTCAGCGTGACCGGGACAGAGGAAACGACCTTGACGTGCCGGTCTTCTTCTTGCTGGTGAGCGAAGTATTGCTGTTGGTTGCCAGAATATTAACCATGTTGTTGTTTACTATAAACAATGTGATCAACAAGACTGCAGCTACTATTCTTCATCTGAAGGGGTCCACCATTTACTTCTGATAACCTACAGTACCAGACACCTGCAGGGCTGCAAAACTGAGGCAGCAAGAACGGCTGAATTAAAATAGAGATGCCCCCTCACATCTAAATGTTAATTTGATAAGATATTCTTTGTTCTATCACTATTCCCAAATTTAAATGTATTTAAGCACTTTTACCACAACTTGGAGACGCACTGCCTAAGTATTTCTGTGTCATATTTTCATGCAAATACGTTTAGATATTTTACCTTTAAGTCAAAATGGTTTTCAGTATTCCTATTTTAAAAACGTTATCAACAAATGACTTTGCATTGGTGGCATAAGCAATATATTTAACAGTAACCATCTATTTTTTGCGTCCTCCAAACCACCACCTAGAAATGCTGTTTGCTGGTATTCGTGTGGTGGAAACTGACAATGCTCTACTACAGGACTGCTGCAGTTCAACAAGGATCATTAAACAGGAGATGAAGTCTTGTTTCTTGATGCACAGAGCCCAAAACTACACAGTTCCGTAAGGCCAAATCCAAATTCTTCCCCTACCCCTCTGGGTTCTCCCTACCCCTACAATTAGCCCCCCAAGTGGAAAAATGCCGACTTCAAATTGTGACCTTACTTCCACTCGATGACGTCATAACTAGTTGCCGGTCATCTACGTTAGCGCGCAGCTGCCAGCGCTCGGAAAATACATAACAACATTGGTTTTGTAACTTTAAGAAATGCAAAAACAAAAAGTCATTCCTCAGATTTACATGTGAACTTCTATGCTTCAGAGCACACCTACGTTAAATAAATGCGTTTCTGATCCGCTGCATCACAGTGCAGATCACCCTCCCAGCACAGGGATATCTAGTTCTAAGTCCCTATGTCTTAAGTTCAGACACCACTGCAGCTCCAAATGCCCCAACAATTGGAGCAATAGGGAGGAGCCACAGGGTCAGGGAAGAATTAGGATTCGGCCTAAATGTCATCAAAAGCTGCACCGTATCTGGGAGAAGACTCACACCATGATGTTTGAAAGCCATTAAAGTGGAGTCAGGACCAGAAAATGAGGAGGAGGATGAAGATGATGAGGAAGAGGTCTATAAAATCCAACAATGTGGCAAATTCTTAATAACCCAAAATGCTCCACAAAATGTAACACTAAAGTTTTACTGTTTTCAATACTGAAACTTTAATACAAACTATGTTAAAAAAAAATAAAGGAATTTTAATGCAAGTAATAAAGTCATTTTTAGTTGTTATAAGTAACATTCACTTTTAAGATCTAAAAATGATCTTCTTTCTCAACCATGTCTCCTTAAATATTAGGCCATTTTCTTTTTTACTCATCTCTACTTCCCAGTTTACTGGAATTGGATGTTTCTCTCCTTTTTAATTTCTTATATAATGTGTGAATAAAAACTACATTATTATTGTAAAGAAAGGGAATTTTTGCTTTGGCCAATAGTATTTCTTCTAAAGTCTCCACCACATAAGCCAACTTCAGCTCAAGTAATTGTAGTGCAGTGGTCCAACATCTCTTGATAAGGTCAAATTGCTCTTATAGAGGCCAGAAGTGTTCAGGCTCTATTAGATCCCACACTGATGAAATTGAGAGTCACTACTGAAAGTTCTGGAGTGCCATTTTGAATTCTAGAAATGGCTTTCAGACTCACCAATCCATTTAAAAAAAAAAAGCTCAATGTGTTTGGACTTTATTGAATCTTAATATCACACAAAAAACAAGTCATTGAACTCTGCTGCACTCAGATCTTTAAATATTTCATTTATACAATTTCTTCAAGCTCCTAACCGCCCTCCTCTAGAAAAAGTTTCCCTCTAAGAATGAACTTTTTAATGTCTGACTCAGCAGCTGGAGATGTCATTATTCTTCCTGAACTCCAGGAACCAGTGAAATGGGTTCAGTTGTTGGTACCTTTAATGCTGTCAAGCAGCCATGCAGGCCTTCACAGATGTTCTTAAAGCTGTTACAAAATCTATACAGCTGTTGATGTACTGGAACAGGAGCTTTCTTTGCTTTCTTTTCGTGTAAGAGCTCAATCCACTTTACACTTAATTTGATTTCAAACTTTAGTGATTAAAACGTTTATGTCAAGACAATTTTTGCCAAAAACATATTTTTATTCCTGTTCAGAATAAATCACTTTTATCTTAAAAATCAACAACAGAAGTAGGTATTTGCATTGTAATGTTTTTTTTCCACTGTTTTTGAACGCAAATTTTCACTGCTCCACTTTTATTTTTTAAAGGGCCTACATCATGCTTTTCTTAAGTCTTTATGTCCATGATTTTGATAATATATTATCTTTGACACACTAAAGATATTAGTTATTTTCGTAGGTCACTTTCCTACCCGGAGACGACTGGATCTCTGAGGTATCGCCTTTTGCTCCTTGTGGGTGCCGCCCATTTCATGACTTCTCACGTCTAGAACCGGCTTCGACAGTGTGTCTGCATTTCCCTTACAAAAATGATCAACATCTGAACTTTTGCAAAGACGGATTTGCAAATTGTGCATATACTGTAAAAGTAAAGTGTTTTTGACAAACACCGCTAGCTCCACAGAGAAAGTGTGTGTGTGTCAGCCTGGGGCCGGTGCTGGCAGCGAAGACTTTGGAACGGCGTGGCGGGGGGGCTGCTTCCTGGTTGGGCTGGGGCGGCGCTCTATCTCCCCCCATGCCTCCCTGCTCTCTGACTCTGGGGGCCTCGCGGTGGTGCCTGCTGGCCCTGGCCTGGGTGGCATGACTCACAGGATGGCATGGGCGCCCGGGGGCGGTTGTTCTCTGCCTGCCTGCTGCCGTGTGGCGTTGGGGGCTTCTGGCTGTCGCGGCTGCTACGGCGGGGGTCTGGGTGTGGGTGTGGCTGGTTGCTCCCCCTCCTGCTTTCCACATTCCATCATCCATTTTAGAAGAACATAAACACTCAACGTGAATGAATGAAATATCTCACACTAGTTGGCTTGTAGGCATAAGTATGAGTTGTGAACACTATCTGTATTGTGTACATGTTGACATGGGGACATTTTTGCAGCTAACAGGTGTGTTTATAACATTTGAGTGTGTGTGTGGACAGGCCCCGCCCCTTTGCGATTTGTATTTTATCTGTACCTTACCGTAATGATAAACATCCAGTAGCTTGTTGCTTTATGATGCTTCATGGTTTTACCCCCCTCCCCTCCCTCCTATGATCACCCTCCTATCCCCCTCCTTCTAGCATCCCTCTCTCTTCTTCCCTTCTTTCCTTTTCCGTCCGGTCCAACACAAAAGAATTTCAAAAATAATTAAAATAAATTAAGTCTGGCCTCGATTACAAAAGGGGTTTATTCAGACATACCTCTGGTTTGTCAGAAGATTCATAACCCCTGTTGTAAAAGTAAAATATGTCCCACACAAGAGGCCTTCAGCTCTCATCTGTCTGCCCAGCTGTTGGACAGGACAAGTTAAAAGAAAAAAAAAGAAAAAAGACTTTGGAACGGGCTGTTCTCACTGGTCTACGTCAGCTCCTGAACCCGATCCTTCTCATGGTTTTGCTGGTGCTCAGAGAGCAGGGTTTTACAGGAATGCTCAGAAATCCTTAAATGGGTCAAAATACTGTTTTGGGGTTGTTTTTTGTGAGGAATGAACATCACAATACACCTAAAAGCTCAAAAAAGTGTATTTTTCACAACATAGGCCCTTTAAAGGGGTACCCATATAATAGACACATTTGCATGGAGATTTAGTGTTAAAGTTCATGATTTGATTGAAGAAATGCAATTTAAGCTAAATTTTCCTTGTATATTACCATTCTCAGGAGAAAAATGCCACAAAACACATTAAAAACACAAAAAACAAAATGTTCATTGGAGTTGTTTTTTTATGTTTTATGCTACACTGTATTACCTGAAGTATTCGCTCACTTACCCAAATGATCAGAATCAGGTGTTCTAATCACTTGGTCTGGCCACATGTGTATAAAATCAAGCACTTGGGGGTGCTCAGGGCTCTCAGGAGTTCAGTGAATTCCAGTGTGGTTGTCATAGGATGCCCCCTGTGCAGCAAATCCAGTCGTGAAATTTCCCTGCTCCTAAATATTCCACAGTCAACTGTCAGCTCAGTCATAACAAAATGGAAGAGTTTGGAACAACAGCAACTCAGCCACCAAGTGGAAGACCACGTCAACTGATGGAGAGCGGTCAGTGGATGCTGAAGTCACTGACTCTCTGCACAGTCAATGGCTACAGAGCTCCAAACTTAATGTGACCTTCAGATTAGCCCAAGTACAGTACGCAGAGAGTTTCATGGAATGGGTTTCCATTCCAGAGCACCTGCATCCAAGCCACACATCAAAAAAGTGCAATGCAAAGCATCTGATGCAGTGGTGTAAAGCACGCCGCCACTGGACTCTAGAGCAGTGGAGACGCCTTCTCTGGAGTGATGAATCACGTTATTTCATCTGGCATTCTGACGAACAAGTCTTGATTTGGAGGTTTCCAAGAGAACAGTACATTTTGGACTGCATTCCACTGCATTGAGACAGAGTGTGAAATTTTGTGGAGGAGGAATTATGGTGTGGGTTGTTTTTCAGGACTTGGTCCTTCAGTTCCAGTGAAAGGAACTCTGAATGCTTCAGGATACCAAAACATTTTGGACAATTCCATGCTCCCAACCTTGTAGGAACAGTTTGGAGCAGACCCTTCCTCTTCCAGCATGACTGCAGCAGTGCACAAAGCAAGGTCCATAAAGACATGGATGACCGAGTCTGGTGTGGATAAACTTGACTGGCCTGCACAGATTCCTGACCGGAACCTGATAGAACACCTTTGGGATGAATTAGAGTGGAGACTGAGAGCCAGGCCTTCTCCACCAACATCAATGTGTGACCTCAACGCGCTTTTGAAATAATGGTCCAAATTTCCTATAAACACACTCCTCAACCTTTTAGACAGCCGTTCCAGAAGAGTTGGAGCTGTAATAGCTACAAAACGTGGACCGGCATCATTTTAAACTCAAAAGGTTAGGAATAGGATGGCACTTCAGTTCATATATGTGAGTCACTGCAGGTGAGCAAATAGCTTTGGTAATACAGTGTATTCACCCTTTCTAGACAACCTGGTTGGAAACCAAACCTCTGAGCATGCTACTTACAAACCTAGTACTTTAACTAATAGTACTTTAATTAAATGTTATTATAATATTTTATTATATTTACATATAAATAACTTTTTTTGTATTATTTCAAGTCAAAACATTTGTCTCAACAAACCTTAATTATTATTGTTGATCAACAGATGACTTGAGGGCAAAAATAGAACTGGATAGCATATTAATTGAATGTCTGTTCATTTGCATTTAGAGCATAGAAATGTATTCGAAAGACACTAGCTTGCATTTTTTTGACATGGAAACCTATAAACTCTGTTTTCTTAATCTGAGATAATTGTCCTATTAATACATCAATTAAATATTATTTATGGTTTTTTACAAAAAACATGGAAGTTTTTGTCTCTGCATCACAGATGCAGTTGTGACGGTACATTCATGTCCCTGAAGAGAGGGAAAAATATTGAATGACTCATTCTCATTAGGATTATGACAATGAACTGACTTGATTGAAAAGTCCTTTTTGATCGATCACAGGGTTTGGGGAGGTGGAGTCTACATAAGTGTGTATTGGGGAGCAGCTGCTCCCTCTCTTGCTGCACCTCCTCCGTCTCCTCCTCCTCCTGCAGCGACGGCTGCGCTCGCTGCTCTTGCCGGCAGCAGCGCGGACATCTCTTGAGCAGAGAGCTGACAGAGGCAGCAGAGATCTCCCAAGAACCAGTCTCTGAGCATCTTTAGAGATCGATCGGACTAAGAGGAGCCAGGAACAACTTTGGCACTGTCAGTTTATCTATTTTTCCTTCATCCTCTGTGGCGCAGATCTACAACCAGCATTTGGCAGCCTCCTTTACATCTTAAGGGTTACTGCTGAAATGGACATTCAGGGTCGGTCAGTCTAACAGTTTTCACTTGTAAATCCTCATTAAATGTAGTAACGTTAATCAACTAAATATAGATACATTTTAAAAAAAGTGAAAAATGTGTTTAAGATGGTGGACACTGCATCTTAGTTGCACCTAGAATTTTAAAAGTGGATGTAAAGTTGTCAGATTAAAAAAAAACTTATTTACATTTTTTCACTTTTACACTTTATTTTATAAATGTTATTATACTTTGATTCATGTTTTTGCCCAGTATAATTTGTTGTTTGATGAGCTTTGGAACTGCAGCCTCTGAAATGTGCAATGTTCCTATAAACAGATCTGATGCTCTGATGTCCTGAAAGTGTGAAGAGGAAAGGGGCGATGAAGAGGCAGGAGGTTTCCCTACTAATGTCTTATGGAGGATTATCGGGTTCAAACAGCCACTCCCCAGAGGAATAAACGTGCACATGTTACATAAGAGTTGCACTGGGACCAGAGCTGAACAACACCATGCCTCCAGCTGACTCACAGGATGAGGCGAGAGATGTGGAAGAATGATTTTTTGTTTCTTGAGACGTTTTTATCCACTCAGTTCTTTGGCACCTGGAAACTGCAGAATTTAAATCTAAGCCCTGTGTGACATGCTTGGTGAGGAGTTTAACCTGTTTTGGATTTTAGATGTTCGTTTACTTTTTACGTGGTTGTATGACTGGCTTTGAGGGAGGATCAAAAAAGTCTTGTGTAGACTAAATCAGTCAGTTCCAAGATTTTTCCTCCAGTCTGCTTCAACCTCAATTTGTGTCCGTTTTTTTCTTCTCTCTACTGGGAAATGGCATGGATCAGATCTGGAACAAACCACTGGAAAGGAGCACAGTTCAGCCCAGCTTCTCCTCATGGCTCCAGGAAAAACTCAACCACACATACAGCTTGCACAGTGGTCTTATTTGGATGCCCACCTTCAGTTCTCCCAGTGCTTCTCTTCATCAGCCTGTACCTTCATCACTGCCCTCTTCTCTTGTTCCATACTCTTCCCTTATCGCCTTCCCTTTAATCTCCACAACGTCATCTTCTGCTCAAAGGGAGCCCGCCACCTCCTTTGTTCCTTTGACCCTTTTCAACATATCTTCTAGTGAGCTGACAGACTTGGAGAATATGCTGCTCTGGACCCTCCACGAACCCAACACTATTGCGCTGACCACCATGTACTGTCTGTCCTTCATACTGGGGTTTGTTGGGAATTTAATGTCTTTACGAGTGCTCACCAGCAGGCGCAGCAGGCGGCTGGCGGCAGTCAGTGCTACACGCAGCCTCCTGGTGAACCTGGCCGTGTGTGACCTGGCTGTGGTGTGTGTGTGCATGCCCATCACTCTGGGGAACCAGATATATACTTCTTGGGTCTACGGGGACCTCTTGTGTCGAGCTGTGCCCTTCACACAGGCCGTCTCAGTCTCAGCCAGTGTGCTGACATTGACAGTTATCAGTGTGAATCGTTACTACAGCGTTCGATCCCCGTTTAGGGCTCGCTCCATGTTTACTCGCAGACGGATATTGGTAACCGTTGGCGTGGTGTGGACTATATCCTCTGTGATGTGTGCTCCCATTGCGGTGATGAACCGGAGGAGGGAAATCAGCTTTGAGACCTTCACGATCCTGGTCTGTCAGGAGGAGTGGCCTCAGCATCGCCTCAAACAGGGGTAAGTACTCTGGCTGACCACAGTTTTTATATGAGTGGATAATTGTCTTAGACTGAGCTCTTTTATGAATAGCTGAAATTAATCATTAGCCTCCTGCTACACTGCTCCAGAGACTCAACACTGTTTAAGACTGAGGCACAGTATGGACATCTTTTCTTTGCAAACAATAGCTCCTATATGTTAATTACAGTGTACTGAATGGAGGAAGACTGCTCAACATAAATCCAAGTGGCTATTTTTCGATCACACTTTTCCTCCCAGCAATTTGATTCTGCTTCACAGCAACTCAGACTAGTGAAATCTGGGATTTAAAAAAAAGCGTAAATTTTGGTTTCTTTAACTTTTACAATGTAGTCTTGAGATAGTAGATTATCACACAGTTACAACATCAGCTTGTTTGGAGGAGGTATATTCCCCCCAAATGATTTGAACTCTGGTGAATGTTCCCTGGGGGGTTTGGAATGACTTCTCTTGTGTCCTTTTCTGTTCTACGTGCTGTGCCTTTATGGCTTAGTCTGTGCATCACTTCCCAATTGTGTCTGACCTGCTGGAAGCAACACCCAAAAGCCCTGTGGGAGTCTTCCTAGAGGAAGTCTGATCTTGTTATAACCATAAAGAGCCTTAGGGGAGTTTCAATCAGACCTAATGATGAAATTAAAGAGACAGATTTTATTGAAACAAAGCATGCACTGACTTAAAGACCCACTCCAAAGTAAAAATGTGTTTTTGGTGTTTTTGAGATGTTCTTGTACAATTGTTCCCATGATGGAGGACATATATAAGGAATATTAGGATTAGATTTTGTTTCTGTATTCAAATCATGGAGAATCAATTGCAGACGAAAATTTAATTTGTTAAATACAAACTACAAACTGGCAGGCCAAAAGCTCTTGCAGACAAATACATCCATTAACATTTTTATTTTCCTTGTCTGAGCTGGTATCTTGTTCAAAACTGTAAAGATGGATTGCTGTAGTATTTCTTGCCAATATTGTTGCACTGCTAATGTTAGCTTAGTGTCGTGAGGGGCTTTAAGCCAGTGCAAGAACATATGAACAAAGGGATGATGGTAAAAGAAGGAAAATCTGAATTTCTTCCCCAACCCAATGGCTCCTCCCTACTGCTCCAGATGTTGGGGCATTTGAAGCTGTAGTGGTGTCCAAAAGTGTTTTTTAAGAAGGAGCCATGGCAACTTATGGCTGGTTATCCCTCCAGTAGTAGGCGATGTGGCTCAGAGGAGATATGCATTTCTTCACGACAGTGGCTCAGGCGGTTGAGCGGGTCGTCCAATGATCGAAGGGTCGGCGATTCGATCCCCGCTCCCACCAGCCAAGATGTCGTTGTCCTTGGGCCAAACACTTCACCCTCCGTGCCTCCAGTGTGGCTCCACTGGTGTGTGGATGTGCATGAATGATCCTGGTGATGGTCAGAGGGGCTGTAGGCCCGATCTGGCAGCTACGCCTCTGTCAGTCTGCCCCAGGGCAGCTGTGGCTACAACAGTAGCTTACCATCACCAAGTATGAATGAGGAGTGAATGAATAATGGACACAATGTAAGCTCTTTGAGTGTCTGGAAAAGCGCAGAAAAATCCAATCTGTTATTATTATTATTCACGTGGTGTGCTCTGAAGCACAGTACTTTACACCTAAATGGGTACTGACTCTTGCAAGACTTTTTATAGTTATAAAACCGATGTTGTGTTTTCTGAGCGCTGGAAGCTACGCGCTAACGTAGATGACCGGTGACTATTCATCATCAGGCAGTAGTGGAGTCCAGATTTAAAAACAAAATTTTTTCCATATTTCTCCGCTTCGATGGATAAGCTTTAGGGGTAGGGAAGCATTTCAGATAGGCTTTTCTCCACACCAACAGTCCCACCCACAATTCTGAGGTAACTTTGCAGAAACTATGTCCTAGAAAGCAACACAGGTTTTTTGATTTTGCCTAAAAACGACAAAATCTTGATTAAAAAAAGCACTGGGGATTCTTTGAAAATAGATCACAAGATGATTGGAGTGGGACTTTAAAGGTGTCTATGTACTGCACTACATATCCCATTTTTTATCTGGCTACAAAAGAACATTTAATACACCCCTGCTAAGGAATAATAACCATATTTTTCATGTCAGGTTAATTTTGTCCACATAAGCCAATGGTAAACCATGTTCTATTTGGCCATTTTATATTTTGGTAGAACTGTGGTTTATTTTTGGGAAACCTTCTATTTCTCTCGCAAATATAAACTAATGAAGGTTGGTCTCTTGCTAAACTCTTGAGAGAAAGAACAAAACAAATAGGCCTTATTATTATTAATTTAAATTCATGAATCTTCCCAGACCAACAGTTGCAGAGGAAATGTACTGGACAGTGGACACACTCCTTATTCAATGAACTACTTCTGGCTTCTTCGCTGAACCTTTTAGAGCTAATTGTCCAAAGAATGATGCTGGATAACACCTTAGTTACAACTGCCTTTACGGGTTGAAAGAGGTTGTCTGTCGCCGAAAAATGGGGCACACCTCTACAAGGCACGTAGGAGTTTGGCACGAAATTTAAAGGTCATAGACACAGTGAAAGACTAGTAGGCGTAAGTAACGGTGAAGTAGGTAAGGTATGTTGTGGAATGAGGAAGTTAGACAATCAGAGCAAAGTTTTGTGTGGACATCCTATATCCTATGGACAGTTACGTATCCCATGCTCAACCCGAGGATGCAGCATTTGAGCGGGGTCAGTCAAGAGCAAGAACACGCACCTTACAAAAGACTAGCGCAAGGGCACCGTACAATAGCATCCCCCATATGTCATAAGTGCGTGCAACTTACATTATCCTTACAAACACTTCTTGATACATTCACCACACAAGCGACAATGGTTACATTCCATTTTCATGACTTCCCTTAAAGTGGCCACAAGAGCCTCAGGGAAACTGCAAGACACACCTTAGGATGCAGCTGCATCTAGAAACCTGCACCACACGTACGGGTCAACCCTGTACGGGTTCTTGTGACTAAGGCCTTTAAGATGAATTCCACACTGGAAACCTTGATCATTCTTCCTGTAACACTGTGACACACTGTTACACTGAGTGTCACAAAAGAAGATTCTTCCTGAACACAACTAATTCTACCAGCAAAGACCCAAAAGAATTTCAGAAAACAGATCATTCGTACTTCCAAATTCCGCTTTGAGAATAAATTCTCACCTGGGTTAAATTAATTGTATCATTTATATCATTTTATAAGTATTGAGGTTTGTTTGGGTGGAGATTAAACAATGCATTTCATGGCAATGAAGATTTTCATTAATCTAGCTGACATTATTTAGAAGTTGAGTCACGGGATCAGTCTGATAAAGCTATCGGTGCTTGGTTGAGTGGTGCAACGTTTAAGAAGAGAAGACACTAGGTTGAAATACCGTGACTCAACTTTAACCTAATGTGTTCTGTTGTGATGGTGCCTTCTGGTGATGGTTCTTTAAGAGCAGCTACTAAATAGGGGAAAAACCCACAGAGAGAAGAAAGGCAGTTAAAAAACATCAACAAAAGATAAAAAAAAAGACAAGTGATTGAAAGCTAACACTCACAAGCAAAAATATAACAAAAAAAAACCCCAAAGTATTTAAAATGCAGTAAAATTTACTATATCATTCTATTCCATCAAGCAAAAAAGGGGTGTATTGTTTGTATTAAAGTTGAAACGATAAGCATTGCTTTTGGAAAGTATGGACTTTGTCCGGCAAAACATCTCCCCATGAGGATATGCTACTAATGACTTAAATCCACCCAATTCTGACAGTCTGTCATTAATGAACCAATCCGTTTTGGATAAGGATAAATATTACAGGGTTGCTCCCGCTCATTCATAAGTTATACCAGTATTTGTTAAAGTAGTGTGATATTAAGACTATTAAAACTGTATGATAAAGAAAAACAAGTAACAAATTAGTATATTAGACAGAAATTGCTCTTTTAATTGTTCTACTTTCATTTTGCAGATACAGCGTCCTGCTGTTTGTGATGCTCTACTGTATGCCGGTGACATTTAACCTCACCATCGGCTTCCTGACGGGCAGGAGGCTGTGGAGAGGCAAGAAATCACCTTTTGCTGATCTAGATCCACGTAGTCAAGCCCTTCACACCTCCCGTCTGAAGACGCGACAGAAAATCGCCAAGATGGTGGTGTGCCTGGTGCTCCTGTTTGCAATATCCTGGCTGCCGCTCTACTTGGTTGACCTTTGGATCGACTGTGAGCCAAAGCCGTCCTCGTGGCTTCTGCAGACACGGCCGTTTGCTCAGTGGCTGGGCCTGACAAACTCCAGCCTCAACCCGATCTGTTACTGCTTCATTGGAGATCTGTATCGCTCAGCAAAGGTCATACGGACACGATACTATCAGAAAGTTGCCTCTCTTTTCAGCACCTCCTCATTCTCTGGCTCAGCTGCGGTAGCCTCCCCTGCCGCAAAGATTTCGGACAGCAAAGTGACATCAGTTGAGCGCCACCATATTGCAGACGCTATGGGGACAACTGTCTCCAAGGTAACAATCCCCCGGCTGTTGAGTTTAGCCAGGGGACAAAGACTGGGGCAGAAGGTCAGAGACTGCTCCGACAGCCGTGATGGATCGGACCCCAGCATCTCAGACTGGTGCCAGTCCAGTCCCGGTGTGTGTGAAAACTCTATGTTTCCCTACCAGCACTCCACAGAAAAGACTGATTTTCTGCCAGCAAGAAGGCACTCCACAAATGAGCTTGCCGTGTCATTACATTTGAGAATTGAATCTGTGGAAATAGACCTGCTACCTCTGAGGAGGCATTCAGGGGGGAGAATTTATAGTCTGCCAGCTGATAAAAGGGACATCATTACTATAGGTGGGGACGTGTTCTGTAACATTGGAAAGAATTACTCGTTCAAAGACGACAGGGACGATGATGCAACAAACATGACCCATCTATGAAAACATCAGCATCAGCTGGGAAGTATTTTTCCCCTGCAAGTAATAAAACACTCCAGACCTGTTTCTCAGTCCCACCATGACTTCAAAGCATAATCCTTTGCAGAACCAACTGATGGTCATGTGAATACTGTGACCTGCTTTCCACCCTGGCTTTCTTATGCATGTGGTATTAGCTCTGAGTGTCAGGTTTCTGATGAACAGAACTCGACATTAAAACAGCAGGAGTGTTATTATGTGACGTATCTGTAATAAGGTGACATTGCAACAATTTTTTATTACACACAAGTCGGGAAATCATAGAATTTCCCATCGTCTGCTTAACATGACTCAGCAGGATGTCGCTTTATGGGTTTCCTCAAAAGTTGCTTTTCTTCTTCCATCATTGCTCTGCTGATAGATTGTATTTGCAGCTCACAGAACCTTTGAAGACGCACACTGCATGGGAGTCTCTTGTTTGTTGTCATCATCGTGTGTATTGACATCCTAAAATGAAGTTACAGAAGATTTTGGTCAAAAACGTGAATACACTAAAGTTTTTTTCACGCTTCCCAAAGATGAGTTTGCTAGTAATTTTGAGCTACAAGAGCAAAAAAATCCACATAGACTTATCTTTGTTAAATTATGTGTGAGAGCTGTGCAATTTACTTAATGTTTTATTTTATTTTTTTCTCTCTCTTTCAGCAGAGTTAAAAAGCCTGAAGTGGCAGCACATATTTTACAGGCAGATATCTCAGTTTGCAGAAATGCTGTACAGAACTGTAATGAAATAAAAGCAAATGTGTCCAATTTCAACAGAGAATGAATGAATGTACAGGCACGAGCCACAGCAGAAAAAGAAGAGTAGGCCATTTTTAGTGTCTTGGAAGAGGAACTTTTGAACTGGTCACTTTGTGTCTAATCAAGGCATGCCTTGTTGAGTAAATGAATGAGCAAGGCAATAAAAAAATGGTTTAAAAGGTTAAAAAAAGAAAAGGAACATGCACGCAACAGAATCTAATCTTCCCTCAGGCAGCTTGTAGTTGTGTGGGGGACAGAGGTGGTGAATAGCGTGAAATGCTGTGACATTAAGCTGCTAATTCTACTCATGTCATCACAGCCAACATGAAGTGGAGCAACACACATGAATCAAGCTCACATATTTATTGTATGAGACCGCCTGTTTCCTTGAAAATGCTGAAGTGTCCTGACTGTAACACTCTCTTGTCCTCTTACATCCATTCTTTCTACCTCATGGTTTTGTATTGTGTTAATAGAGGGCATGTATAATAAATTTTGTGCATTTTGTGCTCTTTTATTGAAAAAGAAAAATCATTTTCCAGTTCTAAACAAATGTAAAGGTCAGATTAGATTCTAAAGAGAAAACGTTTGAGGAGAAATTTAAAGTCCCACTCTTTTGATCTATATTAAAGTACACCCAGTTGTCCTTTAATTATAATTATAGTGTTTTAGCCAGAATCCAAAAACCTGGATAGCTTGTGGCCCGCCCAGGGAATTTACACAAATACACTCTTTGTCAAACTGCATTTTTTTGTCTGCTCCTGATTTACAACAATTACTATACAGAAAAACTTGGAAATGCAATTTTGTGCTTAATTTTCTTTATATATGTCCTTCATCATCAGAAAATGTCACAGGAACAAGTTAAGACATCATATTTAGAGTGGGTCTTTACAATTTAGATTTTTAAAACTAGAAAGTGGTTTTATGAAGGTTTGCATTTTCATCCAATCATAAGTACAACATTATGGTCAAATTTTTCAGGGGCTAGTCTTCTTTTGTCCCACAGTCCAAATGACAGACCAAGTGACTTGATATTTAGGAGGTCAGTGTCATTATGCGGTCCTGTGATGGGGTGGTGACATGTCCAGGAGAACTAGAAAGAAGAACACATGAGTGTGACGTGTGCGGCGCATGGCTGGTTTGTCTCTGTGTGGCTTACTGATGGATATGTCAGGGTGTACCATGCCTTTCTCTCATGTCTCATGGCGTCATTACTGGGTGAGAAATGGAAAACTGCTTCATCCTGTTTGGAGTTCAGGCAATGGAGAGGAGAGATGATCATCAGATATTTATGCTGACGCACATGATGGATTTACCCTCCACACCAATTTTAAATCCATGATCCATGCATGGTTCATGGATTAAAAGAATATTTTGAATTTATTTAAGAAAACGCATACTTAAATTATTGATATATTTATAATAAAAATAATGTATGGCCCAATTTTTTTTTGTCATCCAGTCCGTTTCATTGTATTCTCAGACAGGTTGTCCATATCAAATAAAAAAACAAAAACAAATCAGATCGGACTGGAAATCGTAAAAACTGCATATCAAAACAAAGCTTTAGAACGTGCATGTGTCACGGTGCCTGTCAGCTCACCTCCCCCTCCCTCAGCTCCTGCTCCTGCACCTGCTCTGCTGATTGGAACCAGCTGACCTTCATCTCCTCATCCCCTGCCAGCCTTCATAAGGGAGATCCTCACAAGTATCCAGCGCCAGTCCGTTATACTCACTCCGGTGATCACGCCTGGCCTCTAGTTAAGTAACTCTCGCTCTAGTTATCCAAGCTTGTACTTACTCTTTGTCTCATGCCTTCAGGTCAACTCTCCACTGGTCACGCTGGTTCCTCGCCTCGTTCCTGCCACGCCGTCCTCGGCTCCACCTCTGGCTCCAAGCTGTGCTCGCCGTCCTCGGCGCTTCACCTCGTCACAGGCTGTTTACGCCGTCCTCGGCTCCACCTCTGGCTCCAAGCTGTGCTCGCCGTCCTCGGCGCTCCACCTCGTCACAGACTGTCTACGCCGTCCTCGGCGCTCCGCTTCGCCCACGACTCTAATCTCCCCTCTCAGATTAAAACTTCTGACTCTGCCTCGTCTCCTGAGTCTCTTCCGGGTTCCAGCATCTGGGTCTCCATAGAGTTCGACCATGACAGCATGGACAGATTTAATTCTGGACAAGCTGGTTTTTAGGTCCAAGAGTGTCTTAGGAGTGCTATCATGTGATTAAACAAATGTGTACAATCTACATGAAGGCATGTTTGAAAACAGTAAATGATTTGTTACACTAAAATATATGGAAGACGAGCACAAAGGAGCAGCCACCCTTAGATCAGTGCAAATGCCCACAGGATAATAGTTGTTTATATGTACTGCACAATCCATGAGTTGGTAAAGTATTAAGTAATTTCGAAATCGTTTGGTGTTAAACCTAATGCTCCAGCACACTTTTAATCTTTTTTCTTCCTTCCATGTTTGTCATTTTTGTTATTTTATCCTCAACAGCAGGACTAAAAGCTTAAGGCATTAAATTGTGTCTCTTTGCAGATATACAGCATTTATTACCAATAGACTTAAATTACATTATTATTCTTTAATTTGTCTTCTTACTCTCAGTGTCAGACGTAATAGAAATGGGCATTGATGCACACACAAAGATGCACACAGTTTTGTCTCTGTTTTTAGACATCTGAAAGATTCGTGATGAGGCACTTTAAACCTTGAGAGTTGTTTCCACTCGAGACGTCATGGATTTCTGATCCTTAAAATATCATTCTTCATCTTCTCTTCATGTCTGTTTCTTTACTTTTAGTTTTCTCTTTACATTCATTTCACTTTTCCTCTTCTGATTCCCTTTGCGTTTCATCATTTTCCATCATTTCCTCCCCCCTTGTATTATTGCTCTTCAAGTGTCTGAATTTACTCACGTAATGCCGGTTTCTGTTCATTTTCCATCATTACTAAGTCTGTGTTCCCTATTATGGGAACAACACAAGGGTCATTTAACACAGACTTCACAGAGGGATGAACTGACTACTAAAGATGTTAAGACAGCAAACCCAAACCGCTTCTTTTCTCTTCAGGAAGGAATTCTTGCAATAAAAACTACAAAGTTACATCATTTTCAATGGGGTAAGTCAACATTTAAAAGCGGCTGTATGGCTAAAATATGAGTCCTTCTCAAAAGGTTTAGGGTACTTGTGCATTAGCATCCCACAAGTAGTATTGGTCTCTTGCTAAAAGGTTTTTGTGTATTCACGTCTGTCACAGCACTGCTTTTGGTTACAGTTGGGGTCAGGATTAGGGCGTAGTTCCCTAAAGTATGTTTTGTGAACAAAAACTAGCAGACGAGTGAGTTGGTGGAACAATAACTGCATGGTTTCTTGTTCTGTGAGATTACAGTAGACATGTAGCTAACAGTTCAGAGAGCTACAGTGTAATTGATGTAACAATACATCATTCAATTTAATAAAAATCCAAATCCTTTTAGAAGAATGAAACTGCTGATTCTGAATGTTGGGAGTAGTAATGTGTCCGGTGAAGTGACCTTTCCAGTATCCACACTGCATCTTTCCTTAGGGAGCGTACTTTATTTCATTCTAAGCCATTCAGAGTAAACTATATCCATTTATAATAATATATTACCTTTGGCACACTAAAGAATGAACATTTCATTAAATATGAGCTATTTTCACTGCTCATTTTCATTCCCGCCCATTTCATGAGGTCAACCTAGCGCTGGCCTCGGCAGCATGTCAGCATTTCGCTCACGAAAACAGACAACATCCAAACTTTTGCAAAGATGAATGTGCATATTGTGCACATAAAAAGACAAAGTTTTTGCAGATCACCGCTAGCTCAGTGGAGAAGGTGGGTGTTTGTGTTAGCCTGAGTGTGGTTTTGACACCGCAGACTCTACCTGGAAGGGGCTGTTCGTCACTTATCTAAGTCACAAAGCTGCGTTTCCATTGACTATGAAATTGCGCAAAATGGATTTGTGATTACTATATTCGCTCATTGGAAACATGTGAGGTTCAGGCGCCAGGGCGGGTTAGTTTGTTTCGCATTCTAGATTGGTTGTGGGGCTTCCGGGTTCTTTGGGCCTTTATTTTGGTTACTTCCGGTTTCTCCCGTTTGTGTTGCCTCCACCTTTACTTCTGGTTATGAATTGCACCTGTTCACACACCTGTTGTTCATCATTGCTGTGTATTTAAGTTCCTTCTACCCAGTGTCTGTCACGGGATCGTTTTGCATTCTTTGTGCTTCGAGTCTCTGCTTCGAGATTAAAGAAAGAAAGAAAAACTTTGATTCAACTTACCTCTGTGTTCCTGCTTTTGCATCCACGCATCGAGCTTGACACACGTCAATTAAAAATAACTTGCATTTATTGAAAAAAGTTTGTGCTCTTGTGATTTTTAAGGCGTATTGAATTGACGTTTAGCAAAACTGTAGTGGAAACACTTTTATGAATAAAATTAATCACGTGGCTCAAACTGGCACGGCTAGCCAGTTTGCGGCTTGATTGCAGCGGAAGTGAAGCTCACTGAATGATTTCATGAACTCAGACATGAAGATGTGATTACTGATGCTTTTGTAGAGCTTTAAAATAAATAAATTTGATCTCTAAACATCCCTTGCGTCTTCCATGCATTGTAAAGAGACATACACCAAAATTTGAATGTATCTGCTGTAAATCAAAGTACTGTTCACATCCGTGTTTTTAACTTATTGTGTATAATGCGAATCTGTGTTTTTTCGATATTTTTAGAATAAAGTTTTGCGCATGTGTAGTGGAAACACTGCTAATGTGAGAACCCACTTTTTTTTGGTATTGGGAGGGGCTGGTGCTTAGAGCACAGGTTTTTAGAGGAATGCTCAGAAATGTGGGAATGGATCAAAATACTGCTTTGGGGTTGTTGTTTTTTGTGAGGAGTGAACATTATAATACACTTTAAAGCCCAAAAAGTTGATTTTAGGCCTTTCAAAATAGCTGGAATAGGCTCCCGTCACGATGGCCAGCTTTAACATCTATCTGTTCATTGCAGTTTTTACTGATTCCCTGCTCCTATTCTGCGCTCCCAGCTGCTTGATTGCAATCAAGTGCATTCATTTCTGTTTTCTGCTGCAAATACAGTCTTGATACTACTGAACAAGTTTTCTTTGTCTGTTGAAAGCCGTCCTGCTACAGAAACCATCTATCAGATAAGTTTCTAATCCACTTCATTGTTGGGAATTGATTATTTTCTTGTTTTTGGTCAGTATTTTGCCTCACCAGCGGTGATTAAATCTGATTGTTTTGGGGTATCCTGAATTTCCTCTGTAGTTTGGATTGTCTGCTGCAGTGAAACGATGGGGGGGGAATACAACCCCTGCTAATGTTTTACGTTTGGATGCTGTTGTTATGAACAAGGCACAAAGACAAAGGCCTCCACAGGGTTAATAAAACCAAAGAAAAGGAATAACCCTTATCCTTTCCTTGACTCTCAGCCGAGAACATCTGCTGATCACTGCAACCTCTTACCTGATGAACAAGCAAATATGTCTTCTCAGTCACCTGGTAAAACAAACAAAAACAACATCGTTTTTGCTTATTACTGTAAGTTATCTTTATGTGTGTTAACTAATTTGTGAGACCCAATCGAGCACACAATGTGCAGTTTTATTGTTTTTTGGGGGGGTGAGTGAACTTGTCAACCTGTGGTAAAATCACTCTTTTTTTCCCTTTAGACAGAGCAGCTCATCTCCTGTGAGAAGAAGTGGACAGGATGTTGATTGCGGTCTGTGGAATGTTGATCCGCTCCTCTTCAACGGCTGTGAGAAGGTGCTGGATGTTGGTAGGAGCTGGAACACATGTGGTACATGTTCAGAGCAGAACGTGCTTAAGAAGTGTACGTTCTATTCACAGGTGATAGCTTCATTCTGCTGTGAGATGAAACTGCCCTGTTTTCATAACAGCTTTTTATTGTGGCCAGGCAAAGGCACACCTGTGTAATAGGGATTCTGTCTGTTCAGTGTACATCTGTGTGGAGCACGGATTTTCTTTTTCAAAAGAAAAATGTTCACAATCACAGATTTAGACAAATGTGTGAGCAGTATTTGAGAGTAACTGGGCTTTTTTGCTCAAACGGTTCATTTTTAATCTGTTTTCAGTTTATGAAAGAGAGCAGGATTCAAGTGCTGCATTGACATTTTTGCCGAGTGGTGCTTCGTATGTTCTTAAAACAGTTATTTACAGAGATCAAAACAAACCAAATATTGGCCTTTATGTTCCCATGCATTTCTTTTTTTTTTGGGACTTTGCCTTTAAGGAGCTCAATTATTTGAATTTTCCAGGTTTTCCACAGGACGCTTTATACAAGCTGGAAATGTCAAAAGACACAATTTTACTAAGAACCCAAGCCTGATAGGGGACTGGAGAAAAACTCATTTTTGTCCTATTCTTCAAGCTAAACAAGTTCATACTTGTTTTGTACCTCCCCTTGTGGAATCGAGTTAGAAGCACAGACTGGCTAACACGTCTGTTGCTTAAGCTCTGCACTCAAGGGGTCAAAACATTGCACTTTGGATGTGTCTGTGCTGCAGCTCAACAGGCAGAACGCTGTTCCTCTGGAGTGAAAACTGTGATTGTAAAGCACAAAGTGAAGATGCTTAATTCTAAAAATAAGATCCCAGTTAAAATGAAGGCTGCGTGGTGTAACATTCATGAAAAATAATCACATAATGTGTTTTTCTATTTGTACGGACAGTTAAACTTGATCCAGAAAAGCCAGCCATGATGAGTCTTTCCTTTGCCCCGTGATTACAAGTACAACACCACCAGCTGAAAAATTCAGGAAATTAAATATTTTTAACTTCGAGGTTACAGCATGGTTGTCTAACCTTAATTTGGACTGGATGACATCAAATCTAGTTCTGAAACCCAGAAACAGTGAAGACTGCACCATAAATCTAAAAGGAACTTCTAATAAAGAAGACCCTCTTATAGCATGATTGGGTTCGGTAGTATTGCAACAAAAAAAAGAACTGAAGACATACAGTGCTCAGCATAAATGAGTACACCCCCTTTAGAAAAGTAATAATTTAATCAGCAGCTCAATGAACAAAAGAAAAATGTCCAAACTTTCCACAAGGTTGACCTTTATTGAACACTTCTTTGCTTTGGTTGAAGCAAAAAGGAATACATCATGCAACAATTACAACTACATCTAGTATTTTGTATGAGCACCATGATATTTATGGACAGCATCAAGTCTTCTGGGCATGGAATGAACAAGTTGGTGACATATTGCAACATCTATTGTTTTCCATTCTTCAAGAATAGCCTCCTTTAGAGCCTGGATGCTGGATGGAGAGGGATGCTCAACTTGTCGCTTCAGAATTTCCCACAGGCGTTCGATTGGGTTCAGATCAGGAGACATACTTGGCCATTATATCACCTTCACCCTGTTCTTCTTCAGTAGCTTTACAAGTGTGTTTTGGATCATTGTTGTGTTGGGAAATTACTCGACGACCAAGTGCATGAAGTGATGGCATCATCTCCTCCTTCATTATAGAGCAGTGTATTGTTGAGTTCATGATACTACCAATGAAATGCAGCTCCCCCACACCAGGAGCACCCAATAAGGACACTGCCACCACCATGTTTCAATGTAGGCACCATGCATTTCCTTTGAAATCCTCACCTCAGAGACACCATATACAGTTTGAAAACCATTGGTTCCAAAAACAGCGATCTTTGACTAATCTCTCCAAAGTATTAAGTCCTAGTAAGTCTTCATCTTTTTCAGCACGGGCCCTATAATTCTAGGCGTGCTTTTTTGTGCATGGGCTTTAGGACAGACTTCCTTCAAGAAGGATAACCAAGCATGCCATTCCTCTGCAGTGTACGCCATATGGTGTCATGGGAAACAGTCACTCTAATTTGGCTTTCTACTGCTTTAACTAACTGCAGTGAATTTGTATGGCGATTTTCTTCAACTCTTCTCATCCAAAGATTCTCCTGTCGAGATGTTAGCTTCCGTGGACGGCTTGGACCTTTCTGCTCGAGGGTTGCACTTCCATCTTTCTTCAATTTTTTTTTTAACTTGTCCTGTCCAACAGCTGGGTAAACAGATGAGAGCTGAAGGCCTTTAAGAACAGGGGTTATAAATCTTCTGACAAACCAGAGGTATGTCTGAATAAACCCGTTTTGTAATTGAGGCCAAACTTTATTAATTTGAATCATATTTGAAAATCTTTTGTGTTGGCCCGGATGAAAAAGGAAAGGAGGGAGGAAGAAAGAGGGATATTAGAAAGGGGGGTAGGAAGGTGATTGTGTGTGTGTATGTGTGTGTGTGTGTGGGGGGGGGGGGGACGAACCATGTAGCAGCATAAGACAAGAAGTTTCTGGATGTTTATCATTACAGTAAGGTTCAGATGTAATACAAATCTAGAAGGGGCAGGGCCTGTCCACCCACACACTCAAATGAATGTTATAAACATACCTGTTGGCTGCAAAAATGACCACATGTCAACATGTACACAATACAAACACTGTTCCCACATGCATACTTATGCCTTCAAACCAACTAGTGTGAGATATTTCATTCAATCACAAACTATTTGTGCCATTGTGCTTCATTCCGCATTGTGATGGGGCATTTTATTTCCATCCATTTAATTGCATCTGACAAGCTACAGATGTCGGTAATAATCCACGTGGAAATGGGAAATTGTTCCACGCAAATGTAATTTGCCTTCTTCGTTGCGTACGCCTTCTTTTGTGCGTACGCAACGTTTATAAATGAGGCCCCAGGTCCCCTCAGCCCAGGGGTCCCATCCCCGGAGGCCCAAAACACCCCAGGTCCCACACCACCCACCCCACGCAGAGAGAGAGGAACCAGAAAGACACCCCCCCCCCGGAGAAAGTCCAGGCCCCTGCACCCAGGTGCCGTCCCTGGGAGAGCTCTGGTCAGGCCCGACGGGACCGAGGCAGCCAACCAGCCGGGGCGAACGCCGATTGCCTCAGCGGAGACCTCGTCTTTAATTTTTGGATCACTTTTGATATAGCATTTTTACTTATATGTAAGGCTTTGCTGATCTTCTTGTAGCCCTCACCTTTTTGTGCATAGAAATTATTTCCTTTCTCAGATTTTGTGACATTTCTTTTCCATGGGGAGTCATTACTGACAGCGTGAAATGGAAAGGACTCTTCTTTGGACGCCTGTAAAATGAATCTTTAGACTCACCTGTGATTAAATGTCTGTTAATTAGAATTCTGTAGTCTTACATTTGGCTTTTCTTCTAAGACTATGACTGGGGGGTACTCAGTTTTGCAACATGGGCTTGAACTAATTTGTTAGTAAAATCACTTTTTTGTGTGTGCACATTAACATATCTTGTTTGCAATCAATGGCCCACCTTTGTAGGTGTATTTTGTAGTGTAGTATTTCACAGAAAATGTTGATTCTGAAAGGACACCAGAGGTTTTCTGACAAATGTAGTGGGCTGTACTCATTTAAGCCGAGCACTGTATCATCAAAAGTATCCCTACATGTTTTATTCACAACTGCCCTCATACCACTTATCACATGCACGACAATGGCACGTTGCCATTTTTTTCAATGAGCATGCTGTGGGGAAACCGGCCGAAGGGAACACTTGTGCAGTTAGGGCGACAGCCTGGCTGTTAGAAATGAGAAAATCATACAGCCAGTGCAGTTTGGGTGGGAATCCAAGGGGCCTCCTTACATATCATCTGTACACCCTGTACGGGTGCTTGCGACTAAGACATTACTTTATTTTGGGGGATATTTAGAAGGTGCGATGTACCAAAATCCTCTGTGTGCATTTTTTGGACTTGGTTCAGCACATTTAGCAAACGTCAGGGGTCTTTTGATATGAGGTGAATTTCTGGAGCCTGGGCATTAACTAGACAGTATTTGGATAACGAAAGTATGAGAGATAAATGTCAGAAGCTTTTGGTATTTTTTCTTTAATAGATGTTTGCTTTAGGCGGACATGTTAGACCGCTGGCCTGTGTGAATGAGGGGCTTTGGGTGAACACGATGGCCAGCGATGAAACTGGACATATTTGACCATTCTGCAATGTCTGTGGACATTTCAGCAACTGCCCTGCAATAAATGTGCAACGCCATGTGTGAGCATCCGTGGAGTTGGGATCTAAAAGTTGCCCTGATCCCTGTCCTTATTGTTCATCTGATTCACCTGACTAAGTCTAAAGACTAAAGATTTTTAAAAAATCAATTTGTAAAGAGAGTAAAATACAGTTTAAGCTTGTTGCAGGTACATTTACTTTTAGTTACTCAGTGTGCGCTTTTATTCAGGGCAACTTTTAAATGCAATGCATGACTAGCAAAAATGGAGTCAGACACATTTTTAGGTTCTGCAGGAAAAACATAACAGCTGCCAGAAATGTCAAGATTTTTTTTAAAGTGCAGAGGTATGGGGGGATTTTTTTTCACTCTACAGTTTATTAGTGGAGCTCATTGGCCAGAGGGACTAGAGACCTAGTGTTTAGGTAGGGCACTGTTTAGTTGATCCATAAAAAGGAAGTGCAGAGATCTAAACTGCGTCCTTTTTTGCTGATAAAATAAGCCTTGCAGCTGCATTTTGAATTATCAGTAGATTCAATTATCTCTACGGTGGGAATGATGTAGAGTCATGCTGATTTCTTCTTGCTAATGTGAGAGGGTTCCTACACATTTCTTCAAGTTAAATTTTTAAGAGCCTTCACATGAAAAATTGTGATCAATTTTCTGCTTAAATCCACGAGGACAAAAAAACGAAATTCTTCAAATTCAGAACAGTTACTTGTCAGTCACGAAGTTATGTAATAAATTATAACTCAAATTTCAGGAATTAAATTACAATTACTAAACTACAGAAAGCCTTATTACTCCATTTTGGTGCCGGGAAATTATAGGTGACTAATCAAACCAACTAATCAAACTAATCAAATCAAATCAAAATTTGTGACTTGGACATTGTCTGTTGGTTAAATAAAACAGAAAGGGTAATGATTGAAAAAAAAACAGTTAGGCTACGTTCACACCGCAGGCTGAAACGACCCAATTTTTTTGCCCCTATGCCACCTGTATCTGATCTTTTCATGATTGTCTGAACGACACAGATCCGATCTTTTCAAAGGCGACCCAGGCCACTTGGGTATGTGGTCTTGAAACTGATACGTATCCGATCTTTTGAAATGCGACCTCCGTCTGACCGGCCGGGCCACATGAATCCGATCGGTACGTCATCGATACGCTACAAACTTCATAGTTCTGCATTGAAGTAGGCGGAAACGAAAACTCATGAACATCAACCATGGCGGACATTGCTGCTGAGACCAGTAAGTGGAAGGGAAGCGAGGTCACCGATTGGATTAATATTTGGGGTGACAGCTCTATATTCAGGCCAAACTCGAGGGCTCTCATCGCAAACCGGGCGATTTTTGAAAATACTTCCAGCGTAATGGCCGAGCCTGGTGTTGAACCTTTCCTGCGATTACTTTTTTTTTTCCCTTTTCGACCGTGGTCAGAAGCGCGGGGGACAGAAGACGGTTCCTCCTCCGGGGTTCACTTCCCCATTCTGACCCTTAGATTCTCCACAACGGGTTAATAAAGAGTCAACAGCGTTTATTCTGGGGGAAGCCTTCTTTTATTACCGTTCTCATCCTCCGTAACACACAAAATGAATCCGCGCCCCCACTGCCCCCCTCATTCTTTACCTTGCTGCATGCGCTCTTCTCCTCTCTTACACACACACACACACACACACACACACACACACACACACGTGCGCGCGGCCGCAGCACATAAACCCCATTCCACAACAGTGGGTCCAGACAATCCTTGCTCCAATCTTCTCATTTTAAGCCCATCCTGGTTTAAAATGAGAATATTGTTAGTGTGCTGGCTCCTTCGTGAAAATAAATTTAATACTGCAAAAAGAGCTCCGCTGTTGACAACACTGTTGTTGACATCCATTGTTAACGTTAGCTACTTCCGCAAAGTTCCGAGTGACGTCATTCACCGTTGAGTATTCTGCACATGCGGGTCAATTCTGGGTCATTTCACGGTCACACAGGAGATCACAAAAATTTGTATTTAATTGGAAATGTGAACGGCCTTGCAAAAAAATCGTATTTTTTCAAAAAATCTGAATTGAGCATTAAGCCCTGCAGTGTGAACGTAGCCTTACTGATCCATGTGCGCTAATGCACAGTTTTAGATTGGTCAAAGTAAGATAAAGAGAGCGTAAATATGGAAATATGGATGTGGACAAATTTGTAGGGGCATTTGGCAACTTTTGATATTCAAATTATTTCCAATTTGTTGAAAACAAAGGCAAACGCATTTCCGTCAAGTGCTAGTATCGTTCTTATGATTAACTGATTTCCACTGCCCTAGTGTCAATGAGCAACCTGTCTGGAAAATTTCTCCCTCACTTTTCAATACCCAGGTATTTATCTCTAGGTCACACTGTCCGAAGTTCTGGCTAAAGATGTTCATTTTAGGTCAGTGAATTGTATAGTTCAAAATGAATCAATGTCGACTATGAATCGTATCAGTGACCACAAATTATGATATGAATCAAATTGTTTTAAAATGAATTTGTACACCCCTAATGCAGCTACTGTAAATGCAGGAAATGCCCCTCCTCTCTCATTTTCTTCACCTCTACTAATTTTAGCTCGTACATCTTCATTCTCACTTGCAGTTTTCCTTTTGAACAATCTTCCCTGTATTGTTAATTTTTCAATTACTTTTTCCAGAAATAAATTTCTTAACTGCATGTTTCACTTCTACCATTGCATTAGGTTTTGTCTTAAACTATCAATCACAATAGTTCAGAAAACTTTATGAAACTTACATTGTTTTTTTTCCCCGTTGCAAAGTTATTAACCTCCAACTTAGAAAAATAGAAAAATAGAAAAAGTCCTACTTGACTGTGAATGAATTGAGTGTACCTGCACAGCATAGCTGTAATGCACGCATGCTCAGTATTGTTTAAGGAAGCGACAGAATTGGTGGATAACGTGAGAGGAGAGAGGGACATAAATCACATTTTGTAGCGATGATAAGACAATAGAGAGCCAAGAGAAAAATGATGGGACAAAGTGCTGCACGGTTCACAGTTGTAATGGCATCAGCGGCGGTTTTACCCCGCAGCTGGTTTTGAATGAGTGTTAAAGCAGCAAATGTGGTGTGATGGTGCATAACACACTTTTATTTACATAATCATGGTTAAAAAAATTAAAACTTTAGACCAGAAAAGTCCTACAAAATAAATTTTAAACTGCACTCTTCATAAGACCAAGATATTAAACTTCAAGACTTTTAAATGATTTTTAAGGCCTCACTTATTATCTTTTAAGTCTTTTAGGACCCCGTGGGAACCCTCATGAAAACACCTGCAGAGACTGTAATCATTCCTTATCAGGGAAATTCTAATGATAGATTAAAAGATCAATCAGAACTTTCATGTTTATTCCTTCTATTGCCCAGCTTCAACCAACAACGTATTTCTTTGTCAATTTTTAATACAACAAGTATTATTAAAGAAGTAATAAATATCAAACTGCAATCATCTAGAGGAGATACTCATAATTTCTTACTATTGGCTAGATTTGTAATGCTGTTTACAAAGTCATTCTTTGTCTGGGAAATAATTGTAGGGAAGCCACATTGACAAGTTGAGTGTAGGGACAGTGATTACTTTGGTTATGAGGTTGGAGTTGCCAAGAGATGCTTTAAGGAAGACTAGAGGAGGGTCATGCATGCTGTGAAGGGCAATATGAGAGTGGTTGGTGTAAGCTAAGTAGATGAGAGGACAGAGTTAGACAGAGGTGGATGATATACTGCGGTGACCTCAAGGGACCAGCCAAAGGCAAAGAAGATGAAGACTCACTTTTTCACTGGAAAGTTTAAGAATAAAATAATTTCTCCTAAAACATTTTGTCTCCCAGATGCTACGTACACACTGGGCATGTGTCGAGCAATTAGGAACGCAGGTTTATGGAGGCGCTTTTAGTATATGGTATTCAACTGTTCTGTTGCTACCCAATACCAGCACATATAGCTACAGTGGGAAGATGCTTGGCGAAGCGGAGCAAATCTCGCAAGTCTTGCTCCAGGCTTTTTCTTTCACAGTTCTATTCCGATATACCGTATGAAAGACTAGAGCCTTGTTTCCACTGAGGGGTACGGTAAGGTTCAAAGTTGGATGGTCCGGTGCATGCAGGGTGAAACTGACAACAACAACAATTGAGGTCCTCCAGCAGCTCAGTTTTTCCACTTGGCTTTTGGTACTTCATTTATACAAAGCATTTATTGTTGTTTGAGAGGATGTTGCGGGAATACAGACGCTTTCTTTGCTCTTTCTTTTGTTGAAATGACATTTAACTAATCAACGGCTTTAGCAGCAGTTCTGCCCTAACCGTTCTGTTCCATTTTTTTTATGGAGGCCCAAAAATGGTACGCTTCGCTCCGGCTTAATTGGTCCATTTTATGATAGAAACGCTCAAAATACGAAAGCGGACTGGACCGTACTGCTAAGTGGCAGCGAGGTTTTGCTGTTATACAGTATAATTCCAGTGGGCACAAACCACGATTATTAATTTCTTCTCCATGATCAGTTTTCCAAATGGTTAGAACTTCTGTGAATCCATTCATACATCACTACCAAATCAGATTGGTCAAAGTTAAACTGGTTTAACTTTCACATTACGTTCAATGGCCGCGCATTTTGTTTGTAGAGCCCAAAAATGGACTTCAGAACATGCATGGTAAAGCTTTAACACGAGAGCAGAGACCCAAAATGCGCATTTGACGATGTTTTCATAGACTTTTTATTGGAAGTTGCCGCTTGAACACGTGTTACCAATGGTGGTGTGAAAGTTGCAAGATAACTCAAACTGTTTAGCTGTAAAGTAAAAAATGAACTTAATTCAGTTTGCCATGCCAATGATTAGAAAAAAACTGGAAAGCACAAAGATGAATGTAAATTAGCTTAATTTTCTAACAAAAAGGAATTAGTTTTTCTCAAGAGTAACGCACACTGTTCCATAAGAGAAGAGGAGATTCTTTTTTTTCTAGTGATGCAACAACAGTGAAAAAAAAAAATCTGCAGTTTCCTTCCTTTCACAGCTTTCCTTGTTTCCAGACGCATTGTAGCATAAAAGTCAGAAGAGATTCTCCCCGGAGGAGGTGTTTTTTTTTCTTTTTTTGCTGTCTGTGTCACACGTATCACCAGCTTTCCACTTTTTACACCAAACCCAAATAAAGAGGAGAAGCAATGAGATTCTGTAGCTTTGTGCCAAAAAACGAGCACAGCCTGGTGAAACTTGCTTTTCAATAGAGCTGCAGTCATTTCCCTTGGTAACTTAATTTAAACTAACGACTTCCAGAAATAGCTGTGTCCTTCCTTTTAGCTAAAAAGTGAGTGATGAATATTTTCCTGCAGAGGTAATTTGGTGACAATAGCAGTTTTCCCTTAAAATTGATCCCAACATGTTTTTTTTCCCAGTACATTATACATATAAAATCTGTATATATATCTGTATGTATATATAAATCTGTATATCTACTGTACATTTCTGCACTGTAGGATAGACTGGATTATAAGGCACATGAGTGATCAATGATTGGTCTATTTTGAAAATTATGTCATGTTTGTAATACGTTGGACAGGCTTGAAGCGTTAGCCGTGTCAGAGTATTCACAATACCTGTAACTCCCAACCTTGTTTGTAACACATAAAAAAACAAACTGACAATGTTAAAAAAAGTTACTGTGACAATGCTAACTGCCAACCTTGTTAGTATCACGTCATAGAAAACAGTCTGACCACCCTACTTGTTAGTTGCGTTAGAGTGTAGAGTATGCACAATAACACCCAAACTTGTTTGGAACATATAAAAAAAGAGAGACGAACATTTATGTACCCCAAAATAGCTTCATCATCATTAAAAGGCCTATGACATGCTATTTTATGTCTTTCAGAGTAAACAAAGCTTTGGCCACAGATGCACATATCACTGCACTGTCACACTCAAGTTTAACTCTAAAAGTATGTCTGTTAAACTCAGGCCTGTCAGAGTTATTGATTGTTGTGTTTGGAGAAATTGATTACTGGTAATCACTTTTTAAAACTTCAATAAAAAATGGCTAATTTCCAACCAGATTTTTGCTTTTTTTGCACCCATCTTTTATATGTAATTAGCAAAATATCTGTTTGTCCTCTCAGCTTTCAAGCTGCATCAAATATTTTCCTTAGGCTATAAGTGAAAAACTTTCATCAGCAGCTGCTCAGTGAACTGGTTCAGATTTATCTGAGATGTTTAAGACATGATTAAGCTTCAGCCCAAAAACATTTAAGCATTTCTGCTGAATGGTGCAGTGTAGGAACAACAGCTACAAATGTAATGTCTTACATTTCGTATCATGATTTCCACCTGTTTTACTAATATATGACTTTCAAATGTTTTATCCAGGTCCTTTTTTCCTACAGCTACACATCTTCACAGGCTTCACAGTTCACAATGAACAACTAATAGATTTCATTTTTAGCAATCGAACTCTAAATGCATGTGAGGCCTTATTTTATTGTTTGTTGCCGTTACCTTTTGTTTATGTTCAATATTACGCAGCAGCTTTGGTTGTAAAAATCCACAGTAAAAACCTTGTAAAAATCCTGCAGTCAACACATGCAGGAGTGCTGTTTGCACAGTAAAAGCCATTTTTACAGAGACTTCACACTGAGACTATTAACATGATCACTAAAGTCAGATAACTGGGAGTAATTATTTTTTATCCTATTTTTATAACCGGGAGTTATTAGACATAACCAAATTGACAGTGGAAATGTAAACTTAGGAAAATCCTTCACATAGTGGTCAGTTATTTGATTTATTTTTGGAGAAATAGTTTACTTGCATGGTGACTTATTTTTTGACCTTTTTATAAACCACACCGGTCTTTTGTAATCATGGTGACATTTGTACTTTGTTAGAATTAGATGCTGCACAAGGTTCTTGTGTGACTCTTGCGTTCACACATGGTCAGATATAAAATCATTAATCATGTTGGGTAAAGGCTGGTAAGTATTGGTGTTTTCAAGGAGAAAGGATAACGGCAATCATCTGACAAAAGAACATTCAATTATTTTTTCTCATCTTTTCTGTCTTTAGGAGTCACCACAGGAAATCTTCCACCTCTTTTTAGCCCTCTGGTGTGCCTCCTCCTAGCTCACTTTAACCACCCTCTTATCCTTCTGTCTGTGTGTTACAAAAAATCCAGAAATCAAATAATGGTGTGGTATTTGGTGGATGAGCTTACCAATAAACAGTTCAGATTAAAGGACAAAGATCATTTTCACAAAGTCGTATTTTCAGAAAGCCAAGACCCTGACTTTCTTGAGCTTTACCTTTTGGTCTTTGTCAAAGAATATGGGAGAGATGAGTAGATTGATTAAAAAAATGATCAGATTTATCAGTAATAGATAAGTCTGTTCTGTGTCTTTCAAAAGAAATGCTTAAACCTTTTGTGAGCCAAGTATTGTTTTGTATTGCTATTGATTATTTTCAATGTACACCGTTGCCTTGTTTGCTGTAGAATTACATTCTAAAGTATAGTAATGTATAGTAATAGTATTACACTGTAGATGATTTAAGGCAATAAAACCTGCCACTACACACTTCAGACACTTTTCTCAGACAGACATTAACATTGTCACACTTTTCACTGTTGTTGAAACAATCAAGGTTCAAACTTTCAGAGAACAAAAATAGATATACAAGTAGTCTTAGAGAATAAAAAAAAAATCAGATAAGATTGATGTCACTTTGGCAAATTGCTTGTATTTGTACATGGGACACTGCACGGACGAGATTGATGAGCAATGTTCTACAGCCATCCAGGACGCAGAGCACAATCCGTTGTATTAAAAAAAAAAACACATGCAGCATTGCAATGAAAAAGAACCTGCAATACAGTGAGACTGCGATAGACGAACAGTACAGCATAATTTTTGGCATAATTTTTGGTCAATTAACATAACACCGATGCTTCCATGTTAGAACCATCCCCAGAGTACTGAATGCACTTCATCTCCCAGCAACCCCAGCGCACACTGGATGCCGCACACCTGACTCTCATTCACTCAATCGACAACAGATTACTTAAGCACTGCACTGTGTAAAGCTCAGGTGAAGTATTGTTTGTGTCACTCTGCCTTCCTTACCGAGTGGTATAGTAGGACCCGATATTCTGTTTCCTGAACCTGAACCTGAACCTGACCCTGTCCCTGTCCCTGTCCCTGTCCCTGTCCCTGTCTCTGTCTCTGTCTCTGTCTCTGTCTCTGTCTCTGTCTCTGTCTCTGTCTCTGTCTCTGTCTCTGACCTGCCTGCCTACCCTGACTCTTGCCTGGATCCTGATTAGCCTGTCTCTCCTCTGATTATCTCATACCTGTGACTGACCCCTGCCTGCCTGACCCTGATTTAGCTATGTGGACTTTCAGCTGAGCTAATAAACTTGCACTTGTGTTAGGCTGAACAGTGGTGAAGCGATTAGTGCCCTCCCCTCTCAGTTTAAATCCCAGCTGGGTCCTTTCTGTGTGGAGTTTTCATGTCCCCAGGTGCTCCGGCTTCCTCCCACAGTCCAAAAACATGGATCAAAGGTTGATTGGTAACTCTAAATTGCTCATTTGTGTACATGTGAGTGACTGTGCTGCTTGGCAACAGACTGGAGACTGGGTGTACCCCAAAAGTAGCTGAATTGGCTCCAGCAGCCCAAAGGGATACGGCAGGTTCAGAAGATGCATATAAGTTTTCCCAATTCTGAAAATAAAATTTTCTCCTGTGCAGTGGCAGATGTAAGAGATAGAAACTGAGATTCTCTTGGGTTCCACAGATTTTACAAAACAGATTTAGTAGTTTTGCTTCAGCTCAAAAGTACTGGGGTCCCTTGTTCATGAAAGGGCCAGAGATCCCAGTTTTTTATTTTTATTTTCTATCCATACTCATGTGCCATCCTTGCCCAGGGCCACTTCCGAGCTGAAGGCTTGGAGACCCAGGAAGAGTTTGAGGGTCTGAACCAAACCTGCAATCCCTACCTCAATTCCAAAACCATTTCACCACCCAATCTGTGGAAAGGATGGCTAGTTTTTTTGACTCCCATGAGTATTTTATTCTGTTTGAAATATAAAACATAGTCCTGCTGAATGATGAAGACACTTGTGTGTTCAGTGTGTATTTGCCAGCATTGAAGACATTGTGATGCTCTTCAAGTATATCAGATGTGTCAGATTACAGCTTTCCTGTGTGGTTCGATCTGCCTCAAACAGGCTTTCACAAATATAATCAAGGATAAATAGATGAACTACTGGGACACAGTAAATTATGAATGAATGCATTAGCACTGCAGGTCTGTTGGTTTATGAAGCAACCGACTATTTAACTGTTTTTATCTGTTTGACTATGCACACTTGGTGTTTTGATGTTTGATCTTTAAATTGACAGCTTAATTGATGTTTAGCAAAAAATGTACCTAAAGGTGCCCCTAAGGCTAAAGACCGGGGAGCAGCATTGTTCTTTTTACTGCAGAATCTTTGAATAACTTAAAGATTGATTTTTGTAATTGCTATTCAGTGTCAAATTATGTAGGCTTTGATCCTTCATACCCAATGCAATAACACTGTAGAACAACTCACAATGCAAACGATAACCTTTGCACATTTCTTTTTTTAATTTCTTTTTTTTTATTACGTATTTATATTTTTCTATTTTTTTTCTATCTTGCACATTTCTTTTGCACATCTTTTTACCTGCACTGTTATGTAAATAGCTTTTTAAATTATACTACCTTGTTGTTTGCATTTATGCTACATTTTCTTTGTTCTTGTTTTTTTTATATTATTCTTAGTCTTTTTCCCCCCTCTGCTGTTAGTTGCCATGGTGATAAACAAATTTCCCACGTGTGGGATCAATAAAGTATTTCTGATTCTGATTTAACCCTTGTGCCATCTTAGATGACCCCAACCTTACATTGACGTGTTATCCCTACCATGACAAAGGTAGATAAAAGTGGGAAGATTTCATGTAATCCATGGACACCAGTGAAGATCACAAATCATTGAAGAAAAAAGGTTCAGCGCACTCTCTAGTGGGTCTAGATGACCCACTCCCACTGGTAAAGTAGCTAAGATAGCACAAGGGTTACGGTGGGAGCAGTTTACCAATCAAAAAGGACCAAATTCACACTGGGGGCCTTTTTGATCGGGTACTCCTTTATCTCATATTCCTAAATCTTTAAAAATATTTGTTAAAAAAATATGGGAATCCCATTTTTTTTTTACTTTGATATTATTGCAGGCAGCACAAATTAGTTAGTTAGTTTTGGTTGTCTTTTTACTTATTTTTTTGTCTATTATGTTTTTTATTTTTAGACCTTCAACACATTTCATAAAATATGAGCTTTTTCACTTTGCAATGCTACAGACCATACAAAGGCTTTAAAACAATTGTAAAAAAAAAATTTTTTTCAAAGTAACAAAGCATTTCAGGCATTATCCCAGGACTGTCTGTGGATAATCACTGTGTAAAATCTTAGTCACAACTGCCCCTATGGGTGGTGAAAAGTTGACCAATCTGGAAGGTGTTCATGCACCTGTTTTCTCAACTGGTGTCAGGTTGTAGAGGACACTTTAAAAACATCTACTTTTCAGAGAAAATCTTTTGTTGACAAAACAAATGTCATAGAAGAAATCCTGTGATTTCCTAACTATGCATTTCTTGATGTCTATTCCGGTTTAGAATACAGTGCTGCTCCTGCCACATGTGATGGGATCTCAAGTTCTGTGGCCAAAATCTTTAGATCTCTGGCATTTAGTTGTTCGCCAAAGAACAAAGTGAGCAGCTGCATTTGAGAAAACATGACAAATCTCCGTCTTCTTGTTTATATTTGGGACTTCCACTAGCATGAAAGCATGAACATCTGATTTTGACTTGAACTGAATAATACAGCCAGTGTTCAGGTGCCTAAGGGTGCTCTTGGATGATCTCTATAAGATTGTTTGGAATCTCTGCTCAGACTGTGGCCCCCCATGACCCCGTCCCAGCTAAGCCATAGAAAATGAGTGGATAAATGGAGGGATGAATGGATAATACTACATTTATCATTGAGTGGCAATAAACACTAGCATAGAGAGGTGAAATAAAACAATGAAAACTTTAAAAAGGTGAAAACTGCTAGAGAGTTGGAAGTTGTGCGAGAGGCATGGTTGATGTGTTGAGTGTCACATATTGTTGCTTTTTTCAAATATTTCTTTTCATTTGCTTTGCTGCCAAGCCACATCAGGAGATACTGTATGTTTGTGAAATATTTTAAGCTCTCCCATTGGATTGATACTTTACATGAACTTGGTAAAAGTATTTGACCAATATAAACCTCTGTCTTTAAATGTATTTTGCCATTAAACCACCCTTTTACGTGTCTCAAACATTGACTGAATATGAGACTGAGTGGGCCTTACCCCTCATTTTCCAAACAGGAAGTACCCACTAGCTTCAAGAAGTCCAAATCCCATTGAATTCTATTGGGAAATAAAAAGCTATTAGTCAGTCAATATATTTATCAGAATAACCATTCTTGATCCACTAACTGCTACTAACATGTTCTTGCTAATCAAAATTTTTTCTCATGATACTTTTTCTGTGTGAAAGTTATTCATGTCATGAACTGGCCAATCAGATGCCTCAGTAAAAGTATGAGGTCTTGGTTTCTGGTTTGACTGATGAAGTCTCAGGCAGATTCATCTAGCTGTCTGGTCTGACCCAGACCAGACTCCATTTTAGACATTTTTGTAATCGCCAGATGTCCAATTATTTTACTAAAACTTTTTTATTTTTCCATTATTTTATCTTTTTAATAAAAAAGGCTGAAAAATAACCTTCATGGTTCAACCTGTAATGATTCAACCTTTTGTATTAGTAAAAAGCACAAAAACTCCATACTGACTCATACATAATAAAGAAAGGTTTCATAAAATATATATATAAAAAAAAGTGTCTACACAATGTTGTTAGCAAAACTGAAGATTAAAAAAGTCATTTTCATTTAAGTTTATTATTTAAGATTATTAAGCTTATTAGTGTTGATTGTCACAATAGAAAATCTTCAAATTGAAACATTTCATTTTACCGATTTCCGCAGGATGAAGAGAGAAAATAATGGATCGCTGCAATCAAATGGGAAGGTTCACAGCCTGCAGCCATCAGAATTGGTATTAAACATTTAGTCAGCTAGGCCTATAGATACAAATGTTATTTTTATTAAAAGGGATACATATGTAAGGATCGGTATTGTTTGAGTTATATTTGGTATCTGTGTCAATTTCTTACTTTGTAAAGGGTGTCAGTACTTACACAGTGCTAGAACTGGTACTTATTGTTTGTTTTTAACAGTGATCGAATAACACAAAGCACGCAAACCTTTCCAAGAAACATGCAAATGTGAGCAAGCAGCATCACAGGTTCCTGCAGAGTCTGAATGTACCAGAGTTGCTTGTTTCTCTCCATCAGGCTCTGTTATCCTCACCCGCACCATGTGGATGATAGATTGTTATTGCAATGGTAATGGCATTAATGCTCATTGAATTGCTGTGTTTTGTCAAATTTTGTTTTTCCATGGACATACTACTACCTCTTCCTCACAGCCTCGCTGCTCTGCTTTGTGAATGTTGGTGCGGGCTGGGAGGCAAGGTAAGAAAAGACACAAGTCATCGGTTCAAATCTGAGGCAGACCTTGTTGCCCTTACTTGTGTCTTGTTGACAGTGGCGCTATAATATAGGTGGCCTCTCATTTAATCTGTCTAGTTCTCTATTTACAGTCAATGTTGGTTGAAAACACAGAGGGAACTGTTAAAAGGCAGACGGTAAAGTGGACACAACATAAAATTGATTTGACAAAAATCTGTGACGCTCTTTGTTTGACTCCCAAAATGGCACAGAGGATGTTCACGCAGGTGCTGCATGGTCATGTATAAGAGGTTTGTAGTTCTTCATCACTTGTTCTGAATGTATTTTATATAATGCTACTTACACAAACACACACCTATACACTCAATCATTTGTCACTGGCATTAGGATTTTTCTAACTCCTTATCTTAACCTTGTCTATTCCAAAAACTGTACACCTTTAACCTGTACCAGAACCCAATTCTAACCACGAATCTAAAACTAAGTCTGGACCCCCAAAAACGTTTTAAAGAATGTCTTTACAATGACAGACACAACCAAATACACACTCACAAACCATAAAAAACACAGTTTGAAGGGAGTTAGAGATTTGTGCATATTTGACTGCTACACTTTTAAATCAAAAGTTATTGAAGTCAAAAATCCTCAACACCTGATTTTTTTCTTGCCCTTCAGCTGAGTAGTCCATCTTACAATCTGAGTGCTTCACTTGTTTTTCCACTCTACACTTCTCCTTGGGCAATTTAAATTTTCCATTATGTAAATTCATTAGTTAAAAGCTTCATTTTGTTTTCAGTCAATCTAATGCTTCAATTAGATGGAGAAGAATATGCGTGAATGTCATTGAATGCAACAGCATAGACAAAGAACACACACAACAGAACTCTACAGGGCCAGCCAAACCCACAGCCATCTTAAAGTTTCTTCAAGTTTTCTTTTATAGTGGGTTGGTTCTTCTCTCCTTTTTTTCCCCCCATCATCTCTGCAGCATGTATTGATTGGGACATGAACCCGCTGATGTGCAGCCCTGCGGCAGTGGCACGTCTCAAGCATGAAAACAGCCTCCCCCAATTGCTGTGCACACTCAGCATGTTTGCTTGTATCTGAGCTGTAGAACGTCTTTTTAGGAGGGACCAAAGATGAAGTACGAGTGGTGGTGGGGGTCACAGATGCCCCAAATCCCATGGAGGGGGGATTGGGGGAAAACATGAGTGAAGTGGAAACAGAGGAGAGGACTGGCTATATTATATTATATTGTTTTATAGCCGCTATAATACATCCATGAAAGTCTTCAAGCCACAAGGGAGCTTAAATGTTGGAATGTCAGGTATACAATGGCCTTTTTTGTCAAAAATCTTTGTCTCTAGGATTCCAGAGTATTTACGTAAGTAGAGCAGATGAGTTTTCTTTTTGCTTTTCATTGTATTTTCAGCCCCTTTTTGAAACAATGTCTAAAGGCTGTGTGTTTTTAAATATCTGGCTCTCTATATTTTAAACATGCAAAACGTGAACCCAATACAGCATCGCCGATACTGCTTCATGTTTGATCAATCGTACTGAGTGTGTGAAATTGATCTATTTGTGTTTACTCCTCGCAGTTTATTGAGTCTCCTCCTGGTTCGAGCTAACTCCCACCAATGCCCCCCAACAGAGGCTTCAATTTTTTAGAATCCTGAGGGTGATGTCAAAGATTATGCGTCCTTTGTATATATATCAGACATATAAACTCAGTAATTTAAGTACGACTGGTCTTTGGACATGCTGTCAAGCTTGAACACATTTTTACACACACACAACCTTAAGTAAATCAAATCTTTTAGATTTAAGTTTTCTTTTTCAGGCACTGTTAGATTGTCAGACCTGTGTGTGCAAAAGAAAACAAACCTAATTGAAACCACAACAGAACTTTGACCCTAAATGTAGACCCAGGGTAATGATTCTGTCCCCTACATTTCTGTTTAAGGTTAAAGGGACTATATCATGCTTATCTTAAGCCTTTCAAAGTAAACCATATCTATTTACACTATAATACCAAAAATATTGGCTTACCCATCCAAATGATCAGAATAAGGTGTCCTAATCACACAGTCAATTGCTGCAGAGCTCCAAACTTCATGTGACGATCAGGTTAGACCAGGGGTCGGCAACCCACAGAAATGAAAGCACAGGGAACCGCAACACTGGGGGTGTTCAATAAAATTTAATTGAATTGAATAGTTCATTTGGCAATACTTGATTCAAAATGCTGTCAGGATATTTATTTAATTATTTGTTTTAATTAATTATGAGCGTGATGTTCCATTTGATCTTCTGTCCACTCCTTTCTATTTTTTTTTAAATCCAGAAAACCCAATAGAGTATTTTAATTTTATGGATGATAACTATTTTTAGTTTGTTGCGGGTCTGGCATCATCAGAGGTTAGTCTAAGCCCCGCCTACTCCTCTCTACGTGTTCCCAACCTCTGCAGCTCCAAGTTGTTTTCCCCGTGTGCAAAACCCCCTCCAGTGTGTTCTACACAGATAGTGCAACATACGGTCATCATAGCAGACAGTTTACAGGATAGTAGGGGCGCCCTAACGCAGATTTAATTAATTTTAAGTAGAAATGGGTGGTTTTAGTCTAGGAAAAAAAAAGGCTTTTTTGGGGGCGCTAATGTGTCCCTACGAGATTGCCACTGACTTTCTTTTTAGAAGAACTTTCCATCCCATAACAGACTCTGGTCGGCATTCACAGCTGCTGACCCCTCGCAACCACGACATTCTTAGAACATGACAGTTATTTTACTAAACCGTAGAGAGTTGCAGCACAAGGATGAAAGAGCCGCATACGGCTCCGGAGCCACAGGTTGATGACCCCTGGGTTAGCCCAAGTACAGTACTCAGAGAGTTTCATGGAATGGGTTTCCATGTCCGAGCAGCTGCATCCAAGCCACACATCACCAAGTGCAATGCAAAGCGTCAGATGCAGTGGTGTAAATCACGCCGCCACTGGACTCTAGAGCAGTGGAGACGCCTTCTCTGGAGTGATGAATCATGCTTTTTCATCTGGTAATCTGATGAACGAGTCTTGGTTTGGAGGTTGGCAGGAGAGCGTTACATTCGGGACTGCATTGTGCAGAGTGTGGAGAGTGTGCGACTGAATTTTATATCCAGTTGCACATGTGCTACCAGTAAATTTGCCTGACCCACCCTCCGTATTTTTTATACATTAAACGTGGAAGGGGCACGTCAATGATCAATGAAGTAATCAATGACACGCGAGCGCACCCGCACGCAGACACACACTCGCGCACATACTCATCATGAAACGCAAGCACACACTCGCATGATGCCTTTCTGTGAGGCGGCCACTGCATGTGAGAAGAATAGGGAAAGTCACTGTAAGTGGCTATATTGCATGGAGGGGGAGGGGCCTAGAGATAATCAAGCACGCGTAAATATCTATGGGAAGGAAACGGAGACAAATATTGTGAGGGCAGCATACCCTGCCACACCCACAAACAACATGGTGGTAACCTCCCCTCAGCATTGCACACTTTCTTTTTAATTTTATAATTTCAGATTCTTTATTCTTGAATAAATGCACACATTTCTTTGAGTTAAAATATACATTCATTATCTATTTTCAATCATTTCTAGCACATGTACATGTTTTTAGTTTACTTATTTTGGTTTGTTTAATTAATGTCACCTGTTTTTGAGTTGCCAGTGCTGAGGGTCCTACTGGGCGCTACGGGTGTGGCTGAGGTGCTACTGCTGGAGCTGTGCTGTGAGGACTGGCAAAGGAGGAGCTCAAGTCTTCACAGCCTTTAAATACTCCAGCCAGGCAATTAGGAAGGCACCATCTACTGGAGCCTCCGGGGGAAAAACCAATGGACTTATTTATTGTTTATTTGCTTTGCTTCTGTTGATCATTATTCATTTTGTTCAGCTTTTGATGATTTTCTCTTCCACTAGGAGACCAAGTGTTGTGTTTAGTCTTGTCTTTATAGTCTTTGTTAAATGTCTTTTGTAGTCATGTTAGTTCCCCCCATGTTTCTCAAGTGGTCTGATCAGCCACTATATATGTTCCCCTGTTGTGTCTTTGGTTAGGTCAGTTTGTTTCTGTTACTTGGTCTGTTCAGTTGGTTAAGTTAAAGTTATTGCCTGAGTTAATTATGTTTCTGTTGACCTCTTTTACGGGCCCAGTTTGTTCATCTTTTTACATTTTTTGAGAAAATTAAAAATTTCATTTTTGATAAACTTCTGTTGTCCTCTCTGGCCGCTCGATCCCTCACAAATATCATCACAACCTGATATGGAGCTATGGGTAAGCGAACTATTGATTCGTTCTTCCGACCTGCAGCTAGTGTACCAGGGCCAGAGTCTACAGCAGGGGTCTCAAACTCGCGGCCCGCGGGCTATTTGCAGCCCCCAAGATGATATTTTGCAGCCCCCGCCTTAATATGAAAGTTTAATTTTGATGTGGCCCGCCAGTTTGTATGAAAGACACTCTTTCATTGTCGTGGGCGAAGCTGACCAACCAATCACAGTGGGGTAAATTACTCTTGGGGGCGTGACAATGACCGGGCTTGAAAGCAGGAGAGCTGACTGCCCCCTCCCCGGACCACATTAAGGAGTTCCTTACTTTCCTTTCTAGAATGTATCTATTCGCTCGTAATTTTCTACATACATGCAGTCAGTGCTGAACTTTTCTCTGGGCCGCACCGACCCGGAGGAGGGTTATAGTTATGGTTACGGTCAGGCGGCAACCCCGACCAAACGGTTTATGCACGGCTGTTACGGCAGCACACCGCTCCCGCGGGAGTCGGGTCAGCTGAGGAGAAAAATGTCCCACACGTACACGCGTGACAGCTAACGGGGCTTGAACTTTAAATATGTGCGAGTGACAAGATTAGCAAACTACATCAAACTATGGAGCAGCACAGGAGGAAAGGGATGACAGGACATCGAAACTCGAAAACACGACACAACACCGGAAACCATACAAAAACAAAACAGGAAGTGAACTCAAACCATGAAGAACCAAAAGACAACTAGAAATCAAAAGTAAAGAAACTTAAACTGTGACCACCCTCTTGCTCCTTGTGGGTGCCGCACATGACATCAACCTAGAGTAATGCTTGGCAGCTTGTTTGCGTTTTCCCATGAAAATAATCAAGATCCAGACCTTTTTCAAAAATAGATTTTCATATTGTGCACATAAAATAAAAGCGTTTTGCAGAACACTGCTAGCTCCACAGAGAAAGTGGGTTACTTTCTTAACTTACTTCACTTAAACAGCTTTGCTGCTTTATCCTCTTGATGCCTATTGATGCAAATATGCACTTAGGCTCCAAAATTGCCTTTATTTTTTTATTCCATAGCTGTTAACAAATTCAGGCGTCAAGGTAAGAAACATTTTGTTTTGGATTTTTAAACCTGAATAATCTGGAACATGACAATATGTCATGCAGTTTCAGCCTGTGAGTTATCCTGTGTCTAAAACAACTGTTTCCCTGCTTGTTTTTAGCTAACATAATTGACAGGGAAGTCATGATTCATCAAGAGAACGAAAAACAGATGAAAAAAGGAATCTGAAAGGACCAGTGGACTTTGCAATTTTAATCAAGATCTGCTAATCCAAAGGTCAGATTTACTCTTAAGCCATTTACCAACGTAACCTTTTTCCAAATGTGAAGCCAAGGCCGTGTTTTATGTTTGGATTCATGTCCCTTTGCTTTTGTAATTATTTGCTTGCCTTTGAACTCACAAAATCTTGCTTTTTAACCCTTTTTTAAGCAGATTAAAATATTTAGTATTTGGTTTTAAGGGGTAAAAAATACAGTTTTGATCACATGAATGAAGCTACAATACTAAAGTCAGAATATAGGATTTAAGTACTTAAAAATAAGTAAAAATAATGAAAAAAACAACAAAATCATGAAGTAAGAGTCAGTCCTTTTTTACATTACATGGATCAGTTCTATTTAAAATCATAACACTAGCTGTGTGCGTCCCGACAGATAGGGCACCATCCTCTGTCTACCTGAAGTTTTTTTAGATAATGTTTATTTATGTGTTTTCACCTTTTCTGGGGATGATTAAAGAATGCTGAGCCCAAACATCAGCTCTTTCACCACTGGAGGGAAAAACATGATGACTTAACTGTGTTGCTCAGAATAAGTTGCACTTCTGCGAATGCAAGGAAATACACTAAAAAAGCCCAATAATAAACAGAATGTTCGTAAAGCAATGAAGAAGGCGCTTCAAAAACAGTTAGCATTATTCCAGAAAATAGGTCTGTGTTTTCCAGTTTTATAAAATCCGCCCTGAGGCCTTTAGAATCCACAAGGCAGGCTGCCTTGTGCCGTAAGCAAGGGAAGGCAGACAGTTGCTATACTTAATCAGATTTTGAGTCAATGATATCAAGCTGGGTAGAAGGCTCCACGCTCAGCGTGACATATATGCTTTTAGAGACTGGAGAGTAACTCAGGGTAGTGCGGGATTACACCAGACTTGATTTATTCCCTTAGGAGCTCAGAGCTGAGTGAATATGACACAGCAATGCTTGAGCCTGTTTGTCAGTGACTATCCCTGTATCCTATATCCTTCTGTTCAGCCCTGTACAGAAACTGAATGACTGGGAAACGGAACAAATACAGATAATCATATGAAGTAATGATGATAAAATCATAGCACATGAATATAAACAGTTAGGATGGCAAGTAACCAGGTGTGATATCATTTACATTTAGCCACTAGGAGTATAATGACAAGATAAATAGAAATTACACCCTTAAAATTAAAACCATGATTGAGAATAAAAACATCCTTCTGTGGAATGTTGTGCACAGAGTTTTGGATTAAAACCCTAATTTGATGAAACATTCTTGACTGTGAATGAGAACGGGACTGAGGAAGTGTGATTTGCTACTGGTTTCGACCAAATGAAGTCAATTCAGTCTCCATTTTTTTCACAATATGGTCGTCGCCATGTTGGAACCAAAAATCGTCAGTAGATTGGTCTGAGTCTGTCTGAGTCTGCATTTATATAGCTACCACTGTCTCCAATTAAGGGTGAGCATGTTAGAAGATCACACCCTGAAATTAGACTCAGGAGGATCTGCCAATCAAATGCTTCGAATGTTCTACGCAAGACTACTTTTATTGAGGCTTCTGATTGGCCAGTTTACAGGGTTGGGGTGACGGATTACAAAATAACGAATTAATGTAATTTAATTACTTTTGTCAGTAATAGAGCAAATTGAGGATTTATAGTTCAAATTTCAGTAATTATTTACAATGACTGGACCACAGAAACTCTCGTTACTTTGTTATTTAGGTTTTGTAGGCTCTAACATTTTTTCTCAGCTAAATAACTGAGTTGGAAATTGGTTAAAGTAAAAACATGCCCTCATTGCTGCAGTCACATTCCTTTCCAAACGGGCTAAGAGATGAGATGACAAGAGATGTTGCAAGAAGTCTTCTCATACCCGAGGAGCAGCAGGTGAGCAGCAGAGCCGAGATCTGCCATGAATACTGATAAGTCATTGTTAATGAAACAACTCTAAAGTCTGCAATTTAATGTGAAAGCCATTTTTCTATATTAATTCACCAGTTTTGACTTAATTTTTCACTCTAAGCTGTATGTGAAAGCGTCTCTGGTCAATATGAGTTTGCGCTCAATGCGTTCTGGAGACAAGGGGGTGCAGAATTATGTACAAAAAACAGACGTAGAGAGAGAAAGGTGCAACTCATTGTAATGGAAAACCTAAAGTCAGCGAAAATTAACGTGGAGGCATTAAGTAGTCCTTTGGGTTTTCAAGAGTGGCTCTATTTCATATTTGATAGACATGACGTGTAACAGTTTTGTGTGTCATTTTTCACACTGTTGTCTGAATTCTAATAAAACCGGAGTATGTCTTCAACCAGGTTAACACTTTGCATGAGGTCATTGCTTCAAAAATACAGTTAAATGAAAAACGAGAGGATCTTGTTTGTGCTTTTTTTCCCTTCAGAATTACATATGAGAGGAAAAAAGTAAAGTAACAAGTAGTGAATCACTTTATCAAATAGGTAATGAGTAAAGTAATTTATTTACAATTTTGATCCAGTAACTAGGTAAAGTAGTCAGTATCTTTTTAGAAGTAATTTCTAAAAAGATAGTGACTACTACTACAGTGCCAGTTTATAACTTAAATATGTTGCAATACAGCAGAAATATCATAGAAAAAATCATGAGGATTAGCAAGAACATGTTAAGAAAAGGTGTTAGAGCGAGAATGGCTAATCTGATAATGATTGATGATTCTAATGATTGGTGATTCTCTCCAGCCCACTCCACAAATCCGTCCACCAGCCTCACCAGCCTCCTGTACTCCTCCCATCCACCGCTTATACACCCCACAACCACAGAGTCATCAGAGAATTTCTGTAGGTGACATGACTCTGAGTTGTGCATCACACCTGGATTGTGGAGGAGACATGGTGAGAATCACCTTCTTTGATTTCTCCAGTGCCTTTAACACCATCCAGCCTTCTTTACTGGGTGATAAGCTGAGGCTGATGGGTGCTGGTGCGTCCACTGTCTCCTGGATCACTGACTACCTGACAGACAGGCCACAGTTTGTCCGACTGGGCGGCGTGCGGCCTGACGTGGTGCTGAGTGGTGTGGGGGCCCCACAGGGCACTGTGCTCTTTCCATTTCTGTTCACCTTATACACCTCAGATTTTCAGCACAACTCAGAGTCATGTCACCTACAGAAATTCTCTGATGACTCTGTGGTTGTGGGGTGTATAAGCGGTGGATGGGAGGAGGAGTACAGGAGGCTGGTGGACGGATTTGTGGAGTGGGCTGGAGAGAATCACCTGCTGCTCAATGTGGACAAGACCAGGGAGATGGTGATCGACTTCTGGAGGAAAAGGACTGTCTTACAACCCCTCTGCATCCTAGGCAAGGATGTGGAAGCGGTGGAGGAGTATAAATATCTGGGTGTGACTATCGACAGCAGACTGAGCTGGAGGAGCCACAGTTCTGCTGTGTACAAGAAGGCCTGCAGCAGACTCTACTTCCTAAGGAAGCTGAGGTCCTTTAACGTGTGCAGCAAGATGCTGGGGATCTTCTACCAGTCTGTGGTAGCCAGCACCTTGTTCTCCTCCGTGGTCTGCTGGGGAAGCAGCATTGCAGTCAGTGACACCAACAGACTGAACAAGCTCATCAGGAAGGCGGGTTCTGTCATTGGCTACAAACAGGACACATTTGAAATGGTGATGGAGAGGAGGTCACTGAACAGACTCCTTTCAATCATGGATAACCCAGAGCATCCTCTCCACCCTCTTCTGGACAAACAGCGGAGCTCCTTCTCTAGGAGGCTCAGACAGCTCCGCTCCAAAACTCCCCGGTACCAAAAGTCATTCACACCCAATGCGATAACCCTGTACAACAACACACAATGCAAAAGATAACCTTTGCACATTGTTTTATTATCTCTTTATTTAGTAGCTTTTGCACATCTTTTTACCTGCACTGTTCTGTAAATAGCTTTTTAAATTATAATACCTCGATGTCTGTATTTATGCTACATTTTCTTGTTCTTGCTTTTTTACTTAATTCTAAGTATTTTTCCCCTCTGCTGTCAGTTGCTATGGTGACAAACAAATTTCCCACGTGGGATAAATAAAGTATCTCTGATTCTCTGATTCTGATTCTGATTATATTGACAGAGTAATAGCTGTTTATTACTCAATAGAAGTCTACAGGATTTTGGCTCCTTGCAGGGGGCATTTGTGCCAAATGTACATCATGTGCATCATACAAAAGTCAAACTGCTTGTTATTGCATGAAAAAAAAATTTCTCATAATACTTTTACAGTGCCGTTTTTTTGTGATACTTGAAATGTAAAAAAAAATAAGTGAGAAAAAATTTATTATTCTTGATTGATCACCATGACAATTCGATTTTTGAAATTCGTAGATTAAATTGCAAAAATTCACCAGGAAATAGAAAACTTCCACGGTGACCTAATTGAAAATTGTACACATGTTTCTGTAAACATTTTTTATGGGAAAAGCAAAACACACTAAATTTTTTAAATTTAGTGCAAAATGAAAAACTTTTCTTTTAGAAAGTTCAGTAACTTGTTTTTTTTTTGTTTATGTGATTTTTATTAATTAAGGATTATCCACAATAAGAATTCTTCTTTAATTTAAATCTATACATCTGATGGCACCTTTTTCACTTGTGCAGCAGGGTGGTGTGTGGGGGTTTCCTCATCTTCACCAGGCATCAGGGCCTGTTCCACACCATCCTGCTGTCTCGTTACCAAGCAGCAGCCTGACAGTTGGCAGATGTGTTCAGATGAGAATGGCTTGTTCTGCTAAGTCAATGAGCCGTGGCTTATGACAAGGCACAAAAAGTGGCTGTGCCCCTGGTTGATGGAAATGATTGATGGTGCTCTGCAAAAATAATACAAGGAAACACTCTTATGCTATCAGTGGTCGTATGACGCACCAACAATCAGATTCCTCTATGCTAAATTTTAAATGGAATCCAAATATTGGGGGTGTAAAATGATTACTTATAAGCTAAAAATAGCCATTCCAAAATCAGTTAGGAATCGGCCTTCCTGCTGACAAGCAGTTGGATAGGTGTAGGGATGGACCAGGTTTTAAAATCTACTGCAATTTAAGTTTTGATCATTTTTAACAAAGGTAAATGCAAAATAAATGTAAAAAATAAACTTTTCAATTGTGTCTTCTATATTGTCTGATGTTGGGTAAGTGAGGCTTGTTTAATAATTAAGATAAATACATTTTATGTTATTTTATTAGGGAAAAACACAGCAGAGCATATCAGAATCAAAAGGTCCTCAGTGTCAGAGTCAGAGCTCTGTCTCTCCCTCTGGTCATGGGTGTTCTAAACACACTACATTTCCCAGCAACCTCACTCTGACTGAATACAGAGTGTTATATCTGGATCTGATCCTTTGTTTCTTGACCCTATTTCGTCTTTGACTCAGTTTTCAGTTAGCTGAGCTAATAAACCTGCTGCAATTGGAACCAGCTTTCTGCCCGTTCTCGTGACACTAAGTTTCCTGAATATGTTTGCACTTTGTATTGCACATGGATGGTATTCTAGAAAGAATACTATCTCTAAAGGGGACTGATGGCACCTGATTTTAAAAACTACAGTTTGAAAAAAAAATCAATGTGGTCACTTAACACCCAACAGATCAGACAGTACACTCCTTGCTCATTTACTGCCGTCAAATAAAAGTAGCAGTAAAATTGATAATGCTTAGAATAGTTGGGATGGGCAGATATAGTTTAAGTGTGACTGTTAAATACACTGTTGAATGACAGAGCTTTTCATGAATGGACTGCTCTAAAGGGAAACAGAGGAACTGCTGGTTACAACCTAATAACCTGCTGAGTTTGAATTTAGGACCAAAAGCCATGTTGGCATGGATGCTTGGCTTCTCTTTTTTACATTGGTTTGTTATTATTTTGCCAAACATTAGTTGGATGAACAGGTTTATTTGTGCGGTTCATAAAGCCATCTGTTCTTCATTAGATCAACTTCTGGCATTGCATTGGTTTAAATAATAAGTAAATAAGTGAGGATAAGTTCATTGCTCTTTTGTGCAGGCCACCTGTTTGCCCCGTACATGTTTGCCCAAATTTTTTTGGATCCCCCCATAATGGCAGTTGTGCCTAAGGCTTTAATAAATTTCAATTTTAACAGTCCTTTGGTCCTCCCTGGTCTCCAGCTTTATCCCAAATTTGTTTTGTCTTGTTGATCAGAAATTTACCTCTAAATTATAGACGGCACTGTTGGCATACAAGCTAGCCTCCAATAATTCCCCATCAACTCTTTTGTTTACACTCTCTCCCGCTGGCTTACAGCACCTCACAAGCCAAGTTAACATTAGCGTACCAAGAAAAAAAATGACCAGCAATATAGGTCAAATGAGCTGTACAGCTTTGAGCCCGATGGCAGCCCAGTGGAGGAAGATGTCAATGGATCTTTTTGTCTGCAAGTGGATGCATCAGAATTGCAGCAGAGAACCGAGAGTTGCTGCGTCACAAACCGAAGATTTCCTATGCTCTTGATGCAACACGTTTTGAGTAATGGAATACTCACTACTTAAATTATTTTATAATCATCCTTCATCACGAGAAAACTGCGATAAGAACATGCTAAAAACTGCAAAAACACAGTTTTCACTGTAGTGGATCTTTAAGTATTTAGAGTGTGTGTTTCTACACATCTTTGTCTTCTTGGAGGAGTGATGATTAGCATCTTTGTCTTCTTGCAGGGGTGATGATTAGCAACTCGACTTTCGGGTTTGGTGTTCAGGTTTTATTACGAAATGCTTCCTGTCCTTTTCTTCTGTGGTTTCAGTCAGCTTAAGTGATTTTATTGATTGCTGTCACCTGTACTTTGTGTGTCCTGGTTCAGTGCTTAAATCCTCCTCTGTTTCTGCCGCACTGTAAGATTATTGTACTTATTTAGCCTTTCTGGTTTTCTGTTTTTTTATGTGCAGAGAGACTGGCTGTTTATCTGAAACCCTATTCTGTCATAAGTACCCCTAAGACTTTAATTTTACTAAATGCAAGTCAAGAACATTTGTGTTTAAGTTGGCTAAGTTGTTCTGGTCTAAGTCTGTAAAGTCTTATTTAGTTTGTTTTCTTGACTCTTGTGTCTGTGGTCTTTTGGTTCTGTAAAACCTGTGATGTGAGAAGCTTCAGTGAAGAACCACAAATTGGATTTATATTTTGGAACTGCACCATAGAGACTGCAGAGATTTATCTTCTCCAAATGTGCTCGGAGCACTCCGTTTCTAGTTTTCTAGTTTCTACACTCCAGCTTGTCAGTTGCCGTGCCGCAGAAATCCCCAGGGTAAACTGCATTCATCTAACATGTCCCCCAAACTCAGGAATACATGTACATGGCCAACAAACCTAATTGCCAGCCATCACTTCATAGTTTACAGAGTGGATTACTTGTAACCCTTGTGCTATCTTAGATGACCCCACCCTTGCATTGACGTTTTCTCCTTACCATGACAAAGGTGGATAAAGGTGGAAAGATTTCATGTAATACATGGACACCAGTGAAGATCACAAGTGATTGAAGAAAAAAGGTTCAAAGCACTTTCTAGTGGGTCTAGATGACCCAGCTCCCAATGGTAAAGTGCCTAGGATAGCACAAAGGTTAATCTGGATAATCCACCATTGAGAATTTAAAACCAAGCAACAGGAGTTATAGTTTTGTTTTAGTTCCAAATTGCTGCATATATATACCTACCACAAGCTGCAAAACAACCACATAATCATAATGGTCACTTTGTAGACATCTCAAATATGGTGATAGTAAAGCTTTGGTTCTGCCAAACCTTTTCTTGGCTGGTCAGTTCGTGAAAATGCGTTCAATTACGGACAATAAATTACCATTACACTCAGAAGCAACAACACCTTTTACAATGAACTACGCAAAAAGACTATATGGCTTACTCAAATTTGATGTATGATTGGGTGGATCCAGAACATCTAGTTCCCTGTCAATAATGCTGGTGTCCTCATCTCTTCAGACATGGTCTGATTGAAGAGTCATAACCTTCAAAATGGATCATAAAATTCAATCATTAGTCAATTAACATGGCTGGGAATTCAGATGATCATAAAGAAGATTTATATGGTGATAAAAAATTTATGTTCAGAAAGAACGATGATCTACATGTGCTGCACAAAACTAAAAGGCTTTTAATAACAAAAAACCTTATGAGTTATAACCAGTATTTCTTAAACTGTAGTTCAGGGAGGATATTGGAGCAGGTTAATTGGTGGCCAGCCTGTCAGATATTTCTTGGATTGTGGCTCCCCTGTTGTCATAGCAGCCTGTGTGCATCAGCTAATGAAAGGAGCTTTATGACTCAGAATATGAACATGAAGGTTTTAAATGTTCACTTGCTGAGGCTCACAGAAGCTCTCTCTTCTCGTTCAATGCTATACTACAGCTGTGACTCAAGTTCCTGGATCAAATTAGCTGTGGTGGTTAAGATACACCAACTGAGATATGAGATAAAATATTTGTAGAAAGATTCTTTTTAAAATCCAGATTAAATGTAGAAATGTTGTTCTGCATGCTTTGAAGCATTCCGCTTTTGGTCATCTTTTTTAAATGTAAAATTCAAAACTAAAATGTAACTATTGAGGGCAACTAATTCAAAACAATAAATGTAACTTAAAGGATGTAAGAAATGAGTCCTGAGTCTGTCCTTACAAACCTCCACAGTGGATGAAGCCCTCACATCCTCAGGCAGGCTGTTCCACAGGCCCACAGTGCTGAAATGTGGCCTTGCGTGGGTTTTTATTCTGATCTTTGGGGCCAGAAACATACCTGAGGACCTGGGGGCTCTGGGAGGGTCATTAACTAAAAGTAATTCTGAAAAAATAATGATCCAATTCCATTAAGACTTACTACTAAAAAGACATACTAATAAAAAATTGATTCTAAAGCTTACTGGCTGCCAGTGCAAAGACTTCAAAACTGAAGTAATGTGCTGCTTAGTTCTGGTCTTGGTTAAAAGACATACAGCCGATTGTTTCAGAAATTATTGTTCTGAAAGATTTCTTTTTTCTACGTCAGTGGGGCTCAGAAAAAGGCTCAGAAATTGGTCTTTATTTTTTATATGCAAAGACTGAAAAAGTTTAACTTGAAGAAACTTGTAGTAAACCCTGAAGAACCATGTGAACCCCCTTCATGTTAAAAACTGCATTGGATCTCTATGTCAGCATAATGAGTTTATTCCGCCCTGGTAGTCGTTAAAAGCAGTCAATAAAACACATCGCAAAACAACAAAAAACGTGGATCCATTTATTTTGAAGTTTTACTATAGTACTGTGAGGTTTTGGGGCCAGGGCGGTTTGAGTTCTGCTTTTATTTGTTACTTCCTGTTGTCCTGTCGTTTCAGCTGTCTTGATTCTTCCTCTGTTATCACCTGCCCTCTCAAATGTAATTGTGTAATCATTCCTCCTGTTTTATAGTCTACGTCTCCCTTGCATTCGTTGCCGGATTGTTTGTTTGATTATGAGCGCTACGAGCCAACTTACCTCAGTTTCCAGTTTGTTTAACCCTTGTCCTATCCTAGGCACTTTAACATTGGGAGTTGGGTCATCTAGACCCACTAGACAGTGCGCTGAACCTTTTTTCTTCAATGATTTGTGATCTTTACTGGTGTCCATGGATTACATGAAATCTTTCCACCTTTATCCACCTTTGTCATGGTAGAAATAACATGTCAAAGTAAGGGTGGGGTCATCTAAGATAGCACAAGGGTTAATATAAGGAACCTTTTTTCTAGATTCTTCTGCATCCCACATTTTGTTTCCACATCGAGACTGACAAGAACAATAATTTGTATGTTCTTTAAGGGATCAGAATCCAGTTAGAAGCCCACTCTGAAGCCTTTGGCTCCATTAGAAAACAGCTTCAAATGAGGTAACTTAAGAGATCCTTTGCAAGTTTATGAATCAAGAAGCTGTTGAGAAGAATTTTTAAAATTGATGCCAACTGAAATGAGACCTTTTGCTGACTTCCCCTGAAGAATTAGTGTCAGCAGAGAATGCCACGGGTAAGCAGAAGTTTCCTGTAGTCAGAGTGGATACAAAGATTGAGAACATGTTAAAAATAATTACAAATAGTTTGGTTGTTGTTTTGACAAAAGGGATGAATAATTTTATTTTTGGAGTCTTATGCACAGAAAAAAGCATAAGACAAAAACTGTCATGGTGTGTATGACAAGACAGACCCAGATGCTGAAACCTGGAAGAAAACTCAGGCGAGTAGCGTATAATAGAGAGTCTTTAATTCTTCCAAGCGGGAAATAACAGTTCAAGCTGCAAAAAGTTCGTAGCTTGGAGCGTAGCCGCTGCTAACGGAGTCGTAGAAGCACAGCTGGAAGCGAGGCGCGGCTGGAGCAGAGCGAGACTTGCCGAGAGGGGAACCCGCTGTCTGCCTGATGGGAGCCGGGGAGAGGATGGAGCGTGACAAGACGTGAGGCGAGGCTGAAGCGGATCGAGAGGAAGATCTTCCAGAAGGACACTCGTGGATGCAGAACCTGGAGATGGAGCGACAGGCAAGGTGAGTAAGAGCCAAAGCATAGGTTTAGCCAGAACAACAGAGGAGTCAAAATGCACGGAGGTAGGTAACGGACTGGCGATGAAATGCTGAGTAGGATCTCCTTAAGAAGGCGGTGAGGTAGATGAGTTGAGTGTCCTCAGCTGGTTCCAAACTTCAGGTGAAGGGGAGGGGAAACTGACAGGCACCGTAACAAAAACAATGCAACAAGGTAACTGAAATGCAGGAAAAGAAAAGAACAATCATAAAAAACCCTAACAACAAATATGTCTGCATTTGAGAGTTAAACTTTGGCTAAAAAAAGTTAAGTTTATTGAATAAAAACAGGTATATAGGGGGGCTGTTTGTAAAGCAACTCTTTATAAAATGTTTGCAGTTGCAACAGATTTTTTTCCGGTCTAATCATTGGATTACTGTTTTGGCAGAGGTGGGGACTAGAGTCACATGACTTAACTCAAGCTATAAATTCGAGAATTTGAGAATTGCTCAACTAAGTCTTGAAATGCTCCACTTGACTTTGATTTGGTTTTTAAAAGAATGACTTGATAAACTCCCCTCTTTTAAGTTTAATAGTTGATTTTAGTCAGGGATGGATGGATGGATGGATGGATGGATGGATGGATGGATGGATGGATGGATGGATGGTATTACTTAGATTACTTGAATAGAAGCTCTGACTATTTCAGCAGTACAAACCAACAGCAGTCAGCAAAACAGAAGCAGCAGACATGCAGGCAGAAAATTAAAGACAGCAAGGCTATAGTTAAGTTGGATTCAGGGATTATTGTCAAAGACAACATTAAGAGAATTATGGTAGCTTGGTCTGCTGGTATAAAAGGCAACACCTAACTATAAGTTAAAAATAACGTTTAAAAAAAGACATCAATTATGGTAACTGAAAAGCTAACCTTAACTAAAACTAGCAAAGAACACATTTCTGATTGTTAAATGTGAATGAACACACCTACAAGATGGTTACGGGTTGGTTATCAAGATTGTTAATTAAAAATGCTAAATTGGGCTTCCTATTAGATTGCAGGTGCACTTTTTTAAAAACTTCTTGCCAGTATGTAATTAAGAACCACATAACACCAGAATTTAAATGAGATGGGAACATGTGCTGTGATGAGTATACAAAGAAATTGGGTTTCTGCTGGAACAAAACCCTTTAAGATGATGTTTTTTCCATGTCATTAGCCCTGATGCTGGATACTCAGGCCACTCAGCAGAGGTTCAGCCTGGTTCAGGCCTGACGATGGCCAGCAATGTTCAGGCCAGAGGGGGTTTGAAGGTGGGGCCCAGTCGTGATAAGGGTTCTTTTGCCTCCGGGGTCCGATGAGAGAGATGTGCACTAGGAGAGAGGGGAGGACTTCAAATGGCCAAGTTAGAATAGAGACCCTTAAGAAACAAACGGGCTACCTCCATTGCCCTTGTCATGTCATGACACACATGACCACTTATTTTACTAAACTGAAACATCTCCCAAAACACAGAAAGTGTTTAAAACTGTGTTTATTTCTAAAGAAATATTCATGAGAAGCCTCTTAGAAGCACCTTAGGCTAAGGAGAAATGTCATGACCTTCCTAAAGGAGGAAGTCAGCATTTCATTAATTAGGATAATTGTAAACATACTGCAATAGTTGAAAGTTTGAATAACTTTAGAAAAAAAAAACTTTCTTCTACCCTCGATTCTAGTCTGGGGTTGACTGTCAGAATTTTTCTTTGGAATCGTATTTGCAATGGCATGGTTATAGAAAATTCTAGCAGCAGATCACCTCTGTGATTAAAAGTGTATGATGAAGAGAAACCTTACCTCCCTCAGTAAAATTTTAAAGAAATCACTCTGATGAATCTGGGGTTTTGGGTGTTTTTAATGTTTTCTTGTTGCATTTTTTGGATGATGCAGGACAAAAGAAACTTAAGACTAAAAATGCATTTCAGAGTATTTGCTTATGTTGTGAGCAGGAGCAGACAAAAAATGGAGAGGGGAAGGGGGGTGGGTTACTCTGTGCCAATTATCATGCCCATACCTCAGAAGTGAATTTCTAGTGCAGAATTTTGGGATTTCTCTACAGAAACTACATCCCAAAAAAGGCCCACATTTTTTAATTTTTGCTAAAAATGACACAATAATAAATAAGAGAGACCACTTTTGAGCCTTTGCAGTAGTTTAAAAGATCATCGGAGTGGGTATTTAAGAAAAATAATATTAATAATAAATCATAATTAACTTTATTTATATATGGTACCTTTCCAGATAAACATCACAAAGCGCTTCACAATAAAACAAGTAAACCACAGAAATTAAACACAGAATTAGAAAAAAAGCTATTTTGAAAAAGATATGTTTTTAGCTTTGTTTTAAAAGAAAACACCATGTATACATATCTGAAGCTGAGAGGAAGGAGGTTCCAGAGGAACGGAGCCACTGCTTTAAAACTCCTCCATTTACTTTTGGGAAGCTTGTACTCAGTCAACAGTGAGTGCTTATACTGTGGCACTTTCCACCATCTTTTAAGGACCTCCTTTCACCTATTTACACACACACACAGACACGCACACGCTGTGCAAGGCGCCAACCGGGCCTATGCAAGTAGTACAGGATTCTGATTCACGTGGACAGGCAGAGCAGAAACTGAACCTGCAAGATGTGGTTGATTGCTCTTCCTCTGCACTGCAGCTGCCCTCATTGCTTTTTAAAAGCTAAATGGCTTACACTTCTCATCAGAACCTCCTAGTCTTCTCTGCTCTAGTGAAAGTACTGTGGTCTTCTTCACAGTTACCGCATAGAAACTGGGAAATGCACCTTCTCCCCTTACAGGGGCTGCTCAGAATATTGTGGGTTTTAGTTCACCACAGAAAAAGAACCCTTCTTTTTACATTGGAGTTTTACCTTGTAGTGTCAAACAAGTTCCGTGCTGTTATTCAAAGATTCAAGGAAATTGATTGAATCCATTGGCTCAGATCAAGCCATGGAAACTCGTCACTGTCGATGTATTTGTACGACACATTCACAACACCTCAAGGTCGCCAAGTCCTGCACAAAAGGTTAAAGACTCACTCCAATGAAAATCATGTTGTTTTTGTGGCTTTGACAAGTTATTGTAGCAGTTTTCTTGTTATGGAGGACAAATATGAAAGAATTTAAGATTAAAACTGCATTTCTGAGTATGTTTTATTCAAATCAGCATGGATCAGGCAGATGAAAACCCGTGGTTTGAAAAAGCGCAGGTTCGTGACACAGTAACAAACTCTTGCTGCTCAACTCAGAAGATCTCCCTAAGATTCTCACTCTTCACAGAGATGCTATATGCAAGTACATGAGTACAAATATCTTGGGGTCTTACTTGAAGACTTGAAGAAACTAAAACTGAAACTGGGTTTTCCCTCTTAGAAATAAGCTTTGCTTCTCTTTTGAGGTAAAAAAAAAAGCGGCTTGTGACGGCAACATTTTTATTTGTTTTAGACTATGGGGACTGTCACGGTGCCCCTGTCTGCCCCGCCTCCTCCTGCTCTGTTCCTGATTCCACCAACTGTGACCACTTCACCTTCATCAACCCGTCTGCTCTTAAGGAGATCCAGTCCATCCATTCGACGCCAGATCGTTACCCCTTATGGTGACTACGCCTGGTCTGCCTGCTCATGCCTTGTTTACTCTCGTCTTGCCACGTTCTAACCCTGTGTATTCCTGTCACAGGATTCATTACGACGAAGGTCACCTGTGTGGAAAAACCTCGGCTGCTTACCTGTTGCTACGACGAAATCCGGAGACGCTCTGCCGCTACTCTGCCTCCAGCCACGCCACGAGCCACGCTCTCGCCAAGGATCATCTTACAGCCAAAACAGAATTGACATTAAAACACTCTTGTGATCATTCTGGGTTTCAGCGTCTGGGTCTGTCCCGCCTACCGATCATGACAGGGACCTTTTGTACATGAGTGTTTCAACTCATTGTCTTTACAGATTAGACTCTGTGTATCATGCTGCTCTAAGGTTTATCACCAATTGTAGAGCATTAACACATCACCGTGAACTGTATTCTCGTGTGGGGTGGGTGGTCATCTTTGTCCATAAGAAGGCAAGGACACTGGTACATTTTTATTTACAAGGCCATACTTGGATTGCTTCCCTCCTACATTGGAGATTTACTAACGAGGAGAAATGTTGATTCATATCCATTGCGTTCAAATGATCAACTGTTGCTCAGGGTTCCATTTGTCTGCACAGAACTGGGAAAAAGATCTTTTTCTCAAGCTACTACTTCGTGGAACAAACTGCAAAAAAACGTGAAGCTCGTGAATGATTTTAAAACCAGACTGAGAGCACTTGAGGTCAACTCCTTCAAATTGAACTGTTTTTTTAATTGAATGTAATTGTATTTGTTGTCTATGTTTGTAACCTTTTGCTGCCTCTTGGCCAAGACTCCCTTGTAAAAGAGATTTTTAATCTAAATGGGACTTTCGTGGTTAAACTGTTCATGTTTTTGACCTACCTTTTTAATTTAGCTTTTAATTGAATTTTAGGAATTTATTTAATATTTTAATTATTTATTTTTTCTTTTTACTAGTTTTATATGTGTATGTAAATACATTTATTTATTTATTTATTTATTCTATTTATTTTTAAGTCACTCTTACCATTTCATATGTCTATTAAGGTTTATGTAATTATTTGTTTCTTGTTCATGTTTTAAATATACTTTAATTTTATTTCTTTTAATTTTATTTGTAACTCCAGTGTTTTCCTCTGAGGGATCCTCCACATCGGTGGCTGACCCTTCTCAGTGAACGGGGTCGCTGCAGTGGGATCTCCTGGGTCTGACTGTTTTGATCGGATCTGGGGGGTTCTGTGGTAGTTTTCTATGTGAACTTGGGTTGGGGGGGTCGCTGATGTGGACATGTCCCCAAAATATCGTTTCCCCACTTCAGGACAAAGCCAGGTCTCTACATTCTATCATTTTATCACTTTTTTTTCATCATGGTGTGCGTATGTGGGTGCGTGTTTTATTTATTTATTTATTTTTTTTTTTTGGGGGGGGGGTTGTCGCACTGTTTCTCTTGTCATCTTGTTTTTAATTTTATTGTCTTTTATGCACAGCATTTTGAGTGACATATGTTGTTGAAAAAGTGCTAAATAAAAAAAGGTTGATTTGATTTGATTTGATTAAATAATATTCTATTCTAAATCCTCCACTTGTAGCCAAATAGGTCCATGTAGATCTTAATTTTCCTCATCTGAGCTGCCATCTTACTCAAAACTTTATGGCTGGATTTAGTTCATCTGAGTTGAAAGGAAAAATCCTGCACAAGAAAACATGCAAACTCCACACAGAAAGGTCCCAGCTATGAATTTGAGGCAAGGCCTCCTCGCTGTGAGACGAGAGCATAAAATCCTCTCACCTTTGCTTTTTGGGACAATCAGTAGGTCAGCCGACATAAGTGACCGTGGAAGCAAATATGGACAACTTCAAAGAGATACAGCCGTTTTAATGAGAAATGTCAGACCCAATGAACAGATCTTACCTTTCTTGCCTTTCATAGCCTTCAGATCTCCAGACAAAGGTTCAGCAGGAAGTACAGATGTCTCCTGGAGGAGATTCAGGCTGAGATGTCTGAGGTGAACATGGTGACTGTTGATTTTTCAGTTTGCTGTGAGTCGTTTTTAATCAAATTTTTTTTATCAAAGGATGTATTTTTTGAAAGCCCATGTTTCTCTGAAAGGGTTTGTTCAAAGCCTCCAAAAAACAGTCCTGTATTATTCCTCCTGGAGGAGAATTATAGGATCACAGAAAGATTTAAAGAATTCACTATAACCCACTGGTCTGGATTGCTTTCAGGTTGTTATTTTCCGTTGCTGGTTCTCTGCTGCAGCTGACCGAGGTGCTGAAAGCGCTACAAAAAAGGTAAAAAGACCCTTATTTCAAGAAAAATCCTCTTACTTTCTGTCTTGCATTAAAAATAATCTCATTATAAAAAGTTTCCCAATTGCAAAATAATCTTAGTTTGAGAAAACATGTCTTGGTCACTAGATTAGTTTCTTAGGATAATTATTCTTGGTGAGGTTGTTTTTCTTACTCCATTGGCAAATTTTGTGTTGCTTATTTAAAGAAAAACTGCCATTGGGGTAAGAACTTTTGACTTATATCTAAGGTTCCTGTTTTTACAGTGTGCCGCCTCGGTGTGATGCCTGGATGACGTGTGTGAAGGTGTGCAGGGATAAAAAAGAACCAGATGAGTGATGTGCACAAACATTTATGAAGTCTCGATTTACTCAAAATGATGGAGCAATCCAGCACCGGCTGGCAGAAAAAGCTAAATTTAAGTGGCGTCTTCCTCCATCAGCTTATGTGCCGGAGTGCAGCGATGAAAGCCTGTCAGGTTTTCCTCGACACACACTCAAACACATGCCATGCTGGCACCTTGAAGGACAATCCAGTACTTGCAAGTTTTTTTGCTCATTCAAATGCAATATTTTAGATTTTATTTGGCAACCAGAGGAAGCAATAACTAAAATGTATCTGCTGTTGGCAGAATAATCAAGTGAAAATAACCGCTGGCTAACAAGAACCAAGGAAGCATAGGAAATCTGTAATTTTGCGTAGATGCACTGGAATCGAACCGTGTGGAAAGGTTTTGGTTATGACAGATGCCTCACAGCAAAGAGGGGTCTGATTTCAAAACCAGCAGACGTCGTTCTGTGCAGAGTTTTTCATTTGCATGCATGGGTTTTCTCCAGGTACTCTGGCTTTCATAAAAAGGAGCGTGAAATGTCATTGGTTTAGGAATGTGTGCATTTGAAGCTTTTTGGTTTTTTTTTTTAGGTTTGGGCTTTTGACAAAACCTTTATTTTTTCTCCATGATTGCAGGGTTTGACAGCCTCAGTTTTCATACACTTATTTTTTGGTAAACCTTTTGGTTTTTCTGTTTTATCTTGTCGGGATGCACTAAAATCTAAAACTCCTTTTCCTTTAGTCTTTTAATGAAAGATGCAGTCACTTTAATATTGCAGTAAATGTTAAACCTCTGTGCTGTCCATACAAATGTCTTACGAACATTTCAAATCATGACCAAAAAAACTAATTTATTAATTCTACTGCTGCTTCTTCCAGTTTACTTATAAATCACACAGAGAAATAGGCTCAGACACTACTACTGTAAATGATTATTTCTAAGTAATGAATTTTCAGGCTAGGAAAAGAAAGAACAACAAAAAGTCATCCATCAGAGTAATCTGTGTCATCATGACCCCTTGTCTGTGTCCCATTCTCTACCACATGATTGTCTTGATTGTTCCATCCTATTACCTCCTAAGACCTTTAGTAATAAAGTGATGTCTCTATTCCCATTTTTTCCTTTTTTTAATCAGCCCTTTTGGGCGCTCAGTTTGTTCTATTCTTTTCTTGCTTTCTCAATTTATCTTATATTTAGATTGACAGCAGCCCAGCTCTCCTATGCTTTTACTTTGTTTCTCTTTTACCCTAATTTAACTTATCGCTGTATTGTTTGTTTTCTGTGTTGACATCACAACTCCAATTAAAAGTCAATGATTTACACTTTTCCCTTAGCATTATACTGTATTTAAAGGTTTGCTAAGCATAACCAGAAACTCAATTTGTTGCGCCACCATGTTGCTCAGCGACAACATTAAATTATAGCACATCATCATAAATGAGAGCACATTCACGTACTGTTCAATGAGCAAGAGCAGGTATAACCCATATGTCTGCAGCGTTGACTAATTGTCCATAAAACTTGTTATTTTTGCAGACAAATGCCATTGGGTTGACAATAAGGAAGACAAATCTGCAAATAAATCTGAGCACAGATGGAAACTGCTGGTAAAATAACAGGAAACAGGGACATTTATGTATGATCTTCATTTTCCAGGCGCTGTTGTTGGAAACGGCTAACAATTACAGGCAGGCACGACAAAGGCAAACAGGTCGTCACAGTGTACTCCATTCATGTATTACAATGTATTTCTCTTCCAGCTTCAAAGCTAATAATGCATTATGCAATGCTGTGTAATCGGAGAATATGAACAATTGATGTGGCCTTCGTGTTTGTGTTTTATTTACCGGGGCCAACAAAGGCAGTAAAACAAAGGAAACCTTTTCATTGGCATTACACATGCAGCATGCAGTCAGAGGAACTTATTTATTTTACATGAATAAGAGTCCTAACAGCATCTGTTCATCCGCTTTTCAATATCTGTTCTATTCTTTCAAGAGAGCAGTATTATTATTTTGTTTTGCCTTGTTCCAGTACAAAACCTTGGCAGAGCATTGTGTAACCCTCCGTCTTTACTAGATGTAGCATCTGATGATTTAGAGTGTATTCTAATGTCATGGAGAAATAACTTTTATTTCAGTACAGAAATAACACAAGATTTTGCTCTTAGTTTTGGGATTTTTTCCCAGAATCCTCAAAATGCTTTCCAGTATTTCTGCTGGATGGCACACTAGGATGCCTCTGTGTTGTAACACCTTTGGATAAGCATAGGTTGATCTGATCCTATTTGAAACACTCTTTAAATATAATGTGCTTAACCCTGAACACTCTCCATTTTTTCATAGCTGCTTAAGCCTTTTCAGAGCAAAGTGAACTGTGGGAGGAAAGGAAAACCCACATAAATGGAAGGGAGCCCCACATAAAACATCTTAATTACAGAGGACAAAAACTGTTAAAAAAACACTGCGGCATTTTAAAGAGGCCATATTATACACATTTAAAGCCCTCTAATCTTAATCTTGCATATTTTCAAACCACAAGCGTGGATTCAAGGAGGCTAATGTCCAACTGTCCTTTGTGCTCCCCTCATACCTCCTCTCCTCCCAGCACCATTTATTTACCATTCAAAAGTAGGACCCACTGTGTTCTCCATGCACATGCAAACGCAGGCTAAGAATTGTTTTGCCTCTTCAGATGAACAATTGTAAATTATTGCTGCTCTCATTTCAGGGACAATGAAGTTATTAATGTTCAATGGGGTCAAATTAGGATCAGCTTAAAATAAATGAGAAAAAGATGAAATTTGAAAGTAAGACTTTGTAAATTAGAAAAAATAAAAAAAACATAATTTGAAAACAATTCTAAGTTAGAAAGTACACATTTATAACTTGGAGGAATTATTAATAATTTGAAAATAAAGTTGTAACTTTGAAAAAATAATATTGTAAACTTAAAAGAAATATTGAACATTTGAAAAAAATAATTGTAAAGTTAAAACTTGGAAAAAGAAACTCTAAAGCCGTTACCAAATTTAAAAAAAAATGTTTATTTGGCTTTTCTACTTTTTCCCCCCATTTCACCCTCTTTGCTATCAGGTCCCAGTTTTCAGTTTTAATTCTGTTTTCAAGTTCTCACTGCTAAACTGATCCTATTTTTACAAGCTTTGTGCTTATCGGCTACCCGGACATAATGTCCCATGTCTTCCAAAGAGCTAACGGTGATGTGATGTCTGTTCTGCTCCAGAACGGTGTCTGTTCATGTCGCGGCCTGTGCTACGACATGAACAGACACTCTGGAGTCGGCTACCAAACTTTGGGAGAGCATTATAATCACTTTTAATCGAATTACCTCATGATTAATAAAGTAAATATTAAGCCTCATTTTAAGATATTTAAAATTAAATTTGTGGCGTTGTGTCACAGTAAAAAAATTTCAATTAGAACTTAAAACTATAGCATTATGAAATTTTAGTATTCTAACAGACTCCCAATCTTTACTTTTACACGGACAAGATGCCTGAGCCACTTCAACTGGCTCGTTTCGATTTGGAGGAGAAGCGGTTCTACTCTGAGCTCTGCAGGTGACCGAGCTTCTCCCCCTATCTCTAAGGGAGCGCCCAGCCCCCCTACAGAGGAAGCTCATTTCAGTCGCTTGTATTCGGGACCTCGTTCTTTCAGTCATGACCCAGAGCTCAGGACCATAGGTGAGTGTTGGAACAAAGATCAATATTGAGAGCTTTGCTTTTTGGCTTAGCTCTCTCTTCACCACGATGGACTGATACAGTGACCGCATAACTACGGACACTGCTCCTATACGCCTGTCAATCTTACGCTCTGGTCTTGATGTTTAAACTTCTCCACTTGGGGCAGGAGCACTCCACCCACGGGAGTTGGCAAGCTATATTTCTCCGGTCAAGAAACAAAACAAAAGAACAAAACATCAGGTCTAGAGTCATCTAACTCAGCACATAAAAACAGTAGGAACACTTTTCTGAGCAATCCAAAAAATATTTACCACTAACTACAAAATTAAATTCATAATAAATATGTTGACATACTGTACCTTATTACATAGTCTACTGTCCAATGCGATCACCCCCCCACATTCACCATTAATTTATGATACTGAACACCTTGCTGGGCTTTATCCCTTACATAATAGATAATAGCTGTGGTGCTGTGGCTTTGTTTTGGGTTATTCCTGTTAAGAACTACAAAGTCGCACACAGCAGCAGTGCGGCGTGTGCCGTGTACACAGTCACTAAGACGAGTACTGGGAGCAATGTAGAGAAAGAGGCATTTTTAGCTGAGTTCAAATAAAACGTTCAAGTGTTTGTGAGGCCCTGGTGACCCGTCCGGGGTAACCCATTCCTTTGTAGGATAGGCTCCAGCAACCACATGACCCCAAAAGGGATTTATCAGGTTTGGAAAATGAATGAATAGATGGAAGATACTTTTACGGCTCATAACGTTGTGACAAGACAATTGGTCATTGCGTTCTTACACATTGCCCTTTGAAATTTCAACTTTTTTTTTTTTTTTCAAATTACTCTGCACTTCATTCAAACTGTGGGCCTCATGCAGCCCAGGAGATTCTTGGAGAAAAACAAACCTTTAATCATTACCTGCTTTTATCAGCCAGTGAGAATGAGGGGCCAAGCTAAATTTGGACATTAGCAAACCTAATTTGTAACCATGATCCCCCATATGTAGTTTTGTTTATGCTTTCATTACAGACAATACAGTGCTCACAGTGTTGTCATTTTCAAACTTTTATTATCTTTTAAGATTGCTTGCAGCACCCTAGAGTGAATCCCACAGCTAGTTGAACTGTTTTGTACTGAACAACATGTTTTCATAAGCAAACATGTTTTTGTATGAGCAATAAAGATGATATTCTGAGTGGCTGTCAAAGATGTAAACAGGGAAATGTTAGTAGAGTCTGAAGAGGTAGACTGTTAAAGTGGCAGATAAAGAGAAGAGGTATTAGAAAACTGTAGAGTCACTTTATTTTGAACTACTGGTGGAGGAAATTAGGGAAACATTAAATCACTGAAGCACCCCAGACACACACATAGCGGTGCAGGACTAAAGAGCTTCTAGAACAGAGGATGATGAATCACAGGTGTGGAGAGATTTCACCGGGGAAAGGAGAAAAGCTTCCATGCCAACAAAGCACTCACAGACAGGTAGGATGGTAGACCATGTCAAAATGCTGTGAAACATGGTGGCAATTTTGGGTCAGCTTCATTACTGTAAGAGCTGGGCGGCACGCCGTCAGCAAAAAATACAGAGGAGAAATTAAATATGTGGACTCTTAATATACACATACATTGCTGAAGTGGGGCACATGGCTCTGTGCACACAGTTGGCCACAAATAAGATCCAAAACATGGAGACATGCCATTTTTTTCAGCAGACTCATGGCCAGTTAAAACAATTTCTAATTTTGGAAACGGCTATCTCAAGCATCTTGATAATTCAATCAGAGGAGACTGAGCAGACACATTTGGGAACTTATGTGAATGCTGAAGGAACACTGCTGTATGCTATTTTACTCCCAAAAGACATGCATGTATATTATAGCCAGTAGTTTCTTGACAACTAGAGGAGACCTCAGTGAAAAAAGCAGCTGTAATAAAAGAATAAATCATGAAATTGGCATTAAGACCAGACACGTGCACATGATCTAAGAGGGGCAGGGGCTCAAAGTTGAAAAAGGGCAGCAAAAATTCTTCTTTTTGTTCTTTAAACAATACAGACATTAAGTAATCTACTAATAGATAATTACTCAGCTATGAAACAGGTGTAGGTAAAAGTGATGCAAGTGTTATTTTTTTATGTAACCAAATTATCGTCATCATGAGTTTGTTCACTTTATCATAGGCTTGGAAGACATCAAAGCAATAAAACACTGTATGGCAATTTATTTTTGCATTGTGCTGCAGGTATAATCAACATGAATCAATTTTAATGCAGATAGTAATATTTTAAACACAGACATCCGACTACTTTTGTCTCTAGAATGCTGACATTATTTATAATATTTAATGATATACTGTTGCTGTTTAGTTCAGTATTTCAGTTTTTTTTGTCAATCACCCCTGTCAATCATCCATAGCTGTCTTCATTTCTGCTTATTGTCTTCAGTGAGTAGAAGTGTCTGGTTTTCAGTTCTACATTGTTAGGTCAATTGCACTTTCTTGCTTTTTGTTTTTTCACAAATTTTTTGTTTTGGTTTGTTTATTAAATGTTTGCATTTCTACCATCACGTCCAGTTTCCTGCATTTCATATGCTACATCTCCAGTTCCTTACAGCTGTATCCAATTTGACTCTTGTTTTATGTTGGGATTCACAGCTAAATTCTCTTTTGCATCTTATCCCCCAAACACAGGCTTTTGTCGTGACTGGAAAGATTTTATTACAAAAAGATGGTGACAGAGTTTAGAGAAGGCAAATCTAATTAGAAAATATTACATTGAACAGATACAGTGTCAGACCTGTAGTGAGGAAGCTATGAACTAGCCAGAAATACTGCTCATTTATTTTGAAATTGCCCCTAAGTTTTATTTTGAACTACTCAACTTCCTGTCCCTGCACGGTCTGGTCTTTGAATTGATGCGCTGCTCAGATGTCTAGCTAAAGTAAAAAGTGACTTCTTGACTAATAGACTAATTTGAACTTTCTGCCAGTCCAAGCTCAGAACCCCCATATTGCAAGAAAAGAATATCGGTAGAATGCCGGGAGTTTTGTAGCCACCTTTTTTTTCTTGTATCTCTAACAGAAAATTATTGAAGTTAATTTAAAAAAAAGAAGAAAAAAAAAGAGGGCACTTTTTAATATGAGGCAATAAGGGTAGGTGTTCAACTACCCCTAGGGCCCTATGTGTGGATGTACCTGATTAAGGCTGTATTTATTATAGATTGGTAACATTAAAGGAGATTATGTCGATTTAAAAAGTAACTTTTAGGACACGTCTGTATGAAATGGTTTAAAAAAACGCAAATTGGCAAAACAGAACTTTTGTTAATCCCACAACAGAGAAATTGGTATGCTTGACATAACAGAGAACCCAATATTAGCAGTTAACATTATGGTCCCTCCTTGCTCATGAGGACCCACTCTCTTTGGGGGTCCAGCTGTCTCCAACAGAAAGTTTTAAATGTAATTCTAGTGGAAGTGAAGAGTTGTCCTTGGATCTGAGACATATGGTGCAAACCTTTAAAGTGCAGTGATAAAATGGATTGTTTCCTCTATACTCCTGAATGTCAAACAGGCATGGAAAATCAATGAGCTACTGTGATTTGGCACTTTTGTTGTTTTTGAAGCAGCTTCAAAGACCATTCAATATTATCAAAGCATGTCAAAAAACAAATGTTACTTATCTGTTAAAGCTTCCTGTTCACAAAACCCAAAGAGGGATGCATATCCAAAAACTCTCTCTGGACAAAAATCGTTTTTTTAACCTCATTTTCTAGTTTATCAGGAGTCTGGGATGTTGTTGGACTTGCTATTTTTGTGTTTAATGTGCATGCAGCCACTGCTCACAGGAGCAGAGAGGGAAGATTTCAAAAGCTGGCAAACAGAGGTAATCAGCAGAGAAAATGACAGACTGAACCTTTCTACTACAAGAAGCTGGACCTGGACTCAGGTGTGATTCTGGTATTTGGTAGCAAATGAGAGTAATGGAAGAGGACTGAACTCTTTTATGACATGCCACTGGAGGCATTTACAGGAGATAAAATCCACATTAGAGCAAAGAATGAATGAAACCCTTTTTCAAAACATACAGTCACAGGCACTCAGCCTTTTGTATGAGACCAGTCAGTCCGTAATGGGGTTTTATAGGTTTATTTTTTAATTTTTCTTCACTATTTTATTTCAGACAAAGTTATTTATTTAATGCTTCATGGCTTCCGTAGAGATGAGCTTGGGCATTTCTTTTTTCTAAATACTGTTTCTCTCACCATTTCTTAAACCATTTTTTTGCTCTAATTTCATGTACACTACAAACATTCTGAGTTCTCTTGCATTGTACTACACCTCTTTTAGGGTTGTAACACTCGTTTAATGCGTCTACACAGATGAATAAATAAGGACTTTATTATATGCTCCACTCTGCTTTTGAAGTGACTCTCATTTTTCTGCAATTAGAAAAAAGGCATTGCCCATTTCAACTTAATCTGTAGGAATAAGACTTATTTTCATTAAAGTTACATAGGGATGCGCTAATAGATTTTTATGAATATGTAGCAGATGTCTTTCGTCTTCTTGAGGCTGTAGGCAAAATAAAGATGTAAATTTGGGCGTTTAAATTAGCAAGTCTTAATGTTTTTCACCTTAAATAATAAAACAGATTTATGGTAGACTAAAAAATGAACTGGTCAGAAGAGATTATAGGTGTAAAAAATAAAGATATTTAATGGTAATGCCACATAAAATTGAAAACGTACCTAAAAGTTGAGTTTAAATGGAAGTCAAATGGAAAAAAAAATCTTTGTGTTTCCTTTTTAGACAAGTTTTGAATTCTACATTGGTTTTCATAAATGATTATCTTGGTTTTAATAAGCTCTTCTGGTCATACTGAATCATTGTATCCAATTTTAAGTTGTGCTTTTCTTTTAGCTATAAATGAAAACACTAAAAAATGTATAAATCCCTTCTGTGTGTTGAGGGAAAAGGGGACTGATGTGCAGCTTTGGAATAAAAATATGAAGCGTTTCATTGGTTGAAGTTTCAAATATTGTCCCCAGCTGATTATTCCACTTTGACATGCATGAATGAACCTAAGAAGATGCTGCTCTGTGCTGGAGATGACACGATGATAAATGGAGGCACTACTGGCCAGCAAAAGAGATGCATTTGTCAGAATAAAATCTCAAAAAGACAATACATTGACGGTAAAAAAAAAAAAAAAAAAAAATTGTGAAAGTTTGAATGTCCATATCAGTTTACCCACTACACCCCACTACACCCTGAAGCCCTCTTTTGGACAACTTTTATTTAAATCCTGACAGAGTTCAGGGAAACACAAATGTGTCTACTGAAACGTTTCCTTCATTTCTCTGCCTGGAAATGCTCAACAACAATATCCTTAACTTGGAAAATATTTGCTTGATTGTGAATTACTGACTTTCCAGTTGTCAGGATCATCAAAACATTACAACATTATAACCGTCTCGTTATAATCGTATCATCTGTTTTCAGATGATATGTGCATTACTCAAGCCATGAAACGTAAAATGGGACAAGCTGCATCAATTTAAAACAGATTAATACCACAAGCACATTAAAAGGCCAAGGGGTTTAAAA